>CM054380.1:92000165-92600165 GCA_028858755.1 Ara ararauna | reverse complement strand
CCAGATGAGTCCTTCAACCCCGGGGAAGAGGATGATGATGTGGCTGAAGAGTGAGTAGGGGCTGGGCAGGTCTCTCGTGGGGGAAACTTCTGGAAGGTGCTGTGTGGGGCTGGGAACGCTGAGGATGCTGCAGCCGGCATCACTTAACACACCCCTGGGCCTCAGAGTGTGAGCTCGCTCTATCCTAATGACATTAGAGGGCTCTCAGGGGTTGGAGCAGCACTCAGGGCATCGGATGGCTCCTGCTGAGGCGTCAGCAGCCAGAACAGAGAGAGCAGTGGGAGGAGGCGGGGATGAGGCTGGGATGCAGATCCAAGCTGGGGGAGGGAGGGTGAGAGGCTGCACTGCACCGGGAGCAGAGCACAGCACCCGTGTGTGTGCTGCAGGAGCGGGTGCAGCCCAGGGGAGGAGCTGGGGGAGCCGAAACCGTGCAGGAGGTGGGGATGGAGCCGTGTTCCTGGAAGGAGGGTCCCCGGGGGCTGCTCAGCACCAGCGCAGCAGCTTTGGCGCCGGAAGGCTCCCGCTAACGGGCTGCTGGAGGCGGGGGGGGCTGAGGGCAGGGCCTGGTGCCCCCGGTGCTGCTGCATCCCCCAGCCCTGTGCTGGGCCCCGCAGGTTCGACAGCAACGCCTCGGCCACGTCCTCGAGCGGTGACGGCGACAGCGACGACAAGAAACCGGCCAAGAAAGCCAAGGTGGTGAAAGAGCGCAAGGCCCGCAGGAAGCACCAGGAGGTGAGGGGCTGAGGACCTGCTGCTGCTGCAGCACAGCTGGGGCCACGCCGCAGCCCCTGTGCTGCGCACTCACCAGCTCCCACCCTCCAGGGCCCAGCCTGGCCCCGCTGCCTCCCGTGGAGGAGTCACAGAGTGGTTTGGGCTGGAAGGGGCCTCAAAGCTCCTCCAGCTCCAACCCCTGCCACGGGCAGGGACACCTTCCACTGGAGCAGCTCCAAGCCTCTGGGTCCAGCCTGGCCTTGAGCACTGCCAGGGATGGGGCAGCCACAGCTTCTCTGGGCACCCTGTGCCAGCGCCTCAGCACCCTCCCAGGGAAGAGCTTCTGCCTCAGAGCTCATCTCATTCTCCCCTCTGGCAGCTTAAAGCCATTCCCCTTGTCCTATCCCTAACAGGCCCTTGTCCAAAGCCCCTCTCCAGGTTTCCTGCAGCCCCTTTAGGCACTGGAGCTGCTCTAAGGTCTCCCCTTCAGGAGCCTTCTCTTTTCCAGGCTGAACCAGCCTGGCTCTCTCAGCCTGGCTGCAGAGTCTGGAACCTTTCCCAAAGGCCTGGCCTGTCCCTCTGTTAGGAGCCTGATCTCCAAGACCTGGCCCTTCAGTGGCTGTGGGGCAGCTCCACATCGCCAGGGCTGCAGTGGGTGGTGCAGGTCGAGCCTCTCACGCTGGTTCTCTGCTCCTTCCTCCCAGAGCAAGAAGGGGAAGGACCCGAACGCGCCGAAGCGGCCGATGTCTGCGTACATGCTGTGGCTGAACGCCAGCCGCGAGCGCATCAAGTCCGACCACCCTGGCATCAGCATCACAGACCTGTCCAAGAAGGCTGGGGAGCTCTGGAAAGCCATGTCCAAGGAGAAGAAAGAGGTGAGGGATGGGGTGTGTGGGCTGGTCTGCTGGTGGGGAGAGCCAAGTCTGGCTCAGGATGGAGGATGGATGTGGGAGAGATGGATAAAGGGAGGGTAAACATGGGCAGGCCAGAGAGGCCCTTGTTTGGTTGCAGGAACCTGGAGCTCCATAGATGGGAAGTCGGGAAGGTCCCTATGGCTGTGGGGAAGTGATGGCTTGGGGCTGTTGGTTGAGCACAGGCTTTGTCCAAGGAGGGAGCACATGAGAGGTGGATGGTTTGAGGCTCTGTTGTTGCTGGAGGAGGGAGCCATTCACACCATTCCCATGTTCCTGTGGCAGGAGTGGGATCGCAAGGCGGAAGATGCCAGGAGGGACTATGAGAAGGCCATGAAGGAATACAGCGTGGGCAGCAAGGCAGAGAGCTCCCGAGCGTGAGTGCTGGGCTGGGGGCAGCTCCGTGGGGCTGGGCTGGGGGTCAGTGGTAACGTCTCCTCCCTCCCGTCGTGCACAGGGAGAGGTCCAAGAAGAAGAAGAAGAAGCAGGAGAAGCAGCTCAAGGGGAAAGTGGAGAGGAAAGGCACCAGCTCCAAGTCTGTGTCCTCCAGCAAGTCCTCGGCCAAGAGCGTGAACGAGAGCTTCAAGAGCAAAGAGTTTGTGTCCAGCGACGAGAGCTCCTCTGCCGAGAGCAAGAAGGAGGTGGGTAGAGCTGGGGCAGCCCCTGCCCCTGGGGGGGACCCACACCCCGGTCCTGCTGCGGGGCTTGTCTGCAGTGGCTGCTCATGGTCCTCGCTGGGGGTGGCTTCTGTGTGCTGCCTCCCTGGTCACCCCATGGGGGCATGGGAGGGGTGGGGACCTCATTGTCCCCCACTGACCCCACCATCCCTGCTGTCACCCTCACGTCCCTGCTCATGCCGCATCCTTGTCCCTTCCTGCAGGACTCGGAGGAGGAGGGAGCCCCCAGCCCCCGCCGCAGCTCCTCGGACTCCGCGTCAGGCTCCGATTGATCCATCCCTGTCCCGGGGGTGTTCCCGGACCGGGAGCCCACAGCAGGGACCAGCTCCAGGGCGCCCTGTGCCCGCTGGGCCCCCCGTGCCTGCCGGTACCGGGTGTCCCGGGGGGGCTCCAGGGGGTCCCTCCCAGCCCCGCGGCTCTTTTGTAACTCTCGGCTGGTTCCTCCTTTCCTCCACTGGATTTTGTTGGGTTTTTGTATTTTGGGTCTGTTCCCGTGGAAACCGGGATTGAATAAAAAAACCCACCCAGGGCGGGAGCGTGGCTGCAGTGGCACAGTGGGGGGGGCACTTCTGTCCCATGCCCGTCCCGTTCCGTCCGCTTCTGCCCCCTTCCATCCCCTTCCATTTCCTGCCCCCTTCCACCCTCTTCCCTCCCATCCACTTCTGCCCCATTTTGTCCCCTTTTGACCCTTTCCATCCTCTTTGTCCCTTTCCATCCCCTTTTGTCCCCTTCTGCCTCATTCTGTCTCCTTTGCCCCATTCTGTCCTCTTCTCTTGTCCTTCCCCTTCCCTTTACCCTGTTCCACTTCCCGCTTCTTCCCTCTTCCCCTTTCCACCCTCTTCCCGTTTCCTCCGTCTTCCCCTTCCTTCCCTTTTCTTTTCCCTTCCCTCTCCTTTCCCCTTCCTATTTCTTCCTTCTTTCCCTCTCTCCTTCCTTTTTCCTCTCTTTTTCTCCCCCTTTTTCCTTCCCCCCCCTACCGACCTCTCCCATTGGGACGAACCACTTCTGATACCTCCCACCCTGCCGGCGGCGCCCCGCCACCGCCACCCCTCTACCCGCCTCTCTATGGTAATCCCGCTCTCGCGGCGCGCCTCTCTAGCCCGTCTCCTCTATGCCCTCTGCTCGGCCACGCGGCGCCGGGGCCCGCGGCCGCCTCTGATTGGCTGAGGAAGGGGCGAAGGGGCGTGGCCAGAGGCTGTGGGTGAGCGGGGGTCGGTGCACCGGGGTGGGCTTTAACCGGGAACCGGGATACGGGAACCGCCGTTAACCCTTCACCGGGTCCGTTGCGCCCGTCGGGGGCCGAACCCGCGGGTTCCCCGCGGGTTCGGCCCCCGACGGGCGCAACGGACCCGGTACCGTCCGCTAAATCGAGTGGGGGGCTCCGTTGCCATGGCAACAGGCCTAGGCCCGCTCGTTGCGGCCTACTCGTGTGCTCGAGCCGGGGCTCCGTTGCCGCACCGGAGCGGAGGGGACCCCGCGCCCGATGGGCTCCGGATGGGGGTTGTGACGCCCGGGGAAGGGGGTGGACCCCGGCGGGGAGGGGAGGGGAGGGCAGGGCCAGGCCGGGCGGGGAGGAGGCACCGAGCGGGTTTTTCCTGTCCCCGCAGCCCCGGTGAGTCACGGGAGCGGCGGCGGCAGCACCCCCCCCGTGTCCCCGGCGCACCCCGGACATGCGGCCGCTGCCACGGAGGTGAGCGGGGCTCTGGGACCCGCGGGGCGGTCGGTGATGGGGGGGGGAGTGTGTGTGTGTGGGGGTATTTGGGCCGGGGCAGCGTTTGGGGGGGGCGGTTGAAGGGAGTTGGGATGGGCTCGGGGTAGGTAAATGGGGAACGGGGCAGCGTTTGTGGGGAGCCGGGGGGGGTTACGTGGTTACTGACGCATGGGGGTTACTGGGGGGTTACTGAGGGTACGGACAGAGCGGGGTTCCCGCGGGTCTTGGGGTCCTGGTGTCGTGGCACAGGCGGCCCGGGGCAGTGTACCAAGGGTGGCACCGGCACAGGGAGGGGTGCGGGGGGGCGGTGCTTTGGCACGTGGCCCCGGTGCAGGTGGACACGAGGGTTTGGCACCGGGAGGTTGGCACCCGGCACAATGTGGCTGCTGCTCACAGGGTGCCGCCAGCCGCAGAGTGCCCCAAAGCACCTCTTCCCCCTCTCTCTGTCTCCCTAGGGGCTGACCCTGCCCGCGCCCAGCGAGTCCCGGTCCCAGTTTGGCCATGGCCTCGCAGCCGCAGCCCCTGCACCCAGCCCTGCCTTGTGCCGCGCCGGCGGGCACAGGGGGGCTGGTGGGCGGCAGCCCCGACACAGGTCAGTCCTATGGGCAGGAGGAACAGGAGGGGGGGTGTTGCTGTGCTGGGCTGTGCTGGGGAGCCCCCAGGGATGCCAGGCTGATGCTGGCGTCTGTTCCCAGCCAGGGGCACCCCTCTGGCTCCCGTTGGCCATGGTGCTCCCCCAGCGCGGTGTCTCATCACTGCCCTACAGGCGCTGCCCGGCCCAAGCCCCCACTGCGGCCCAAGCCCCGTGTGCTGCCCAAGCCGGCCGTGCCTGCCAAGACCCCGCTGCCGCCACCGGGACCGCGGCACCCGCGCCCTGAGCTGCCCTCGGCAGAGAAGATGAACCGCCTGGCTGGGCCCCAGCCCTATGGCGCCGGCAGCGTGGGAGGGCCCCTCCGCCGGCCCTCCTTTACCATCAAGTCCCCCCGTCAAGAGCCCCCCGCGGAGAAGGGGCTGCCCTCCCCTGCAGCAGCAGCTGGGGAGGCCACGGGAGCAGCCCCCAGTGAGGAGCCCCCCATGCCGCTGACCCCATCCCGCAAGGGCCCAGCTCCCTTCAAGGTGACGCCGGTGCCAGTGGCCACCAAACCGGAGCGGTTCCCAGGCACTACCGTGGAGCAGATCCTGGCCAAGATGGACACCAGAGAGGGCCCAGGGAGCCCCGACCGAGCCCGGCTCTGCCCCGACCCCTCCTTGCGCTTCAGCTCCAAGCCCTTCGCTGCCTTCCGGAGGCGCCCCAGCGGGGAGGCGGATGGAGCCACCCCCGGCGAGGCCCCCCACCCCGTGGCGGGTGAGCCGGGGCCGGGGGATGACGGACACCCCACAGCCGAGATGAGGTGAGGGGCTGGGGCGCGAG
Organism: Ara ararauna; assembly: GCA_028858755.1. Classification (NCBI taxonomy): domain Eukaryota; kingdom Metazoa; phylum Chordata; class Aves; order Psittaciformes; family Psittacidae; genus Ara; species Ara ararauna. The sequence goes on along the minus strand of CM054380.1, from coordinate 92,594,744 downwards.
GTTGTGGCGCTGGGGGCGTTGTTCCGGGTCATCCTGGGGACGGGAATAACGGAGCCGAGCTCCGGTGTCCACCGTGGGAATGCCGGGGCCGCGCCGGGGTTGTGCCGACCGCAGGAACGGCCTGTCCTGGTTGAGGAGCTGCCTCCGGGGGCCCGGCCTGGAGCGAGCCGGGCTCCCGCGGCTGGACAGCGCTGCCCGAGGCTGGGAATATCGGGGGGAGGGTCACTCCCCTTGGGAAACGCTCCCTGTTTCCCGGGCGGGCTGTTCTGGCCGTGCCAGGGCGGCTCTGCTGCAGGATGTGATGGGTGGGAGCCAGTGCTTGGCCCCACTCCCGGAGCCGGGCATCTCCAGGGAGCAGGACCCGGCTATTTTAAACCCCGGTGTGAGAAACGGGCTCTCCCGGGACTGAGAATTCCCGGGAAACGGGAGCGGGGCTGATTTGTCTCCCCCCCCCCCCCCCCCCCCCCCCCGTGGTTCGGTGTCGGGTCTGGCGCAGGCTGCGGGGCCTCTTGCGGGTGACCGAGCCCCATCCCGCGGGCGGGGGCAGGGGTGCAGGGACGGAATTAACGCTCGTCCCCCGTTTGTCCGGCAGCGGCTCCCCCCCCGCCGGCCCGAGCAGCGCCGGGGCCCCCCGCGGACGCCAGAGGCCGCGCTCCCCTCCTGACGTGAGTTGTGGCCGCGCCCGCCCGGCCGCGGCGGCTCCGCTCTCTCCTTCGGGGCTCTCCTGTCTCCTCCGGGGCTCCCTCTCTGCGCGGTGCGTGTCTCCGGCGCTGCGCCGCCTGCTCGGGGCCGGGCCGGGGGGGGCCGTGCGAGGCGTGATTCACCGCGGGGGGGCGGCGGGGCAGGACCGGTCCCGGGGCTCCCGCCTGCTCCTGCTGCCCGGCACCACCCTGCGAGGGCAGCAACGGGCAGGGTGATGCTGGCGAGGGGGTGCTGAGCCCCACGCTGGGGGTCCGGGCTGGGTTTTGCTGCTCCTGCTTCAGTTCTTCCTCTCCATCTGCCGGGGGGGGGTGCTCGGGGAGAGCCGGGGGGGCTCGAGCACGGCGGGGTCTTGCCAGGCAGGGAGCATCTGGGTGCTGGGGGGAAATGGGGCAGCTCCTGCCTCGAGGGGGTGGGATGGGGGGGCCCTCACCAGGCCTCGGGGCTGTGATTTGAGGGTGATACCCGGAGGCCCCTCTGGGTGACGTGCCCCCACCGGCTCTTTCTACAGCTCTCCTCTCTGCAGTTGGGTCCCCCCGGCTCTCCTAGGCCCCCCTCTTGCCCAGCTCTGGCCCCGGAGGCTCCCTCCCAGCCCTGCGCTGCAGCCCCTGGCTCCCCCCATGTCCCCCCTGAGCTCCTGGCCCCTAGCTCCCCAACACGGGCCCCCGGCTCCCCCGAATCCCGGCCTCCAGCCAGTGCCTTGGCCGCCTCCAGCCAGGCTCCGGGTGCTCCCTCCTCCGCAGCTGAGCCTCAGCTCAGCATCTCCCACTCCCCCGGCTCCCCTCACACACCTGGAGATGGGTCCCCTGATACTGCCACCCCCCCCGGCACCCCCGAGCTGCCCCCCAGGGCCGTCAGCCCCCCCGGCACCCCCGAGCTGCCCCCCAGGGCCGTCAGCCCCCCCGGCATCCCCGAGCTGCCCCCCAGGGCCGTCAGCCCCCCCGGCATCCCCGAGCTGCCCTCCAGAGCCACCTGCCCCCCTGGCTCTCCCGAGGATGCTGTCGAGTACCTGGCCTCCCCCAGCCCACCCCCCGAGCCCCTGGGTAAAGTCTCTCGCCCCCCGGGCTCCCCAGAGGGTCCCGATGACTCCCCGGCGTCCCCCCTGTTCCCTGAGGGTCCCAACTTCAGCCCCGCTCCCCCCTGCAGGGACTCGGGGCTGCGGCGCTCATCGGAGGGGGTGCTGCAGCCCCCGCCCGCAGGGCAGGGCTTGGGGGGACTGGGGGGCTCGCTGGGTGCCCTGCCCCGGCCCGGGGACTCACTGCCGGAGCCAGCCCTGGGCAACGAGTCCGGCTGGAGCCTCTCCCAGTCCTTCGAGTGGACGTTCCCGGCACGGGGGGCCCGGCGTGTCCCATCCCCCCCCCGCTCCCCCATCCGGGAGACGGGCGACTCGGACGGGGAGGACCCGGCCCCTGGAGCCGCCGAGCCCGGCCCTCAGGGACTGGAGGGAGCCCCGTGTCCGGGGGGGCCCGTGGCCCAGACAGAGGCTGACAGCTCACCGGAGGAGGACGATGATGGGGAGCGGGATGTGACACTGTGCGTGACTGAGCCTGGCCAGGACCCAGCTGAGCCCGAACCCCCCATCGAGGCTGCACCACCGGATCTGGCCCCGCCGGCTCCAGCCACTGTGACCGGCTTGGTGTGGGCACCGGAGGGCGACTCTGCACCGAGCCTGCAGGGCCCGGGCGGGCCGGACCGGGCCGGAGGGTCCCCAAGGAGCTGCGATGTGCCTGGTGACCCGGGCTGGCTGATGGAGCTGTTGGCATCGCCCGCAGCCCACACAGGACAGGGCACCGAGGTGAGGGACCCGCAGCTCCGCAGTGCAAGGGTTAACACAGCACTGTGTCAGTGTGCGTGTGGCGCCCAGCTCCTGTACGTGGGTTGGGATGGGATGGGTTGGGATGGGTCAGGGTGGGTGGAGGCTGAGCCGAGCGTGCCGCAGGGAGAGCCGGGGTGCGGCCACCTCGTGCGGGGAGCCATGGCCGGCGAGTCGGGGCCCACAGCCACACTGCGGCGGCTGCTGACCAACCTGGAGCTGCGGGAGCAGCTGCGGGAGCAGCGGCGGGATGAGCCGGGCTGGGGAGGGCTCTGGGCAGGCACAACAGCCGTGAGTACCGGGAGTGGGAATGGGGCCCCGCGGGGCAGGGAGGGTGGGGGGCGGGATTTGGGCTCTCTTCGGGATGGGCCCCTGCTTGTGCCCCAGGCACCCAGGGGGGCTCCCTGTGACTGCACCTCCCCAGCTTCCCTCTGCTGCTGAGCTGGGACTGAGACCCCCACTTATCCCCTGTCCTGTCCCTGCCCAGGGCCTGCTCGGCTGGTCACGAAAGGACCTGAGCAGTGAATTCGGCATCGGCACAGCCCGCCCCGGCAGCGCCTTCCGCTGGACCCGAGAGACAGACTGGCCCCGGGAGCCACAGCGGGACCGGGAGTTCGGGACCGAACAGAGCTGGGGCCGCACCGGAGCTGGGGACCAGCCCTTTGGCACCGCCAGGAGCGACTGGGGCAGCGGCTGCCAAGGGACTGAGCTGCCTGGAGATGCGGGGCTGGGCCGCAGTGACTGGCACAAAGCCGCTGGCGCTGGGGAGAGCTGCCGGCAGGAACAGGACTTCAGTGCCAGCAAACCCACGTGGGGCACCGGCTACGGCTTGGACAGCACTGGCAGCGGGGACGGGATCAGCTCTGGGGACGCTGATTGGACCAGCAGCTACAGCGTGCGGGGAGCCCAGCGGCAGGATGAGGAGCTGAGCTCCAGGCAGCCCAGCTGGGCCGGCAAGTACAGCTCTGGGGATCCGGAGAGCCAGGACCAGGACATCGCACTGGCGTGGGCTGGCCAGTACGGCTCCAGGAATCCAGAGATGAAGGACAGGGAGCTCAGCCCAGACTGGACCAGTAAATACAGCAGCAGGGGTGCTGAGACCACAGACAAGGATCTTACCCTGGGCTGGGCTGGCAGATCCAGCACTGGGGACACTGGGACTGCAGGCAGAGAGTTCAGTCCCAGCAGGACGGCCTGGGATAGCAAATACAGCACCAGGGACATGGAGAGCCAGGACCGTGAGTTCAGCCCCAGCAGACCAGCTTGGACTGATGAATGCAGCACCCAAGGCATGGAGAGCCAGGACAGGGAGTTCAGCCTCAGCAGGCCGGTGAAGGCCGATGGATACAGCAGCAGGGACATGGAGAGCCAGGACCGGGAATTCAGCCCCAGCAGACCAGCCTGGGAGGACAGATACAGCACCAGGGACAGAGAGAGCCAGGACCAGGAGTTCAGCCCCAGCAGACCTGCTTGGACCAGTGAATGCAGCACCAGGGACATGGAGGACCAGGCCTGGAAATTCTGCCCTGGCAGACCAGCCTGGGACAGCGAGTACAGCAGCAGGGACATGGAGAACCAGGAGAGAGAGTTCAGCTCCAGCAGATCAGCCAGAGCCAGTGAGGGCAGCACCAGGGATGTGGAAAGCCAGGATGGGGAGTTCAAACCCGGCAGACCAGCCTGGGAGGACAGATACAGCACCAGGGATGTGGAGAGCCTGGACCAGTTCAGCCCCAGCAGACTGGCTGAGCCTGATGGGTACAGCACCAGGCACATGGAGACCCAAGACAGGGAGTTCAGCCCTGCCAGACCAGCTGAAGCCAGCGAGCACAGCATTGGGGCCATGGAGACCTGGGACAGGGAGCTCAGCCCTGGCAGATCGGCCTGGGATGATCAACGCAGCACCAGGGATGGGGAGACTTGGAATGAGGAGCTCAGCCCTGGCAGACCAGCCAAAGCCAGTGAGTGCAGCACCAGGGACATGGAGAGCCAGGACAGGGAGTTCAGCCTGGCCTGGGAGGACAGATACAGCACCAGGCACTTGGAGAGCCAGGACAGTGGGTTCAAACCCAACAAACCAGCCTGGCATGATGAGCGCAGCACCAGGGACATGGAGAGCCAGGAGCAGGAGCTCAGCCCCAGCAGAGCAGCTGAGGCTGATGGATACAGGAGCAGTGACATGGAGAGCCAGGACCTGGAGCTCGGCCCTGGCAGCCTGACCTGGGCCGGTGAGTGCAGCTCTGCAGACACCAAAGAGGAAGGGAGAGAGGTCAGGCCTGGCCATGGCACCAGCCAAACCGAGCTGGTGGATGCTGCTGCCGATGGGAAGGAGTTGCCTGGCTCCTGCTGCTCCGATCCCCCATCCCAGGATCCTGGCTGCGGCAGCGCTGAGCCCAGTGCAGCTGGCAGCAGGGACTGGGCTGAGGAGCCTGGAGCAGCTGAGTGCCACAGCCGGTTCAGCAGCATCGGCACAGAGCAGGGCCTGGGTCCCTCCGGTGCTGCGGTGTCCACCGGTGGCTTCATGCCCTGGTCTGGTGTGATGGGAGCCCCAGGGGACCAGCCCGGCGATGTCTCCTGCGGCACATCAGAAGGAGCCACCGGTCAGGAGTGTGGCTGCGGCGACTCAGAGGCCCAGCACCGGGAATGGGCTGATGCGTTCAGCGCCCGCTGCGCTGCCCGGAGCCGGGACGTCGAGGAGCGGCACCTGGGAGGTGACACCAGCTCCATGCACAGGTAGGGGGGTGCTGGCGGCGGCAGCGCGGCCCCTGGGAAGGCGCCATCCCCTCGGGTGTCCTCACTGTGCTGTGTGGGGGCTCCCAGTGCCGCGGGCCCTGTGCTGGTGTCCTGGCCAAGCTCCGGCTCCTCCTGTGTCCCTGTAACCTCCTGCCCCAGAGCTGCAGCAGGAACACTGGGGAATGGGTTTCACCTTGTCCCCGCAGGAGCTGCCACCTTGAGCTGATCCAAGAGGGGTGGATGCCTTCTGGGCATCTCCCTCTGATGTGGGGAGCTGTGTGCCAAGTGCTGATGTTCCCCTGGCCTCCCGGAACTGGCACAATTATCCCCGTGCCATTATTGCTTCACTGGGATGTGGGAACCCTGATTCCAGACAACTTACGTGGCTGGGGATTCCCCAGATGATAAATTCTCTCAGGCTGCCTGAAAACGGATTGCAGGAAGTGGGAAGTGAAGTCCCATGGGCTGGGGGAAGGCCTCAGCCTGAGTGACTGTGGGACGTGGGGAGCCTCCAAACCCTGCTCTGGGAGCTGTGTGGTTTCCTGCACCCTGGGTGCCGTGTCCTCCCCCTGCTCCTGGTCACCCCGTGTCCCTCTGGTCCTTCTGGGGCTGGTGACCCTGTTGGGGGTCTGACCCCTTTCTCTGTCCCAAGGGGCAGAGTTGACCCCAGTCCCCTGTGAGCCTGGCAGCCTCCCTGCCCTCCTCAGCCCTTGGAAGGGGCTTTGGGAGCTTCCCAAAGTTCCCCTTGGTGTGATGTCCTGTGAGAGAGGGAACAGTCCTGGACACCCAGATCCTGCACTGCTCAGTGGGGCAGGGGAGGGTTTGTGCTGGAGCTGGAGGAACCAGAGGGTCTCATCTCCCCCAGCAGCAGCGTTGGTCTCTGGGATCCCAGCCTGCAGATGGGCGACCCCCCGGCCATGGGGTCTCCCTGCACTGACCCACCCAGCCCTACGGAGGAGGAGAGGGACCTCCTGGAGCTGAACCCTGCCCCGTGGAGCCCTGGGGCCTACTCTCCGCTGCCAGAGGCTGTTGGTGGGACCCCACTGGACACAGGGAGTGCAGCAGCCCCTTTGGACCACCTGGATGGGAAGAGACCTCCCAGCTGGGAGAAGTGGCTCCCCATGGGCACCCCACATCCTGAGGCACCCCCGGACCTCGCCGTGCAGGAATTCACCTTCCTGGAGGTGAGGGGGGTGGCAGCACCAGTCACTTGTACGGCCCAGGGGGTCCCTCACAGAGACACTGCTGTGTGGATGGGGCTTTCACCCTCTGTACCTCCTGTCCCCCGAGGGTCAGGCTGCGGTTTTGGGGGTCCCTGGTGCCATTGTGGGGCTCTGCGGGTGCCGGTGCTGGCCCTGACCCATCCCCTGTGCTCTGCAGGACGCGGAGGTGCTGGACAGCCGCGTGTTCCGCAGCAAGGCGGAGCTGGGCCGGCAGCGCAGGCACCGGGCGCCCGCGCAGCGCCCCGCCGCAGCCCCGGAGGGGGACGCGTGGCTCTTCCGTGACTCCACCGGTAAGGCCCGAGGGGCGGGGGGCGGGCGGGGGGGGCGGTGCCGAACTGACCCTGTCCCTCCGCAGAGCCCCGGCCGGCGGCGCCCGAGGAAGAGGCGGCGGTGGAGCCCCGGAGCCGGCGGGCGGGCAGGGCCGGGAAGGTGCCGCTGTTCCCCAGCCTCAGCGCGGCCGCGCTCAAGGTGAGGGCTCCCGGGTGATGGGCACGGGGGGAACGGAGGCGGGGAGGACACAGAGCACCCGGAGCCCACCCGGACCTCCCTCTCTGCCCCCAGGCCAAGCTGAGAGGCCGGAACCGCTCGGCAGAGGAGGGGACCCCACCGGGGGACAGCAAAGTGACCCCCCCCCGGGAGCCCCATGTGCAGCGCTCCAAGTCCTGCAAGATCCCTGGCCTGAGTGGGAAGCCCCTGGTGCTGCCCCCCAAACCAGAGAGGTCCTCGGAGTGAGAGTGGGGGCACAGGGGCTGGGGGGGGGGCAGGTTTGGGGGTGTGGAGTAAGTGCACCCACAAGCACTATGGGTGCTGGGAGGATGCTGAAGCGTGGGGGTCAGGGGGGCTGTCACCCACTTTGGTGCTCCAGGAGGGGCTTGCAGGAGCCCTGAGGGTGGCTTTGCAGGGGATTAGGGGGGGTGCCTGAGGGACCATGGGGGGTGCCAGGGCTCCCGAGGGGGTGCCAGCAGTGGTTTTGGGGAGCTCACACCGTGCCCACCCCCGCAGGTCCGAGGCGTCCCCCCCACACTGGCTGCAAGCGCTCAAGCTGAAGAAGAAGAAACCTTGAGGGGGGTGAGTGCAGGAGCTGGGGGGACAGTGGGGACAGACACCCCCCCCACCAACCCCTCCCCACACCCCTCCTGTGTCCTGGGGCTGGAGGGGGATGTGGTGGTCCTGCAGGGGTGGGAGTGTGTCCCCATGTCCCTGGGTCCTTGCTGCCAGGAGGGACGGCCCCCCCCATCTGTCCTGCTCCAGCCGGGAACCCCCCCAGCGCTGGATCCCCCAGGGGCCCCTCACCCCCTATTCCCGCTGTCTCTTCCAGGCTCCCCCTTGCCGGCCGCTGCCCCCGGATCAGGACACACACACACACACATCTATGCACTTTGTACCATGTTTGCAGGGTCCCTGACCCCCACCTGACACCTTGTCCCCCTCCTCAGCCCCCAGGCCCCCCCCGAGCCGTGGGGTGGGCTGTGTCCCCCTCCCTGCCCCTCGCCCTGCTCCTGTGTCACCCCCACACAATGAGCAGCAGGTCAGGATGTTGGTGCCACTTGAACAGGACAATAAAACTTCTCTGGTTGGTTCGGGGGGCCCTGGCTCTTCCCTCAGCGCCCCCGGGTGTCCCCTTGGGGGGTGTCCGCTTGGGGCCTGGCCCTGGGCTGCGGGCGCCGCCGCTGCGGGCGCTGCCACCAGGAGGAGCTCCGTGCCCGCGCTCGGGGTCGGGACCGCGCCGTGTGCTGCGCCTGCCCAAGCGGGGGGCGACGCGGTGCTCCGGCACCCGGGATGGGGGGCTCCGGCCCCACGGCTGGGCGGGGACCCGGCTCCCATGGGGCAGCCCCCGCCCCACACCCGGCGGTGGGGTCTGAGCCGGGGAACCTGGCGGCTCCGGGGGCTCAGCCTTTCCCTGGCAAAGCCTCGCTCCCCGAGCCCTGGATCCATCCTGGAGCCGCAGCCAAGTCTCAGCTTCTTCCCTCCGACAGCTCCCGCGGGCATGGCTCCCTTGAGCCGCTGCTGCCGGAGGTGTTCCTGCGGCCCCGGAATGGGGCTGCGGGTGCCCATGGGCCGCCCCTCGCACCACCCCCCGCGGCCGGGCCCAGCGCCCCCGGCTCATGGCGCTTCCAGTACCGATATTCGTTACCCGGGACCAGCCCACCGGTGACACCGGGGCAGCCCCGGCCGCAGCCCGCTGCACGAGCCACCCCGGAGGGGTGACCGGGGCTCTGTGACCCCCCCGGCCTCTCCAGCGGCTCTTGGGGGGGGCTGGGAAGCGTTAAGCCGCTCTGCGCTGCCCACGGGGACGGGAGGAGCCGGGCTCGGTGTTAGCGGTGCTCCCGGGGCTGAGCAGCTCCTTCGCGGCGGCTCTGGCGGCACCAGGGGGTCGTTTCCGTGTTCTGGCCCGTTCAGCGGCTCATCGGCCCCGGGGCGGGCGGGGGGGGGGGGGGTCCGGCCCTCTTCCTTCCTTAAACCGCTGCTTTTGACTTCAAGCCGCAGCCGCCGCAGTTCGCGCCGCGGGTGATGGGGCCTGGCCAAGCTCATCCCGGTGCTCCGCAGGCATCAGTGCCCGTTATCTCCTCGGTGCTCGTTATCTCTCGTTGTCTCCATCCCATCACCCCTGGTTTGCCCTCCCCGGCTGCTGCCGCTGGGTCCCCATTGGGCGCTGGTTTGGTTCCTCCGAGGTCCCGCACCCCTCGGTTTCTATTCGCAGAGACCCCTTTGAGCTCCCCCCTTTCCACCACCCCCCTCGCACCACTTTCCCGGCAAGCCGGGATTCGCGCGCCGCCCCCGGGATTTAGCCGTTCGCACCCCCCGTCCCCCTCCCGTGTCCCTATTCCAACAACAAACGGCGCCTCCTCGCTCCAGCCCCGGCCCCCCCCCGCCTTTTCCCGCCCCCCCGGGGCTCTCGTGGCTTTTCACACTTCCCCTTCTGCCGCGTCCCACCGGGGCTGCCCCGAGATTGTCCCCAGAGCTGGAACCGGGAGAGCTCAGCCCCGGTGGGGCAAAGCGGCTCCGTGGGCGGCGGGAGCGCCCCTCCCGCTCCTGCAGCCCCAACCCGCTCATGCCTGGGTGCGTTTGGTCCGTCCCAGCCGGAGCTGCTGCTGCTTCGGCTCCGGGACCGGGCAGCGGATCCCGGGAGCGCCGGGAGCTCCCGAGCTCCGGTCCCGCGCCTGGCGGTGCCTTCAAACGGTGTCTGCAGGCGGGGGGTCCCGGCCTCGTCTCCCCCCTCCCCGCCCCGGTTTCGGTAAACGCATCCAGCGCCTCTGGCGGGAATTGCGGCGCTTTGGGACCCTCCCGGAGCCGGGAGCGTTTGCAGAGTGCAAACCCCTGGAGGCAAAATGCGACCCCCCGAGTGCCAAACGCCAAACGCCCAACACCAAACAAACACCAAACGCTCCCTGCAGCCAGAGAGTCCCAAATGCAGAATACCAAACGCAAACACCCCCTCCCGTACAACGCCCTCCTGCAGACCCCCAGTGGGGGATGTGGAGCCCACGGTGCGATACCCCAAAGCGGACACCCCAGAGCTGACATCCCAGGTGCACATTCGGGCTTCGCTGGTCCCGGGTCCCCCCTACCCCACCGGGGCTCCTTCCCCTCCCCGGCCCCAACCCCCCGGGTGCTGTTGGGGCTCCCAGAGCCGCGTTCTCTGCCCCTGGGGCCGCTGTTTGACACTTGGGTGCGAGCTGGAGCAGCCCCCAGGAAGGAGCCGGAGCGGGAGGGGGAGCTGTGAAATTTCCCACGGGGCTCCCCCCATCCGCCCTCCCGCCCATCCCATTCTATCCCGGAGGGCGGAGGAGGAGGAGGAAGGGGAGGTAACGCGGAGGGATGCGCTGGGCCGGGCTCAGAGGGCCGGAGGAGCTCGGTGAGCGCGGAATGAGCTGAGCCCACCCAGCCCAGGCCGGCGGCATGGAGGAGGCGACGGAGGCCTATGCCTATGGGGACAACGACACAGAGTGCGAGTACGAGGAGTGGGGCCCCTCGCTGGCCCTGCTGCCCACCATCTACCTGCTGGTGTTCCTGCTGGGCACGGTGGGCAACGGGCTGGTGCTCTGGACCGTCTTCAAGGGCGGGCAGGACCGGCGGCGCTCGGCAGACACCTTCATCGCCAACCTGGCTGCTGCCGACCTCACCTTCGTGGCCACGCTGCCGCTGTGGGCTGCCTACGCCTGGCTGGGCTACCACTGGCCCTTTGGCACGGCCGCCTGCAAGGTCAGCAGCTACCTGGTGTTCGTCAACATGTACGCCAGCGTCTTCTGCCTGACGGGGCTGAGCTTCGACCGCTACCTGGCCATCGTGCGGCCGCTGGCCACTGCCAAGCTGCGCTCCCGGGTCAGCGGGCTCATGGCCACCGTGGCCCTGTGGGTGCTGGCGGCGCTGCTGGCGCTGCCGGCCCTGGTGCTGCGGCGCGCGGCCGCGCTCGGGGGGGACAGCAGGATCACCTGCTACATGGACTATGGGGGCCTGGCGGCGCCGGGCACTGAGGGCGCCTGGGAGGTGGGGCTGGGGCTCTCCTCCACCGCGCTCGGCTTCGTGGCCCCCTTCGCCGTCATGCTGACCTGCTACTTCTTCATCGCCCGCACCGTGGCCAGCCACTTCCACCGGGAGCGCGCCGAGGGGCTCCGCAAGCGCAAGCGCCTCCTCACCATCATCACGGTGCTGGTGGCTGCCTTCGGGGGCTGCTGGCTGCCCTTCCACCTGGTGAAGACCCTCTACGTGCTGATGGACCTGGGCGTGCTGCCGTGGTCCTGTGGCCTCCACACCTTCCTCAGCAACCTGCACCCCTACTGCTCCGGCATCGCCTACATCAACAGCTGCCTCAACCCCTTCCTCTACGCCTTCTTCGACCCCCGGTTCCGCCGCTCCTGCGCCGCGCTCCTGTGCTGCCGCCCCCCCGGGCCCGGCACCGAGCGCTCCGCCAGCTACTCCTCGGGGCAAGGGGGCAAGGGGGCACCGGCGCCGGGGGGCAAGGTGGACCCCGCCACCCAGGAGACGCTGTTCCGCGCCTAAACCCGCCCCGGTGCCCCCCGAGCTGGTCTCCTTGGGGGGACCCCACCGCCTCCTCCTGCCCCGGAGCCTGGCTTGCTCTGGGGTCCTGCTTGTGGGAAGGGAACGCTGCGGCAGGGGCTGGGCAGAGCCCCCGGGGGGCTCAGGCAGCGGCGCCCTCCCCCCCCCCAGCACCCGCCGGGCTCGGGATTTTGTGACAAATAAATGGATTTTGGTTAAAAAAGGAGGAGGGTGTTTGTGCGGATCCCTTGGGAGTGGGGCTGGGGGTGACGGGGGGGCAGCACTGGGGGGGTGGCTGGGTTGTAGGGTCTGTGTGTGTGCGGGTGTTGTAGGTGTGTGTATGGGGGTCTTTATGCACCATGGGGTGTCCCCGTGTGTGTGTGTGTGTGCACCAGGGGGTGTCCCCGTGTGTGTGTGTGCACCAGGGGGAGTCTCTGCAAGCCATAGCTGCTGTGTCCCCTCTTGGGTACCCCCTGGCCCCCCTCAGCCTCCTTTGGGCTCAACCCTGGGTCACGCTCTCCCGGTCTCTTCCCCAGCTCACCTGGAAAATGGGACAATTCCCATCCCTGCTCCGCAGCACTGCAGGCACCGGGACATGGACGTTTTAACCCCCTGAGGTGTCCCCGTGGGGAGTCCCAGCCCCCCCCCCAAGCTCTGATTGCATCAGGCGGCCCTGTCCCACCGAATCCCGTTTTTGGGATTTTCAGCTCCTTATCTGAGGCCAACCCCAGCCCTTGTGACTCACCCTGCGCCTGATGGGATTAAACACCCAGAACACAGGGATGGGGCGAGGAGATGGGACAAGGAGTGGGATGAGGGACGATGGGGCAAGGGATGGGATGAAGGACTGCTCGGATTTGGGGGGAGGGGGGTTGGGCAGGACAAGGGCCCCCCCAAGCCGGGATTTTGATGAGCCACCAAATGGCTCCCGTCCCATTTCCCTCCCGGCCCCCGTGGCTTCCTGAGGCTTCGCTCTAAATAAATCTTGCCCCTATTTGTTATTTACATCCTTCATTTACTCGTGATGAACTATCCTGTCCCTCTGCCTTTGTTCCCGCTTGGAAAGGATGCGGGATGATTAGTGGGCTCCTTGGGCAGCTTCCCGTCGGGGGGGGCTGCCTCAGCCTTTCCCTTGCCACCACCTCGCTATGGAGCCAGCCTGGCCAGAGCCACTGTGGGGCCTTTGGCTCGACCAAGTGAATGGGGGGGGGGGGGGGGGGCGCCACGGGGGCTCTTTCCTGGGGCGGGGGGGATTTGGGGGAATGCTGCATCAGGGACACATCCCAAAGGGGAATTTGGAGGGTGGGAGAAGTGCATTTGCACGCTGGAGAGACCCCTGATAGTGCTCACCCTTGTGTCCATCCATCAACTCATCTGTCCATCCATCAACTCAGCCAGCGCTCCCTATCTCCCTCCCTCCTTCATTCCTCCTTCCCTCCCTCCATTCCTCCATCCAGGCATCTCTCCCTCCCTCTCTGCCTTTATCCCTCCCTCTTTCCCTCCATCCTCTCTCTATCCTTCTATCCATCCCTTCCTCCATCCTTCTATCCATCCAACCCTCCATAATTCCCTCCTCCCTTCCCTCCCCCCCATCCTTCCATCCTTCCACCCCTCATCCCGTCCATCCCACCCCAACCCCACATATCGCAGCACTCAGGGAGCTGATGGCCCCCTGTGTTTTGGGGGGGCAGCTGAGGGCCGTTTCCTCCCCGGTGGGCACGGAAACGGCCGCGGGCTCCGCGCCAGCGGAGACGGGAGCTGAGACTTTCTATCCGCCTCTTGGAGATTTCCCTTTCCCTTCCAGGAGGGAAACGTTCCTCTGAGGAGTCTCCGGGGGGATGCGGGGATACTTTGGAATAAACACAAGGCCGGGGCCGGGGGGGGGAAGGGGCGGCGGGGCCCGGACCACCCGTCGGAAGGAGATAAGGAAGGTGTTGTCTTCCTGCAGCAGCGGGCGAGGAAAGATGAGGAGCGGAGATAGAGGACACAGGCGAGGAGCAGGGCCGGGGGGATGGGGACGGGGAGCATCCTTGGGAAGCCCTGGGAATGCGGAGGAGCTGGGGGTGCTCTGCCGCGGGAATCTGGGCACCCCCAGCTCCAAAGAGGGGCTGATGCTTCTGCTCCTGCATCCGGGGGATGTTCCCGGCTGGAAAAGAGGAGCTTCTTCCTTGGAGGGAGCTTGGACTGGAGCTGACGGGGGGCGCGGGGGGGGGGGGGGGGCGGGGGGGGGGGGAACAGGACCCAACTCCCCCCAACCCGGCCCCCCTGCGCCAAACGGCCAAGCGGGAGGTTCCACCCCCTGCGCGAGGCGGGGGGTGCCCCCGGCAGCCCCCTTTGAAGCGGCTCCTGCTCAGCCCCGCTCCGGTGCTTCACACCTCCCTCATCAGCAAACGGAGCGGGGCCCCCCCGCGCCCCGCCCCGGCGGCTCCGGGGCAACGGGCCTGGGTTTGCTTGTGACAGAGCCCACGGTCAGGAACGGCCGAGAAAACAACGGGGGTGGGCGGTGGTGTTTGCCCCGGTGTGACCCCGACCCCTCAGGTTTGCCCCCAACAGCCCTTTGGGGCCGATTGTCCCCGTGTTTGGGGAAGGAAAAGCTCCAGGTTGAAGGGGACGGGGGGGGGGGGGGGAGAGCTCAGGGTACAGACGGGGGGGGGGGGAGATAAAATTGGGTCAAAAGGGGACAAAGTTTGGGGCTTTCTCTCCGTCTCCAGAGGTTCAAGCGCCTTCAGCCAAGGGGCGAAAGGGACGAGCTGCAGAGAGGGACCCCCGGGGTCCGGTGTCCCCACAGCCCTACAGGACCCGCTGGGGCTGGGGCGGATGGAGGGAAGATGGGAAAAAGGGGTGGGAAAATGTGGGAGGGAGCTGAGGTTTGGGATGGCAGGTGGGGATAGAGTATGTGGGTGGGTGGGTGAATGGATGGATGGATGGATGCAGTATGGAGGGAGGGATGGATGGATGGACAGATGGATGGAGAATGGAGGCATGGATGGATGGATGGATGAAGGATGGAGGGATGGATGGATGGACAGATGGATGGAGAATGGAGGCATGGATGGATGGATGGATTGATGGAGGATGGAGGGATGAATGGATGGATGGATGATAGAGGGATGGGTGGAGGGACGGAGGGACAGAGAGATGGACGGATGGTGGGAGGCTGGCTGGATGAATGGACAGCTGGAGGGCCGGGATGGTGGCCATCAGGACATCAGGGCGACATCTGCAGTGGGCTGCTGCCTGTAGCAGGTTGGGGGTGCGGGGGGTCACTGGGTGCTGTTGGCCCCCAGTGAGCTCCTCATGTGGGGCTGCCACCAGTGGCAGCGCCCATCCCGCTCCATGGGGGTGCCCGGACACCGCACGGCTCCAGCATTCCCAAGCCCGCTTGGCACCGGCCGGGAGGGCCCCGGGGACGCGGCGGGGACACGGAGGTGACACGGGGGTGACCCGGCTGCCGGCAGCTGGGCCCCGCTGGGACCAGGGGATGCTGCCGGAGGAATAACAGGAAGCGCCGGGAAGGGAAAACACGGCTGATGCCTTCTGCAGACTGTGGGACAGCGCCCCTGAGGCCCCGAGGCCCCCACACGCGTGTAAACCACTGCACATGCGTGTTTCACTGCTGCACACGCGTGTCACTGCCGCACACGCGTGTCCTGGCACTGAGCCGGGCTGCGCTGATGCTCTTTATTGTTGAGGTTCGGCTCTGAAAAAGTGCTGCCGGTTACAAAAGTCCACGGTTATAAAATGTGCTCATACAAAGACCTGGGGGGGTTCGGCCTCCCCCGTCCTCCCCCCGCACCCACCGGAGTGTGGAGGGGAGGGAAAGGGAGGAGGGAAGAGGAGAGAGGAGGAGAAAACAAGAAATAAGGAAATAAAATGAAATAAAATGAAATAAAATAAAATATAAAATATAAAATGAAATAAAATAAAATGAAATAAAACAAAATAAAATAAATAAAATAAAATAAAATAAGATGCAAAGAACAGGAAAGGAAAGGAAAGGAAAGGAAAGGGAAAGGGAAAGGGAAAGGGAAGGGGAAGGGGAAGGAAAGGAAAGGAAGGGAAAGGAAAGGAAAGGAAAGAAAGGAAAGGAAAGGAAAGGAAAGGGAAAAGGATAAAGAGATAGAAAAGCAATAAAAGAAAAAAACAGAAACAAGAGGACAAGAGGAGCAGGGTGATGGTGAGGGCAGGGCAGAAGCAGGAGGACGGGGCAGGGCAGGGGGTGGCCGTGCCGTGGGGCCGGCACCCAGACACGGGCAGAGCCCGGCGCCCACCGCGGGTCCCCACTCCCCGCAGCGGCTCAGGGCGCAGCGCAGCCCCCGCCCTTTGTCCTTGGGGCGCAGCCGCGGGCCCGGCTCTGGGGCTGGCGCGGGGCAGTGTGATGGGGGCTCCCCGCTGCCCCCCGAGCTGCCGGCGGGGCCGGGCCGTGTCCGCGCGCTCCAGCGGGTGTTGGGGGCCTCAGATTTGCCAAAAAGAGAGAAATCAAGGAAATAAAGGAAAAATGCGCCGGGCCAGAGCGGGGCGGGGGGGAGGGGGGGGGCCCTCCTCCGGCACCGGGCTCGGGGTCCCGCCTCCCCATGGGCGCTTCACCGCAGCCCAGCGTGGCCCTTCACAGCTCCCCGTGACCCCCGGGTGGGCACAGGACCCGGCGAGGGCTCTGCCCCGGCGCAGAACCGCAGCGACACCGCAGCCTCCTGCCCATCGCTGCTAGCGGGGGTCCAGGGGGGCGGCACCGCAGAGGCACCGCTTCGCCTGGGTCCCCCCTTTCCTCCTTTCTTTAGGGGGTTGGCTTGGTCTGAAGCTGCACCCACGTCCCATCCCCCGCCGCGCAGGAAGAGCCGCTCACGGGCACCCCCTCGGGAGGTGCTGAGCCCCCCCCCGGCCTCCTGTGCTGGGAACTGCGGTCACCTCCCCGCAGCCGCAGGCGGGGAAGAGGCGCCGCGGTCCCGCAGCCGCCGCGCGGCGCTCAGGGCCCGGTTGGGCACCGAACCTGCGCGAAACTTCGGAAGAGAAAGGCAAGGACCGGGGGATGCTCCCGCTTGGAACGCCGCGGGCACGGCGCTGTCCCGGCAAGGGCCGGTGCCACCGGCAGGCCGCAGGCATCCCAGGAGAGGCAGTGTTGAGCTGAGTGATGGCTCCAGGTCCTGGGGCCAGGCTGGAGAGCACGAGCAGGATTCAGGGGACTCCACTGATGATGCTTTTGGGCTGGAAGCGGGGGTTTCCTTGGATGTCCCCCATGGAGGGTGGCTGGTGTCCCCCCAAGGCACACACCGCTTCTGGGGTCTCTCTCCCAAGCAGGGTGGCTGCTCCCCAGGCACAGCCCCTGGTCCCACTGCCTGGCACAGTGTGGAGGATCCCATGGGACCCCCAAGGACCCTGTGCCATTGCCTTCACCAGCCCTGGGTAGCGGGGACAGGAGAGTCCAAGCTCAAGGTGCTGGGGGGGAGGTCAGTCCTGGGGGGTGCACGCCAGGACATAACCTCCCCATACTGGGGCAGAAGGAAGAGGAGGTGTCCCCTGGTCCCCCTGCCACAGCCAGGCCATTGTCTTGAGGCCACCCCGGCGTGGGGGGCAGCGGGAGGGGACAAGGACAAGGCACAGTCCGGGGTCCCGGCGGGGTCAGGGGGACGTTGGCGGTACCTAAACGTCCTCGTCCTCGCTGGCCTTGCTCCAGCGGTGGCAGCAGTTGGCGGTGATGCCCAGCAGGAAGTTGGTGGCCACCGAGGCGATGGAGACGACGAAGCCGACGAAGGCGATGAAGAGATAATCATCCAGCGTGAGCGTGAGGTGGCAGGCCTGGAAGCTCTCGTCCGTCAGCGAGAGCAGGGGGGCTCCGGCCACCTCAGGAGGGGCCCGGCACTCGGCCAGCTGTGACTCTGTGGGGGGGGACACGGCATCAGGATTGCCCCTGGCTCCCCCCCCGGTGCATGGGGCAGGAGCGGGGGGGCGCAGGCACCTACCGGCAGCGCAGCGCTGGATGCGTCCCCGCAGCCACTTGAGGAAGGGCTCCATGGCGCAGCCGCACACCCAGGGGTTGCCCCCCAGGCGCAGGGCCACCAGCCCCGGCAGCCCCTCCAGCGCCTCCAGGCTGAGCGCCGGCAGCGCCCCGAAGCTGAGGTCCAGCTCCCGCAGCTGCGCCAGCCCGCGGAAGGCGTCGGGGTGGACGCGCCGCAGCCCCGGGTTGTGGCTGAGGTCCAGGCGCAGGAGCCCGCTGGCCTCCAGGAACATGTCCGCCGGCACCAGGCTGAAGTTGTTGTAGCTGAGGTCGAGGTGCGCCAGGCGCCGGGCGCCCAGGAACAGCCCGGCCGGCAGCGCCGCCAGGGAGTTGTTGCGCAGGTCGAGGGCGCGCAGCTGCCCGTAGCAGGACAGGTACCCCGGGGGGATGCTGGCGATGCGGTTGTGCGCCAGGCTCAGGTTCCCGGTGTCCAGCGGCAGCTCCGGCGGCACCGAGAAGAGGCGCTGCCCGCTGCAGTCCACCGCCTGCCCGCGGCACGTGCACAGCACCGGGCAGCCCGCCCCGGCGCCCGCCGCCACCGCCGCCGCCGCCGCCGCCACCAGCCAGGGGCCCAGCAGCATGGCGGGGCGGCGGCGAGACACAGCCCGGCGGGCGCCGGCGAGGCCCGGGCCCTCACGGGGCGGTGGGAGCCATCCCGGCACCGGGAGGGGGCCGCTCACGCCGAAAGCCGCCGGCGGCGGGGAGCAGTGCCGGGCTCCGGGTGCTCACAGCGATGCTCCGGCCATGCCGGCCGCATCCGGGGGGCACGGCGGGCTGCGGGCCCCAGGGGCCGGGGGGGCCTTGTCCTGCCGGTTACGCTGCCTGCGAGGAAGGGGGACCAGGGGAAGCCGGGGGCAGCGGCCCCTGCAGCCCTGCGGGGCACCTGCAGCCTCCCCGTGCCCCCCATGCCGGGCCACCGGCTCCTCCAACCCCCCCGTGGGGGTTTCAGCCAAGCAGAGAGGCCCAGCCCCCCTGACCTTGCTCAGCTCCACGCTGCAGTGGACAGAGCCGCGGGACCGCGGTGCCCAGGCCCCCCCTCTCCCCGGTGGGGACCCCCTCCAAGGCACCCTCCCGGGTCCCCATCCCGGCCTGCTCTCGCCCCCCTCCCCATGGCCATCTTTGCTCCATCCTCCCTCACCCGTGTCCCCCTCAGCCCCATCCCCGCCCCACGGCCCCATCTCACGGGGGCAGATGGTCACCACCGCCACGGCCACCCCCTGCCTCCCCGGCCCCCGCTCCAGCCCTGGGTACTCACACCAGGGGGATGAACAGGGCTCGGCTCCCCGAGGCCTGGGCGCTGATGGGTGGCCGGGGGGGGTGTCCCCGGCAGGCCGCCCTCGCCCCGGAGGCCGCCGGCGAGCGGCTCCTGCAGCCGCGGCCAAGGCTGCTGCCGAGCCTGGCAATGGGAGCAGGGTCTTTCCCCACCTCCTTCCTCCCCTCCTCCTCCTCGTCCTCCCTTGTCTCTCTCTTTCTCTTTTTTTTTCCTCTCTTTTTTCCTTGAGGGCCAGATACTGACGTTTCGGTGTCTCTTAGCAACTGCCTCCACATCTCTGAGCAACAGGAGAGCGGGATGCGGAGCCGCCGGAGCGATGGAGACATGGAGACGGCGGCGGCGGCGGTGGGAGCAACAGCCCCACCCCAAGGGGCTTCCTGGCCAGGCCGAGGGGGGAATCCGCACCCGCATGGCCGGATGGAGCGGAACGGGGGGTCCTGAGCCCTCCCCGCATCCCCGGCCCCGGGGAGCGTCCCCGTGGGATGGGGTGAATCAGGGTTTCCCGGGCTCTGGAAACAGAAACAAATGACGTCTCGGCGGAGCGGGAGAACAAGGCACCGGGATCGCCCCAGGAGCACCGTTCCCGGTGCTGCCACCCGGCAGGGATCCGCTGCCGCGGTGCAGCCGTAGCGGCTGCGGCAGGGACGTGCATGCCCATTGAAAGCCAACCTAACCCTGTACACAAACCTCATCAGCCGCTGGAGCTGGAACGTGCTTTGGGTTCTGTTTTCCCTGCTCACAGACCTGGGAAATGCCTCAGGTCGACACTGATTGTTTTGCTCTGCCCAAGTCGAAAAATCCCGTTTCGCTTCTCCTTTTGGATGGGGAGGAACGGGATTCAGCCGCTGCCCTGCCCCCACAGCTATCTTTTGGCCATGAAACAGCCCGTTTCAATTACAAGGATGCCTGCGTTTTGCTCTGGAAACGTTGCCACACCATGGCTGTGGCACTGTTGGGAAGGAGGCACCTTCAACCCCTGTGTCTGGGGTGGGGGGTCCTCGTTTTCATGTTCTGCTGTTTTCATGGGGTGTCTCCTTTTCCCGGCTGGATCCCGGTGCCTCCTGCTCCTGCAAGACAGCTCCTCTGCCCGGTGGCACACGGTGCCCCTCACCGCGGTGTCCGGCGCTGCTGGGAGCTCCGGGAGCCGAATGCACCCGGACACCCCCGGAGCCATCTGGGGCGGACACAGCTCTGGAGGTGAGACTGAGCCGGCTGCAGGTCTCCTCCTGCTGCCCGGTGTTTTTCCACTCCCCTGAGATTGCGGACTACGTTGGCAGCAAATGATCCAGCCCATGCCCCCGAGTGGGGAGAGCTCGGCAGCAGCCCCCTGCCAACACCGCTGTGGTCACAGCCATGGAGACACAGCCACGAGGACACCACGAGCCCCTGTGAGAGCCCAGCCCCATTGAAACAGCATTCCTGGGACAGAGCCGCAAGCATGAGAGAGCCGGGCTTTTGGATGATCCCTCCAAGATTGATTCCAGGCCCCCCTTTTCAACTCTCCTTCCTTGTCCCTTCTCTGGGGAGGTGTCGGCAGCCTCCAGCCCTGCTCAGCCCAGACCCAGGAGCCTGGGATGGCTCCGAGGAGCCTGGCTTGATAAATCTGCCTTACATCCAGGGCTTTATCTCTCTCAGGGCAGGCAGCATCTGATAGCCCTCTTCATCTAATCCGTGTGCAGTCAAGCTTTGGAGAGGAGAAGGAAAGGAGAGGAAGGCCTAGGGGGCTGACAGGAAACCTGGAGAGGGGCTTTGGGCAAGGGCCTGTAAGGACAGGCCAAGGGGAATGGCTTTAACCTGCCTGAGGGGAGACTGAGATGAGCTCTGAGGCAGAAGCTCTTCCCTTGGAGGGTGCTGAGGCACTGGCACAGGGTGCCCAGAGAAGCTGTGGCTGCCCCATCCCTGGCAGTGCTCAAGGCCAGGTTGGACCCAGGGGCTTGGAGCTGCTCCAGTGGAAGGTGTCCCTGCCCGTGGCAGGGGTTGGAGCTGGAGGAGCTTTGAGGTCCCTTCCAACACAACCCACTGTGATTCTGTGGCTCTAGGAATGATGACATCTCTCCTCTTGACGGTGGTCAGAGCCGTTGGTTGCAGACAGGAGCTCCCTGCTGGCCCGCCGACAGCAGCACAGCGCTGGGCTGCAGCCTGAGATGGTGACAGGAGACGTGGCCGCAGCTGGTCCCCAGCACAGTCCTGGCCTGGAGCATCTGCTGTGGTGGCATCTGGGGCAGAGCCTCAAACCCCTGTTTACTGCATGTGCCACTACTGCCAGCACCCATCCACGTGTCTTCCTGTGCTGGGAAGCAACGGGGAGGGCTTGGGCACAGCATGGCCACTGGGGCACTGGGGCTGGCCGGTGCCGTGTGGCACTGCGCTGCTCGGGGATGATGTGGTTTGCTTCAGGTGAGGCCCCATTGCGGTGCCCATGAGAGCAGCATTTGTCTGAACTTCCTGCCCCTCACAGCCCTGCGGTTCTGTGGGCAGGAAGTTCAGACAGAGGGCACCCAGTGAGAGCCATGGCCTATGGCTGTGCCAAGGAGCTGTCAGAGCACTGTCAGAGCATCATCAGAGCACCTTTGGGGCACCATTGGAGCATCATCGGAGCACCAGCATTGAATCCTAGAATCAAAAGAAAAGATCTTTAAGGTCATTAAATCCAACCATTTAAATCCACCACTGAAGCACTGTTGGAGCACTGTTCCTTGCAAGGTGAGTGCCCGTCCACCCCACAAAACCTCACTGCAGCCACGATGTGCCCAGCTTCTGCATCACCAATATTTAAGCAATAAAGCCAGTGTGGAGCTCAGTGTCCCCAGCATCACTCCCAACACATCAGACCCGTCCTTAACTGGTTGCTCCACCACCACGAGTGAGTTTGCAGTAATACATCCCAGTCTGAATGCCATCGCTATAAGCTGGGGGAAGCGAAGGGGAATGTGAGCAGAGCGGCAGGGCTTGGTTTGACTTCCATCTGGGTCTCTCCATCCAGGGCACATTTCTCCTTTGCCTGATGCACTTTGTCATTAGGAGCTGGTGGCAGAAATTCCAGCCCCAAAGTGGTTTCTGGAGTGTGGGGTGCCCACATTGAGGGTGAGCCTCAAAGCGTTTCACCCCCGGCTGAGCAGGTTTTACTGGTGCTGCAGTGGGGGTGCTGCAGTGGGGATGCTGCAGTGGGGGTGCTGCAGTGGGGATGCTGCAGTGAGGGTGCTGCAGCCTCCTCTGGGATGCTGGGTTTCTGTGCACGCTCCGTTGCCTGCTGTGGGGCTGAGCTGTGCTTTTGGTTTCTCTTCACACCCCACACGATGTCACCTCCTTCAGAGCTGCTCCGGGGACATCTGTGCAGCATCAGAGATGCTCAGAGATGGCCTCTGCTGCTGCCGGTGCTGCCTGCTCCCTCCTCCTGTGCACCCCCAGGGTTGTGCAATGGTTGGTGTGTGAGATCACAGAACACAGCCTGCGTTCATCTGCGCTTTGCGGTCTGGAGGCTCCTCCAGGTTTGGGTCTGGTGCCCGTGGGGCAGCCTGAGGTTCTGAACCTTTCTGCTTGGCCAGAAAGCCCGTGCGTGCCCCGTCCCACTGCAGGACCCGCTGCCTGGGCAGAGCAGAGCCACGGCCGCCGCGCGGCCACACTGACCATGGGCCGGTACCCAGCCCCTGTGCTGGAGGGGGACACCAGAGCTGATGCTGGGCTCCGTGCTGGCATGAGAAGCCACCACTCCCCCTCTCCCTGGCCAGGCCCCGGCTGTTGGGGCTCACCAGTGTGTCCCAAGGGGAGCAAGGACTCGATCAGCAGCTGAATCACAGTGTCCAGGGGCCGAGGTCCCCCCCAGGCCTTCAGCGAACCCTCCACTGCAGTGTGAGGAGGATGGAGCCAGTGCTGAGAAGAGGAAACTAAAAGAGGTGCAGAACGTGATGCGCTCTGAGAACGTTGACCTAAGAAGGAAATCAACACGTTGAAAGGCGAGTTGCTCACGCAGGAAGCAGGAGTGCACATGTGGCTCCTGGGCTGGGGGGGAGCTCCATCCCCACAGACCCTCTGACCTGGCGGCCCTGCACAGCGTGTCCCAAGCAGCCCCACACAGCAGAGCGGGGCCAGCAGCCAACCTGGGCTCTGCTGCTGGAGACACCCATGTCCTGGGGACTGCGTCCTTATGCGGCTCTCCTGGTGAGGACACCCATCTCCTGGTAGGGATGCTGCTCTCCGGGTGGGATACGGTGAGGATGGCGCTCTCCTGCTGAGCACATTGCTCTGCTGGTGGGACACTGATGTCCTGGTAGGTCCACAGCTTTCCTGGAGGGAACACTGCTCTGGTGGTGGGAGCCCTGCTTTGGTGAGGGGGCCCTGCTCTGGTGGTGGGGGCTCTACTCTGCTGATAAGGACTGTGCACTGCTCATGGGGCCTCTGCTCTGGGGATGGGGTCTCTGCTCTGGCGGTGGGGACATTGCTCTGCTGGTGGGACATGGATCCAGTGAGGCTTTGCAGCAAGGAGCTGCCCCACTGCGCCTTGTGCTTGTGCTGGTGGGGATGGTCTGGGGTGGGGCAGCAGGCAGGGGAACTGCAGCCAGCCCCATAGCCAGCCCCATAGCCCAACAGCCCTGCAGCTCCACAGCCAGCCCCACAGCCAGCCCCATAGCCTCACAGCCCTGCCGCCCCACAGCCAGCCCCATAGTCCCACAGGCAGCCCCAAAGCCCCACAGCCCCACGGCCCTGCAGCCCCGCAGCCCTGCAGCCCCACAAGCCTGCAGTCCCACAGCCCTGCAGTCCCACAGCCCCACAGCCAGCCCCATAGCCTCACAGCCCCACAGCCCCATAGCCCTGCAGTCCCACAGCCCCACAGCCAGCCCCACAGCCTCATAGCCCTGCAGCCCCACAGCCCTGCAGTCCCGCAGCCCCACAGCCAGCCCCATAGCCCCACAGCCCCATAGCCCTGCAGCCCCACAGCCCCACAGCCAGCCCCATAGCCCCACAGCCCCATAGCCCTGCAGTCCCGCAGCCCCACAGCCAGCCCCATAGCCCCACAGCCCCATAGCCCTGCAGCCCCACAGCCCCACAGCCAGCCCCATAGCCCCACAGCCCCATAGCCCTGCAGTCCCACAGCCCCACAGCCAGCCCCATAGCCCCACAGCCCCATAGCCCTGCAGCCCCACAGCCCTGCAGTCCCGCAGCCCCACAGCCAGCCCCATAGCCCCACAGCCCCATAGCCCTGCAGCCCCACAGCCCTGCAGCCCCACAGCCCCGCAGCCAGCCCCATACCCCATAGCCCCACAGCCCTGGAAAGCAGAGCAGGGAGGAGGAAGCTGGTGGCATTGGGCACAGAGCAGCTCGGAGCCGAGGCAGCATGACAGGATGGGGCTGTCTGTGGGGCTGGAGGGGTCTCACAGGGCTCTTGCCATGGGGGTGTCTGCGGCTGGAGGGTCTCACCGTGGCTCTGCAGCAGGGGCCAGGCTGTGCCCATGCACACAGGCAGCAGCAGGAGCGGTGCCCCCAGCAGTGGCCCCCGGCAGGGGCAGGGCAGGGCTGAGGAGCTGCTGCTCCGCGCCCTGGAGGACCTCTCCCAGCGGGATTTTAAGCGGTTCCGGGACGCGCTGGCACATGCGGAGCTGCGCGGCTGCAGCCCCATTCCCTGGGGCCGGCTGGAGAATGCCGACTACATCGCCACCAAGAACCTCATGGTGGAGTCCTGCGGCGGCGTAAAGGCCGCCCTGGACGTGGCGATAACCGCCCTGGAGCACATTCAGCTCCGCAACGCTGCTGCCCTACTCCGGGAGAGCAGAGAGAGAGGTGGGAATGCTGAGCAGCTCCTGGCCCCATTCCAGGGGTTGTGCGTGCGGGAGCCCTGCAGGGGCCAGGAGGCTGCTATGGATGGGGGTCCCTGTGTCCGGGCGTGGGGAAGTGGAGGGGTTTGGGGTGCTGCAGCTCAGGGATGGTTCCCACTAACGCCACTTTTCCCCCAGACCTGGGGCCCGCTCCTCTGCCGGGATCATCGCCATCAGGTAGGTGCCGGGGGGGGAAAGCGCGGGGGCTCCTCTGCAGCTGCTGCCCCGTGCTCTGCTGCTGCCCGAGGGGGGGGTCACGTTCCAGATCACCGCAGTGGGTACAAGAGGGCCGTGCGCCAGACCTACGGCCGCATGAAGGACCTGAACGCGCGGGTGGGCGACAGCGCGAGCCTCAGCGCGCGGTACGCCCGGCTGGTGCTGGTCACCGAGCACTGCGACGAGCAGCAGCGCGAGCGCGAGATCGCGGCCGTGGGGCGCGGGCACGCCGAGCTCCTGAAGGAGCGCGCCAGCTCCTCCATCGCCATCGCTGACCTCTTCAAGCCCGATGCCGAGGGCTGGAGCCCCAGGGAGGTGGTGCTGTTGGGCGCCGCGGGCATGGGGAAGACCATGACGGCCAGGAAGATCATGCTGGACTGGGCGTGCGACCGGATGTTCGAGGAGTTTGACTACGTGTTCTACATCCACTGCCGCGAGGGGAACCTCCTGGCCGGCGAGGCCAGCATGGCCGACCTGCTGGAGCGGTGCTGCCCCGGCAGCTCCCTGCCGCTGGACGCGGTGCTGCAACAGTCGGAGAAGCTCCTGTTCGTCATCGACGGCTTCGACGAGCTCCGCTTCTCTGTGGAGCAGCCGTGGTCGGAGCTGTGCGCGGAGCCCGGCGAGCGGCGCCCGGTGGACGTCGTCCTCACCAGCCTGTTCCGCAGGAGGCTCCTGCGCCACAGCTCCCTGCTCATCACCACCAGGCCGGCGGCGCTGCAGAGCCTGCGGCGGCTCCTGGAGCACGAGCGCTGCGCCGAGATCCTGGGCTTCTCGGAAGCGGACCGGAGGGATTACTTCCAGCGGTTCTTTGGGAACGCGGAGCAGGCGGCGGCCGCCTTCCGCTTCGTGCAGGGGCACGAGCTGCTCTTCACCATGTGCCTGGTGCCCATCGTCTGCTGGATCGTCTGCACCGTGCTGCGGCAGCAGCTCGGCCGCGCTGGGGGCCTGGAGCACAGCCCCCGCACCACGACCGGGATCTATGTGCTCTACCTCTCGGCACTGCTGCGCTCCCTGCGCGGGCAGCAGCGGCAGGATGTGCCCGCCGTGCTCCGGAGGCTCTGCTGCCTGGCGGCCAGCGGCATCCGCAGGCAGAGGGTCCTCTTTGAGGAGAAGGAGGTGCAGGGGCTGGCGCTGGGCAGGCAGGATGCCCTCCCGCTCCTCCTCAACGAGCACCTCTTCCAGAAGGACATTTCCTGCGTCAGCTCCTACAGCTTCATCCACCTCAGCTTCCAGGAGTTTTTTGCAGCGCTCTTTTACCTGCTGGAAGATGAAGGGGAGGAGCAGGAGCCCCCCATGGGTCCCAGCAGGGATGTGAAGGAGCTGCTGGAGAGTTACGGCAACTCCAGGAACTACTTCATCCTGACCGTGCGGTTCCTCTTTGGACTCTTAAACGAGGATCGCAGGAGGGAGCTGGAGCAGGAGACGGGCTGTAAAATCTCTGCCAGGATTATGCAGGATTTGCTGGAGTGGCTTCAGGACAGCCAGAAAACAGCCCTGGCTCTTCTGCTGGAGGAGACCGGGCTGGTCCGCGACCTGGAGCTCTGCCACTGCCTCTACGAGCTGCAGGATGAGCGGCTGGTGGCGGCCGCCCTGTGCCCCTTCACGGGGCTGCACCTACACGGGCTCAACCTCAACCGCTTCGACCAGGTCGTCCTTGCCTTCAGCCTGAGGAGGTTCCCTGGGCTGCAGGCGCTTGAGCTGGGGCACTGCTGCTTCCTGTGGGATGAGCCAGAGGACAACGCAGCACCACAGCTGTGCAAGAGGCCGCATAGGTGAGTGGGGTTCCGGGCTGCTGAGCCCCCCAAGCTGGGGGCCTTGGTGATATCTGCATGGGCACAGCCCATACCTTGAGTCACAGCTGGTGTGCAGGGAGCAATGCTGGGAGAGGGAGAGAAGGAGGAATAGGGATAGGATAGGATAGGATAGGATAGGATAGGATACGGTATGCGTAGGGGTAGGACAAGAATAGGAATAGGAAAGCAATAAGACAGAAATAGGAATAGGATAGTAACAGGAATAGGATGGGAACAGGAATAGACTGGGATATGAGCAGAATCCCAGAATCCTAGACTGGTCTGGGTTGGAAGGGACAGGCTGTGCTGGGACAGTGTGGGGCTATGCTGGCTGGGGCCAAGGACCCTCCTCCTCCTCAGGCAGGCGCACGGCTGTGAAACCAACAGCCGCAGCCCTGTACTCACACCAGGGACCCCAGAGGAAAACCTGGGCTGTGCTTTGTGCCTGTACGGGGAGAAAACTGGACAGAGATGAGGAGTTTGTGCACAACTTCCTCATTCTGCTCAGCGAGAATGGGTCCAGCTCAGGGATTTTTCCTTTTGGGGCAGCCACAGCTCCTCTGGGCATCTCTGCCAGTGACTTAACCCCTGTGCGTTTAAAGCCATATTCCCCCATCCTGTCCCTACAGGCCCTTGGCCAAGGTCCCTCTCCACCCATGTAATAGGAAGCATCTCTTCGCAGGGAAGCCCAGGAGGAGGAGGAGACGCTGTCACCCATCCACATGCTCTGTCAAGCCCTGGAGGCCTCAGGCTGTAAGCTGAAGACGCTGAGGTACGCGGCTGCGGCTGGAGGGGGGCAGTGCAGCCCGGCCGTGGCGCAGAGGCGCCGCGGGGCACCGGCGGCTGTCCCGGCGGCACCGGGGGGACCGCGTCCTGTGCGGTGGGATCGGCCCCTGGGGCTGTTCGTGGGGACCCGCCCGGTGTGAGGCCACCACCAGCGGCGGCCCCGGCCCCTCTGCACCCCTCTGCACCCCTCTGCACCCCTCTGCACCCCTCTGCAGGCTGGACCGGTGTGAGCTCAGCAGCGCCTGCGGCGCGGCTCTGGGCTCCGTCCTCGGCGCCAGCCCTGCCCTGACCGAGCTGAGCCTGGCTGGGAACAAGGACCTGAGGGACGAAGGCGTGAGGCTGCTGTGCGAGGGGCTGCGGCGCGGAGCCGGCCCCCTGCGGGAGCTGCGGTGAGGGCAGCGGGGAGGGACAGGGACACTGCCACCGGGGAGGGGTACCGGGAGGGGACAGCGGGGAGGGAAGGGGACACTGACACCGGGGAGGGACATGGACACTGTGTGAGGGACACCAGAAAGGGGTACGGGGGGGTACATGGACACTGCCTGAGGGACACTGCTGGCTCTGCAGTGGGAGATGCTGTGTGAGGGACCCTGGCACTGCAGTGGGGACCCTGGCAGGTTAAAGCCCTTAACACGGTGTCCCCAGCGCCGCTGCAGGAGCCACCTCCAAGCTGGGTGCAGGCGGGGGACACCATCACGGGCCACATCACTCTGCCCCCCCGCAGGTTGGGCGGCTGCAGCCTCACAGCCGCGGGCTTCAGGGCCGTGGCGGCGGTGCTGGCGGCCGTGCCCGGGCTGGCGCTGCTGGACCTCAGCGACAACGCGGTGGGGGACGGCGGCGTGCGGGAGCTGTGCGCGGTGCTGGGCGGACCCGGCTGCGGCCTCCGGAAGCTCGAGTACGGACCAGTCCCGCTCTGATCCAGGGGGGCTGCCGGGTGGGACTGGGGCGGGTGTGCAGGATGCGGCCACGTCACTGCCTGGGGATGCCCTAAACCGGCCGGGTCACAGCCCAGGGCTCAGGGTCACTGAGTCATAGAACCACAGCCTGGTTTGTGTTGGAGGGGACCCTAAAGCTCCTCCAGTTCCAAGCCCCCGCCATGGGCTTGGATACCTTCCACTAGAGCAGGTTGCTCCAAGCCCTGTCCAACCTGGCCTTGAGCACTGCCAGGGATGGGGCAGGAAGCAGCGGGTGGTTGGGGGCTCGGTGTGTCCCGGCTCAGGCCCCGCTCCCCCGCAGGCTGTGGCAGTGCGGGCTGACGGAGCTGAGCTGTGAGAGCCTCGCCGCGGCGCTCCCTGACACCCCCAGCCTGGCCGAGCTGCACCTGGGGGGCAATGCTGTGGGGGACGGCGGCGTGCGGCGGCTGAGCCAGGGGCTGCGGGACCCCCGCTGCCGACTGCACACCCTCAGGTGGGTGACACGATGTGGGGCTGAGCCGGGGTGCTCCGGGAGCTGCTGTGCAGCAGGAACAGGGACCTCGGTGCTCTGGGGCCAGTGGCACAGCACTGATGGCCTCCCCAGCCCTCAGAACTCCACCATGGCCACCGCTGTTGAGCCAGAACTGGCTTCTCCATCTGCTTCTAAACAAGCTCTTCACTCGCCTTTCTCCTGGCACTTCCAGCGAGCCTCATCCCAGTCAGCCCAGCAGTGCCGGGAGCAGGAAGCCAGGCAGGACACAGCTGCAGAGGGGCTGTGGGACAGGAGTGGGGAAACAGCATCAGTCACTTCTCCCAGGGCAACGTTCCCCTGCTGCATGGAGCCCCAGGGGGAAGGGCCCGGGCTGGGCTGGTGGAGGCACAGAGCAGGGCAGGTAACAGGGTGGGAAATCACAGAGCCATGGAATCAGCCAGGTTGGAAAAGACCTTTAAGCTCATCCAGTCCAACCGTTCCCAGCACTGCCATGGCCATCACTGACCCATGGCACTGAGGGCCGCATCTCCACGGTGTGTGAACACTTGCAGGGCCGGTGACTGCAGCCCTGCCCTGGGCAGCCTGTTCCAGTGCTGAGCACCCTTTGGGGCAGGAAGTGGTCCTCAGCTCCATCTAAACCTGCCCTGGTGCAGCTGAGGCCGTTTCCTCTCATCCCATCCCTTGTTCCTTGGGAGCAGAGCGCAGCCCCTCCCGGCTCCATCCTCCTCTCAGGCAGCTGTAGGCAGCGATCAGGTCCCCCCTGAGCCTTCTCTTCTCCATCTGAACCCCCCAGGTCCCTCAGGAGCACCTTTGCTTTGCAGCGATGGATGAGGGAGATGGGCTGGGCCTGCCCAGCAGGGTTGGAAGAGCTTCCTGGTGATGCTGAGCCGAGGGCAGGGGCTGCAGTGCCCCTGGTGTGGGATGTGCCCCTGCTGGGGCGGGTGGTGGCGCTGGGCCCTGCAGAGCCCCGTGGCCAGGCCCCGCTCCCCGCTCCCCCGCAGGCTGTGGCAGTGCGGGCTGACGGAGCTGAGCTGTGAGAGCCTCGCCGCGGCGCTCCCTGACACCCCCAGCCTGGCCGAGCTGCACCTGGGGGGCAATGCTGTGGGGGACGGCGGCGTGCGGCGGCTGAGCCAGGGGCTGCGGGACCCCCGCTGCCGACTGCACACCCTCAGGTGGGTGACACGATGTGGGGCTGAGCCGGGGGGCTCCGGGAGCCGCCCCTCCATTCCCGGGGCAGCGTCTGTGGGTGCGGGAGCCTCCCCTGGGTGCCTCGGGGCCGCCGGAGCCGCACGGGCCGAGTGCCCGCGGCTTGAAATGGGAAGTGATTTGTTTACAGTGGGTTAAATGATTCATGAGCGCCCAGATGAGGTGGTTTAAAGCGGCATTTAAAGCTCTCCCAGGCGGAGCAGCAGCGCGCTCCCTGCCCCAGCTGCAGTCATTCCATCCCCCGGCGCATTCCAGGTGCATGTGCACAGATATTTGCTCCGTAAGCATCACCCCAACCCTATTTTGCTCTGTAAAGACCAAATCCTATTCTGGGGTTGCAAGAAGTACCTGGGGTAATCCGGTCAAGAGGAAGCCCTGTCCTGCCCATGCCCATCCAAAGGGATGCTTCTCATCCTTGGAGGTTTTATCCAGAACCAGGACCTCACAGGACGCCCGGAGCAAGGCTCTGGAGCAAGTCCTCCCTGGAAGCTGTTTCCAGACACGCAGAGGCCAGGCTGGGTTCCTGGCTGTGCATGGGGTGTCCCCACGTGTCCCTTCTCTGTCCCCGCAGCCTGTGGCAGTGCGGCCTCTCTGGAGCCTGCTGCGAGGACGTGTGCTCCATGCTCCGTGCTGGATGTGCCCTGGAGACCCTGGACCTGAGCGAGAACAACCTGGACAAAGGGAGCGTGCGGGTGCTGTGTGGGGCGCTGCGGCAGCACCCCGGGTCCCTGCGGTCACTGTGGTAAGAAACAAGGGTCCTGGCATCGCCTGGCTCCCTGCAGGAGCTGTGGTAAGGGACAAGGGGTCCCAACCTCCATCTAAACTTCCCCTGGTGCAGCTTGGGGCCGTTTCCTCTTATCCCATCCCTTGTCCCTTGGGAGCAGAGCCTGACCCCCCTCACTGCATCCTCCTGTCGGGCAGCTGTAGAGAGCAATAGGTTGTATGGCAGCAGGAAGTCCCCAGGGGCAGGGTCCCCATGACATCAAGACCCCCGTGCTGGCTCCCTCTGTCCTCTCTGGCTGCAGTGCCACGGTCCGTGGTCAGCTTGGGGGGATTGACCTCTTCCCCCTCCTCCCCAAAGGCTGCCGAGCTCTGGGCTGGATGAAGAGACCCTGCAGGAGGCAGCAGCGCTTGAACAAGTCAAACTCGTGTGAGGGCCGCAGTGGTGGCACGAGGGGCTCCGGGACCGAGCCTGCGCGTGTGTCATGGGATGAGGTTTCCTGTGTGAGACGTCCTTCCAGTGCTGAAAACCTTCCGAGCGGCTCTGCTGACCCTCCGGAGGAGCACAAGAATGAACCCCTGGAGCTGAGGCCTCTCTGCGCGTTACGGGACCGACAGCACCTGCCCCAAGGTCCTGGAGGGTGCGAAGGAGCAGAGCTGAGGCTGAAGGGAGTGGGGATGAGGCACTGGGTGGGTCTGAACCGTTCCTGTTTGATCCCTGGTGCTGGCAGTGCCCAGGCACACCTTGGCTGCAGAGCTTCCTATTCACTGCCTGTGGGTATTCACTGTGGCTCCTGTATCGACGGGGTCTGTGTAGTCCCCAGGAAGGTCTCCCTCTGCTTCTGGCCATGGATTTACTGTGAAGAACACTCGTGTTGTAGCCTTGTGAAATAAAGCTCCTCCCAGAAGCCCCTCCACACCGTGGTGGTTCCCATCAGCAGCCGTGCCTGGGAATGCTGCGCGGCTCCAGGGGCTGCTCCTCTCCCATTGCCAGGAGCACCGGAACACAGCTGAGCAGAGCCGGGCACCGGGGTGGAGCCCAGGGACCAGACCCCAGATCCTGGCACATCCAGGCAGGGCTCCAACAGCTTCCCATCCCAGCCAATCCCACATCCTCCAGAACTGCTCCATGGCGTTTCCTGGTCCCTGTTCTGACTGGAAGTGCTGTGGTTGCAGCAGGGGCCCTCCTGGGAGCTTCGAGCTCATGGTGAGAGCATCAGACACTGGCCATGGTCTGACGGTGGTGCTGGAGCAAAACGCATTCACCCACAGACACAGTGGGATCCACATCCCTGCTCCTGGCTGCAGCGACCCTGGTCTGAGGAGAGCCTGACCCCAGGAATCGCTGCTCCTCAGGTGCCTGATGGGGTGATGTGAGGATCATCAAAGGAGCAGAAGCTGCTGGTGGGGAGCAGTCGGAGCCTGGGAACGGGCAGCGCATCCCAGACCGGCTGCGGAGGTTCAGGAAGCTTGAAGATGCCACAACCCCCCTGGAGACATCTGAGAAAGGCACTGGCGAGAGGGGCCAGAACGGCTCAGAGGAACGGGGCAAACTTCCAGGAGTGCCCCAGAGAGTCCAAGTAAACCCCAGAGATCCAAAGGGAGCCCCAGAGAGCCCAGGTGGGTCCAGGAGAGCGGCAAAGAGCTGAGCCAGAGGATGCCAGCACACCCGGAGCGCACAGCAGAACCCAGGAGGGGCAGGGGCCAGGAACCCCAGCAGAGCCAAGAAGAACCAAGCCCAGCTGAAACCAGTGCTGCAACATCCTGCATGGGAGGAAGCCACGGGTGCAGCTGAGCCGGGCCCCGGGAGCAGCAGAGGGGAAGGCACCGAGGTGACACCCGACAGGCTCAGCCTGGCCCAGTGAGAGCTCCTGTCAGCTACGTTCTGCCCTGGGACATGCTCCTTGGGTAACACAGAGAGTGGCTGCAGGAGCTGAGGGACCATGAAACCCAGGAGGGACCCAGGAGTGCCCCAAGGATGCTGAGAGAACCCCAAAGGGCTCAGGGGGGGACCCAAGAGAGAGCAGATGGAAGAGCAAAGCACAACACTGCATCCCCACCAACTGCCTGAGCACAGGCAGGAAGCCCAGCATCGATGGCCAAAGCATCATCCCAGCCCGGAAATGGAGCAGACACAAAGGGGGGGTTATTGCAACAGAACTTTATTCAATAATTTAATCTTTGTACAAAAAATGGGTTAAAATTGCACACAGAAGGTGCAGTGAGACCCAGCCCGAGGCTCTGGGGGGGGCATCAGACACATCCCTGCCCTCCCCTCACTTGTTGAGGCTGCAGGAGGGGCCAGAGGCGGATCTGGGCCTGGGTGGGGAATGCCAAACGGCAGAGCTCGTGCGCTTGAAGTACCGGGGCTTGCTCTTGCCAAAGATCTCCTCCAGCCGGAGGCCCGAGATGAGCCCGAAGAGCTGGTCCGTGTTCACCGGGTGGTAGTACTGGTGCACAATGCCCTGCCTGAGCCGAGGGCCTGGGGAAACAGCCACAGAGGCAGAGTCAGGATACACATCACAGCAGGCAGAGAGAGCTCCAGTGCCTAAAGGGGCTACAAGAAACCTTGAGAGGGGCTTTGGACAAGGGCCCCCAATAACTGTTCTCACACCCTCGGGTCCCAACACAAGCAGGGAGGACTCTGCTTTAGCTTCCAGAGCACTGGCAGGAGCATGGCTCCAGCCCCACACGGAACCAGCGGCTCCCAGCACTGCTGAGGTCCCACACGCTTGCGCCTGGCTTTGTGGAAGGCAGGATGGTACCAAGTTACCCTGGAGAACTCCAGCTTCCAGGTGAGGAATGAAAGGAAACCAACCCCAGCACCTACCATCAGCCCAGGCAGGGACCGGCTTCCGAGGGTCGTTCTCATCATCTGTGGCATCGTCGCTGTTCTGGTCCATGCCATAGTTGTCCTCACTCACCTTTGGGCGGCTGCTCTGCTTCGTGCCCTTCAGGGGCTTCAAGTAGGGTGCGGAGATGGATTTCTGAAACCAGAGGCAGTGGCGGCTGGAGCAGGAAGCAGCCGGGCAGGGCCCTGCCCCATTGGTACCCACAGCCCCGGGCCACATCCCGGCAGCACAGGACCCAGCACAAGACAGACGTGGAGCTGCTGGAGTGAGTCCAGGGGAGGCCACAGAGCTGCTGCGAGGGCTGGAGCAGCTCTGCTCTGGAGCCAGGCTGAGAGAGCTGGGCTGGGGCAGCCTGGGGAAGAGAAGGCTCCTGAAGGGGAGACCTTAGAGCAGCTCCAGTGCCTAAAGGGGCTGCAGGAAACCTGGAGAGGGGCTTTGGGCAAGGGCCTGTAGGGGAATGGCTTTAAGCTGCCAGAGGGGAGACTGAGAGGAGCTCTGAGGCAGAAGCTCTTCCCTGGGAGGGTGCTGAGGCGCTGGCACAGGGTGCCCAGAGAAGCTGTGGCTGCCCCATCCCTGGCAGTGCTCAAGGCCAGGTTGGACACAGGGGCTTGGAGCTGCTCCAGTGGAAGGGGTCCCTGCCTGTGGCAGGGGTTGGAGCTGGAGGAGCTTTGAGGTCCCTTCCAACACAAACAACTCCATGATTCCATGACCTGTACTGCCACAGGGACTGCAGACTGCAGTGAAACAGCCCCTTCACTTCCTGCAGCTCCAGAGCTGCCAAGAGGAACCTGCCACAGTGCCTGGGTAGGAAGAAGCCAGGGCCCCGTTTCCCACTGAAGCTGCAGGTCAGAACAGCACAAGCCAAAGCCTGGAGACAGCTCCTAGCTTTGTGGAGAGGATGAGGATGACTGGGGCACCCGACAGTCTCATGCAGCGCAGGAGTGCTTGGAGATGCCAACTGGAGAACAAACGGGGAGGGTTCTGTACTGCAGGAGAGCAGCAGCATCCACACCTGTGCAAGTGCAGGAACTGCCCCTGTGCTCAGCCACTTGGGAACGGCTTTTAACCCCTTTTCCCTTCGGGTCTGTGTGCAAAAGCCTCTGGAGAAATGCCACCCCCACCCAAGCACTTGGCGTTGCGCACCCGGCTCCACCACTCGAACCCTTCTATGTTTCACGGCAGGTCGGGTTCTCGCGCCCTTGAGCTCTGACAGGAGCCGCAGCAGGGAGAAGGCAGCAGGACCAGGAGGAGCCCGTCAGCCCCAGGACGGGAGAACGGAGTTCAGTCCGCCTCTGAGCCGCTTTTCCTCCACCTCCCGCCGGCGGGTTTAAGCAGCTCCACCTCAATAGGCTCCGGAGCCCCGCGGCGGCGCCAGCGCTCGGGCTCCCGGTGCTGCCATCCGGTGGCCACCTCCAGCAGCTTCCACCTTTCCCAAGATAACCCCCACGTGTTTTCCCTTCAGGTTCCTCCTGCCCCGAGCTGCGGCCGAGCCGAAGCCATCCCCGTCTCGGCACAGCGCCGGCTGAACCCCAGCAGCGCGCACTGGGGCTGCATTTCCTGCTCTATCCCTGCTCCATCCCTCATCTGCGCCCTGGCTCCCAGCCACGGGAACCAGTCGGACACCACAGCCTCACTGTGCTCGAGGCTCTGCTGCAGCCAGGACTCACCTTTAGTGTTTT
Source organism: Ara ararauna (assembly GCA_028858755.1). Lineage (NCBI taxonomy): Eukaryota > Metazoa > Chordata > Aves > Psittaciformes > Psittacidae > Ara > Ara ararauna. The sequence goes on along the minus strand of CM054380.1, from coordinate 92,559,547 downwards.
GCTCAGCCCTGTGCCAGGGGCAGCAGTCGGTGCTCCTGGCTGCTTGAGTTTCTTCTCTCCCGGGCGCTGCAGACCAGCTTCCTCCTGCTAAGACACGAGAATTAAGTCATTCCTCATTCATGTTCACCCAAGCGAACAGCCAGGCTGGCTCTGGAACTGAGCCATCGTTTCTGGGGCCCTGCAAGAGAATCCTCAGCTCCTCTGTGCCTTTTCTGCAGGAACCCCCCCCCCCCACAGAACAACCAAACCAAACCCAAGGCTCAGAGATAACTCCGTGTCTCTGCTCACATCCAGAACAGCAAGGTCTCTAGAGCCCACGCTCCCCTTCATTGCTTTCAGCCAGGCTCTGAAGCCACAGCAATGGGTTCTGGTTGCCTGGCTCTCTTCTCCTGCCCCGGCAGCCCCTTTGGGCTCTCTTCCTGAAGAGAAAAAGTTTTCACTGCTTGAGCTCCTTTCCAGCACAAACCACTCTCCCAGGAGTTCCTTCTCCCACACTCCTCAGCAGGGAAGGGCAACGCGAGGGCAGAGCTGCAGGCACCTGCAATTAGATTCAGCTTCCCTCTCATCTGGAGGAGCCTTGCTTAGACCTTCATTAATATTACATAGCACCACCAGGAGTCTGAATGTCACGGACCCAGTGAGAGCAAGTACAGAGGGAGGAACTCATCCTTAGGAGTAGCAGCATGCGGGGCTTTGATTCTGGACTAATGAAGGCAGAAGAGCAGAGCGATGTCAAGAGGAGAGAGTGGAAAGAAAATGTTGCTGTGATGCTTTGAGAAAAACAGCCTTGACTTTAAGAGACAACGTTCCCTGTGTAAGGGGGTAAAGGAAGCCACACGAAGCCATTTGGTACCTGTGTTATGGGCGCACATCCTCCAAAACCAGGGAGGGAATGGAGGAGGAAAATCCCCCCTCTTACTGACTTCCGTGTTCATTGAAGTGTCAGTGAATGGCACTGGGGGTGTCCTTCAAGGGGCCATGTTATGGCTGTCACCAGCTCGTGATGGGGCTGGGGAGCTCACGTGGCAGCAAGGCAACTCCAGCTTCACCACCAGGGCTGGTTGCTCTTGCACCAGCCCCAGCTCCCTGCAGTAACATGTTGGGCTTGTCATCAGTTTTGTTGTATTTGCCTCTCTAAATAAGGCAACAGAGAACATGAAAGCCTTGGACAGGAACGCAGCACTGAAAACATGCCTGTGCCTCCTGTGCCTCCCATGCCTCCCAACAGAGAAGCTGTTCCAAGACCCCTTCAACTCCCACCTTTCTGTGCTTCTCAGGGAACGCAGCTGCCCCCAGCTGTGGATGGGGAGGCTTCTCCTTCCCTCCATGTCTGTGATTCCTGGGGAGAAAACCTGCACTGTAGTTACAGAGGAGAGCTTGTCTGTGCCCCCCAGCATCCCTGCAGCCTCCTGCTCTAGTGCTCAGGGCCAGCCAGAGCCCTCAGCAGGCTCCCACCTCCAGCAACGCTATTCCTGTTCCCTACTTCACCCTGCCCGTTGCCCAGTCCCTTCTGAGGGCAGAGCCAAGGCAATACCTCTCCTTCCCATGTTCCGCCTGCTGCTGCTCCAGAAGACTTCTCAGTTCCAAGACTTTCCTTCCATTTCCCTTCACCTCATCCTCTCTCCTCTTCTGCAGCAGTTCTTGCTGCTCCAATTCATCTTCCTCCTGAAGAAAGAAGAAACCCCCTGTAACCCTCCAGCTCAAGGGGGGAAAGATGAGAGGACATCAAGTGCATGCTTTGGGACAACTTGTCTCATTCTCTCCTTTCTTCCATGGCAGGCCTGCCCCTTGGGCAGTCTTCTGTCCCCACGGGTACCCTTGTGCTCAAGAGGCAGGAACCTTCCCTGTCCCACCAGCCAGAGCAGGGCACGGGTTCCCACTGCTACAGTGCTACCTGCAGGAGGGAGCTAGAGCTGCTCTTACCCCCTTCAGTGCTTTCTGCTTCCGTGCATCAGCTTCCCCGGACTTCTTGGACAGCTTCTTCCTGCCCCGCTCCTCTGCCTTCTCCTCCCTGTCCCGCACCTGGGAGAGCCGCACCTGAGGAAAGCCACACGCTCTGCTCCAGCACCCCAATGACACCCCCAGTGTGTGCCCAGGAGCCTGCTGCTGGGGTCTGAGAGGTTCCAGGCCCTACTGAGACCCCAGCACCCACGCACTGGATTTGCATCAACCCTGTGCAGCAAGGCCATGTGAAGAGGCACCCACGGCTTGGAGCACAGACACCCCTACACAACCCCAAAACACGTCTCCACCTCGACAGTGGTTCTCTGCAGAACGAGGGGGTCTGGCACCGGGGTTCCGCTTTGCCTGCAGTGCTGCTATCACATACCTGAGCTGCAGCACCCACGGGGGATGTGAGAGCTGGCCCCGGTGCCCTCACCCAAGCTGTGCCCCAGTGAAGCACTGGCACATCTGCAGGAGCAGACCAGCCAGGGCTGGGGGTGCTATGGGCCACTCAGGTTCTGGGGAAGCAGAAAACAGCACAATTCCACTGTTTTCTAAGGTTAACCCTTTCCAGAGGTCACTTCAGTCCGTACCCCAGGGTGAGCAATTCTCCCAAAGGCTGCGAGGGCTTGGGTCAGTCAGGAACAGCCTCCCTCAATCCTACACAACCTGGGGTGTACAGAAACAGCAACGCCCCGCACCCAGCCATCAACAGCCCACCCCTCATCCACTTGTCCCCAGCTGAGGGCCAGGCAAGGCTTTAGAAGCCAAGCATGATACAAATACATAGAGAGCCAAGCCTCCTAGCCAGGAGCATCCCTCATGTGCTCAGTGCTCTTCCTCACAGCATCTTTGCACCCCCACAAGCACTGAGGCTTTGCTGCCTGTAGTGCAGCGTGTGAACAGCTCACTGGTGGTGCAGTGAACTGAGCAAGGCTGGCTCATTGCAGGGCCTGTTCCCAGGACAGCCAAGGGATGCTGCCACATTCCTTGGAGCTGGAGCACTGCAACCGCTGCGTGTCAGAACAGGAACGTTTGGAGCCACTGCAGAGGTTTGGAGAACAAAAGCCTGCGCTTGTCAGACAGAGGATTTCAGGGTGTCTGCTGCAGCCTTACCCACCACCTGATTAGTCACTGCCAGCAGCAGCCCTGTGCTCGCACGCATCGTGCCAGGGGCCTGTTTGCAGCCTCCTGGTCTCACAGCTCACTCACACAGCGTCACCGGGTGGTCCCAAGCTCAAGCATCATTCCCACCTTTTCATCGCTCTGCAGGATCTTCTGCTCCATCCGCTTCTTCTTCTCCTCCTCTGCCCGCTCCCGAGCCTGCAGTGCCTTCCTCAGGCGCTCTTCCCTCTTCCTGGGCAGTGCAAGAGGTTGTTAGCACGGTCTGTGCTGGCATAGGGGTGATGGGGAATAGCTCGGTCTGTGCTGGCACAGGGGTGATGGGGAATAGCTCGGTCTGTGCTGGCACAGGGGTGATGGGGAATAGCTTGGTCTGTGCTGGCACAGGGGTGATGGGGAATAGCTCAGTCTGTGCTGGCACAGGGGTGATGGGGAATAGCTTGGTGTGTGCTGGCATAGGGGTGATGGGAATAGCTTGGTCTGTACTGGCACAGGGGTGATGGGGAATAGCTTGGTCTGTGCTGGCACAGGGGTGATGGGGAATAGCTTGGTCTGTGCTGGCACAGGGGTGATGGGGAATAGCTTGGTCTGTGCAGGCACAGGGGTGATGGGGAATAGCTTGGTCTGTGCTGGCACAGGGGTGATGGGGAATAGCTTGGTCTGTGCAGGCACAGGGGTGATGGGGAATAGCTTGGTCTGTACTGGCATAGGGGTGATGGGGAATAGCTCAGTCTGTGCAGGCACAGGGGTGATGGGGAATAGCTTGGTCTGTACTGGCATAGGGGTGATGGGGAATAGTTCAGTCTGTGCTGGCACAGGGGTGATGGGAATAGCTTGGTCTGTACTGGCACAGGGGTGATGGGGAATAGCTTGGTCTGTGCAGGCACAGGGGTGATGGGGAATAGCTTGGTCTGTACTGGCACAGGGGTGATGGGGAATAGCTTGGTCTGTGCAGGCACAGGGGTGATGGGGAATAGCTTGGTCTGTACTGGCATAGGGGTGATGGGGAATAGCTCGGTGTGTGCTGGCATAGGGGTGATGGGGAACAGGGACTTGTCATGGTGACTGGGGAGAAGTTACTTTACTTGTCTCACTTGGGCTGGGCCTGGCCTCAGCACGCTCCTGGACTAAGCTCAGACATCAGCAGGCACTTTGCATGGTGGGGTTCTTGCTGCCATGAGCAGCAGGGCTCGGGGTGCCAGGCAGCTTCACTTGCACAGCCCAAGGGGGAGGCACCACACAGGGTGCAGCAGAGCTGCCTGTGGGGCAGGAAGGGGCTCCGGGGCCATTCTGTGCTGAGCCAGGGAAGGCGCAGGAGGCCAAGGGACCAACTCACTGCTTCATTTCCGCCTGCCGCCGCCTCTTCTCCTCCTCCATTTTCTTCTTTCTCTGTTCCTCAGCTTCCTGCTTCTTCCTGAGGCTCTCCAGTCTCTGCCGCTCCTTCTCCTGGAGGGAGATGAGTTCAGACTGTACCAATTGCTGGGGCCTGTTCCTGCCCCCAGGCTGCTTGTGCACAGGCAGCTAGAGGCTAAACAAAGGAGTCACTGTCAGTCATGTTCACCCACACAGCGGGATGGGAAGTGAATAGTAGGGGAGAAACAACGCAGGTTTGGCAACAGTGCTGATTCAGCTAATGAGAGCAGGAGAGTCACGGGCACGGGAGGGAAACTCCTCAGTCCTGCAGCTGCAGAGAGCATCTTCAGGCAAGGAACGGCTCCTGCTGTAAGTGAGCAAATGCTTCTTGCCTGGACCGTGTCCCCTGCACCAGTGGCTGGAGAAGGCGGGGAAGGAGCACGATGGAGTCTTGCTTAGAGGCAAAGGTCTCCTCACAGTTCCCAGCCCAGAACACACCTGAAGGAGCTCCTGCACCTCACCACTGGTGTGGCCACAGCTGGACCATGCCAGTGAGAGGGGAAGGAGCTGTCAGTGCCCATGAGGCCCATAGAATCCTCCAGTGCCCACGGTTAAGGGTGTCATTACTTACAACAAAGTCTCCCTGCAGAGATGAGACAAAACCATGGTTAAGGGTTTGGGATTAACACTAGAACCCCTCCTCGCGCACCCCTGTTCTCAGCTGCAGCTCCTTACCAGGACAGAGTGGGGAACCCCTTGCCTGACCCCACATTGGCTTTCAGCCCTGCAGCAGCCACCTAAGACACAAGGGCACATTCCCACCGCAAAGAGGAAAGATTCTCAGCTTCCCGAGGCTCTGACTGCTCTTCAGACAGAGCACAAGAGATTCCCTGCAGGCGAGGGAGGTTCCGGGGGGTACCAGAGACCCCGGCCAGTAACAGTCCTCGTCATGGACCCTGCAGAGCAGCACGCGGGGAGGTGAAGCAGAACCGAGGGGGCAGCGTGCAAGGACCTGCGCTGAGCCCCAGCAATGCAGAGCCCGGACCGGGTCCCCCCACCACCCCCAGGCCAGGACCCTCGGGCGCACCTTGGGGTTGGGCCGGGTGGGGGTGCTGCGCTGGAGGAGGCTCCTCATGACCCCGCCGTGGCGCGGGGGCCCCGGGCTGGGGAGCAGCGGCTGCCGCTGCACTGCCCGCAGGAGGCTCCGCAGCGGCCGGGCCACCTGAAGGGAGAGACGGGAGTGAGGAGCGGGCAGGGGCAGGGGCGGGGGGGCCGTGGCACCCGCTCACCTTGCTGCCTGCGCCGGAGGGCTCCGCGGGGCTCCCATGCTGGTCAGCCAAAGGGGAGGGGGCCTGAGCCCCCGGCTGCTGCCCCTTCCGTACAGCGCCCATCGCTTGCTTGTGGCTCCTTGTCCTGGTGGCATTAGCAAGAGGCACCTTAAGCAACCACTGCATCCCAACCCTGCCAGCAGCATCCACTTGGTGCCACACACTGCCCTCTGCCTGCTCGCTGCCAGCGGCGGGCATGGGCCACAGAGCCCAGGCAGCCCTGTGCCGGGCACACCGACCATCAGGAATGAGGACAGGAAAGGCACAGGACAACGCGGTAGGGGAGCTGCAGGGCAGTGATGCACAACATCACTCACCCTCCACTCAGACCCACTCCAGCTGGCGTTGACAGCACAAGCTCACCCCACTGGCTCCATGTGCCTTAGGAAGCCTTCGGACACTCACCCACTGACCCATGTCAGAAATGGCCTCACTTGCATCCCTTCATCCCAGGGGGATGCTTCACTGCACAGCCAGGGCCCAATCCCACAGCAGCACTGAGGCAAGCTGCAGATCCTGAGCCCATCCACATGTCACTGCTATTCCCCTTCCCATTCTCTACCCCAGGCAGTTCCCTCCAGGCAAACCAGCGCAGGGGCAAAGCTAAGAGCAGCTGGAATCTCATGTGGAGCACTGGTTGAAGCTGAGGGAACAGGTCAGGTATTCCAGGCACTTGCATGGGATACAAATAAACAGGTCAGTGCCCCACTCGCATTCCTTCCAGAGCTGCTCCCAGAGCACCCCTCAGGAGCCATCCATGGGCACAGCCAAGCTGTTACTGTGCTATCTCGGTCACCTGCATCTGCTTCCCCAGCCGGACCTGCCCAGGCCACACATGGCTCCAGAAGGAGCTCCTAGGGACAAGGTCTGGCCAAGGAGGCTTCAGAACTGGGGGACAAACACCCAAAGCTTTATGGAACCCATCACTGAAGGCCAGGTCTGAGCCCCCCAGACACTGGCTCCTGCCTCCTCCTTGCACAGGTCTCATACCAGATGCATGGGGGATCCTCCTGGGGCCTGGCACCGGGGGAGCACTCCTGGTCCTTGTTCTGGGATTCACTGTTGGGATTGACAGGGGTTCCTGTGGAGGAGCCTGCAGTCAGCACCACTGCAGGGCACCCGCAGGGCCCCGCGCTGGCCTCAGAGCCCCACGGCACAGGAACCAGGCTGGGAAAGCAGGAGCCTGGGACACCAGGGTTGGATGTGAGCGTGCTGCAGGACACATCAGGTACGGACCCCTCTGAATGGGCACAACCTCTCCCACACAAAGGCCTCCAGCTTCTTCCCTCCACACCAGCTACAGCTGCTCATTAGATCCTACTTCCCACCAGGGATAACCAGAAAGCCCTTCCCTCCCTTGCCTTGCTTGGAGGCACAGGGCATAAACCTGTAAATCCTCACACAAAGGCAGAGGAAAGGGATGCCAGGGTGCTTTACCAGGACATTAAACTAGGTGGAAGATTCCAGGCCTAAGTGTCCCCATGTACTCATTGCACGGATTGAAGCTGGACAGGACAGCAGCAGTCTCCAGGCTTGGACACATGCGCAAGGCGTGGGGCACGCAGTGAGATGAGCTGGGACCTCTCCAGGGGGTCACAGTTTACCTGAAGAGGGGGGTTTCTTTCTCCCAGTCCCACATTTCCCACACCCCCTCGTGCTGATCCCTGCTCCGTGTCCCTGGGCCCTCCCCCAGAAAAGCAGGAGCAGCTCAGTGTTACCTCCATCGTTCCCTGCCTGCTGCTCAGGAGCACACGAGCGCTGTGCAGGAGAGCCGGCAGCCCGGGTGCTTTTGCTTGAAGGGAGGGTGTCCTCAGGAGCCTGCAGGAACAGGAAGCATTGTGTGAGTGCCGTTGCTCCAAAGGACAAGGCTACAGGAGCTGCTGCCCGGGAAGCACCAGTCCCTTCCAGCTGCAGGCAGGAGCCTGCTTCTCCCTCTGCTAGAGCTGTGCTGCCTGGATGCTGACCAGCTCCCGCGCTCCTGGAACACCAGGCTCTGCAGGAAGTACAGCGATCAGCGCTTCTCAACCAGAGCAGGAGCTTGGGTAGACCCTGACCCCAAAGCCAGAGTGCCCTGGGAACAACAGGCAGCTTCTGCACACCTCGGAGGCACCCGCTCCCAAACAGTCCAGTCCCGGAAGACAGATCCCTGTGAGGTGCTGCAGCACCTCGGATGCCACCACCGCGTGTTCCCAGGAGGACCAGCAGACAGCATCCCTGCACACAGACCATGCTCTCCCTTCCCTGCTGAGCCACCGCCCCAGGGCTGGGGTGAGCTCTGAAGCACTGCCCAGCTCATGGAGCTTGAAGGGATGCAGCAGTGACCCTGGCCCGTGCCGTGCTCCCAGGGCAGTGCTCAGCAAAGGCATCAGCTCAGTCTCTAGATTGCTCCTTAGAACTCACCCCTTCACTTGGGGGGTCCAGCTCCAGCCCAGCCCTGTAAGAGAAAAGCTCTTTTAATGATTCCAGCTCTCTGAAGTGGGACTTAAGAGGTGATGATCAAACTGTGACAGAGGCAGTGTGTGGGGCCCCAGCGAAAGCACAGCCAAATCTGAATGAATGCATACATAGATTTACACACGTATGCCATCTATTCTAGGTCCATCTGGAGGCACAGGCCTGCTTCAGCCAGGCCACAGAGCTGGAGCGGTGCATTGTTGTGGTGCACCCGGCCACTGCGTTACAGACCAGCGCTGATGAGCTCCGACCCCCCCTGCACAGCCCATAGGCAGAAAAGAAGCGCTGTGAGCCTGGGCCGGGTCTTGGGCATCCCCCTTTGAGGTGAGACTGCAGGTGCCCGACCTCCAGCACCAGCAGGAACTGGGAGCCTGGCTACAGCCTCCAGCACAGGCAGAGGAGCCGCTGGGAGCAGCCCCAGGAGACATCACCATCTAAAGAGTGCCACAGAGCTGGAGCACAGGGTGACACCATCACAGTGCCAGAGAGCTGGAGCACAGGGTGACACCATCACAGTGCCACCGAGCTGGAGCACAGGGTGACACCAGAGCACAGGGTGACACCAGAGCACAGGGTGACACCACCACAGTGCCACAGAGCTGGAGCACAGGGTGACACCATCACAGTGCCACCGAGCTGGAGCACAGGGTGACACCAGAGCACAGGGTGACACCACCACAGTGCCACAGAGCTGGAGCACAGGGTGACACCACCACAGTGCCACAGAGCTGGAGCACAGGGTGACACCACCACAGTGCCACAGAGCTGGAGCACAGGGTGACACCACCACAGTGCCACAGAGCTGGAGCACAGGGTGACACCAGAGCACAGGGTGATACCACTACAGTGTCACAGAGCCAGAGCACAGGGTGACACCATCACAGTGCCACCGAGCTGGAGCACAGGGTGACACCAGAGCACAGGGTGACACCACCACAGTGCCACAGAGCCAGCCCTAAGCTGGACACTGGAGTGACCCGCACAGCTCCCCCACGGGGCTCTCTCTGCCTGCCCTCCCCAGCAGCCTCACCTCATCCCGGCCACATCCTCTTCCACAAACACTTCCAGGGAGCTCTGACCTGGAGGAGGAGAACAGACTGAGACTGGGGGGGGTTGGTGCTGCGGCTCCCCAGGAGCAGCAGCGTGTGCGTGGTGCAGCTCCGGGCGCTGCAGCTTCCCTCCCAGGGGAGGCTCCGATTGCTCATCCCGGCTTCCACACCAGCACCGCCACCTCCCTCGGGTGGCACTGACACACGGGTGTAGGCTGGGAAGAGGGAACCGAGGAGCAGCTCCCTGCTGCAGACTGCTCCAGCTGCACAGGCTCTGCCTGTGTCAGAGGCAGCAGCTCCCATCACCCAGCCCCAGCTCCTGCAGAGATCTGGTGCATTTGGGCTCATTTCAGCCCCCCCAGCAGCACTTTGCTCAAGTGTGGTAACAAACGCCTGAGACAGCGTGACTCAAAGCTGACAACGACACACCGAGGCCTCCGTGCTCTATCAGAAGCCACTGACTTCAGCAGCAACGCATTTAGAAAGCCCAAACAGCGAAACCTTCCCAGGAGCCCTGGGAACAGGGGACAGAAGGAATGGCCTGGATTCTGAGGCCAGGCTGGGCGACACGGTCTGGTGTGAGGGTTCCCTGCCTGCGGCAGGGGGTGGGAACCGGATGAGCTTAAGGTCCTCTCCAACCCAAACCAGCCTGGGATTCCAAGTGAGCCCCATTTCCTCTGGTGACCAGGCTATTCGGTTCTCTTCTATCGATACCCAAACCCTTTAAGACCCTCTGCCTGTTTCAGGCACATTTCAAGGGTGGAGACATTCAGTTCAGTTCCTACAGATTCCCCAAGAGCTGTCAGAAAACAACTTCACATTGGCATGAAGCCCATCCCCAGGGACCACGACGGTCTCTTCTGACCATGCAAACCACACCATGGCTGGAACCTGCCAGGCCACATCTTCCCTTTCCCTCCTGGTTTTTGCCCACCCACAACCTCTGTAACCCAACCTCCAGCCCCTGTGCCCAGCACACACCTCCTGACGCAGTTAAACACAGCCCAGGGCTTGCCCTGACAGCACATGAGGCCCCGAAGATTGCCCCCCCGATGGGCAGAAGCCACAAGACCTGCGAAGAGCAGGCTAAGAGGAGCGAGGGGCAGAGTGAGCGGGCGAGCAGCTCCAGAGCCGCGCGTCCCGACCCCGCAGCCCGAGGCAGAAGGAAACTTACAGCTCGCTCTGCTGGAGGCAGAGGAGGATTCCCGCGCCGCCGCCCTCCTGACCACGGCCCTGCCGCTGGCCCTGCGGCTCCTGCTCGCCCTCCGGCTGGCCAGGGAGCGCCTCTTGGCCAGGGATGCCCCGCGGCCCGCGGCGCTCAGCGAGCTCCGGCGCCTGCCGCAGCGCTGCGCTCCGGGTCCCAGCGCAGCCGCTTGGCTGCCGGAGCCCGGCAGGAGCAGCTCTCCGAGGTCTGGAGCAGCCCCGGCTCCGGCAGCCTTGGGAGTGGAGGTGCTCGTCCGTCTGCCGGGGGCTGCCTGCGCCCCCCTCGCTGTGGAGCCAGCACGGACCCCGCTGCCAGGGGCCTCATCCTGCCACTCGCTGGCTGCATCCCCCTGGGGTGACTGCTCCCAGATAGGGAGCTCCCAGGCACCCGCAGGGCAGTGCTGTGGGTAACCCGCCTGGGTTCTGCTGGGACCTGGTGCTTCTGCTGCCCCTTCCCCAGTCAGTGCCGGGAGCGCGGCTGCAGCACAGGCCTGGGCACCCTCCCCACCGCAGTCAGGATCCAGGGCCTGCTCCTTGCTCTGGCGCCTTTGGGAGCCTGGCTTGGAAGACACGAGTTTGATGCTGCTTCTCCTTCTGGACAACCTGAAACAAAACCAACATTTAATGAAGCGATGGAGCCTCCAGCTCCCAAAGGAGCTGTAGAGAAGAAAAGCAGACAGCAAGCTGTGAGGTGAGCCTGTACCTTCTTCCCTCCACCATTGCCCCTACATCCCACCTTGTGTCACTGGTGAAATGCAGGAGTTGAGCCTTGGGAGCTCACAGATGTGCTCACACACAGGTACCACCAACTCTGTCTTGAGCAAAGTACAGACATCCACGCAGGGAGGGAGTCAGGACCCAAGATATCACAGTCTTCCATGATCAGCTCCACATGGAAGCCTCCCCATAGGGATCTACAGGATCCCAGCTGGAAACAGAAGGCTCTAGTGCTGTCAGGCTGCTCAGGATGAAACACCTCACAAGCACCAAGAAAAGAAGGGACCCACGTGCTGAAAAATCATCCATGGCTCTAAACACAGTCTGTGAACAGGCTGGGGAACAGCACTGCTGCCACACACAGTCCTGAGGGAGCAACAGAGACAGCCCTGTGCAGCTGGGACTCAGGGATTCCATAGGGACATCCCTGTGCAGCTGGGACTTGGGGATTCCATAGGGACATCCCTGTGCAGCTGGGACTTGGGGATTCCATAGGGACATCCCTGTGCAGCTGGGACTTGAGGATTTTCTCAGCTACTGTTATCCAAGCGAAACATCACCAGGTACTGTAACGTCTCTGTTGCTCAGTTAAACCTGGCCAACTGCACAGAGATTTGGGGGCTTCAGCAGCAACATTCTCTTTGCTGCACTAGGAACTTGCCACAAGAGGATGGAGCCATGCACTCGATCAGCAAGTCAAAGGGAGTGAGGTGCTACAGCCCCTGGTGCACAGCCACCAGCAAGCAGAGACTGGTCCCACACCGATCCCCTCCTTCCAGCCTTGTTCTCCTCATTTCTTATTCCAACCTCTAGCAAGAAGAGGGACTTTGCCTTGAATTAGCAAAAGAGACCGAGTGGGAAATGTCCAATTGACAAACATGAAGAATGGGCTTTAAAATACACTGAGAAGAACAGAGCAAGGAAACAGCAATGGGGCTGGAACTCAACATGCTGAACCATGGCACGAACTTCCGGTTGGCAAAGGACCTCCCGGAGCCTGCAGCATCAGCAGAGCTGAGCTTAAACAAGGGAAGCACATCCCAGAGCTGCCTCCTTCAGGGGAGCACCCAGCTGAGCACCACCAGCACCCCCCGTTCAGCTCCACAGTGTTCCCTTCTCCTGCCCTCCCGCACACCTGAGCTTCCCACACTCCCTCCCTGTTCTTGTGCTCTCCCCATGCTCCATGGCTCCTGACGCTCTTTAAGCTCCAGCTCTTCCTGTCCAACTCCTGCAGGTGTCCATCATGGTTATCAAAATAGAAGTGCCTTCATGCACAAAGAGCTCACCACTGCATGCCCTGGGACAGCAGCAGCTGCCCACCTTCAACCCCCATGAGCAGCTCCGTGGGGAAGCCTCCTTGTAGGGATCTACAGGATCCCAGCTGGAAACAGAAGGCTCTACTGCTCCCTATCAGGCTGCTCAGGACAAAACACCTCACAAGCACTGGGCAGGCAGGGATCTGCGTGCTTGGAAATCATCTACAGCTGGGAACAGCACTGCTGCTGCGCACGGGCTATTTCCACATCAGCTTCACACTATTCCCTTCGAGCCTTCCCTCCTGCCAGGTCAAACGTCCACCCTGGACACTCACAGCACTGGCAGCAGGCTCCGTCCTCGGGCTCTCTCAGGCACCAGCGCAAAGGTTTAGGGAATGAACACCAACCTCAGGCCAAAACCCATGCTGGGACAAAACTCAATCAAGCAAACCCCAAATCCAGGCAGCCAAGAGCACACAATATTTATTATTCTTTGTTTCTAACCAGAAAAAGAGGAAAACACACCAAAGTGGAGGAAACCAGCCACCCCTGCGCCAGACTCCACGGGAATCAACCCGCGGGTTGATCCTGAAGGGCTCTTATAAGTGTGTTTGCTAACTCGGGAAACAAAGGGCTGTTTGATGTCCTTGTGTACATGGAAACGGTTACTGCTTGGTTCCAGGTTAAACACGGCGCCCGGGGCGGAGCCGGAGCCACCCGAGCCACCTACCTCCTCCTGCTGGGCTCCTTGCTGTAGTCCTTCAGGCAGCAGGACTGCCTTTTCCGGGAGCGTCTCCTCTGGGAGGGCGTCCTGGCCATGGGGCCGGGTTCAGCCCCCAGGTTGCTGCCGGGCAAAGGAGAACACCGTGAGGGCTCCCCCGCGCTGCCTCAGCCCGCGCCCTCCGCGGAGCCAGGGCCGCTCGATGGGGACAAAGGCGGGGGTCAGGGCACCGGCGAGCGGCTGAGCTCTGCCAACCACCGCCGCCCCGCACCGGGGGCACACGGACCCTTCCGCAGAGAGGCGCTGCGGGCCCAGGCACCCCCCGGCGCGGCCCCTACCTCTCCAGCATCCTCATGCCCTGCTCCTCCGCCTCCCGCAGCCACGCCAGGCGCTTGCGCTCGGCATCGCGGAGGAACCGGGACAGCAGCTGCCCGCACACCTCCAGCAGCCGCGTGGGGCCGGCGGCTTCCACCATGGCCCCGCCTGAAACACAGAGAGGGGAAGCGGGGAAGGCACAGGGGGCTGCCGCGGCCCCGACCCCTTCCCAGGGCAGGACCGCACCGGACCGGAGGAAACACAGAGAGAGGAAGCGGGGAGGGCACAGGGAGCGGCCGCGACCCCGACCCCCTCCCAGGGCAGGACCAGGACCGGACCAGAACAGAACGGAACGGACCGGAGCTCCTCGGGACGGGTCCGCACCGTCCGCTCCCCCGCAAACGCGGCTCCCCGCTCCAGCCCCGAGATCAACCCGCTCTCCACCAATCACAGCGCGCAGCTACCCGCCGCCTGGCCTTTCATTGGTCACTGCTCACGCCCGTCACTACCCCGGAGTTAAAGCCCCGCAGCCTATTGGCTGCTCCTCCTAGCCCCGCCTTCCAAGCTCCGCGCCCCGCGGCCGTAGGGGCTGAGGGGCGGAGCGGATTTGGAGCGCGCCCGTATCGATGCAGCCAATGGGGAGGCCGGGCAGAGGGGCGGGCGCGGCGCTGATAGGCTGGCGCTGCCGTGACGCTCCGGGCAGGGGGCGGGGCTCGGTTTGAATTCTGAGGCGGGCGGCGGAGCCGTTGCGGCGGCGGAGCGCTGATGGCGGCGGAGGCGCTGATGGTGGCGGCGGCGGAGCGGATGATGGCGGCAGCCACGAGCACGGCGCTGCTGCCCGCGCTGTGCCACCAGCGCCTGGCTGAGCTCCTGCGGCAGGTGGACGACGTGGACCTGGTGTGGCTGGCGGAGATCCGCGAGGAGGCGGAGAGGATGTTCAACAGGTACCGGCGCCCCCACCCCCCCCCCCCGGGCCGCTCTGCCCGCTCTGCCCCCGCGCCCCGCGCTCATCGCCCCTCTGCTCTCCCCTTGCAGCCACTACAGCGATAAGCCCGAGCTGATGCCCAAGACGCCGTCGCAGAAGAGCCGGCAGCGGCGGAAGCGCCTGACGGCCCTGCAGGAGAACCAGGAGCCGAGCAGGAAGAGGTGCGGGGGGGATCGGCGCCCGGAGACCACCGCTGGGGAGCGCGGTCCGAGTCCCGCGGCTTCCGGGAGGGGGGGAAAGCCGCCGCAGGAGGCGGCTCGAAGGCGGTGTTAAAGGCCCGGCCGAACGGCCTCAGAGCGTTTTAACATCGGCCGTGGAGAGCGCCGCGAGGTGTCAGCGGCTGCGGTCTCTCTCTTTGTGTCTTCTCTTCCTCTCGTTATCTCATGGAATCCCAGCCTGGTTTGGGTTGAAGGGGCCTTAAAGCTCCTCCAGCTCCAACCCCTGCCACGGGCAGGGACACCTTCCACTGGAGCAGCTCCAAGCCCCTGTGTCCAACCTGGCCTTGAGCACTGCCAGGGATGGGGCAGCCACAGCTTCTCTGGGCACCCTGTGCCAGCGCCTCAGCACCCTCCCAGGGAAGAGCTTCTGCCTCAGAGCTCCTCTCAGTCTCCCCTCGGGCAGCTTAAAGCCATTCTCCTTGGCCTGTCCCTACAGGCCCTGACCCAAAGCCCCTCTCCAGGTTTCCTGTAGCCCCTTTAGGCTCTGGAGCTGCTCTAAGGTCTCCCCTTCAGGAGCCTTCTCTTGTGCAGGCTGCCCCAGCCCAGCTCTCTCAGCCTGGCTCCAGAGCAGAGCTGCTCCAGCCCTTGCAGCATCTCCATGGCTTCCTGTAGCCTCACAGGAAGCTGCACGTCCCTCTGGTGTCGTTGGGCTTTCAGGGCTTCTCATCCCAGATGCTTTAGCTTTGTTTCTCTGCATGTTCCCTGCAGTGCATGGAAAGGCTTTGTTCTGTTCCTGAATCCAGTTCCAGTCTAACACAGTGTTTCTGTTGTTAGATTATCCAGACGGAAGAACAGCAGTCTCAAACCGGTGTCCTCCACACGACGTTCCCAACGCTTCCAAAATAAAGAAAACCTGGAACTCGTCATGGCTGAGGCCAAAGATGCTTCCCCGCCCCGACGTGTGACAAGATCCCAGGTGGCACAGGCTAAAAGCTCCCAGGTCCTTCCCGAAACCCTTCCTGTCCAGGACACAAACAGGAAGGCTCCCTCAGTGGAAGCTGATGCCAATGACCCCATCAGTGCTGTGACACCGCTCCGGGAGAGCGCTCCCAAAGCAGCAGAGCAGCTCCCCACACCCATCCTCCTGAGCTCTGAGGATGGTTCTCCCAAGGAAAGCAGTGCAGACAAATCCCCCCCTGCTCCTGTGCCTGCAGCCTTTGAGCTGCTGCTCCCTTGTACCCTTGAGGCAAGCAGTGTGGGAGCAAGTGGGGCTGCCCCGGAGTCGAGGGCAGCGGAGGCGGCCGATGCTGTGGTTGCTGTGGGTGAGCAGACCCAGCTGGAGGAGGCCGAGGACTCTGCTGGGGCCCAGCGGGGGCCTGATAAGGCAAACCCCCCTCCCGTGAGGGACCCCCCCAGCACCCCGACAGGCTCCAGGCTGAGCCGTCGCTCCGTGCGCAGGAGCCTCATGGGCAAAGCCTCCCTGAGCCGCAGAACCTCCCTGGCAGAGAAGTACTCCCTGGCCAGCAGGAGGGAGAGCGCACGCAGGAGCTCAGCCATCAAGAGGAGGGCTGCTCGGGCATCATCCGTGATCTCCAGCTCCATCGATGGTAAGTGTGAACATCACCACTGAGTTTGCTTTGTGCCTTCCTTGCTCTTTTTGTTGACCTGCTGCTTTCCGCTGCTGAAGGAAAGCAATGTCATGGGCTAGGTCTTCACTTTGGGTGGGCAGCTGATCTTCCTGGGATGAAGTGTGGATGCTCTCTGGCTTCAAGAGACTGATGTGAATAGGGAACCCAGTAACTTCGTGGCCTCTCAATGCAGCCTTGTAAATCGTCTGGGAGAGCAGCTTTCAGGCTTCCTGGGTTTCTGTGGTGGTGGCAGCTCCCAGAGCAGAGGAGGACGCTGGGGAAAGGGCTTTGTGGCTGCCGTGGGCTCTCCTGGGGGCCTGTGTGTTCCCTGGGTGACCCGGAGAAAACTCCAGGAACAAACTCGCCACCAAAGTTTCAAGTTGACCAGCAGGTATCTTTATTGTGGGGCCGGGAGCCACGGGGGATGGCTCCTCCAAGCGGGTCTGTTTGTTGCCACACAGGCCATCCCTATACAGCCACTGGGCAGCCATACATATTCATGAGGCTACACATGAACTTCCAGAAAGCTTCCCATACGTACACAGAAATGGGATGGTCTTTGAGAGTCATTTGCAATCTTCATAACCGCTGGCAGTCTTTGGAGCTCCAGCTTCATTAACATTACAGACATAGCAATCATCCTGTCCTATTGAGCAGATAGTTTCACTGCTCCCAGCCTGGACATCTGCTAGTCCTGGATGCTCCCCATCCCCAGATCCTGGTTTTCTGCATTTTTGTGCTAAGGTCCTAAGGACCTCAAACTGTCAGCTACCTTCAAGCCTCTCAGTTATTTTCCACACCCGTGTAGCTGTTCTGGGTGAGTGCTCCTCCAGCACTAGAGCCCTGCAGTGTCCCGGGGGGGGTTTCCTGGGAGCAGGGCAGCCTGGAGTTCTGTGGTATCTCAGTGCAGTGTTGAGGGTTCCCTCAGGGAAGAGCTGCTGAAGCACCTGCACAGTGAAGGCAGGTCCGTGTGTCCAGATCTGGGATATGGGCGGGTGTCAGGGGTTTATTTCTCCCCCTGTGCTACCTGACACAATTCTGCCCGGTCAAAACGTCTGGTACAAGGCACAGGAGCTGGGATGCTCTGGGCAGCTTTGGGTGAGCTTCTTAATGCCTGACAGCCCGGAGCACCGTGATGGATGGCAGAGAGTGTGTGTGTGTGTGTGTGTGTGTGTGCAGTGGGGGTTCTATATGTGTCTGGGGGGGCACGCATGTGGCGTGTGCAGGTGGTGTGTGTGCATCATATGCGCGTGTGGCCTCTGTGTGGTGTGTGCAGCATGTGTGCATGCGTGTGCTGTGTGTGCTGCAGTGGGTCTGGCGCTGGCTGCGTGCACCCCACGTGTGTGCTTCCTTTGGTCCCATGTGCAGGGGAAGTGTGAGGGCTGTGCAAAGGCTGCTCCTGGGGGCTCTGTGGTGGCTGAAGCTGCAGCAACGCCTTTGTAATGTGATGAAAATAGAGAAATAACTTCAAGTAGATAAAGTAACAAATATAGCGAATGTAATGAAAAGCACCTGAAGCAGCCGTTTCTGGCTGTGCTGGCACTTGGAGCTGCCCTCGAGCCAGGAGATGCCCTGTGCAGAAGCAGCACTCACCCTAAATAACACTGGGTGTTACCACTGCTCCTTAGTCTGAGCCCCAGCCCTTCTCAATGCAAGTGCTTAATGAGTGCTTTGAACTCCTCTGTCGTGGAAACCATCTCCTCTCTTGTGTTCCAACTGCTGCATTTTCTCTCTTGCTGTTGGGTGCAGTGTGTGCCTGACCCATGGGTGATAACCTCAGCCCTGAGGGCTCCTGCACAGCCTTGGCCTGTGCCTGTCACAGCTCCGGTGTTTGTTTTCTTTGCAGTCTCCAGCTCTGGAGAGAAATCAGAGGAAGAGGAAACGGTTCTCAAACCTGGGTGAGAATACTTTATGTTCTTTCCTTATCCTTGATATCCCTCTTCGGGGACTTTTACACGGTCATTTACTGCTTGCAGGTAACAAGGGGCTTCCCCTTTCTCTGGTGGTATTAAATACACCTGCTTTTTTTCTCCCTGTTTTCCCCTAGGCCTTCTCCTGGACCTTGCACCCCCTCCAAGCAGGTAAGATTTGAGCAGACAAGATTTCTGTCTGGGTGTGTTCCTGAGAGGAATGTGTTGAACCCACCTTTATTTGGTACTGGGGAATTGTATCTGGGCAATGAGTGCCAAGGCTTGTTCTGGGCACCAGCAGAGGCGTTTGGCAGTGGGGTGCTGCCAGCTCAGCTGCTTTCAAAGCTCTGACTGCACAACAGCTTTGCCTCTGTCATGTGGCATAAGGGTTTAAAGTTGGGTTGGTGCCTACCAGTGCTGATGACCAGCCCTGGGATCGCCGGCGTTCCGAGGTGAGTCCTGCTTTCCAGCTCTTGCTGCTTCCATTGGGACTCTATGCAGATAAAGCACCTTCTCACAGTCCAGGCAGCTGTTTTCAGGGGCAGGTTGTGCACTGTTCTATTCCTGTACTTTTAAAGCTGCTTTTGACCTTTCTGCCAGACCTGCAGGTGATTCACAGCTCTCAGTTTGGCTTAAGGCAACCACAGAAAGTTGTAAATCTCCTTCAGGTCAAAACATCCCTCCATGATTCCCTCCTCTTCCTCCTGAGGAGGAAATTGCAGGGTCATGTCAAGGTTTTGTCCAGAATCCCTTTCAGTAAGCAAAGGCTGAATGAATGGAGCAGAGCTCTGTGGCCTTAAGCACTTGTATGAACAGGGACAGGCTTATACGTGCCTTGTGGCTGTGCTTGTCAGCGCAGCTGCAGAAGTTCCAATAAATCCTGGTTTTCCAGTGTCCCTGGATCTCTGGCTTGCTTGAGTTCCAGCTGTGGAACAGCTTAAAGTGAAAACATGGAGAAGGAAAGGAAAAGCACAACCCACACCCGAGTGCACTGCAGCTCTGTGGATAGAGGACTTGGCCTTTTTGTTTCTGTACCCTGCTAACCAATAAGTTCAGTCTAGGCCATGGAGAGTATCAAGGTCTATCCTTGATCCTCATCTTTCATTTCTACACCACTGCTGCTGGGAGCTTGCAGCCTGTCCCAGTCTCAGCCCCCATCACCGGTTACCTTACCCCGTCAATCCATCTGTCAGCATATTCTTGGCAAAGCAGATGGGGTTTGGTTTCTGTCAGACTTCCTCTGGGAGCCTTGAGCTGCCTGAGGATGTAGTGACTTGGAGCCTTCTCCAACCGGACAGTGTCTTTGTCCATAGGAACAGCTAAAGACAGGACCAGGATGTTGCTACTTAAAGCCTAGATTCTCCTCAGGCCTGGTCTTGAATTAATGAGTCCTGTCGCCTGTGAGATGCTTCCTGCACAGCATAAGACCCTCCAGAAGCTTTTGGGGAGGACGGAGTTTTCTCTCTTCTCAGCTCCTCGGTGTCTGCCGTGCTGCAGGCTGGCCAGTGTGGGGCTTAATGCTTGTGCTGCTGGCACAAGCAGATGACAAAAGCCATTGCCTGCTGCTGCAGGCACATAACCTATCGGTGCAGCACTTGTGTAAGCATGAGAGCAGTGAATAGCAAACAGATACACGCAGGACATGAGCTGTTTGTCACTGCTGTCTCCTGTCTGTCCATTCATCACGAGCGCTGTGACTCTGCCAGGATCCTGCATGCTGTTGACTGTGCAAGTGTCTGAGTTTGCTCAGTTTAGGTGGTGCTTCCCCTGTTGCAGACACTTGGGTCTGTCAGTGTCTGTGCTCCCAGTGGTGACACAACATCCAGGAGTTCACCAAGATGCTGTCCCGAGGTGTTTTCAGAGCTGGACCTCTGTGTGGTGCCAGTGCCAACACTGCATCCTCTGCAGGCAGTGTCCCTGTCAGTGACAGCAGGATTTGAAGCAGGAACTGGCTGTGTCTGGGTGAGTTGTGCTCAATCCCCTTTGCTTTTCCTGCAGGATCCCCAGAGTCTCCGGATGTCGCTGCGCTCTCGGTCCATCAGCAGGAGCAAGCAGCCACAGGAGGGCACGAGCAGCAACGGTACTGCAGGAGGGCTGGGGCAGAGGCCTGGGCAGTCTCAACACTTGGCTGCCCAGCTTGAGAGCCTGAACTAACCTTCGATGAGTGAGGGTTTGCTTCAGGAGAGGAGCAGTTCAGAAGTTCTGTGCTTCTTGAGTTATTTTCCACCCTGGGAAGCACATGGAGACAGATGTAGTGAGGGAGGAGGAGTGTGTGCTGATGGGTATGGGAGGCGTGGTTGAACCATGTTTCTGAAGCAAGTGGTTGCTCTGTATCTGGAGCAGCTGGAGTGAGTCCACGGAGCTGCTGCAAGGGCTGGAGCAGCTCTGCTCTGGAGCCAGGCTGAGAGAGCTGGGCTGGGGCAGCCTGCACAAGAGAAGGCTCCTGAAGGGGAGACCTTAGAGCAGCTCCAGAGCCTAAAGGGGCTACAGGAAACCTGGAGAGGGGCTTTGGGTCAGGGCCTGTAGGGACAGGACAGGGGAATGGCTTTAAGCTGCCAGAGGGGAGACTGAGATGAGCTCTGAGGCAGAAGCTCTTCCCTGGGAGGGTGCTGAGGCGCTGGCACAGGGTGCCCAGAGAAACTGTGGCTGCCCCATCCCTGGCAGTGTTCAAGGCCAGGTTGGACACAGGGGCTTGGAGCTGCTCCAGTGGAAGGTGTCCCTGCCCGTGGCAGGGGTTGGAGCTGGAGGAGCTTTGAGGTCCCTTCCAATTCAAATCAGTCTGGAATTCTATGACCTGTGCAGTATTTGCGCAAGCTGTAATATGGGTTACTTTAGACACCTCTAGGTGTCTGGATGTGTCTAGGTTTGCAGGGTGCTGCGTGCTGCTTGCTGATGCAGGGAAGCTCATGCTATGCAGGACTTGTGGCAGGTTGTTTCGCTCTACAGCAGCTGCTGAATCCCATCTGCTTTCAGAGCTCTGTGGAAGGGATATTTTTCAGCTAGAACTAACAGTGGAATGATGTTTTCTTTCAGAAAGCGACTTAAATAAGAGTGCAGAGGCCCAGCAACCGCCTCAGAGTGCCAGGTATGTTTGCTTCATTCCAGTCGGGACGTGCCTTGGGAGACCCATAGCCCAGTCCAAAGCAGATTCAACACTGAAACGTTCCTCAATGGCTTCAGTGCCTTGTGACTGTGGAGCTCTTGCAATAGGCTTTCTCTGCTTCCAGGAAAGGGGGATTTCATCTGCATCTTATTTAATTTGTATCTTCTGTCATGTGAGAAATCTTCTCTTGGATGACTCCTTGTGCATACCCAATGGGATAGAAGCTCGGATAGTTTTATGGCCTCTTTTACACCTGGCTTTGAGACAACGGAGGATTTGCCATGTATGATGCACTGTGGTTTTCTTCCAGGAGAAAGCCAAGCTACAAGAGAGCTGTGGATGAGCGCTATGACCAGCAGCAAGCAGAAGAGGGAGGGCTTTCTCCTCTGAGAAGGAAGTCCCCATCCTCAGCCTTCCCAGCCAGCAAAGTAAGAGCCCTGTAACCCCGATGTAACTGCACCAGGTCCTGCTCCCCCTCAGCCTCCTGAGGGTCCTTCCTGGCATTCCTCCCACAGGTTGTGCGGCCGTTCAAGACGTTCCTGCACACTGTGCAGAAGAACCAGCTGCTCATGACACCGTGCTCTGTGGGGAGGAACGGGGTGATCAAGTCCTTCATCAAGCACAACACCCCTCTGCGCTCTGATCCCAAGGTAAGTGAAGCTCTTGGAAGCTGGGATGTGGTGGTCTGACGAGTGTCAGATGATGTAGAAAGAAACTTTTTGACCCATCTTAAAGTAACCAGAGGCTGCTGTTTACACTTACATAAACTAAATAAGGCTGTGCTTAGTCAGCTTCCTAAAGGGTTCTAATTTGGACTCTGGGCTTTGTTGCTGTAGCATTCCCCTGTGGTATTAGCCAGTAAGTGAGGAATGAAAACCAAGGGGATTTTGAATGCTGCAGTGGAAGTGTATCTACAACTGAAGTCTCACATCCAAAGTCTCCTTTCTAGGACTGCTCAAGCAAATGATGTCTGAGCAAATGCCTCTTAAATCCAAACTGCTGATGGTCTTAGCTGTTTCAGACCTTTGAAGCAGGAAGGAGCAGGTCTCCTGAATGGGGGGCTGCTGGGTCAGAGGGACAACTGTGCCCGTGTCCAAGTCCAGTGGGCATCAACATTCGTGTTGTGTGACTGTTGCAGCCAGCAGAGACAAGTCCACTCCTGTGCTGTTTGCAGCTGGTACCTCTGCCTGCGCACACCAGTGATGTTCTCAGCATCACAGAGGGAGCCCCGTGCCCCAAACAGAGCAGTTGTTTGGGTGGATGGGATCTGAGGTCTGCTGCTAGGTTTCCAAAGGGAGTTTACACAGGACAGTTTGGTCATAAATCATGATGATTTAATTACATGGGCTGAACTTGCAGGAAGAATACTGCCTGCATCCATCCCCGATGGGCAGCCCTTGCCCTTCCTGACCTGCTTTTAACTGGGAAGAGAAGTCAGTGTACAAGGTAGAAGTACAAGGGTGTGGCTTCACAGATGCACCCAGGGTCATGTCGAGCACAGGCTGCTCCTACTGCTGATGCCCCGCAGCTTGCCTGCAGAATAAGGTGGTTCTAGAGCATGTTTTCGCTTGCAGGAGAGTGGGGAGGGAGAGGAGTGCATCCTGCAGGAACTGGTTTTCCTGCATCCAGCTTTTATCTGGCAACCTGATACCAGAACTTCTTTGTGTTGCGCAAAGCTGTCAGGGTTGTGCTTGCTGAAAGTCCTGCTGTGCTCCAGCAGAGAGGAGAGGTCTGTCAGCAGGGAGTAGTGCAGGACTCCATCCTCAGCCTCATGCTGCTCCTCCTGACATTGGTGTCTGTGCTGGCAGCAGAGCTAATAGGACAGGAGGGAGTCTTCTGGCCAGATTGTCCTGGATGCCCTATTTCAGGTTTCATTCCAGCAGGCAACTTCCCCTCCGGACTTCTTCCATGTGGGAGCCAAATGTAACTAAATAGCACCAGAGCAGAAAGATACAAGCATTAGTTTCAAATTAGCCAGCTCGGATACTAATAGCACCAATCACTCACAGCAAGGCAATCACTTGAACCTTTCACCGAGCTTAGCAATGGCTTTGTGCTGAGACCAGGCCTGTTGTAATTGGGCATCTGCAGTATCAAATCTGGCATTAAATTAGTTTATCTCAGTCTGCTTGCTGTACTGTACTGATAGCTGGATCTTGTTCTTCTAATGAGGGTGTTCTTAGGCTGAGTTAGCTGGACCGCTTAGGACAGAAATGCCCTGGGTTTGCCTGCCTGACAGATGGGGCTTGAAACAAGCTGTGAGCACTCCAAGTGGTGGTGGTTTACCACGAGAGGAAGCTTTGTGGGAAGCAGAGACAGCACTGGAGCTCTGACTTGAAGCAAGCAAGGTGTTTCCTAGAGCAGGCTCTGTCCCAGCATGCTGCAGGTAGTTGGCAGCGCTGCTAAGCACCAGCACTGCTTTTCTGGTGTTTACCAGCACAAGCCTCAGTGCTGGCTGCCTGCCATCCCTGCGGAAGCTGCCTGGCCTTCAGGAGCTGATGCTTCTTTTTCAACTTCCCAGCTCCTCTGAGATTAACACACAGCCTTGTTTTCCATTGCATCTGTTCCCAAGCACCCATGACCACATCACTGGCTACCTGAGCTCTGTTCCAGGGTTGCTGGTAGCATCCTTGGGTTCTGGCTGCGGTCCCTTGGTGTTATCCCCAGGCCCTTGCTTAACCTGAGCAAGATGAGGTAGAAAGCAGCTCTGTCAGAGGAGTATAATCTCATTTCACTCCACGTCAGGAAAAGGAGAGGCAGAAGCTGGAGACTCTGAGGAAGAAGCAGCAAGCTGAGCAGCTGAGAAAACAGAAACTGGAGGAGGAAAAGAAACGGCGTCTGGAAGAGGCCAAGCTGTGAGTGTTTGCTTTCTGCCCTGGCTGGCCTGCTCCCTGCAGGCCCCTAGGACCAGGTCTCTTATCCTGCACAGACCATGCATGCAGAGAAGTTCTTGTTGCCTTGCTCTCTCTCCACAAAGAGTGTTTGCTCTTTTCTCTATTGAGAGTGCTAATGACAAGTGAAACTGTCCTGGCCGCTGCTGCAGCTTCTTGTCTCAGGTCCTCGGTCTTGGGGCTTAAAAATACCCCTGATGTTTAATGCTGCCGTACTTGGCTCCCTGCAGTCCCTGCTGCCCCAGAGCCGTGTCTGTGGGCTCTTGTGGGAGTGTAAGGAGCTCTGCTGGCTGGGCTGCAGTGCTGAGCCTGGGCTGTGTCCTGCAGGAAGCGGGAGGAGCGCCTGCGGAAGGTGCTGCAAGCTCGGGAGCGGGCAGAGCAGATGGAGGAGGAGAGGAAAAGGCGGATTGAGCAGAAGATAGCTCTGTTTGATGAGAAGACAGAGAAGGTAAGGCCCAATGTACTGGAGAGCTCACCTGGGAGCACAGATGCTCTGCTGAGTGAGGTGGTGCCGCACAAGTGTGCCTTGCAGAAAGAGAGGAGCTGAGGCTGCTTGAAATCCAGAGAATGAGCTGGAGAATAGTGGGATAAAGGATGGTCCAGAAGCTGGGTGATTGAGTGGCTGCCTTGTCTTGGATAGAGTAAATGGCAGCTGAAACCCTGATTTTCCAGAACTGTGATTCTCTAAATGGGCTTCATTAAGTCTCTGTTAGTTGAGAGAACTTCCAGTAACTAAAGCCAGATTAATGGCCCTGAGGCTTGATCTTGAAGCTGTTCTCCCATCTGACTAATAGAGGAAGAGGTGAAAATAAACCACTTCCTCCAGATCCTCTCTCGTGTCTGAGACTTTGAGGCAATTTGCACATGCAACCAGAGCAGTCCTTTGTCTGCTTCAATTATCTCCATCTGCTTTTCCTATTCATGGTTTTGAGAATACATTGTGATGGCTTTTGTGGTATTAGGTGTATAATGCAATACCTCAGCTCTTCCTGTGGAGATGGAAAAGGTCATTGCCCCAGGTATTACCCTTTCAAATCAAGTGCAGGTCCCATTGGCTCCTGGTGGCAAAGGGAGAAGCTTTGGCCCCCCCAAGGGGATGGGAGCTTTGCATCCTGCTGTGGTGTTCCACACGGACAGGACAGTCTCACCCAAGGCCCGGTGCTCAGCTGGCTCCGTGTGTGTGTTTGTGTTGTAGGTGCGGGAGGAAAGGTTGGCAGAGGAGAAGATCAAAAAGAAGGCAGCTGCCAGGAAGATGGAGGAGGCAGAGGCCCGGCGCAGGCAGGAGGAGGAGGCCAGGAGACAGAGAGCCCTGCAGCAGGTCTGTGCTGGAGCCCCTCGTCCTGGTGCAGGTAGAATGGCCACAGCCCCTGCAAGCAGGAGAACTAACAAGAGCCAACTGAGTGCAGATCAGGGAGATGCAGAGTCTCTGTTCTGGAAGCCCTCCACAATGTTGTGCTTCCCATTTTTCCTGCAGGATGCTGTGAGCTGTCAGTGGTGACCCAGGTTCCTTCCTCAGTTCTGGACAGATTCTCACTAAAGACCTTAATTTGTGATTGACAGGATGAAGATCTCTGCACTACAAACCTGTCTCCCAGAGATGGGGCTGTGGTGGCCACCAGGCCCTTTGGGGTCCACTATGGGCAGGGAAAGGCCAGCGCTGAAGTAGCACCTACTTTGAAAGCCCCAAGTTGTTTCCCCACTGTGTAGCAATAGGAACTGGAGGCTCTGGGTTGAATGAGTTGTTCCTGCTCCTTTGTTCTGGAGCCAGTTCCTGTACAATGTGAGTAACTGCCTTGTTGGGCTTACCAGGAGGAGGAGGAACGTCGGCACAAGGAGCTAATGCAGAAGAGGAAGGAAGAGGAGCAGGAACGTGCCAGGAAGATTGCTGAGCAGAGACAGGCAGAACAGGAGAGAGAGAAGCAGTTGGCTGCAGAGAGAGAGCTGGAGAGGAAGAAGGAACAGGAGAGGATCCAGACAGAAAAGTAAGACAACATCCACTCACGCACTAAATTCTGTGCTGGGGCTTTGAGCGGCAGCAGGAACAGAGACAGACTCGGGCAGTGAAGAGCTACTTTGTGCTCTCAGCACAACGTTGTGGTACTGAGCTGCCAGAAGACATTCTGGGCTCAGTAATGCAGGAGCTCTGGTGGGAGTGCCCTGAAAGGCTCTGAGGAGCCAAGGGGTTGATGCAGGCTTGGGATGAGAGAGTGCCCTCTCGTAGTTGTGAGGGTAATGCTCTGCTTTGGCCCTCAGGCTCCGTGAGCAGGAGAAGGCTGCTCGCCTGAAGAAGGAGGTGCTGGCTGCTAAACTGAAACTCCAGAAGGAGCTGGAGAAGAAAGAAGTAAGTGCTCCCTTGTTGTGGATGGCAGAGCCGTGTGGATCTGGCTTCAGGAGCTGTTCCTGCTGGGAGCAGCTCAGCTGTGCAGCTACTGAGAAGCCTGATGGGTGCTGTGGCACTCCTGAACTTGAGCTGGCCAAAGGTGTCCCCTCTGTCCCTCTGGGGATGCAGGCTTGCTCTCTTCACATGGCAGCACTGCTGGAGGAAAGGACAGGTAACACACACGGAACCAAGGTGAGGTTCTCTGCTTGTCTGTGCTGGGTGCATCTGCACCTCTCTTGATAGCAAACAATAATTAACGCCAGACTTCAGAAGCAACACCTCCATTTCATGTTTGTGCCACCCTCAGCAGAGCACAAGTGCAGCCTCTGCCACCTCATCTTCTGCAGTTTTGGGGCCAACACCCCGTAACTGAGCGGGAGGTTTTGCCTGGGGTGGTGAAAGGGCAGTGCTGGTGCCTTGGCAGTCCCTGCTGCTGAGATCCCATCTCAATCTCCCCTCTGGCAGGTTAAAGCCATTCCTCTTGTCCCGCCCCCACAGGCCCTTGTCCAAAGCCCCTCTCCAGGTTTCCTGTAGCCCCTTTAGGTATTGAAAAACTGTTCTAAGGTCTCCCCTGTAGCACAGATGTTTCCATCTGCAGATGGCAGCTGGTTTCAGTGCTGATAACCTGAAGACAATCAGTAAGAAGCTCCTCAAAGCATGAGATTGCTGTAGTCAGAGGAAGGCAGCTCATGTTCTTAAGTGGGAATGTTGCTGTGTTTGTGCCACTTGCTGAGGGAAGCTCAAACCCTTGTCTTGTTTGTTTGCTGTCTGCTCCGTGCTCAACGTGCTCCTCAGCATCACCAGGGCAGAGACTTGCAGTTAGATGCTTGGATATTCTTTTGGATATCACAAATAATGCCCCCCCCCCCCCCCGGGATTAAGAGCATGGCTTGGTTGAGTGCTTGCTTGCTTGGTGCCTGGCTGCTTGGTTGACTCGTGGTGTTGGCTTCCCAGCAGGAAGAGCAGAGGCTGGTGGAGATGAAGAGGCAGGAGCAAGAACAGAAGAATCTGGCAGAGAAGCAGCAGGCTGGCAAGGCAGCCCTAACACAGCACCAGGAGAACAAAGAGGTAGCACTGCTCCCCGGTGAAATTCCTTATGGGATGACAGCAGAGAATGAGTCCAGCACTGACACACTGCTCCAAGCACTCTGCTTTTTCTGTTCCCTTTTAGTAGCTAAGGGATTCTGTAAACTGCTTTCCTGGTTACCTGAGGTTGACTCCTGGTGGTCTTGGGCATTTAAGTGGCTTTTGGGGAGCAAAGGGAGGGAAGGGAAGCAGCAGCAGCAGCAAGTGCTCCCCAGGGTTTTCCTGTCGGGATAAGGCAGCGGCTGTTGCAATTTGTTGCCTTCCGGAGCTGCTCCTGAAGCGCACTGAGAGCTGCGCAGGCAGAAAGGGGGGAGGCTGAGGTTGCGTTTGTGGCTGAGGTTCAACGTTGAAACCAGCCACGGGGTGGCAGCAGAGGCTGCGGAATAGCGGTGGGTTGGGCCCCTGCTGATGGACCTGGGGCCGAACCTGCAGGTGAGCCCGGAGCCTTCACCATTGAAACCAACCACCTGGGTCTTTATCTCCTTGCAGGGCTCCATGTTGCAACCTTAAATGCAAACCCAGTAAATATGAGTTAATGTTAATGGAGAGAAAGTCATAAGGAACCTCCTGGGGGGGAAGAAAAGCTCAATCCAACGCCAGAGATGTGTCTCATGGGTTGGTGAACCTTCATCACCAGCATTTCTCAGTAATGCTCTTCCCATAAAAACAGCAGTAGTTTGTCCCCAGCTTTGCAGGCATGTTCTCTGTGGTAACAACCAGTTTCATACTATTAAACAAGCCCAGAAGTTGGGTTGCAGAGCGTTGAAAGCCCTTGGCTCAGCTCCAGCTTTGGGGATGAACAGCCCCATTCATTGAATGGAATGGAACTTGTGTATATTTGATGCATCTGTAGCTGGTGTGGTCGCGTCCCGCACGGCTGATGGAGCAGCCTGGTCAAACAGGAGGAGCAAAGCAACATCTTCACTGTGTCAGAACTTGGGGACTTGGGTCAAGTTCTTGGTCAGAGCTTTGAAAGTGCCAAACCCCAGGACCTGCAATTCCAGGACAAAGCAGGGAGGGAACCCTGAGGGGTTTGCAGCCCTGGGAGCGTGGCGGTGCTGCTGCCTCTGACACCCAGGGAACGCATTTGTCTTGCAGACCTCGCCTGCCTGTGCGTCATACCAGATGACTCCACAGGGCCCCAAATGTCCAAAGCCCCCCGTGGTAACCTCAACCAACTATGGGATGGATGTGAACAGCGATGACTCCACTGATGACGAAAGCCAGCCTCGCAAGCCCATCCCTGCCTGGGCCTCAAGTACGTGTTGAAACCTGTCCCAGACCCTCCCAGAACCCCCGTGCAGCTTTGCTCCAGTGGGCAGTGAGACCTGGTGTAAGAGCTGGACCAGTTCCTCCTGGTGCATGTGCTCGGTAAATGCAGTGGTCTCCAGCAGCGTAACTGGAGTGCAGAGCCGGGGGCTCCTCAGCCCCATGGGGGTGATCTTACAACAGTGTTGGGGACCAAGTGCTGTTTAAAACTGCCTTAAGAGAGCTGCTGCTCTGGCCTTGAGCCTGCTTTGACATTGGTTTAGCTTTAAAAACAAAGTCCTGCCGGATGTCGTGGACCAGGATGCAGACTGGGGTTGTTCCGGTTCTGATCTGCACAATTCCATGATTTAATGTCACCTACCCCAGCGTAGCTGAGAACCCGGGAATGGTTTGGTTGGGAAGGGACCTTAAAGCTCCTCCAGCCCCAACCCCTGCCACATGCGCCTTCCACTGGAGCAGCTCCAAGCCCCTGTGTCCAACCTGGCCTTGAGCACTGCCAGGGATGGGGCAGCCACAGCTTCTCTGGGCACCCTGTGCCAGCGCCTCAGCACCCTCCCAGGGAAGAGCTTCTGCCTCAGAGCTCATCTCAGTCTCCCCTGTTTCAGTTTGAACCCATTGTGGGGACAGCACTGGTATGTGCATGGAGGAGGGCTGCAGAGCATTGTGTCTTGAAATCGTACAGACAATATTCACCCTCCAAGTGAGCTGTGGTGAATCTGTTGGCTTGAAGAGGGGCTTTAGAATATCAAATACGCCAGGATTTGATGGTGGTGAGGCCCTGTCCCATCCCTGGCAGTGTTCAAGGCCAGGCTGGACAGAGCCTTGGGCGACATGGTCTGGTGTGAGGCGTCCCTGGCCGGGAGCGGTTGGAACTGGATGATTTAAGCTCCTTCCAGCCCAGCCCAGGCTGGATGCTGTGATTTCTCCTGTGTGCCCTGGGTGTGATGAGGGGTAGGGGAGCAGGGACACAACGGCTTCAGCTGCCCCCTGTCCCCCGCCGCAGGGAGCCAGCTGAACCAGGCCGTGCTGCGGCTGTACTACAACCCGCCCAGCGTGGACGCCGTGTTCGGGACCATGCCGAGCCTGCAGCTCCAGGACATCTTCTACAAGAGCAAACCGCGGTACCTGCGGCGCACGAGCTCCGCCGTCTGGAACTCCCCCCCCTTCCCGCGGGCCAAGCCTGCGCTGGGGCTGCCCTACAGCATCAAGAAGTACTGAGGGAGCCAGGTACGTGCTGCTGGCTCGGAGGGGAGCAGGGTTCCTCTTCAGTCTGTAAATCTTTAGGTGTTAGCATCGAATAAATGTCAGCTCTTTTGGGGCCTCCTGCATTTTCTCTCTTAGGCAAAGCTGGAAGCTTTTGGGAGATGCAACCTTGGAAGGATGCATCTCCTCTTACCTTTACGTTTGAGCTGGCAAAGATTTAGGCCTTTAGGTCATGAGTGCATCGCTTAGAGCTTTATGTGATGCTCCCCTCTTCAGCCAAGCAGGCCTGGTAGGAGCTGCCAGTGGCAGACAGAGGTTGTGTGTCTGTCGTGTGGCTGGAGCCAGAGTCCTTGTGCAGCTCAGAGCTGCTGCACCCGGCTGGGGTGAAGTCAGGGCACTGCTGGTGCTCTCCAGGAGGTGCCGGATCTCAGTGTCTCCAGAGGGTACCACCAGGAGTGGCCTCCTCCATCCTTGCCAATTCAAAGCTGCGGTGGTTTCATCTGCCAGCAGCGCTTCACACCAGCCCCGAGAGCCCTCGCGTGCATGAGCTGCACTGGTGCTGGTGGTGCTGAGGGTTGTGTTGACCCCTCAGCTGCTGGGATAGGCGTGACCTCGGTGTGCTCACGTCACCGGGGGTGCCCAGGGTCCAGCACCCGCCTCAGTTAGAAACTGTACAAAGGTTCTGATGGTTCCTCTGCTTGAAACCCCCTCTGTGCCCAGGGCTGGGTGGCAGGGATGCTTTTAACCTGAATCCTTCTTTCCCTTCCCGCCCCTGGGCTCCTTCCTTTGTTCAGCATCAAAGCTGGTTTTATTTCTTGGCCCGTTCCGCTCTTCTCCTCAGCACAGTGCCAAAGGGGCTGTTCCCGAGCGATTCCTCCCAACAGCAGCACAGCAGCTCCCGAGAGCACTTGGTGTTTCTGTCCCTACTCGCACACGTGGCACAGACACGAGCTCCCGCCCAGCAGGAGCAGGGGTGGGCAGGACAGCACCCGCTCGCTGGGGGAGCTGCAGGGCACTGTTACCTGCCCTGGACCTCTGCAGCTCCGAGGCTCTTCCCTCAGCTTCCTTTCTCTTGCCTCTTCCTTTGTTCTAAAGGCTGCAGCCCCGAGGACGGGCGCTCGTGTGTACATACCACTTGTGTTAGGTGTACGTGGGCCCTCTGCATGGGGCCCAGGCAGCTCTCGGTGGGGTTTGTACCTGGTGCTGGTTGGGGCTGTTCCCTCACTCTCTGTGCTTCCACTTTTGTACCTCACCGTGAGCATGACCTGTTTGTAAGAAAGCTCCTGTGTCAAATGCTGTTGGAACGTCTGACCCTGATAAAAGTGGCTTAAACCATCTCCCGTGTGGCCTTCATAGCTCTGCATTAGGAAACACCTGCAGCAGTTGGGGTCTGTCCTTTCGGGCTGCTTTTGGCTCCGTTTCCTTAAGATGGGAAAGTTTTGGCCAGGGAGAGCCTTGGAGCCCCTGGGACAGAGGGGAACGCTTCTGCTTCGGCAGCCCTGCGCAGCTCGCAGGCTGGGAGAGGGGCAGTTGGGCTGATGGTGCATCCCAGGGGATCCGTGCTGAGCGACGCTGGAGCTGACCCTGCGACGCCGGACAATAGCAGGGCTCCTGTCCCCAGACGGAGGCAGAGCTCTGGTCATGGCGCGGGGCTGGAGCGCTGCTGTGGCTGCTGTGGGAAGCACCAAGAGCCGCACGCCGGAATTCCAGGCTCGGGGTTTAAAGGGGGTTTTCCACTCGTGACTCCGGGCATTTCCCTCCTTTCTCACTGCCGTTTGCCCGGGAGCTCTCGGTGCACATCCGTCCCGGCACGGGGTGATGCTGGGAGCTGGGGCCGGGGGGCGTGGGGCTCACTCAGTGCCGCACGGGCAGGGCTCGAGCTGCTCCTGAGAGCGCACGGGCTCAGCCATGGACCCGCGGTTGCTTTGACCCGGGGCGGGCTCCCGGTTGCGGGCACAGGCCCCGCACTGAACTGCTCTGCCCCTGCCCTGCCGTTCTGTGCTGTTCTGCTTCTAAGAGGTGACAATGACAAGATCCGCCTGCCCCATTGCTGCAGCTCCTGCCCGGCGGATACCTGGAATCATGGCATGGTTTGGGTTGGAAAGGACCTACAGCTCCTCCAGTTCCAACCCCTGCCATGGGCAGGGATGTTTCCCCCTCGTCCATGTCACCCAAGGCTCTGTCCAGCCTGGCCTAGGCAACGCAGCAGGGCAAGCATGAAGCAGTGCTTGCCGGGTGCGTGAGCTTGGCCATCAGCCCTTAACAGCACTTCACTGGGAGTAAAACACCGCCTGGTCAATGTTGTCTGGAGCCGCAGGGAATGGCTGGAGCCAAATGCTCCCAGCGAGAGGAATGGGGGTGTTAGCACGTGGTGAACGCATGATCCCCAGAGCTGTGCCCTGGGAGGGTGCTGAGGCGCTGGCACAGGGTGCCCAGAGGAGCTGTGGCTGCCCCATCCCTGGCAGTGCTCAAGGCCAGGCTGGATGGGGCTCGGAGCACCCTGGTTGGAGCACAGCAGGGTCTGTCCAGTGCTTTAGTCCCGGTTTTATCCTTTGATTGCGCTGGGATTAGCAGGAAATGTTCTCAGTAATGCAAGCGGATCCTCATGCCCTGGTGGCAGCTGTTGCCTGCAGCAGGAAAACCAGAGGCTTTCAGGCAGATCCCCAGATGTCCGTAAGTAGCTTATGGTGAGAATCGGGATCGAGTTCCCTGCCAGGGGGTTCATATTTCCAAATGGTTTCCCAGCTCGGGGCCCGCCGGGGCTCTGCAGGGCCCCGGGAAGCGCATTTTCATCCAAGAGCATCTCTTAGGGGGCTTTCTGCTTGTTTGGGCAGTGGGGACCGGAGCAGCTGCTCTGCTGCAGCCTTCCCGCGGAGCACTGAGCCCTCAGCAGCGCTCGGCACGGGCTCATCCACCCGACCCCAGCTGGGGGGTAATGCCGGGCTGCGCTGCCATGGCAGGATGTGCTCCCTCCCATGCCAGGCCCTGCTGAGCTGTTGTCACTCACCGGGGCCAACGTGAAGTCCATACTCTTTTGCAGCGGAACTCAATGTCCTTTGTTTCACATCAGAAGAACATGGAAACAGTTCCCTGCCAGTGGGATCAGCTCCAGGGATGCAGAGATCGGGATGAGCTCCTGCCAGGGCAGCTGCTGCTGAAACCCGCCCGGAGCTCCCAGGCTGAATCCCTGGAACTCACAGCTTGGCATCTGAGCAGGGAACAGGCGGGACCAGGGAGCAGCAGGGAACAGGGACCCCCAAGGACCAGGGAGCAGCAGGGAACAGGGACCCCCAAGGACCAGGGAGCAGCAGGGAACAGGGACCCCCAAGGACCAGGGAGCAGCCCGTGCCCTGTGCGCCTGCACCACTCGAAGTCCTTCTGCCTTATCCCCGAGGACAGCGAGCTCCCAGCACAGCTTTGCCTCTCCCTGTGTGCTGCTGAACACGGTCTGGCTCCGCCTGGGAAGCGTCACAGCCTGCTCCATGCGGAACAGAACCTGGTTTCTAAGCAAACAGGAAAATAAACCCCCTTTCCCCTTCTCTGGAATCCTCCACAACCACTTCACCCTCCAAACGGGACGTGGGGGACCTGCTCCGTGTTTTACTGTGGTGCCAATGAAAGGCTCTGCTGGCAATCAGGGGATGGCAAAGCACCTGAGAGGTAAAGGCAAGCAAAGCCACAAGGCAGCACCCATCAGGCTCAGAACCCTCACCAGAGGGTTAGAGATGCTGACAGTGACCCATAGGACAGCAGCAAAACGTTTCTGCCCGATGCTGGTGGCTGATGCAGGCAGCAGCAGGTAACAGCATCACCCCTGAGCCCAGCAGCAGCGTCCCCGTGGGCTGCCCCTGGTGCGGGTCCTGCAGAGCAGAGTCCGTCCATGCAGGAAGCACCTCCCAGCATCGCCGGGCTCTTCCCTGGAGAAGGGGCCCATAGGGAGGAGGCGGCAGCGCCTTTGGGCCCATGCATGGGGCAGGAGCTCCAACAGCTCCAAGGAGCACAGGGTCCATCGGCTTTCCCTGTGGGATGGAGGATGCAGGGCACGGACCCCCTGGGCTGCTGGAACTCGGGAACTGGCTGTGGCCACGTCAGCCCCATCGCTCATCCCCACCTCAAACCCCCTTCACTCCTGTAGAGTCCAGGGCTGCCACTGGTGTTCTCCCAGGGCTCATCAGCATCGTGTCCAGCTGCCGGCGCCCCGTTCATGGAGGCAGCTTCTCCGTGTCCCAGCAGCGCCGCTGGGCTGAGAGCAGCTGGAGAGCTGTGGGAGCAGTTCCTGGAGCTGTTCTTCCCTACTGGGCGGTTGTTTCCATCCATGCAGCAGCCTCCTCTGCACACAGATGTATTTATATCAGAACATGGTGCTCATGAACACATGGGAGGGCCCGAAGGACACGAACTGCAGGAGAGGAGCAGGGAAACAACAGAGCACTACTGTGCGAGTTGGCAGCGGCTCTGCATGAACGCCCCTTGGAAGCCTGGAAGGGATGGGAATGAATGGGAAGGGAAGGGAACAGGCGGCTGGAGCTGGATGAGCTTTAAGGTCCCTTCAACCCGAGCCAGGCTGGGATCCTGCTCGGGCCTCGGCTGCGATCTGCACCTTCTTTGCAGTCCCTTTAAGGCCCTTTCCGAGGCTCGGTTTAGTTCAAAGCAGTGATAAAGAAACACCAGAACACGACCCCACGCAATCAAATGCGCACCTCGGGGCTGGACCGCGGCGCAGGGCGAGGGGCGGGCGCAGGAAGCTCCCGCTCCGGGTTGGGCATTCCCACTGCGCCCGAGGCCCTCGTGTCCCTGTGCCGCGGGGGCCCCCTCGGTGCTGCTGACCCGGGAGAGGGTCCCGGAGTCACCCCACGGATTGGATCAAAGCACCATCCAGGCCCCGAGCTCCGGGGCTCGGTGCTTGCAGCAGGGAGCAGGGGGCATCCCTCTGCCCCGCGCAGCCTCCTTTGCCTCTGCGCCTCCTTTGCCTCTGCGCCTCCTTTGCCTCTGCCCCTCCTTTGCCTCTGCGCCTCCTTTGCCTCTGCCCCTCCTTTGCCTCTGCGCCTCCTTTGCCTCTGCGCCTCCTTTGCCTCTGCCCCTCCTTTGCCTCTGCGCCTCCTTTGCCTCTGCGCCTCCTTTGCCTCTGCGCCTCCTTTGCCTCTGCCCCTCCTTTGCCTCTGCGCCTCCTTTGCCTCTGCCCCTCCTTTGCCTCTGCGCCTCCTTTGCCTCTGCCCCTCCTTTGCCTCTGCCCCTCTCATTCGCAGCACTTCGTGGACCTTTTCCCGCTGTTGCTCGGGGCTTGGGTTGGTTTTTCCTCTTTCCCTGATCCTGGCGATTCCCCTCGAGCTCAGCATCGCTTTTGCTGCAGCGCTTCCATCAGCCACAGCGGTTCCCAGGGCTGTGTGAGCCCCGCGCAGGGGTTTCCACCTCCTCAGCAGGGCAGGGGCAGGAAAAGAGGCGGAAGAGCCCCTGGTGGAGAGGAGATGGGCTCGGGTGGGGGACACCCGTGTGAGGAGCTGCTGTTTGGTAGGGAGGAAATAACCCCCTCCATGGCCCCCCTGCCCGGGGCCGCTCCGCAGCACCGGCTCCTGCTGCCTGCGGAGGGCTGGAGCCTGGGGCTCGTTCGGCCTTGCGGCGAAGGGGAAAGCTGACGTGGTCCTTGGGCCGTGATGATGGGGACGGGTTTGTGCCTCACTTCCAGCTCTCCCCCCGCCTGTGCTTGGGTTGGGGCACCCACGAGCTGGGTTTGCTTTAGGGTTCTCCATAGGGAGCTTTAGGAAAACCCCCCTGACGCTGCTCTTGGGAGGGAGGAGAGGCCAATCCCTGGGTGCAGGAGCAACCGGCGCTCTCCTGTCCGTGCTTCCCGGGTCCTGCAGGAGGAGCCGGCTGCGGATGGGGGCCGCGTTCCGCTCCCTCCCCAGCAGCCGCATTCCCAGTTTTCCCTGGCGTCCTGCATGGACAAGGACCGCGAGGGGGCTCAGCCGGGCTCCATCCCCGGGCCTGGCTGCGATCTCGGTGCCGGGCGCTGCTCCCACATCACTTGGTCCTCCCTGCCCTGTGCTTGTCAAGCTCTTGATCCCGGCTGGGGGGGTTTGGCCGCTGCCCGAAGTCAGCATCTGCTTCCCACTCCCAATGGAGCCGCTGAAGGGTGAGTGCCACGAAGGAGCGGGAACCGCAGCCCTGCACTTCCCAGCAGCGGAATTCTCCTTGGGATGCTCCTCAGGCCCTTGTTTGTGCAAGGGTTTGGCAGAGGAAGAGGAAGGGAGCTTGTGCAAGGGGTCACATCTGCCCACTCCCCACTGCCCCATGGGGACCCAGGCACTGAGGGGAGCCCCCTGCATCCCTACACCCCGAGCACGGGCAGAGGACACAAAGCACAGCTCACACTTTATTTACTGTCCCCACTGTGACAAAGGGGCTGTGCCCAGTGTGTTCCCAGGCACAAGGGGATGTCACCACGTGTTGAGAGTGCCACTGGGGTGAGGGGACAATGTGGGGTGTCACCAGGGCTGGGGGAGGTCTCTGACATGGGGAGACCCCGTGTGTGGACAGGGGGTGTCCCTGCATGTTGCCAGGGGTGTGTATATGGGGTGTCCTCATGTGTTGCTGTGTGGCGGAAGCCACAGAGTGTCCCATGTATGTGTGGGGAGTCACAGGGTACGGGCCTGTCCCTAGGTATGCAGCAGGACCCGAGATGTGTCCCCTCATAGAGATGTCCCCATGGTGACACAGATGTCCCGCTCATCACCTGCCCATGTCCCCCCATGTCCTGCACGTCATCCGCCCATGTCCCCCCCATGTCCCCCCCAAGTCCTGCACGTCATCCGCCCATGTCCCCCCCATGTCCTGCACGTCATCCGCCCATGTCCCCCCCATGTCCTGCACGTCATCCGCCCATGTCCCCCCCATGTCCCCCCCAAGCCCTGCACGTCATCCGCCCATGTCCCCCCCATATCCCCCCATGTCCTGCATGTCATCCGCCCATGTCCCCCCCATATCCCCCCATGTCCTGCATGTCATCCGCCCATGTCCCCCCATGTCCTGCACGTCACCCGCCCATGTCCCCCCCATATCCCCCCATGTCCTGCATGTCATCCGCCCATGTCCCCCCATGTCCTGCACGTCACCCGCCCATGTCCCCCCCATGTCCCCCCATGTCCTGCACGTCATCCGCCCATGTCCCCCCCATATCCCCCCATGTCCTGCATGTCATCCGCCCATGTCCCCCCCATATCCCCCCATGTCCTGCATGTCATCCGCCCATGTCCCCCCCATATCCCCCCATGTCCTGCATGTCATCCGCCCATGTCCCCCCCATATCCCCCCATGTCCTGCATGTCATCCGCCCATGTCCCCCCCATATCCCCCCATGTCCTGCATGTCATCCGCCCATGTCCCCCCATGTCCTGCACGTCACCCGCCCATGTCCCCCCCATGCCCCCCCATGTCCCCCCATGTCCGCAGGCCCTACCCGCGCTCGCAGATGAGCTCGACGACGCTGTGCTCCATGGGCACGGGGTCGAGGCAGCGGTGCGCGGCGCTGGCGGCCACCTCATCCAGCAGCCCCTGCACCACGCGCTCGTCGGCGGCGAAGCGCCACAGGTAGAGCTGCAGGTAGTGCCCGTCCACCTGCACCTGCTGCAGCCCGAAGCGGCCCAGCGTGCGCAGCCGCACGCACTCCAGCAGCGTCTTCAGGCTGATCTTGATGATCCCCGTCAGCACCGACACCTGCGCGTGGGGACAGCGGGGACCGTGCCGCAGCGCCGGCCACAGGGCACGAACCCCCAGGCCTCAGCGGCACCGGGACGTGGGGGCACTGGGGACAGCCGTCTCCAGACCATCGGCTCCCAGGAAGCCCTCATCCTGGTCACCAGTCCCATGGGGACGTGGCAGGTTAGGGACTGTGAGGACATCGGGACCAGAGGGGACCTTGGGGTGCTCCCGCAGCCTCACCTTGTTGAACTCAACAGGGCTGAAGATGTCGATGCGCTCGGAGAAGAGCTTCTGGATGTTGCTGAGCAGGTGGGTGTCCATGGGGGCACTGCGGATGGTGACACCGGGACAGTCAGGGGCACGGGGACAGCAGAGTGCTTGAGAAAGCCAGGCAATGTGGGGACAGGGCCACAGGGATGTCAGAGGACGGGGGAGCAGACAGAGATGGTCAGAGGGAGAAGGGATGGATGGGGAACGTGAGGATGGGCGGTGGATGTGGGCACAATTGGGGATGGTGGAGCTGGTCACAGGACACGGGGAGATGAGACAATTGTGGGGCACAAGGCACGCAGTGATCTTTGGGGGATACTGGGACAGGTGGGGGAACACGAGGACACATGGGAAGCATGCGGGGACACTGGGACAGTCTGGGGATGTAAAGGGGGTCAGGGGAAGCTGTGGTGGGTACCGGGGGGCGCAGTGCTGACCTGGGGGTGTAACTGGGGGCGTAGCGCCCGGGGGCCCGCGAGCTGCTGTACACGGAGAAGGCTCTTCGGCTGGAGTCGCTGCTCTGCGCCCGCCGCACGCCCTCCTCGAAGAGCTGCCCCACCTGCAGCAGCTCAGCCTCAGCGCTGCCATCCCAAAGCACCCAAAGTACCCCCCGGTACTCCCCAAACCAGCCAGCATCCCCCGCATCCTCTGGCACCCTTCCAAAGGGCGCTCAAGGGGACCTCGGGCATCCCCTATTGACCCTCCAGGACATCAGCCTCCTGGATGCTCTGGCACTCCCAGCCGTCCCTGGAACCCTCTGGGAATCACAGAACAGAACAGTTTGGGCTGAAGGGACCTTAAGGCTCCTCCAGCTCCAACCACTGCCATTGCAGGGACACCTTCCACTGGAGCAGCTCCAAGCCCCTGTGTCCAACCTGGCCTTGAGCACTGCCAGGGATGGGGCAGCCACAGCTTCTCTGGGCACCCTGTGCCAGCGCCTCAGCACCCTCCCAGGGAAGAGCTTCTGCCTCAGAGCTCAGCTCAGTCTCCCGCTTGGTAACTGCCCGGGGATTTCACGGAGTCCTGAGGAACCGCTCCAAGGACTTCCTAAAGCCTCAAGGACCTTACGGGGACCTCAGGGCCGCTCCAGGGACCCCCCCCGGGACTGCAGCCCCCCGGGGCTGCGGCGTGGGCCCAACCTGGACGTCGATGGCGGTGATGTCCTCGACCACGCGCTTCATGACGGCGCGCACGTTGCGGGGCTCCACGGTGCTGAGCCAATCGCGCGTCTCCACGCTCTTGCGCAGCATCTGCGCCACGGCGGCGCCCTGCGCCTGCACGTAGTGATCCAGCAGCCGCTGCGCCGCGGCGCGCGCCTCCGCGCACAGCACCGGCCCCGGCGTCACCGCCCGGGCCCCGTCCTGCGGGGACATGGGACGTGTGGGGACGGGCAGGGGCACCCCGCACCTCCCCGCTGCCCCCCCACCATCACCACTGGGGATGCGAGGGCCACGGGGATGTCCCCTGTGCCTCCAGCTGGTGTTCTATGGCACAGGGACATCGGGGACCCATGGGATGCAATCCAGGCCACCCCACCTGCAGCGGCATTGCTGCCACCCTCGTATCTTCAGGGCATCTGGGGGACTTTGGGACGTGCAGAAGCCCCTTGGGGACATCTGGGAGACACTGGCCCAGGTAAGGACCTTTCATGTATGCTGCCACCCCAGGGTCATTCCCTGGATGGATGTGGGGGTAACAGCAGGGCACAGGGAGGGGCTTGAGGACATCTTGGGGTCCACCAGGGATGCTTGGGAGCACACAAAGGTAAAAGGAAGATCCCCATAACCTCCACACACACCATCATCCCCACCACCACCAACTGGGTGGACACAAGGCCACAGAGGAACTTGGGGGTATTTGAGGGCCTGTAGGGCCATCTGGGACTCCCCTGGAGCCATCTGGGGGAGAATTAGGCCTTTTTGGGTGCACCCAGGGATGTTTCCAGGGACACAGATGGAAGGAAGACCCCATACACCACATGGTACCCACCACTGTGTCCCGAATGGATGCTGGGACGTGGCAATGCAGAGCCCTTTTGTGACATCCTGGGGACAGTTGGGGTCCCCTTAAGGCCACTTTGGGGCCAACCAGGGCACTTTTGGGGGCTCACCTGGGGGGGGAACTGCTCGTCGGTCAGAGTCAGGATGTAGCTGATGGTGGTGGCCTCGTAGTCCAGACAGAGGCGGGCCAGGAGCAGCAGCAGGGCCGGGGGTGCT
This sequence comes from Ara ararauna, assembly GCA_028858755.1. NCBI lineage: Eukaryota > Metazoa > Chordata > Aves > Psittaciformes > Psittacidae > Ara > Ara ararauna. Next base: position 92,519,291 of record CM054380.1, on the reverse strand, counting down.
GCGGGGGCCCCTCGCTCAGCCGGGCCATCAGCAAAGCCACGGGCGGTGCGGCAGAGCCAGCGCACGAAGGCCACCACCAGCCCTTCCCGCACAGCCTCCACGCAGAACTCCCCCTGCAGCGAGGAGCAGGGGTTACAGCCCCAAAATACCCCCCCCCGAGGCCGCAAAACCCATGAAGTGCCCCTGTAACCCCCCATGCGTGTCAAGTGCTCAAGGCCAGGTCGGACACGGGGGCTTGGAGCTGCTCTAGCAGAAGGTGTCCCTGCCCGTGGCAGGGTTGGGGCTGGAGGAGCTTTAAGCTCTCTCCCAACCCAACCCACGGGGATTGTATGAAACTGCCCTGTGCAGCCTGCAGCTGCCCGCAGCCCCGATTCTGCCTCCTGCAGGGCCCACCCTGCCCCGTGCCAACCCCACATGGCTGCAGCGACCCCCAAAGCTCACCTTGAAGTAGGGCAGGCTGGCGAAGGCCACGTCCTTGGCGGTGAAGAGCTGCACGTAGGCCAGCACGGCCTTGAGCTGCCCGAGCACGGAGGCGGCCAGCGTGGCCAGCAGGTCGGGCAGGCCGGGCCCCTCCTTGCCGGGGGGCCGGGGGGCAGCCAGCGCCTGGCGCACGTCCCCGAGGCAGCCCATGAAGAAGGTCTGCAGCGCCCGCAGGTACCGGTCCACGCGCTCCCGCGCCGCCCGCGCCACCAGCGCGGCGCCCGCCTCGGCGCCGGCGGCCGGGAGCAGCTCCAGCAGCGCGCGGAGCCGGCGGTGGAAGCGGTCGAGCGCCCGCACCAGCAGGGACGTGTCCCCCAGGCCCCGCTCCAGCGCCAGGCGCCGCTCCAGCAGCTCGAAGTAGCGCGCGGTGAGCGCGGCGGCGAAGGTCTCCAGGCGGCCCGGCCCGGCGCCCGCCCGGCCCTCGAAGAGGCTGCGGTAGGAGCCCGCCAGCAGGCACAGGCTGCCCACCAAGGCCGAGCTGCCCCGGTCCACGAAGTCCAGGATGTCGGAGGCAGGCGGTGGCGTGGCCGCGGCGCCGGGGGGCGCGGGCGGTGGCAGCTCAGCCTCCAGAGCCGCCAGCTCGGCCTCCAGGCGGGCGCCCGCGTGGCTCAGGAACTCCTCACAGAGCTCCTCGGGAGGCTCCTCCAGCTGCAGCAGCATCTCCACGCACTCGGTGAGCTCCTTGGGGTCCAAGGTCTCATCCCTGGGGATTGGGGAGATGAGGGGTTACGTGGGGTGGGAGGCTCCAGGGTTAGCGGCACAGCAAACAGGGAACAGGCAATGGGAGCCATCGGTAGGCTTCAGAGTAAGCAGCAGTTATTCAGGAAACAAAGGGGGGGAATGCTAATGCTCCAGAGCAGCAGTAGGTGTAGGCAGGTTTCAGAGCTTACAGTTGTAACAAAACCCCCTCAGAAGGTTCCAGAATTATCCCTTTGCCATGAACATATGAGAAAACGCCAGCAGTGGTCAGAATGAACCTCTTACTCTATGAATGCTCTGCATAAGGGATCATAGGATCATAGAGCACAATCATGGACTAAGTTCAACCCCCTGCAATAAGCAGGGGCATCTTCGGTGAGATCACGTTGCCAGAACCACATCCAGCCTGGCCTGGAACGCCTGCAGGGATGGCTCCTCAAGCTAACAGTATGCCCAAGCGTTCCCTTCTCTAGGATGCTTCTTGAGGGCTGTTGTCATTAGGCTTCAGATTTAACATTCCCATCCCTCGAAAAGCTGCCTCCTGTAACCCTTATCAGTGGGTTTCAGGGTTAATGGACCACAGCCACCACCATACCCCAAGGGGGCTGTTCATGGAATGGCTCTCATTAAGCCTCCAGAGTGACCCCCCAAAGGCTGCTCCCTGGCACTGTCACCAGCAGGCTCTGCAGTGACCCCCCCAGCTGCTCCCCAGCAGGCTCTGCAGTGACCCCCCCAGGCTGCTCCCCCGCAGGCTCTGCAGTGACCCCCCCAGCTGCTCCCCAGCAGGCTCTGCAGTGACCCCCCCCAGGCTGCTCCCCCGCAGGCTCTGCAGTGACCCCCCCCAGGCTGCTCCCCCGCAGGCTCTGCAGTGACCCCCCAGCTGCTCCCCAGCAGGCTCTGCAGTGACCCCCCCAGGCCGATCCCCAGCAGGCTCTGCAGTGACCCCCCCAGCTGCTCCCCAGCAGGCTCTGCAGTGACCCCCCCAGCTGCTCCCCCGCAGGCTCTGCAGTGACCCCCCCAGCTGCTCCCCAGCAGGCTCTGCAGTGACCCCCCCCAGGCTGCTCCCCCGCGGGCTCTGCAGTGACCCCCCCCAGGCTGCTCCCCCGCAGGCTCTGCAGTGACCCCCCAGCTGCTCCCCAGCAGGCTCTGCAGTGACCCCCCCAGCTGCTCCCCAGCAGGCTCTGCAGTGACCCCCCCCAGGCTGCTCCCCAGCAGGCTCTGCAGTGACCCCCCAGCTGCTCCCCCGCAGGCTCTGCAGTGACCCCCCCCAGGCTGCTCCCCCGCAGGCTCTGCAGTGACCCCCCAGCTGCTCCCCAGCAGGCTCTGCAGTGACCCCCCCCAGGCTGCTCCCCCGCAGGCTCTGCAGTGACCCCCCAGCTGCTCCCCAGCTCTCCCCAGCAGGCTCTGCAGTGACCCCCCCAGGCCGATCCCCAGCAGGCTCTGCAGTGACCCCCCCCAGGCTGCTCCCCCGCAGGCTCTGCAGTGACCCCCCCAGGCTGCTCCCCAGCAGGCTCTGCAGTGACCCCCCAGCTGCTCCCCAGCTGCTCCCCAGCAGGCTCTGCAGTGACCCCCCCAGCTCTCCCCAGCAGGCTCTGCAGTGACCCCCCCAGGCTGCTCCCCCGCAGGCTCAGCAGGGCTCACCGCAGGCGCGCGCGCAGGCGCTGGGCCAGCTCGGCCATGATGGCGCGGCTCTCGTCCTCGATGGCGCGGAAGGAGGGCAGGTGCCGGTAGTGGCGGAGCACGGCGCGGGCACGGGCATGGCAGCGCAGGGCACGGGCAGGCTCAGCCCCTGGTGCTGCCCAGAGCCGCAGCCGCCCGGGCACCTCCACCAGGGACTGCAGCTTCCGCAGCAGCGTCTGCACCCCTATGGCCAGAGGGACGGGGCCATAGCCCAGGGCACGGCCTGGAGCTGGATCTGGAGCTGGATCGTCCCCGCCAGGGTCCACCCACCCTCCAGATCTGCTCCTCAACACCCCCACCGTTATCTGCCCCCTACCCCCTGGATCTGACCCCTCCAGAACCTCCCAATCCCCTCAGATTTGCCCTCCAGGGTCTCCCAACACGCTCTTATCTGCCCCAACCTCTCAAATCTGCCCCATAACCCCTGGATCTGCACCCCTTACGCCCCCCGATAGGCTCCTCAGCCCCCAATCCCCATTACCTATCCTCCACCTCCCCCCATTTCTGCCCCGTAACCCCCAGATCTTTACCCCAAGGCTCCCCCAACGCCCTCCAATCTACCCTCACCTATAACATTTGCCCCCCAGGGTCCCCTCCGCCCCAAGAGCTGCCCCCAAGAGCGCAGCCCTGCGCCCAGCACCTCCCCAGGGCCCCCCATGGCTGCCCTGCTCCCCGCGCCGTACCAGCGAGCTGCGCGCCGCGGCGGTGCCGGTCCTGCAGCGCGGCGCTGACGCGGGCGCTGGAGGTGCTGATCGCGGCCATGTTGGCCGCCAGGTTGTCCATCTCCGCCTCCATGTGCCGGAAATCCACCTTCATCTTCCGGATGGTGTCTGGGGAGCAGGAGCCGCACGCGGGGTCCCTCGGCTGCCCGGGGCCCCCCGGGTGCCCGCGTGCCCCCCGCTGGGTGCTCACCGGTGGCAGAGATGAACTTGTTGTAGTTCTCATAGAGCAGGGTCTGCATGTCGCTGTCCAGGGCGCGGATCTCCCGGCCCAGCTCGGCCTCGCGCGCCAGCAGCTGCGCCAGGGGACACTCGCTGCGTACCTGGGAGGGGGCAACAGGGGCGTGAACACCCCAACCGCACTGCCCCCAACCAACTGCCCCCTCCAGCACCCCGATTTACCCCACGGAGCCTCTGACTGCCCCTCTGGGCCCCCCCGGATGGCCAGCTGCCCCCCTCAGAGCCCTCACTACCACCTAGGGAGCCCCATCAAGACCCCCAGGTCCCCATGGGATGCTCATCTGCCCCCCAGCAGCTCCAACTGCCCCCAATGAGTGTTGATTGCCCCTGCCCCCCCCAACTGCTCCACAGGGCCCCAACGCTGCCCCATGGACACACGGCGCTCTACAGCCCCTGCGGCAGCCGATCCACGCGGCGCGGCACGGCCCCGTCTGGGCCCGCCCTGGGCGCCCCCGAGGCCCACCGGGGGGGGCCGCTGGGGGGGGGCGTCCCCGGGGGCTCCAACGTCACCTTAGTGAGGAAAACCTCGGGGTCGAAGTGGGGTCCGTTGATGTCGGCGGGGTCCGGGGCCGCCTCGGCCGCCTCTGCCGCGGAGGGGCCATAGTAGCGCTGGAGCGGTCCGTGGGGCCGCCGCCACCCACCGGCACCGCTCCCGGTACCGGACCCGGGGCTGCCCCCGGCGCCGCTCCCCGCCGCCTCCGGCTCCGCCATCGCACCTCCGGACCGGCCCCTGAGCGTCACTTCCTCCGCGACGTCGCTGTGCCGTGGCAACGGAGCGCCGTGCCCGTCCCGGCGGGGCCGGGGCCGGGGGGAGGCGGCGGCGGTCCCGGGGGGTGCGCGGCGGTGGCGGCCCCGGCCCCGGCCCCGTGGGCGGCGGCGCTGCGACCCCCGCGGCCTCATCCGCGGTGCCGAGCGGGGGCCCTCGGGGCTGTGGGGCCGCTGCGGGAACGCGCCCGGGCCCTGCTCCGCCGTCACCCTCCGGTTCCTCGCCGGTTGGGGAGCGGTTGTCATGGAGGGGACACGGGGGCCGAGCAGGAGCCCGGCGCGGGGCTCGTGGCTCCGTTTCTGGGCTGGAATCACCGTCTGCGCTCTGAGCGGCCTTAACCGCCCCGGGGGGGGGGGGGGGGGTTGAGCCGCCCGGAGCTCCTTTTCCTGCCCTCACATCCCCCCGACACCAAGGAGTGGCAGCAGCAGAGTCCTGGTGACCCAGCGGGGACACTGCGTTCCCAGCAGGTTGGGATGGGGACCAGCGGGCAGTGCCCAGGCACACACAGCAGCGCACAGCAAAGAGCACACAGAGCTGGTCACAACGAGCAGCCTTTGCTGAGGACAAGGTCCCACAGTCACGTTTTGTGTGGGTTTTGTCCCTTTTCACTTCCCAGGTGATGCTGATCCAGCCCCAGGCACCCGCAGCTTCCCCGGGACCTGCGATCCCGCCTTGAGGCAGTGACCTGCATCCTGCTCCTTCCAGCACAGGACTGGGAGCACACAGATCCAGGCGGCGGTTCCTGGCGGTATTTCCCCTTTCCCATTGCTACCAAAGGGTTGTCCGTGTGTGCTGCAGCGACCCCAGTTGCACGGTGCACACCTCAGCTCCTGTGCTGTGAGTGCTCGAGGGAAGGACACGTTCCTCTGTGCCATAACGATTTGGGGGTGCTCCTCTCGACGGTGCTGCAAAGCCACCTTCAGGTAACAGCTCACCGCTGAGGTCTGGGTCTTGGTTGTTAAAGCTTCAATAAGGACACCCCAATGTTTTGTACATTCACCCCGAGCTGGGGGTGTGTGGGGAGGATCTGCTCGCATTTGTATGCTGCAGAAAAACACTGTAATATTAGAGCTATATTAAGCCTAAACAGAGATGAACAGATTAACTGAGCAGATGTCCAGGGCCTGAGGGGCTGAAATGAGGAAGCCCCAGTGCTGACATGTTGGGTGTTTGATCCCGTGTCCTGTGCTGCTGTTGTGGTTCGCTCACATGCTCAGTCCTTCCTTCTCTCTGGTGTGGTGCCTCCTCAGCACGTTCACTGCGGTGCAGGGTTCTCCTGCAGCACACACAGAGGTTACCCATCCTCACCCAGCCTTCCCAAGAGCTTCCCGGTGCTGTGTTCACGGGTTGAGCACAGTTACACGGGGCTGTGGCTTGTTCTCAAATGAGCCCCACACACAGAGGAACCCTCCGATGGAGCACACTGGCTGGCAGTGCTTGTGCAGATCCCTCTGCATGGGGAAGCCTTTGATCTGGTCACAGGCCGGCACCCAGTGGTTGCAATTACCACCCCAGCAGGACATGGGCAGCCTGGGAGAAGCAGGGGGAGCCTGGAGGAATGTCTGGAGCAGGAAGAGGAGGAGAAGGCACAGAGCCCATGGGGTCGTACGGGTGCTGGATCCAAACACAGGGCAGCACTGGGGTGGGAATTGAAGAGGACACAACTTCAAGAACCTTTAACTTCAAATTTCAAGTTTAAAACCCCTGAGGTTCATTTTACATATATATATAAAATTCCTTGGATTGAGTTCTAGAGAAATTCAAAGGATCAGAGACGAACGCTCCAATCCCTGCACTGCAGTTCCCTGAAGAAGTACACTTCCCACTTCCTGGGATACTGAGATTGGGCTTTGAGGCAGCAGGCTCTCTACAGGTCCAGCACAACACCTGAGTGATCTGATCCTGGCACGTAGCCTTGCTAATGTGAGCACAAGGGAGAAACACTTCAGCAGGATTCTAAAGCCAGAGCTTTATTTACAACAGTAGAAGCAAACGGAAAGAGCTGGGAGTTGCCACATCTCCCCAGAGAAGCGGGAGGAGGAACCAGACAAGGTCACTGCTGCCTCCTTTCTGCTGGCCTTCCCTGTGCACTTCCCAAAGGCAGAAGCCAAAAGACACCCAGTCCAGCCAAGGCAGTGCCTGGGCACAGCCTGGTACAGGTGAACAAAGGACAACACTGTCCCCTTACGGATCTGGAGCTGGGTCAGTCCAAGGACAAGGGAATTCCTAATGGGTGCGAGGGGAGGCCAAAGGAAACCCCCCCTCCCCCCCATTGGTGAACACGGGCTTGCTGGGGAGGAGAAGGGCTGGAATGTCAGAGCTTCAGGTGGTTGCTGCGGGAAGAGAAGTGAAGCAGATCAGCAGAGACTTTCACAGAGGAAACCCAGAACATGTGAGCAGTGGGTGCAGAAAGAGCCAGGACGGGGGACAGCAGCTCTGCTCAGCTGCCTGGGACAGGAGCACTTGCAACAGGCAGCAGAAGTTGGTTTATTTTACATCCTTTCTCCCAACAGGCACAGCACTTGACAGTTACAGAGCAATTACTTCAGTCACGGGCAGAGTGAAATAACCCCGCTATGGAAGCACACAGCTGGGGCCGCGGTGTGAGTGAGCAGCCCAGGAAAGGCTGGGAGGGTGATGGGAAGGTGCAGTCCAGCTCCTGCATTCCCAAAGCCATGTGCAGCACCTCAGGAGAGGAAACCAGCACCACAGCGGGAGCGATGGCTCTGAGACAGGATGGGAGGGATGTGCCACAAGCACTGCAGGCAGGATCCCAGAGCACTGTGAAAGGCAAAGCCTGGGCTACCTTCTCCATGAAGGAAGAAACAAACCCACCCTCTGATCCGGTCCTTCCGTGACCTCCACCAGTGGCACTGTTCAGGAGTTTCACTTGACCTCAGCCTCTGCACAACATCTTCCCAAAGTGCTCCAGTACCGGAATACCACAACAACTGAACTGAACCGGACCTTTTGCCATCAGGTTCTCTTTACACTGATTTCATAGTTAAGGGAGTGTGTTTCCGGCTGCGTGGGAGGGACTGGAAGATACTGTATGCATGCAAGTGGAGGTGGCTTATGGGCTCTGGCCCTCCTTTCTTGCAGGGTCCATCCCTGGTGTTGCCCAGAAGGGGGATAAAGGTGACAGAGCTAGCATTCAAATGAAGTTTTACTCCTCTGCAACAATTGGGAAGTATCAGGGTGCAGATCTGCTAATTTCATTTCAAAGCAGAGCACACTTCATTTCACCCAGTGACCCCAATGCTATCAATAGGCCACTGGGAAGCTGAGAGCAGGTATCAGCCGAGTGGCCACGCTGGAATGTCAGTCACACATTTATGCTTCAGACCTCCTCAGTCAGCATCCTGAACTCTAGAGCTTCCAAAGCTCAGCTGGTTTATGGGTATCAGTGAGTCTCTGGAGCCACATCTCCTCACAAGCCTAGTACTGACTGTCAGTAGGGAGGTAGCACAAAAGCAGCCTTTAAAAATAGGCTGAGACATGGCCAACAAGGCAAGAGATAAAGGTGTCAGCACTTAACAACATCAGGATGTGTTATACATGAGAATCTGTTTAGAATCACGTAATTTTATAGAGATGCCTGAGACCAGCAGAACAAGGACGAGAAGCTGGTGGACACAGGTTATTTGGAAGGTCTGTCTGGAACACCCTAAGAACTCCACCACAGGGCAGACCGAGATGAACAGTTCTGTCAGTCACTGTGTTTTCTGTCCTGTGAAACCCACAGAGCAGCTCAAGTCCCTGCTTTGGCCACCAGGTAGTAGAGGATGACGAACACCAGGATCAGCCCAGCTGACACGGAGCACAGCAGCCGCCGGTTCTCCCTGCCGGAGCGCGCCATGCTGGAGAAGCGCTTCACGCTGCCCGTCAGCAGCCCGGTCACACTCAGCAGGTCCGAGTCCTGGGGGCAGAGGACACGCAGGTGGAGGTTCCAAACACACGAGCAACAGATCAGAGTTAACAGCAACTCTATATGTGAAGCCTTCACTCAGAAGGCTTCCCTAGGTGAAGCTGGGCCATCACACACACCGGGACTTGCTCCCAAGCACAGAAGCTGTGATCTCCTGCCATCACTCTATTCTCCCCTCAGCATGGGGTGACATTCCCATGCAGCTCTGCCAGAGGGGGGCTAACAGCTCTCAAACTAATGCAGTTCGGGCAGTTTCATTTTGACTTTTGGTCTGGTTTTCCTTATCCAGAAACTCCTCGGAGCTTCTGCTCATGTTGCTCCTGAAGTGTTTCAAAACCTTCTCTGTAACATCAGTTTCATGCTGATCAAAGACTTCTCCTTTAAGGTCTTTTGCCATGACACCTTTTACTCTGATTCTCCATTCTCCTGGTTATCAGGCTGAGAACACATCCATTTCAGACACTCCCAACACTCTCAGCATACGCTGCTATTGCACTTCCAAGCTGAGCTCTGACTCAGCTGGTTTCAACACTACAGTTCTCTGCTCTCTTGCAGAGCAGCTCTCCACGTCCAGCTCAGGCAGAAAAGGTGCTCCAAGCACCATTGTTATGGCACTGATCAACTCAAACCTCTGCCTGGATTCCCTTCCTTCATGGACTACCTTTCTCCTAAAAAGCCTCAGCAGATGACCCCTCTGCTCCAGGGATGTGCTAGCCTTGCCTGGCCCCAGCACACTGGATCTTCCATCAGCAACCAAAGCTTAAGAGGCAGATGACTCTGGAAAGTGATTTTGGTTTCACTGGTGGCGTGTGTCAGAAAGAAAACGGAACAGGGCCCTGACCAAGACCAAAAATCACAGGGGCAGCTGAGGAACAGGCCCATCTCCAGGCAGTAGCCGCAGGAGGCAGCTCTTTAACCCTGGGGAGGAGGTGATTTCCACCTCCATCTCTACAGCAGTCTATCCGGATGCTGGATACCAACCCCGTCACCTACTGGACAAAGTGACACTGCCAGCAGTGAAGTACCTGATGGTTGTGTACCAAGAAATGCACTGGACAGAGTTCAGTTACATTCCTGGTTTGCCAAACCGAGTGCTGGGATCTGACTTTGCCTGTTAACCTGGAGCTGCGGTTCACTGAGAGCCAGCACACAAAGGCTGCTTTCTACACGTCACCGGTTCCTCACCATGCCATCCAGGTAACGGTTCTGCTCCTCCGCATCTTTGTCAATGTCCAGCGCCAGCTACACAGGGATGAAACAGGGATTAACAACCTTCAGCGCAGAGAACCTGACACGTGTGGTGCTGGTTAAACTGAAATGCACGTTAGGAAAGCAAGCCCCGGCCTCCCCTGCTCCCCACACACACACAGAGGCTTGTTCCGTCAAGGAAACAAGATTCTCGCTTTGGGCTTGGGTTGTTGAACTTTCTCAGCTCTACAGCTCTGAGAATAAAGCTGGGCTGTCCAAAACAGTCCCACTGGGCAGGAGCATTTAAAGATGGGCACACAACAGCAGGGACCGAGTCTTCCCTTCTGCAAGGTGAGTCATTGAGTTCTAGTAAGCTCTAAATCGAAGTCCTTGATGTTGGTAGGAGCAAAGCAGCTCTAAGAACACCACTTACACGGTGTGTTCTTCAGAGCTACTTTACCTGCCTGTTGGCTGTGACCTTTTCCCTGAGGAGCTGTGCTTTACTACCCCTGTGCAGCTTTGATGTGTCTCTGTGCCTAAAACTCCTTCCCTGCCTGCTGCCACGACCACACCATTCCCTTTGGGTGCTGTTGCTAAACCTCAGAAGGGAAGCGGCAATTCACACACATCCCTGGCGTTTCGCAAGGGGAAGTTAACCCATGAGACACAGGAAGCCTCCGTGGTGGCCACGGGCTGGCAGCCCGGGAACAACGGGATAACGGATGCTCCGTCCTCCCTCCGCCGCGGCACAGCGGCCACTCACCGACTTGAGCCGGGTGACCTTGCTGGCCAGGCTGTCCGCCATGCGCTTGTTCTCCACGTCCAGCGCATCCTCCGCGGCACCAGCACTCGGACCTGCGGCGGGGAAGAGGCTGAGCCCCACCCGCCTTTGCTCGCCCGACGTGGCGGGCGCGGCAGAACGGGCTCGCTGCCCCCCCGAGGCCTCCGCTGGCCACGGTGGCCGTTACCGCTGCCCCCCCGGGGGGGTCCGCGCCACGGGGCGATCCCGAGCTCCTTTTGCCCGAACTACAGCGAACCTCCCCCGAACAGGCACGGTCGGAACCCAGCACCCCCCCGAGCCGCACGGCTCCAGCAGCGCCGGGGGCTTCGTGCCCAGCGCAGGGCCGGGGGAAGCCGCTCGCACCGGGGCTCTTCGTCCCCTCGGCCCTTCCGGGGCTCCCGTGGCCTGGCCCCCCCCGCAGGCTCCCGGCAGCCGGGCCCCGGCCTGAAGCGGCTCCCGAATGACGGCGGGGCCGACCCCGGCCTCGATCCCTTCCCGCGACGGGACCCCCGCGCCCCGGGACCCTCCGCCGCCCCCCCGGCCCTCACCTCGGCCCCACTCCGCCATGGCGGCCGCTGGTCCCGCCCCGCCGGGCGGAGCCGCGCCGGCCCCACAAAATGTCCGCCCCCCCCCGCCCGCTCTCCCCGGGTCCGTGCGCTGCGGCGGGGAGCGGAGCGGTGCGGGGGCACCGCGACCGCCGCGCTGGGCCGGACCCCGGGCGGGGAGCGCGGGGGGGGAGGGCCGCGGCCAGGAAATGAGGCAGGAAGCCGGGGCGGCGGGAGGAAGGTAACGGCGCTTCCCTCCGCCGCTGCTCGCCGCAGCCCCTCTCCCGTTCGGGCCGGGCCGGGCGGCGGCCGCAGCCCCGGGGGGTCGGTCCCGGCTCCGAGGCACTCCGAGCCGCAGGTACCGCCGGGGCGGAAACGGGGCTTGAGGGGCTGCGGAGGGTGCGGGACGAGGCGGGGGGAGGTGGCGGTGGGGAGGCAGCCGGGGCCGGAACGTGGCCGGGGGTCCACCGGCTCCCGCCGTGCGCCCCAGAGCCGGGGGCAGCCCCTCCGCGGGTGCAGCTCTGGGCCGTGCCGTCGGCCCCCGCTTCCCGCAGCGCTGCGCTTCCGAAGCGCGGCCCCTGCCCTCGGTCCCCAGCGCCGCCGTGGCTGCGTGGGGCGGGAGGGGTGGCCCCTGTGAGCGCCCCAGAGCCCGGCGCAGCGCGGGGGGCTGTCGGTCGGCGCTTGCCGTGCTGCAGAGCGCGGTGCGTGGCTACACGGGGTCTAACGGGGGCTCCGTGCCCCCCGCTGTACTCAGAGCCGCTTTGTGTCCCACCGCTGGGGGTGGCTTCCCCGCGCTGTGGCCTTGCAGGGCTCTGGGAGCTGCTGAGCTCGTGCTGTGCCCAAAATAATCCCATCGTCTCTATGCGCATCTGCTCATTGACACGGCCATCGCGAGGCGCGGTGGCCGGTGCGGGTACAAAGAGGAGCTGCCGAGGCCGGCCCCGTGCGTGCGTTCTGACAGCGTGTGCCTGATGTACACGCAGAGACTGTCCCTGCGCTGACTGTGCCGGGCAGCAAAACCCCAGGGATCGACCGCCACAAACCCCGAACCGTGGCTTTCTCTTCACCGCCCTCCGAGGTGGCTGTGCCTGGGGCCAGGGGATGCTCTCCTGGCTGCCCGGCTTTCCACGGGAATGCTTCTGGATGTTGCACTGTGGTTTTGCTCCTGTGCAGTGATAGGAATCAGGCCAGCCAGAGCAGGAGGGGGCAGAGAGCTATTTCAGGGAGCTGCTGTTATCTGCTCTGTGTTAATCCCGGGCTGGGAGGGGGGAAGGCTTTCCCCGGGTGCTTTACTGGCCGGGCATGCATTAAATGTGGAAAAGCAAAGAGAGAAAGAGGAGGATTAGAGGGCGAGGGAGGAAGCCGGCTGCTGGTGGCACTGGGTTATCCATCTGCTCTGCCTTTATGGGTGCAGCAGCGTGAGCAATCTCACCTGCGGCTTCCCTCTGGTTTGGCCTTTTCCTCCTTCCTTTCCCCACCCTTCTCCCTCTCGGCTCTCGTGTATCCAGGGTGTATCCAGGTCCTTCTGCTTTGCTGCTACCTGGAGCCGGGGAGCTCCCGGTTCACCTCCTGCTGAGCTGAGCTGGGGAGATAATGGAGCTCAGGGCGGTGGTGGCCACGCTGGAGAGCGGGGAGCAGGACACCGTGCTCAAGGTGCTGCAGATCTACAACCGGGAGGTGAGTGAGGTCCCCGCCTCTCCTGCAGTGGGGCTTCTGTGCCGCTGCCTGTCCCCGCTGCCTGTCCCCGTCTGTCCGCTCGGAGCACGTCTGCCTGCGTGTTGCTGCCAGGAGCATGGAGGGGCTGCTTCGGTTTTCCTGCAGAGGGGGTATTGCTGATGTTTTGCTGGGAAGCAGCTGAGCAGCCTCTCGCTATCTTGGTTCCTTTGTACATTGCAAGTAAAGCACGGAGAAGGGGTTATTTTGTAATTGTTATTATTGAGATGCTGAGTGACACCTGGAGGGGAATCTGGGTGCAGTCCGAGCAGGACTTTATGTTAAGGCAAGGCTGGAGGTGAGGTTTGGGGCCTGGGAGGAGCTGCAGGTGAAATGGTTGTTGTGATTTGCAAGTAAAAGATCACAGGAGGGCAGGGATGGGGCTGCGGGAGCCGGGTGCAGGTGCCTGCTCTGAACTGGGGGTGAGAGGTCAGTAACGAATAGGGAGCATCAAAGCAGGAAACTGCCCCATCCCTGGCAGTGTTCAAGGCCAGGTTGGACACGGGCTTGGAGCAAGCTGCTCCAGTGGAAGGGGTTGGAACTGGGGGGGCTTTAAGGTCCTTTCCGGCCCAAACCATCTGGCAGTCTAAGAGCGGATGGGAAGCAGAGGGGGAAGCGTTTGAGCTTCGAAGTGGCACAAGATGATCTGTGGGGGTAATTCCTGTCACAAATAGACTCTGGTTGTCAGGGAAATCTCCCTCAGGGTTCCCACTGGGCCGGGGTGCCCTGCAGAGCTCCGTGACTCAGCCTGCACCACCCCGAGTAGGAGGGGAGCAGTGGGGAGAGCCCGGAGCATTGTGCACGGATGTGCGAGAGGAGAGCGCGGCTCTTTCCAGCTTTGAAACGGGGGACATGTGGCTAAGAAGGAGCAGGTCCCTCCTGGGCATTGCTCCATAGGGGTGACATGGCCTGCTCCAGGTGTAAGGCTGGAGGAGCCGGAAGTGCAGCCGGAGCTCCGTGTGTGGCCAGCCTGAGGTACCAAACACGGGGTCTTCTGTCCTTTGCTGGCGCTGCAGTGTAGGAACGTGTCAGGGTGGCAGTGGTTCTGCTGGGCTGTCTGGAGCAATCAGAGGGGGCTGTGAAGCTGCAGAAGAACTGAGCAACCTCCTTGCCTCGTTTTTCCTGTCAAGTTGATGGTGCTGCACCCTCTTTGTGGGATATGTTTGAGTTCACTGTTGCAGACTCAGTCGTTGATTTCCAGGACTAAACTACAGCTAAAGCAAAGCCACAGGTATGCAAAATAGACACGAATGGGGCTACAGGAGCATGCAAGGATGATGCAATGGGAGAGCACAAGTGCTCTGGTTGCCTGCAGAGCACATCAGCTCCAGGACTGGAACCCCAGTTCCTCAGAGTGAGGGGCAGCACGAGAGGGCACCCCTATAAAGGCTGGAGGCTTTGCAGGCAGCCTGTTGGGGTTGTTATCCACCACAGCTTGTTCTAGGCTGGCAAGACCTAAAGCCATCCCTAGGACCTTGGTGCTGGAGCACGGTTAAGCTGCACGCTGGATCTTCTGCTGTTGAGCAGCCAGGAATTGGCAGCACGTTCAAAAGGTGGCAGCAGAGACTGCGCTTGTGGAATGAGGCAGTCAGGGAGCCCCCCTGATCTCCAAAGCCCCGAGCTGCCGGTCCTGGGCTGGAGGAAGGCAGCTGGGCAGCTCATAACAGTAAATACAGCGGGAGACGAGCTCAGCCCTTGAGACCCTGGGTGGGATACCCAGGAATTGCCATCCCTCGAGAGAATGAATGCAGAGTGTAAGGATGCCTGGTTGTGGTGATCACTGCTCCTGAGCAGCTCCGTAGGGGTGAGTGGTGTCAGTCAAAGGTGGCAGCTGATCAAGGAAAGGGATGTGCTGGAGGTGGAGAGATCAGGTCTCGTGTGCTTAAAGAATGGGACCTGAGTCACCCCAAGGGGCTGTTTGTGGGTAGCAAGAAGTGCTTTCTGTCGGTCAGGAGAAGGAACAGTAAATGTCAAGGGGAGAAACGTGTGCACACAGCTCCGTGGTGTCACTGAGCAGAGAATTGTGGCTATTATGGGATAAGAAGCTCTTCCCTGGTGCTGAGGCGCTGGCACAGGGTGCCCAGAGAAGCTGTGGCTGCCCCATCCCTGGCAGTGCTCAAGGCCAGGTTGGACACAGGGGCTTGGAGCAAGCTGCTCCTGTGGCAGGGGTTGGAGCTGGAGGAGCTTTAAGGTCCGTCCAACCCAAACCAGGCTGGGATTCTGAGTTCTGAATCCTCTTTCCTCCTATGCCTGTGCTGTTTGGTTCTCTTCTGTTTCACAGGCAGAGGTTCTCTGAGCACTGATTCCCTGCCTCTGCTGGGGGTGCTCCTGAGGGGGGTGCTTGCTTTTGAGCAGTTTGGTTTCAGACCTGCCCTTCCCTGCCCAGGGCAATGGGTTTGTGCATTTCTAACCTGTTCTTTATTCTCCTTGGTTTTGTTCTCCCCCGCAGAAATCGCAGTGCTTCACCTTTGATGATGAGGAGCGGGAAGAGAGGAAGGTGGGCACAGGCTTTGCTGTCTTCCTCTGCCTGGGTGTGTGAATGTGCTGCTGTTGGTACTCCTGTGCAGCAGGTTTGGTGCTCCAATGGGAAAGAAAGGAGTGTTTTCATTAGCTTGGTGAGGCAGTGGTGTGCTCTGAGCGTCTGCCTGGCTGTTCCCATCAGTAGGTGGTGGTTTAGGATGAAGGTCAGCATCCTTCCAGCATCAGCAAGCCCTCCGAGTCCTGCAGTGGGTGTAGTCCCAGCCGTGGGTGTGTAAGAGGTGTGATCCTCTGTGGCATGGCACTACCAGGCTGAGGCCACAGCAGTGTGCAGGGCTCCAGAGGGGTTATGTGAGGCAGCTGCAGGCTTTGGCTGAGGCTCTATGTTAACAGATGCTTTGGGCTGCTGTAATCTGGCCCTCGGTGGAAGGAAACTCTCCTGCCTTTTCATTCGTGCTCTTGTCAGGGCAGACCTGTGCATGGCTGCGCATGGCTGATGGGCTCCGCATCGATAAGTCAGTTTTTCCTGACAGCCTGGATTATTTTCCATCTGGTCCAGTCCATTGGTTGGTTGTGCCAATGCCTGTGTTAGCACAGCAAGTGTGGACCGTGCAGCCACGGTAGAGCGCAGGACCCCTCTTGTCTGGCAGCTGGTGCAGGGTGAAGCTTTTCCAGGTACAGCCAGATGCACGGGAGCAGATGTCCCGGGATCTGAGCTCTCTGCCCTGCTTGTCCGGCTGCTTGGGCTGGGACAGTCCCACAGGCTGAGAATTCCGGCCCAGCCTTGGGGTGCTCCACTTCTGTGGTGTCAGTCCTGGAGCGCAGCTGGAGCATCGCCATATAGCTCCTGGTGCTCGGCTCTTGGAAGGGTTTAGCCCTGGGAGCACTCTCCAAGATCTCTTTAACCTGAGTCTAAAATCCATTCCTTCCCTCAGTCCTTTTATCATCGCCACATCCAGCCGGGGCTGTGTTAAGGCAGTGACACCGAGTGGCAACCCTTGTGATCTTGGGTTCCTTCCCCTAGTGCTGTGCATGGAGAGACACGTGCTCTGGTGTTAGGTCAGAGATGCAGTGAGGCCTGACCTCACCGAGGTGGCAGTGCGGTGGGTGCCTGGGGTAACATGCAGTGTTGCTACCCGTGGCTCAAGCCAGGCTGTGCCCGGTGTGTGGAGCTCCCTTTGCTCCTACTCGTGCCTTGCTCGCTGGCACGCACGGGGCTGTTACCCACGAGGGTTTGATTCTCTGCTCTTGTGAATCAGTGTCAGTGGAGCTCTGCCAGCCTGTCCCTGCCCAGGATCTGGGCTAGTAGGGCTCCAGACAGCGCTGAGATAATGCTTATTTGAATCTCCTGAGGTCTTACCACCTCCTTTCTGAGGGCATCACGTGCTGCTGTCGCCTCCCTTAGGTCCATTCCCCTCCCTTGTCCATTTCTGATGCGTCTCTCAGCCTTGTCAGTCTCTTTCTGGAGCACCCAGAGCAGATGCCTCCCTAATCTGAAGGCTTTGGGTGGGAGCAGAGAGCTGCTGTTGAGTTGGTTGTTAATCCTCAGTGAAGCCATCAGGGGTGCTTTTGCTCTGTCCTCTCTTTGCTTAATGCAGCTGTCAGGTAAACCCCATTACCCTGAATCGTCCTCACCACGGGTGGAGCTGCAATATTGGGTAGTAGCAGTTGTCTGTTCATCCTCCCCGCTTACGTCTGATACCCTCTCCCAGCCTCTGTTTGTTTCTTGCTGGAACTGGGTCAGGATCAGATGCCAGAGCCACACACTTGCTGAGTGCACCCTGAACCAGAGCTGTCCCCAGGCCCATCTCTAGTTGATGCTCCCATGTCCCAGGGCAGCGTTACAGGATGTGGGAGCCCTGTCAACGGCAGAGCACGAGGCATTCCTTGTCTCCTTGCTCCCAACTGCACAGAAAATGGCCCAGCTGCTGATCAGGTTCCTGGAGAGGGAGCTGCAGCCGTCCTGCCAGGTCACCTGCCTGGAGAGCATCCGCATCCTGTCCCGCGACAAGTACTGCCTGGAGCCCTTCACCACCAAGGACGGGCTGCGGACCCTCTCCAGGCACGCGGGCATCGATTACTCCGAGGAGCTCATCCGGGAGGTCCCCGACTTGGATGTGATCCTGGAGTCCCTCAAGTGTCTCTGCAACGTCGTGTTCAGCAGCCCGCGGGCGCAGGGGCTGGCGGCCGAGGCACGGCTCGTGGTGGGCCTGGCCAGGCGCGTGAAGCTCTACAACGAGCGGAGCCTTCCCCACGAGGTGAAGTTCTTCGACCTGCGCCTGCTGTTCCTGCTGACGGCGCTGCGGGTGGACACGCGGCAGCAGCTGGCCCAGGAGCTCCGGGGCGTCAGCCTCATGGCAGATACCCTGGAGCTCACCCTTGGTGTGAAGTGGATGGACCCCTACGAAGTTGCCACCGAGGAGGGGCTTCTCCCACCTTTGCCTCGGCAGGAGACAGAGCGTGCCATGGAGATCCTCAAAGTGCTCTTCAACATCACCTTCGACTCCAGCAAGAGGGAGGTGGATGAGGTAAGTTCTGGGTGTCCCCGCAGACATATGCCGGTCTCCAGGCTGGGTTTCACTGCTGCCTTTCTCCTCACTTGCATGTCCTCTGTTACACACTGGCCCTTGTGCAGCCCCTGGTACACAGAGGGGTGGCAGGAGCCTCATGTGTCAGAGCTTCCTCCCTCGGGCACTGCCTCTCTCCAGTGCATTTGTGGCACTTCAGACTTTCAGGGCATTGCAGTTTACAAGTTGGGTATTTTCCTTCTTAGTGACACGATTCACTGCACGAGGGCAGAGCCTCCAATAACTCACTTCTGAGCATGGCCTGGTGCTCCTTCACGGTCTGGACAAGGTCAAGGGAGGGTGTGATGCAGAACACCTCTGGCTAATCCATGGGGCTGGTTTGGGGCTACTTCCAGCCTTTGGCTCAGTGTCCCAGAGTGAGGGGAAAGGTATTGGGCAGCAGGGAATCTGTATAGTCCTGAAAGGAGAACTGGAGGCAACTTTTACTTGGGCCACCCTGCAGTCAGTTGCAGGCTGCTGGATGGGGCTGTGGGTGCAGGGCAGGCTCCGGGGTGTGGAGGATCCCTTTCCTGATGCAGGTTTCCTTCCTCTGTTTGGGGACAGGAGGATGCTGCTTTGTACCGGCACCTGGGGGCCCTCCTGCGCCACTGCCTCATGATCTCTGCTGATGGAGAGGACAGGACGGAAGAGTTCCACAGGTCTGTTAAAGCAGCTGGTCACCATCTCACTAGCAGCAGGTCTCCTAAGGCAAATCCTGCCTGACTTTGGCTTTAGCATCCTCTGCTTGTCTGGTGATTGCTGAGGTCACTGTGACGAGCAGGTCAGACAGCAGAGCGGGTACCTTTGGTCCAGCCTGAGGTTCCTCCACCCAAACTAGCCCTGTCCTTCCTGCAGGCACCTTGTCTGTGCTGCCACCACAGAGAGGAGCACGTTGCCTTCTCCCAGCCTGCCCGAGGGCTGTGTTCCATCCCCTTCCATCCCCTGCCTCTGACCTGCTCAAGTGCCACCACTTCAGTGGCCTTCGCCAGAGCAGATGTTTGGTGCTTTGATTGGAGCCCATGGCGTGTCAGTCCCTTAAGCCGGGCTGAGGAGTTGCCTGTGGCACATCACTGAGCGTTACTGGCCCAGGGGTGTCAGCTCTGAGCTGGTGACACTGGCCTCAGGCAGGGATCCTAAGGAATGCACTGCGTTGCCTATTGGGGTGAGAAGGAGTGATACAGCAGGAGACCCTGGAGAAAGACCTTGGCCTCGGTGTCAGGATCCGTGGTTTCTCAGCTGTCAGCAAAGTCTCTTTAGACTCCCAGAACATAGTTCAACTACCCCAAAAGCAATTTAATTTGTCCCCTTTCAGTGGTGTGAGGAGCCTGGGATGCAGTCGAGGGATAGCTTGGATCTCAGGGTCCTCTCACTGCTGGAAGTTAGTGATGAGCCTCCATCGTTGGAGAGCTGAGGAACTTCGGTGAGCAAAGCCCCTGACTGTGTTCTCTTCTCCGTTACTTGTCCAGCCACACGGTTAACCTGCTGGGCAACCTGCCCCTGAAGTGTCTGGATGTGCTCCTCACCCCCAAAGTGCGGCCCGGCTCCCTGGAGTACATGGGTGTCAACATGGACGCAGTCAGCATCCTGCTGGACTTCCTGGAGCGCCGCCTGGACAGGGTGAGTCGTGAGGCTGCTGCCCTGCTCGCTTGCAGCAGCTCACTGCAGGGCACCTTTCCTGCAGCCTGGAAAGGCCTTGGGCCACCACCACAGTACATGGGTGGTTTGGAGATAGCCCTTTATGGAAGGGGCAGTTTTTAACAGAGGCCAAACTTGGGGGTGGTGGGGCTAAAACGATGTCTGTTGACTGAGCAAGTGACTGTGTCATCACTTCATGGGCTGCAGGCAGTGAGGCTGCTTGAGCAGTAGGGTGATGGGAAGTGGGTTCTGTTTCAGTCAGCTCAGTAGCGACCTGCTGAGCAGCTTCCGAAGCCTCAGGCTGTGTTGGTTTCAAGCTGGCTGTGGTTTCAGCCTCTGGAGTTATTCCAAAGGGCCTTCACGTTTTACCACTGCACTTCTCCACTCCGGATGCCCCACAAGTATTTCCAGCAGCTGGAAGCTGCTGTGCTATGGAGCAGGGCTCAGCAAGCCACAGGTTTGGGAGTGGTGGAGCACTGGAGCTCCTGTGGCAGAGGCTGGGAGCTTTGATGTCCGGCTGTTTCCCTGGTGTCTGCACTCACGTTCTGCACCGCAAGCCAAAGGAGTTGAGCTCAGTGTGACTCACGTGGTGCTGGGTTTGTGGTGCCTCTGCAGGGACACAAGCTGAAGGAGAGCCTGACCCCAGTGCTGAACCTGCTGACTGAGAGCGCCCGCGTCCACCGCCAGACCAGGAAGTTCTTGAAGGCAAAGGTGCGCTGAGGCTGAGCCAGCACTGAGGGATGCTGCTCCGAGGAGAGAGGAGAGCAGGCAACTCCTGGTTGCTGCCCCCTCCCAGCAGGCGCCCCATCTCTGCTGGGCTCTGGCCTGCGGGTGGTTGCGGCCTTCGGTACCCACAGTGTTTTGTCCGCATCCCTGTGCATTTGGTCGTTGCAGCTGACCGCACGTGCATTGTCCCCTCCGGGCCTCCCGCTGCTGCTCCAGCCCCACTGATCCCCCTCGCTGTGGCCCCGCAGGTGCTGCCTCCGCTGCGGGACGTGAGGAACCGGCCGGAGGTGGGGAACGCGCTGCGGAACAAGCTGGTGCGTCTCATGACCCACATCGACACGGACGTGAAGCACTGCGCTGCCGAGTTCCTCTTCGTGCTCTGCAAGGAGAGCGGTGAGCGCAGGCAGCGGCTGCCCTAGGACAGGGAGCGTGGGGTGGGTGACCCTCTGCATCCCGCGGGAACCTCTGTTCCCATGGCCCGGACACACTGAGTAGGAGGAAGTGGGAAGTATCCCGGTGCTCTATGGGGAGGAGTTGCTGTGTCTCATGCCAGTGGTGAGTGAAGAGCTGTGCTGGAGGACACCCCACCACGCTGCAGACAGCCTGGCCCATGTTCAGACCCCTCCCGTGGGTGCTGAACTGCCCTTCCTGGTGCAAACTGAGCGCCTGTTCCCTGGCAGAGCCCGAAGGACTGTTGGCATCTCCAGGTGTCCGTGGCCTTGCTCCAGTCTTGCTGTTGGGGCACACACAGGGGCAGGTGGGCAGGAGCAGCAGAGGGGGAAGCACAGGGTGGTTGGTGCCTCCCCCGTGGCAGGAGCAGGAGGGAAGCACAGGGTGGTTGGTGCCTCCCCCGTGGCAGGAGCAGGAGGGAAGCACAGGGTGGTTGGTGCCTCCTCACTGGCAGGAGCAGGAGGGAAGCACAGGGTGGTTGGTGCCTCTCCCTGGCAGGAGCAGGAGGGAAGCACAGGGTGGTTGGTGCCTCCCCCGTGGCAGGAGCAGGAGGGAAGCACAGGGTGGTTGGTGCCTCCCCTGTGGCAGGAGCAGGAGGGAAGCACAGGGTGGTTGGTGCCTCCCCTGTGGCAGGAGCAGGAGGGAAGCACAGGGTGGTTGGTGCCTCTCCCTGGCAGGAGCAGGAGGGAAGCACAGGGTGGTTGGTGCCTCTCCCTGGCAGGAGCAGGAGGGAAGCACAGGGTGGTTGGTGCCTCCTCCCTGGCAGGAGCAGGAGGGAAGCACAGGGTGGTTGGTGCCTCTCCCTGGCAGGAGCAGGAGGGAAGCACAGGGTGGTTGGTGCCTCTCCCTGGCAGGAGCAGGAGGGAAGCACAGGGTGGTTGGTGCCTCCCCTGTGGCAGGAGCAGGAGGGAAGCACAGGGTGGTTGGTGCCTTCCCTGTGGCAGGAGCAGGAGGGAAGCACAGGGTGGTTGGTGCCTCCCCTGTGGCAGGAGCAGGAGGGAAGCACAGGGTGGTTGGTGCCTCCCCTGTGGCAGGAGCAGGAGGGAAGCACAGGGTGGTTGGTGCCTCCCCTGTGGCAGGAGCAGGAGGGAAGCACAGGGTGGTTGGTGCCTCCCCTGTGGCAGGAGCAGGAGGGAAGCACAGGGTGGTTGGTGCCTCTCCCTGGCAGGAGCAGGAGGGAAGCACAGGGTGGTTGGTGCCTCCCCTGTGGCAGGAGCAGGAGGGAAGCACAGGGTGGTTGGTGCCTCTCCCTGGCAGGAGCAGGAGGGAAGCACAGGGTGGTTGGTGCCTCCCCTGTGGCAGGAGCAGGAGGGAAGCACAGGGTGGTTGGTGCCTCCCCTGTGGCAGGAGCAGGAGGGAAGCACAGGGTGGTTGGTGCCTCTCCCTGGCAGGAGCAGGAGGGAAGCACAGGGTGGTTGGTGCCTCCCCTGTGGCAGGAGCAGGAGGGAAGCACAGGGTGGTTGGTGCCTCTCCCTGGCAGGAGCAGGAGGGAAGCACAGGGTGGTTGCTGCCTCCCCTGTGGCAGGAGCAGGAGGGAAGCACAGGGTGGTTGGTGCCTTCCCCTCTCCTGCAGTGTCCCGGTTTGTGAAGTACACGGGCTATGGGAATGCCGCTGGGCTGCTGGCAGCACGAGGCCTCATGGCCGGGGGCCGGGAAGAGGGAGAGTACTCAGAAGATGAGGACACAGACACGGAGGAGTACAAAGAGGCAAAGCCCAAGTAAGAAGCCTGTTCCCCGTCCAGAGCCCCCCTGTTCCTACACCACCTCCCACTCCTGCTCTGTCCCTTTCTTCATCTGTTCCCTGCCATCTCCCTTGCCCTGCTCTTCCACAGGCACTGTGTGTAGGACATGCAGGAAGCACTCAGGAGCCCCACATTGCACTGTGCTAGCCCTGGGGGCTGGCAGCACTTACAGGCAGTATTGACACTGCTCCTCTGCTCAGTAGTACCCGGGTTTTCAAAGAGCCCTTTGGTCACTGCTCTGCTTTTGCTCCTCCTCTGCCCTGACCTTGCTCTTCTTGCAGCATTAACCCCGTGACGGGACGAGTCGAGGAGAAGCTGCCCAACCCCATGGAAGGGATGACTGAGGAGCAGAAGGAATATGAGGCCATGAAGTTAGTGAACATGTTTGACAAATTATCCAGGTACCAGAAAGCTCTGTCTGTTCCTGTCTGCATTAGCACCCGTGTGTCTGTGACCTGCGTTTGCCACGGGCCTTTCTAAGGCCACCACTGACAGAAGGGAGGTGAGGGGGAGAAACATGGGGAGATGCCTTGAGCTGGGCCCCACTGGTGCAGGGGAGGGCACCCCCAGCCCCACACAGCCCCGGCACGATGGTGCACTGTGAAGTCCCTCGGTGTGCCTGTGCTTCCAAGCACTGGGCCTGTTCCGGGGACCCTGAGCATGGAACGCTTGTGCTTCCAGCCATCCCCTCACCGCGCTGGGGGCTTTATGGCCGGAACTGCCCCCTGCTTCTGACAAGGGATTCTTGGTGGTGGCCTGGGGTGGTTCTGGGCTGCCTCGGGCAGGCCCCGTGGTTCTGCTGCAGCCCATGTCCGTGTCCATGGTGGCTGCTGCAGCCCCGTGTTTCCTCTCCCCTGTCCCCGGTTGCAGAGAGCAGGTGATCCAGCCCATGGGCATCACACCGGGCGGCAGCCTGGCACCCATGCACAGCGCCCTGCGCGACGCCGCTGAGGACAGGTCCTCGTCCGACTCCGACCTGGGGCTGGACTGAGCTGGGAGCCCCCCCCCGCTCCAGGACCGAGCTGGGAGCCCCCCCCCACTGCTCCAGGACCGAGCTGGGAGCCCCCCCCCACTGCTCCAGGACCGAGCTGGGAGCCCCCCCCCACTGCTCCAGGACCGAGCTGGGAGCCCCCCCCCACTGCTCCAGGACCGAGCTGGGAGCCCCCCCCCCACTGCTCCAGGACCGAGCTGGGAGCCCCCCCCCCCACTGCTCCAGGACCGAGCTGGGAGCCCCCCCCCCCACTGCTCCAGGACCGAGCTGGGAGCCCCCCCCCACTGCTCCAGGACCGAGCTGGGAGCCCCCCCCCACTGCTCCAGGACCGAGCTGGGAGCCCCCCCCACTCCAGGACTGATGCTGCACCAGAGGCTGGTGCTGGTCCAGGACCTTCCCTGCAGGATCTGGATCCAGCACGGACCCCTCAACAGCCCCCCATAGGAGCACCTCCTGCCTCTTCCCAGCCCCACACCTCCTGCCTGGGGCCTGGCTCCGCCTTGAGGATTCCACGCTCCAAACTTTTCCAGGACTTCCCAGTAGGATGTTTTTAATACACGATATTTGGAAGGAATTGGGGGGGGAGGATCTTGGTCACACCCTCGGGGTTCAGCATTGTGCATGTGTGGCACTGTCAGTGTGCACGGGAATGTGGCCGGCCCGGGGCGGGATGGGAATGGGGGGGCTGAAGGAGCAGGGGGTGAGTGGTGGCTCACAGCAGTTCCGGAGGGCAGGCTGTGGGATATCCCACAGTGCAGCCATGTCCCTGCAGGCAGCTCTGTGTGTGTGATGGTGTCTGTGCGCATCCAGGAGAGCGTGGACGGGTGAGTGTAACGAGTGAGGGCAGCAGCAGTGGGGGCACTGCAGGGAGCAGGTAAAGCCTTTGTGTGAAGCTGCCAGCATTCCCATGCAGTTCCCACCCACCTGAGAAGCACACCTATGCTGGCCGGGAGCACGCAGTCATTCAGGCTCTGGCACTGTGCACTGTTCCCGTTACCTCCCAGCTCAGTCTCTGCCGTGGGCCTTTCCCCATCCTGAGCTTCCCAAAGGCAAGGCCAGACTGTGCTTTGTGTGCTGCCCTCCCCTGCCTTGGCTTCCCCAGGGACACCCGGGGCTGGTGCCTGTGCTGCCCCTCGCTGTGGCTTTAGGTTTGTCTTGTTCTGGTTTGGTTTACTTCTTTTTAAAGAGAGCTATTTTAAAGGAAACCTTTTAGTCTGTGTCATGTCCCAGAGATCCCGAACTCCCGGTCCTGAGGAGGAATGCAGAAGTGATGCTGGAATAAAGAAACCACAATGAGCTCGTGGCAGTGCTTCCTGGGGTGCAATGGCCTGAGCGGGCCAGGGAGCTTCTTTGGCTCTTTCTGTGCACGTGGTTCTGTTCTGGCCACTCTGAGCTCTGCAAGTGCATTTGGGAGGTGTGAAACTACAGCTTTACACTGGGGCTAAGCCGGACCCTTTCCCTGCACCACCACCAAGTATAACCCAGGGGAGCAGCCACGCACTGAAGCTCGAGGGTTGCCACCAGCCTCAGCTCAAGCCCTGAGCACGCAGTTGCTCACAGGATTTGCCTCAGCTCCTGGCCACGTGCTCTGGAGCAGCTGAGGGTTGATTCCGCTGCTGGGTTCTGCCTGTGCAATAGGCAGGAACTTGAGCTTCTGCCCCAGAGAAGGGCACCAGGGCTGGCGCGGGGCCTGGAGCACAGCGTGATGGGGAAGGGCTGAGGGACCTGGGGGGTTCAGATGGAGAAGAGAAGGCTCAGGGGGGACCTGATCGCTGCCTACAGCTGCCTGAGAGGAGGATGGAGCCAGGAGGGGGCTGCGCTCTGCTCCCAAGGACCAAGGGATGGAACGAGAGGAAACGGCCTCAGCTGCACCAGGGCAGGTTCAGATGGAGCTGAGGAACAATTCCTGCCCCAGAAGGTTGTGGTGCTGCACTGGGATATGCACAGTACCTCTGCTGGGCATGTTTGCGAATGAGCAGGATATCACCGTGGTGCCTTGATCCCACATCTCCCTATGACAGTGCTTACAGGGAGGGTAAGGAGCAGTGTTAGGGACAGTGTGTGCCACCGAGGAGATGCAGGGTTACAGAAACCCCTCAGGTGAGAGCAGCAGCAGAATGAAACTTATTTATTACTCAATGGTTAACACTGCACTGATTCCAAACGTCAGCAGCTCGAGGTGGCCACAGTGACCAGGCCCCGGGCAGCTTGTCCCTGATGAGCAGAGACTGCATGTGAACAGTGAGCACCGTGAGCCTGCAGAGCTGGCAGGTGAACACTGAGGACAGTGTCTGAGGAGGAGCTGCTGGAGGTGGGAGATGCTCTGCCCTGGGGGGAGCTGGAAGACTTGGCTCCAGGTTCTCCTGCCCTCAGGCCTGACCCTCGCAGCGCTTCCAGCTCTTGCTCCCTGAGAGCCCAAACCCTCTGAGGGTCCCTGAGGTTGGATGGCTCCGGAAGAGGGAGCCCCAGACAGCAGCTGGGTGCTCGAACCTCTGACGTGCAGGTCCTGGTGTGTACTGGTGCAGTCCGTGCCGGAGCGGTGCTGTGCTGGTGGGGTGGCAGCCGGAGCCACGGCAGAGGGAAGTCTCTCTTAGTGGTGCCAGATGAGGAGGGAGCAGTGCTGGGTGCCTGCGATGGCTGCTCTGAGGTCTCGGGTAGGAAAACCTTCACGTGGGCTCTGCGCCGGCACCGATGCGCTGCTGCGGGGTTGGGGGCCTCTGCCGTGGCTCCGCCAGGATCGCTGCTCTGCCCGTGCGGGTGTCACAGCGGCTCCTGTGCGCAGTGCCCGTCCCTCTCCGGCAGCTCCTATTTGGACTTGGCGTCCAGCTAAAAGCAGAACAACCACAGCATCGGCTGGGACCTTCCAGCTCCCGCCAGCGACGCTTCCCAGCACCAAACCCCACCGCGAGGAGCAGATGGGGTTTGTGCTTTACCACGTTGGCATCGCTTCGTCCCCCGGGATCTGGGGCAGCACAAGCATTAAACCAAGGGCTGGTCTCGCACGATGCAGAATGCTTTGTAGTGAACAGCAAAAGCCTGACCCTTGCTGCACATTCCAACCCCATCAGCTGCTGCAGGCAAGAACAACCTGAGTGCTGGATTGGAATCTTGAGGGCAGGTTTTGTCGCCCAGGGCAGGTCTATCTGTTACGTACAACTGGCTTCTCGCTCCCGGGAGCAGGCAGCAGCGCTGTGCCCATGCACACAAGCGGAGCCCAGCCCATGAGCTACAGCTGCTGCTTAAATTAAAGAAGCTTAGAAAGTGTTTGAAGCCAAATGTGGAAGGATCTTCCCAGCAGCTCTAAAGCAATGCAATAATTACCATTGGCACTCCACTCAGGGTCAGTAAGAACTTGCTCTCATATCATTTCGTACTCCTGAAGATCTCGGATCCCAGGTGTAAGAATGGGGCACAGGGATAAAAGAGAAATACAATACGAGTGGGGAAAAGTCTTTAGTTAGCAAGTGTGCTGCGGGGTGGAGCGAGCACCCTCTGCACCTCATCCAGTCTCACACAGCACAATGGGAGCCCACCTTTGTTACTGCTGTTACTTCTCCGGGGGCCAGAAAACCCACTAGAAACGGAACCAAAGCAATGACGTGAATGTACAGGGAGAGGGAAGCTGCACGGAGGTGATGCCCAGCCCGGCCCTTGCTTTAGCTCCGTAACTCTTCATTTGCCATGGGCAGTGTTACAGCCTCCTGTAAGCAGCTGAAACCCAGTCCAGAGCAGCAGCTCCGGGTGCTGGAGCTTTCCAGCCCCCTCCCACCAGGCACTGCCTCAAGAGCACCCCTGTTGGGTGTTGCTGGTGCCGAGTCCTGCTGATCCTCACACAGGTGATGGGGGATGTTCTCACCGGCCACTGCCGGCTCCGGAGCTGCACCTTCACCTGCAGAGCTCTTTTGGTGCGTTTGGGAACAAGCCAAAACCCAGAGGAAGCCAACAGAAACCTTTGCAGCAATCAAGTGGGTCACAGCTCGGAGAAGCCCCGGCGTGCTCCCACCCAGCCCAAAGCTCTCCGTTTCACCTGTGGCCGGTGCATCCTCCCCTCCTGTACCACTGAACCCCCCGGCCACGCGCTCGCCCTCCCTGTGAAGCAGCCCTGAGCTTGGGTTTGGGGTCTCTTGTTGGCTTTTAACCTTTCTGTGCCTCTCTGGGGCCCCGTGAGTGCAGGCTGCAGGCCTGGCAGTGTCTGTGCAGCAAGCGCAACCCCTGCAGCGCAAACCTGCTCCCCCCGGCACAACTCCAGGCCGAGGAAGGAAGAGGCAGAGGGAGGGAGATGTGGCTCTGAGCCCTTCCCACCTCTTCTTTCTCCTTCTGGACGAGCGCCTGCAGCTCCCGGCTCCAGCCCAGCAGCTCCACCAGCGCCCGCACCCCGCTGACCACGTCCCCGAGCTGGGCCACGTCCCTGGGGCGCTGCTGCCACGCGAAGGGGCCCACGAGGTCTCTGTTGATGAGCACCCGGGGAACAGAGCCGCGCACGGCCCTGGCCAGGCTGGCAAAGGGCTCCACCTGCGAGCGGAGGGGCAGAGAGACCATCACCCACTGAGGGCACGAATTCACCTCATACCGAGCTGTGAGCCCCGTGTGTGGGCTTTGGACAGGTTGTGGGTGTCACCAGGGACCTTCCCTCAGCCACCCCAAAACTCATCTCTTGCCCTGCTGTCACAGAGCACAGGGGGTTTGCAGAGGGTCTCTGGTGCAGGCACCCCCTTTCTCTCCTACCACCTCACATTCTACCTCCATAGCCCCACTTCTTGCCTTCCCCTCTAAGCCCCTCTCCTCCAGGCTCCCCCAGGCCCGCACACCTCCAGGGACGTGCCGATGACGAAGAGCAGGTCAGCCATGGGGAAGTCGGCCACGTGCAGGAGGAAGCGCTGCGGGAGCTCCTCGCCGAAGAACACGATGTCGGGTTTGACGACCCCGGTGCAGACGGGGCAGCGAGGGACCCTGTCTGCCATCACGTCCCCCTGCAGCGAGAGTGAACCCACAGCCAGGGGCAGAGCCATCACAGCCCCGAGCCTCAGCCCCTGGGCCTGAGGGCAGCCACAGCCCTGCAAAGGTTCTCCTCCTCCTCGCATTGACCTGTGTCAATGCCCACCCGCGAGCACTCACCCTGAAGTCCTCTCCTGGGAAGTTCCTTCGACACACGGTGCAAGAGGCAGTGGCAAAGGTGCCGTGGGCTTCCACCAGCCTGTGGGGAGGGATCCCAGCAGCTGGGCACAGCCACGGGAGAGGACCCGCTCAGCACCGGGTGAGACCAGGAACTGCACTGGGCCCGGCCCAGTCCTGCCTCCTGCTCTGCTTCCCACCCTCCCCCTTCCCCGCCTGCTGCTGCTGAGCAACGGGGAAGGGAGAGCTCACCCCGCTCCAGCCCATCGATGTTCTGGGTGTAGAGGCGCAGGAGGAGCCCCTTGTCGTGCAGCAGCCTCAGGAAGTAGTGGGCATAGTTGGGTCTGTAGTTGCCGGGGTAGAGCTCCTTGGCCAGGGTGAAAAAGGGCTTGGGGTTGATAAAGAAATAAGCGAGTTCAAAGATTGCCTCTGGGTAGGGGATGTTGTACTGCTCCAGGTTACTGTAGAGGCCGCTCCCCGGGGACCTGCAGGGACGAGAGGGGCTGGAGTCAGGGTGCAGAAGAGATGACACAGTGACAGCGGTGGATGTCCTCTGCTCTGGGGCCAGGCTGAGAGAGCTGGGCTGGGGCAGCCTGCACAAGAGAAGGCTCCTGAAGGGGAGACCTTAGAGCAGCTCCAGTGCCTAAAGGGGCTGCAGGAAATCTGGAGAGGGGCTTTGGGTCAAGGCCTGTAGGGACAGGCCAAGGGGAATGGCTTTAAGCTGCCTGAGGGGAGACTGAGATGAGCTCTGAGGCAGAAGCTCTTCCCTGGGAGGGTGCTGAGGCGCTGGCACAGGGTGCCCAGAGAAGCTGTGGCTGCCCCATCCCTGGCAGTGCTCAAGGCCAGGTTGGACACAGGGGCTTGGAGCTGCTCCAGTGGAAGGTGTCCCTGCCCGTGGCAGAGCTTGGAGCTGGAGGAGCTTTAAGGCCCCTTCCAACCCAAACCATGCTCTGATTTTGGGACTGAACCATCCTGAAGACCTGGGCCAAGGAATGGCCCCAAGCCTGGCTGGGAAGGGAGGAGCAGCAGGAATGGGGACCCCTGTGCCCAGCCTGGCACAGGAAAGCAAAACGGGGGTGAGAGGAGCAGGGACCAGCGCCAAGCTGAGATCTTGGCTCTCCCGGCACTGATGAGGGAGTCAATGGAGGCGCTACCTGAAGTCCGGGATGCCGCTGGGGGTGCTGATCCCAGCTCCAGCCATCACCACCACTCGGCGACATTCCTTCTTCCGCAGGAGCTCCGCCACATCCCGCAGGGTGAGCTGCTGCTTCCCTCCGTCATCTCCCCAGCGGCCCAGCCCCGGGACGGCTCCGGCAGCCGCAGACAGGGAGAGGGGCCTTGTCCCTGGGATCCTGCTGGGAACAGGGAGGAAGCACAGCGCGGACCGACAGCGGCTCAGCTGGAAACTGCCCTGGGGCTTCTGTGAGCCCAACCCACAGCCCGGGACCCGGTACTTCCACTGCGCCCTTGTGCGGGTCTAAGATGCACCCCGGTCCCCTGCGAGCGGGGTGCGTGGGCAGCGCGGGGCAGCGGAGCAGTGGCGCTGGGGCTCCCGGGTTGATTTACGCTGCCCGGGGGGTACAGAACACCTCTGCGTGCAGAGTTCAAGTGGTTCCCGCGGGTGGTGCTGTCACCGGGGCACAGCGCTGCCCCGGGTAACGGCAGCGCCTTCGCCTGTGCCCCGTGGCCGGTGCCAGAGGAGCCGCAGCTCAGCACCGGGGCTGCACCGTCCCTACCGGCGCCCGAAGGGGCCGGGACAGGAAGGGGAAGCCCCGGGCGGGAGCCGCCGGGCCCCGGGACCGCGTTAATGCCACGGCGCTGCCGCATTGGCCGTGCTGCGGGGCTGCACCCGCGGCCTCCGGCGGTCCCCGTGGATCCCCGCTCCCCCCGTGCCCCGGCCCCACGCACCTGCGAGCGGTGGGGCCCGCGGCGCTGAGCCGCAGCCGGGCCGGGCCGGTGCCCCCCTTGGGGCCGCGCTCCCGCACGCTCCGCCACGCTGCAGGGGAAGGGGCGGTGAGGGGGGGCCCCGCAGCGGCCGCCGCGCTCCGCTGCGCCCCGCGGCCCCGCGCTCACCCGCAGCCAACAGCCGCGGCCCGCGCTCCATGGCGCGGCTCCGCGCGCCGCGCTACCGCAGTGCCCCGAGGAGCAGCGCACGGCCCCGGCCCGGCCCCGCGCTACCGCAGTACCCCGAGGAGCAGCGCACGGCCCCGGCCCGGCCCCGCGCTACCGCAGTGCCCCGAGGAGCAGCGCACGGCCCCGGCCCGGCCCCGCGCTACCGCAGTGCCCCGAGGAGCAGCGCACGGCCCCGGCCCGGCCCCGCTCCGGGGCGGTGCGGAGCATTCGGGGGGGGGGGGGGGGGGTGGGGGGGCACGGGGGGGGGCTGTGGGGTGCGCGGTGCGTTGCCATGGTTACGGCGGGGCGGGGCGGGAGGGGTGGGCGGAGCCCCACGGTACCCGGCGTGCCCCGCGCGGCAGCGGCAGTGTCGCCATGAAGGACGTGTCCGGGTTCCTGCAGCAGAGCGAGGGCCGCAGCGCGGAGCCGGGGCAGGCAGCGGCCTGGCACCGCCTCGAGGAGCTCTACAGCAAGAAGTGAGGGGAGCGGGAATGCGGGAACGGGAATGTCGGGGATATGCGGGAACCGAAATGCCGGGACGGGAATGTGCGGGATGGGAATGTGCGGGATGGGAATGTGCGGGATGGGAATGTGCGGGATGGGAATGTGCGGATGGGAATGTGCGGGATGGGAATGTGCGGATGGGAATGCCGGGATGGGAATGCTGGGATGGAAATATTGGGGATATATGGGACGGGAATGCCGGGACGGGAATGCCGGGACGGGAATGCCGGGATGGGAATGCTGGGATGGAAATATTGGGGATATATGGGACGGGAATGCCAGGATGGGAATGCCGGGACGGGAATGCGGGATGGGAATGCCGGGATGGAAATATCGGGGATATATGGGACGGGAATGCCAGGATGGGAATGCTGGGATGGAAATATCGGGGATATATGGGACGGGAATGCCGGGATGGGAATGCTGGGATGGAAATATTGGGGATATATGGGACGGGAATGCAGGGACGGGAATGCCGGGACGGGAATGCCGGGATGGGAATGCTGGGATGGAAATATTGGGGATATATGGGACGGGAATGCCAGGATGGGAATGCCGGGACGGGAATGCCGGGATGGGAATGCTGGGATGGAAATATTGGGGATATATGGGACGGGAATGCCAGGATGGGAATGCCGGGACGGGAATGCGGGATGGGAATGCCGGGATGGAAATATCGGGGATATATGGGACGGGAATGCCAGGATGGGAATGCTGGGATGGAAATATCGGGGATATATGGGACGGGAATGCCGGGATGGGAATGCTGGGATGGAAATATTGGGGATATATGGGACGGGAATGCGGGGACGGGAATGCCGGGACGGGAATGCCGGGATGGGAATGCTGGGATGGAAATATTGGGGATATATGGGACAGGAATGCCGGGACGGGAATGCCGGGATGGAAATATCGGGGATATATGGGACGGGAATGCCGGGACGGGAATGCCGGGATGGGAATGCCGGGATGGAAATATCGGGGATATATGGGACGGGAATGTCGGGACGGCAATGTCGGGACGGGAATGCGGGAACGGGAATGTCGGGACGGGAATGCCGGGATGGGGATGTCCGAATGGGAATGCCGGGACGGGAATGTCGGGTGTGGGGCGCGGAGGCGGTGCGGGGCCCGAGCTCATGGCGCCATTCGTGTTTGCGAAGGCTCTGGCACCAGCTGACTCTGCAGGTCCTGGACTTTGTGCAGGACCCCTGCTTCGCCCAAGGGGATGGACTCATCAAGGTGAGGGCTGCGCTGCTCCCGAGGGTCTCTGTCCATAGCGGAGGCAGCCGGTGGTGCTGGTGTTGGACCGGCGAACCCGGGCTGCGCCAGGCCCGCTGAGCGGGGTTAATGCGGGTTCCTGGGGGGGAGCGTGCAGGACCTGGGGGCCGTGGCGGTGGCCCGGGGTTAAAGGTGTCGGGTTTAGAAGCTTTAAATGATTCTTTAATCTCATTCACTGAGGGGGTTTTGGGGGGGTGCTGCAGCGGGAGCCCTTTCTTCCCCTTTTGTTACGCGGGGTTTGCAGCCACACGTGGGGATGGGTTGGGGGGGTCACAAATGCTTTGGGGTCTTTGAGAGGTTGTTTCACCCATTGGGAGCATCTTCTATTCGCTGCCATGAGCGCACGCTCAGCACAGTCGCATCTTTCTGTGTGCTCCCAAGTGGTCATGGGCTTTGTGGGTTTGGGTTGACATTCTGTTTCCCAGGAGACAGTTATTTCCATGACAAAGAGCCGAGGGTCTTTAGAGCCTCTCTGGGACATGTGCAGGGAGCACTGGGAAAGCCTTAGCCCTGTGCCTGTTGTAGAGCAGGAGGTGCTGGATGTGGTGAATCCTGGACCTCTCCCTGCAAGCAGGAGGAGGCTGCAGGGACAGAACTGGCTGAAATGAGCAGGTTTTGCCTCCTGGGGTCTGTACAGAGCACACATCCCTATTGAATGCCCTCTGCTTTGTTGGGGAAGCGGAGCACAGTGGAAGTGGGTGTTGGAGCGGAACTGAGATACCCTTTTGCCCTGACTGTTGGTGTCTTTGTGCCTGCAGCTCTATGAGAACTTCATCAGCGAGTTTGAGCACAGGTGAGTTTGTTTGCTGGAGCCCTCAGTCACCTCCTGCTGCCTGACACCACTCTGACAGTGAGCTTTGTGTTGCAGGGTGAACCCCTTGTCCCTGGTGGAGATCATTCTCCATGTGGTCAGGCAGATGACAGGTAAGCATCCTCACCTCCTCCTCGCAGTATTTGCGACAACTGATGCCTGTGAAGTTACCAGTTAAGAGTAACAGCCGTTACCTAGTCAATAGTATCAGCTAAACCTTCAGAGCTAGCCTGTTGTCTTGCTGGTGTATTGAAAGGGGAGGACATCAACTCAGAAAGTGT
Organism: Ara ararauna; assembly: GCA_028858755.1. NCBI lineage: Eukaryota > Metazoa > Chordata > Aves > Psittaciformes > Psittacidae > Ara > Ara ararauna. The sequence continues at coordinate 92,485,862 of CM054380.1, read as the reverse complement.
AATTGCTGCTACATGGAGTAGTGGGTCTGCTCGTTGCTGGAGGAAGGGCTGGTGAGCAGAAAGCGTTTGACACTGTCCCACACAACATCCGTGTCTCTAAGTTGGAGAGACATCAATTTGATAGGTGGACCACTCGGTGGATAAAGAACTGGCTGGATGGCCGCACACAAAGAGTTGTGCTCAATGGCTCAATGTCCATCTGGAGACCAGTAACGAGTGGTGTCCCTCAGGGATCGGTGTTGGGACCGGTGTTGTTCAACATCTTTGTCAGTGCCATGGACAGTGGGATTGAGTGCACCCTCAGCAAGTTTGCCGATGACACCAAGCTGTGTGGTTCGGTTGATACGCTGGAGGGAAGGAATGCCATCCAGAGGGGCCTTGACACGCTTGTGAGGTGGGCTGATGCCAACCTGATGAAGTTTAACCATGCCAAGTGCAAGGTCCTACAGCTGGGTGGGAGCAATCCCAGGCACAGCTCCAGGTTGGGCAGAGAAGAGATTCAGAGCAGCCCTGCAGAGAAGGACTTGGGGGTGTTGGTCGATGAGAAAATGAACATGAGGCGGCTGCAGTGTGCGCTCGCAGCCCAGAAACCAATCGTATCCTGGGCTGCATCCAAAGGAGCGTGACCAGCAGGTCGAGGGAGGTGATCCTGCCCCTCTGCTCTGCTCTCCTGAGACCTCACTTGGAGTACTGTGTGCAGTTCTGGTGTCCTCAACATCAAAAGGGCATGGAACTGTTGGAACAAGTCCAAAGGAGGCCATGAGGATGATCAGGGACTGGAGCAGCTCCTGTATGAAGATAGGCTGAGAAAGTTGGGGCTGTTCAGCCTGGAGAAGAAAAGGCTGCGTGGAGACCTCAGAGCAGCCTTCCAGTATCTGAAGGGGCCTATAGGGATGCTGGGGAGGGACTCTTCATGAGGAACTGTAGTGATAGGACAAGGGGTAACGGGTTCAAACTGAAACAGGGGAAGTTTAGATTGGATATGAGGAAGAAGTTCTTTACTGTAAGGGTGGTGAGGCACTGGAATGGGTTGCCTAGGGAAGCTGTGAATGCTCCATTGCTGGTGGTGTTCAAGGCCGGGTTGGACAGAGCCTTGGGTGAGATGGTTTAGTGGGAGGTTTAGTGGGAGGTGTCCCTGCCTGTGGCAGGGGGGTTGGAACGGGATGAGCTTAAGGTCCTTTCCAACCCAAACTATTCTATGATTCTAAGCCCGGGCTGCAGAGAGCAGCAAACTATAGAAAACACACCTTCCAGTCTTCATGAGTCCTGTATTTGTAGGTTGAGGTTTAGTTCCAGCAGGAGTTCCTTATATTGCTGCTTTTCTCCTCTACTTCAGATCCTAATGTGGCCCTTACTTTCCTGGAAAAGACTCGGGAAAAGGTATGTTTGCAGCTGCTCTTCCTGGCAGTTCACTTACAGGGATCATTTTCCATGTGGGCGTCTGTGGTGCAGCTGAGGGAGGAGGATGTGTGTGGGTTAAACCTCTGCTGGAGGATACCACGAGCAGCTCTGTGTTGCGGTACAGGAGCACGTTGCCCGATGCAGCACAGCCTGGGTTGAAGGGGCCTTGGCTGAAGGGCTGGGGCAGCGCTGAGCGCGTGTGTCTGTGCCCTGCAGGTGAAGAGCAGTGATGAAGCTGTCATTCTGTGTAAAACAGCCATTGGGGCGCTGAAGCTCAACATTGGAGACCTCCAAGTCACCAAGGTGAGGGGGAGACTCGAGTGTTTGGGTGGTTTGGGGCAGTGACACAGCACAGCATGGCCGTGCACGAGGCTGGGCTTTGGTGTTGGGTGAGATGATGATAGATTGCAGCTACTGGCATTGCCAGGAGGACCTGCGCTTCTGCCGTTCATCTTGTAGGCCACATAAAAGCACATAGAGTGCTTCTGGCCAAACCTCTGAGGTTTCAGTGAGGTTCTAATGCAGCATTTGAGGTGCTATTGCTTATTGCTGGTCACTGCGGCATTGATGTGCACCGCTGGGGAGGACAAACACCTTGACCTGTTCCAGCTTGGAGGCTCTCATGAATTCAGCGGTGTAGCTGCTAGCCGGTGAGCTGCAGACCATGGACTAGTGCATCCTTCCCTGTGCTAAGCACGTTGGGGTTTCATCGCTTGCCTTTGTTTAGAGCCCTCTCTGGAACCTGAGTTTTCATGCAGTGCAGCTTTATGTTGCTCAGAGCAAGCACAGATTTCATGGGTTTGGTGGGTGTGAGTATGTGTAAAGCATGTCTGTACGTGCAGGTACAGCTGCAGAGGTGTGTTCTGGGAGGTTTGGGTTTGTTTTATGTTTTACCGAGCTCCTGCATAAGAGGAGAGCACCACAGCTTTATCTTCAGCGCTGTGTAGTGGCTGTGCCCTCATCTGCCTCTTGACTACCACGTGGCTGTTACCTGTGGCCCACAGGAGGCTGCTGTAGCCCTTACGCAGTGATCTAGAAGGCTGGGAGTGGGGTGTGCATGAGGGGACCTTCACCTGTCACAACCAGGTCTTCACCCTCCTGCAGGAGACCATTGAGGAGGTGGAGGAGATGCTGAACAACCTCCCCGGGGTGACCTCGGTTCACAGCCGCTTCTACGACCTCTCCAGCAAGTACTACCAGACCGTCGGGAACCACGCCTCTTACTACAAGGATGCTCTGCGGTTCCTGGGCTGCATTGACGTCAAGGACCTGCCAGGTAACTCCTCCTCTGCCCAGCACAGGAGCCCCAGCTTTCAGTCTCTGCTTTATCCCTTCAGTCTGAGTGAAGGCACTGGCAGTTTCTCAATGTATTTTGGATGGGCTGTACTTGGGCCAGGGTTTAGCTACAAAGAGGAACCCACAAGAAGAATTGGCCGAGTAGGACTGTGCTCCTCACCTGCACTGAGGTGATACGAGGGAGGAAGTGCCCCCACCGGAAGAGTTTGTTCTGGTTCCCTACATCCTCACTGTAGAGTCAAAGAGTGGCTCTTCTGTGCTGCTGCTGTGGCTGCTGCAGCCTGAGCTTCAGGCTTGGGGAGGATGAGGCTGGGAGTGATTTAATACAGGCACAGAGAGGAGGCTGAGGGAGAGGTTGCTGGGGCTTAGGTGCTGCTTCATCCACACTTCATCCACTTGTTGCTTTGTGTTGTTTTCCTCCCAGTATCAGAGCAGCAGGAGAGAGCCTTTACCCTGGGGCTGGCCGGGCTCTTGGGAGAAGGAGTTTACAACTTTGGGGAGCTGGTGAGTTGCTGCTGCACCACTTCAGCTGTTCCCAGGAGTTGGTTTTACCCCACTAACACCATCGTGCCTGTGCTGCAGCTCATGCACCCTGTCCTGGAGTCCCTGAGGAGCACGGACCGGCAGTGGCTCATTGACACCCTCTATGCCTTCAACAGCGGGAACGTCGAGACCTTCCAGGCCCTGAAGTCAGCGTGGGGCCAGCAGGTGAGTGGGGCTGTTCCACTGCTGCAGGCCTGGGCTCGGGCTTACGGAGAGGCGCTGGACCTGAAGAATTCTGGTCACTGGTGTAGTTTCAAGCACAGCACAGTAATGCTTCTTTCACCTTGATATGTGGTGGTGGGTTTTGGCTTCCCTCTTTGCCTGGTTGATTGAGAGAAGTAAAGAGAGATCTCTTGTGATCCATGGGCAAAGCAAACCCATCATGTGGTCCTGCAGAGGAAGATAATCCCTGATGTCGTTTCCATAACGCTGTTCACTCCCAGTATTGAACTGCTTCCAGTGTGAGATAGTGGCTGTCCCTTGTGTTCTGGGAAGCTTGAGTGTGGTGCTGGGTGCTAGCTGCACTGGCTGTACCAGACCTCACTGACACAGCTGTAGTTCACAGGCTAACTTCTGTGAAAGTGATAATGAATTTACCTGTTCCATTCCATCCCCTTCCAGCCAGATCTGGCTGCAAACGAAGCGCTGCTGCTGCAGAAGATTCAGCTCTTATGTCTGATGGAGGTGAGCCAAGAGCTGGGCCTGTTATAGGTGTGGGAGATGGGAAGGGGCTGCTCCATCTGCTGTTTGGTGGGGGTGAAACAGCGTTTCCTGCTGAGCTCCTTCGCTCATCCCGCAGGAGCTCGTGGGTTTCAGTAGCTGGCTGCCGAGGTTGCCTCTAGATGGTGCCAGAAGGCAAGTGCTGCTGGAAAAGGGCTGCTGCTGTGTGTGCTGCTTATTGGGAGTCCCAGGGGGGTGAGCTCCTTCAGGCAGGGTGGGAAAGGAAGGAGCAAGCTTTGTGTCTTGAGGATGGTACCTGAAGGTATAACTGAGAGCGCGTTCCAGAAATAAAGGTTGCTAAACCACACTGAAAATCTTAGTTTCCGAACAGTTTCAGACTCTTTCTTTCCTGTCACTTGAAGGGTTTGCCTCCCTGGCCCTGGATCTTCAAAAACTCAATATTGAGTTATCGGAAGCGTAATACATGTTTGTATACACCCATATATCAATATGTGTGCATGTTAATGTGTATGCACATTCCTCTTCTGGTGTGTTACTGTAAGCCCAAAGGTCCTGTGTTACCTCAGGGGTCTGATTGTGCTGAGCTGTTTCAGCCCTGGCTGATGTGCTCTGTGTGTCCTGCGTCTGGGGCTGTGTGGTTGCCCCAGCAGGGTGGGTGTGTGCAGGAGGCAGCGGTGCTGCTCCTCTCTGCACACATCAGTGTGTTTGTCCTTGCAGCATCCTGGTTAAAGGTGAGAAGTGCCGGAGCTGGGGCAAGCAGAGCAGGGCAGCACGGGGCTGGGGACTCACTTGTTCTCTGTTTGCTTGCCTGCAGATGACCTTCACGCGTCCAGCCAACCACAGGCAGCTCACCTTCGAGGAGATTGCCAGGAGTGCCAAAGTCACCGTGAACGAGGTGAGCTCAGCTGCAGACCCCACTGTGGCACTTCTGGAGCTCTCAGGTGTCTGAATGGAGCTGCTCCCGTAGGTGAACTCCAGTTTGAAACGTTCTCCGTGCTCTTGTGCGTTTGGAGAGCTCTGTAAGAAGGGTTTGGCTGCTCTGGTGCTCCTGGTTCTCACTTAGTGCATTTCTGAGGATCCTCAGTCCTGGTGTTCAGCTGCAGGAGAGCTCTGGAGGTCGTCTCTTCCCGCCTGCTCTGGACCAGGCCTCTGGGTTAGGCTGTGCAGGGCCCTGCCTGCTTTGAGCATTTCCAGCAAGGGGAAATGTCACCACTGTTTAATTTCTCTCATGGTGGAGTTCCCTGCTGTTGCCCAGATGGGATCGGAGCTGAAGCAAATCCTGCTGTGGCCTCTGTCCTTTACTGTGCGTCCCGCGGAGAACAGTTCCTCTTCTCTTCCGTGTTACTGGGTGCTGGAAAACTGGTCAGGTGCCCCCAAGCAACCTCTTATCCAGGCTGAACAGATGTTCCTTCACAGTGTCAGGGCCTTGGTGGCCCTTGGCTGGGTTCTCCCCTGGCCTGCAGTGTCCCCCTGCACTGGAAGGGGTGACGCAGAACTGACGCAGTGATGCAGCTTGGCTCCGCCAGTGCTGAGTGGAGCCACCAGGATGTGGTTCCCCTTTGTGGCTCCTGCTGACCCTGAGACTCTGCTCCTTCCCCTCAGAGGACGCTTTGAGTATATTTGGAGTATACCACGTGTACCTCCCTGTGTGCTGCTGCTTGGGGTTGTTGCAGGACTCTGCTCATCCTCGCTGTGCTTCATGTTAGTGCAACCTGCTGAGGTTTCTCCTCTTGGTAGCTCTCATTTCCAGCGCAGTCATCTCAGTTGTATCAGACCTGGTGTTGCTCCCAAAGGAGCTCTGCTCGTGAGCAGCTGCCTGCTCAGCTTCAGGCCTCAACCACAACCCTTTGAGCTGGGTAGGTCAGCAGGTTTTCGGCTGCTCTTGTGGTCCTCCTGTCTGTTCTGTAGCTCACGAGGTCATAGCTAGGATGTGGTGGAAGCTACTGCTAAAAGAAGGGCACAGGGCACCTCCAGCACCGACCACTGAGCAAGCTGTTTGACTTTAAAAGGCCACCGCATTGGTCAGGCACATCCCAGCCCTGGTAAATCCATGTGGACTGTTTCCAATTCCCCCATTCTTCCTGGGTTTCAGAGGAAGGGAAGTGAAACTGCTCAGAGGGAAAAGGAACCTGCTGTGTAGTTACAGCTGAGCCTCCAGGCAGGATCCTGACCTGCAGGAGGATGGGTGCGAGCGGCTGCAGCAGCTCTTGGCTTTGCTGTGTGTGGTGAGCAGCCTCCAAAGGCAGAGCGAGTTCAGGGGGTTCCTCCTCTGGGGAATGGGTGGTTCCCAGTTGTTTCCTGGAATTCTCTGTGCTGGTTTCAGGTGGAGCTGCTGGTGATGAAGGCGCTCTCGGTGGGCTTGGTGAAGGGCAGCATCGATGAAGTGGACAAGAGGGTGCACATGACGTGGGTGCAGCCGCGTGTGCTGGACTTGCAACAGGTACTGGACACAAAGGCACAACTGATGTGTGTTGGGTGAGGTGACTGGGAGGGGTCAGTGCCTGGGAGCTGGTCTCCTTGGTGCTCTTGAGAATGCTCAGGGCAGGAGGAAGTGCATCAGCTTTTCCTCATTCCTTTTTCCATTGCCCCATCAGCCTTTACCCTGTGTGTGTGGTGCATTGTGTGTGTTGCACTAAGCAGGAGGCGAATAGTGGTACTTCTGAAAGCCACACGTAGCACCGTGGAACACAAGTGCTATGTCTGTTTTCCAGAAGGATGCAGACATCTCATGGTGCTTCAAGCCTTCATGCATGAAACAGTCCTGGAGTGTCAGGGTTGTGAGTGGCAAGAGAGAGGTTGAGGGTGGGAGAGATGAAGGTGCTGAATGTCTCAGGTGCATCCTCTTAATGTTTTGGGAAACCATGTAGGGGCCTTCACCTCAAACCCCAAACGCATCAGTACATGGATCACTGGCTGCAAACAGTCCCTTCTGTGCATTTCCATTTAACTTCAACCATTGCTGTTTCAATGGTGTAAGATGTTCAGGAGCATCTTCCCTAGACACATGGGAGCTGTTTGGGATCTCAGGTGTCTGCCCTTGAAGGTGGACACTGGTGTTTGCAGCGGCTGAGGGGTTGGGGTTGCTGTGGGCTTGCCTTGCAGATCAAAGGGATGAAAGACCGCCTGGAGTTCTGGTGCACAGATGTGAGGAGCATGGAGATGCTGGTGGAGCACCAAGCCCATGATATCCTGACATAGAGCACCCTGCGCTGCCCCGGGAGAGGGAATCCTGCTGCTCCTGATGCCAGCAGCACTCACACCACTGACTCTGTACTGCATTATACTGGGGGGTGGGAGAGGGGGGAGCAGCTCTTGAGGCTTGCTGGGAGGAGTAAGTGGCCTTTTGCTGTGTGAGCCTTTGGTGCTTGGAAGTGAGATTTCCCTGATCACTCACACGGGTGGCACTGCCCTGGGGTTCCCATCCTGCTCCAGGACAGGGGTTCATTCATCACACTGCTGTGGGAGGGTGGGTGCTGGTGCTTGTCATGGAGCAGAGGCTCCTTTACAGGAGCTGGAGCAGTGCCTGACGTACCTGGTCTTAGGAGGGCACAGCTCCCCCTGCCCCATGGCAGCCTGAAACCAGCCTCCTCCTCACTGGGGCAGAGGGAGTTTGCTCCACGAGAGGGTTTCCCGGGGTTCCTGTGCAGTGGAAGAGATTCCTGCACTTGGGGGGGTTTTGTGTTCCCAGCACTGCTCCCGTGAGGCGCTGGAATAAACTTCTCTGCCTTCCCTTCCCCCTGTAGTTGTGTTTGTGTCTCCAGCACTTGCACTGAGCCTCTGCGCTGGATGAAAAGGCAGCGGATTTGCACAGCCCATCACCACCAGCGGGGTTACCATGTCACTCAGTGGGTAGCACCTGGTGCTCTGCTTCCTTTGGGATGCTGTAGTCCCAGTGCCTGAAAACGGTACTGATGGAAAAGCCCTAAAGGAGGCCAGAGACCGGGAGGGTTTGTTCTCTTCTGCCTCTTAACAGCTGCTCTCTAAAAGCTTCTGTAATGGGATTGTTTTGCCCGACCATGTCTTCACATGGATGGAAGGTAATTGTGCCCGTGAGAGCTGGAAACAGATCTGAACTGGGGCTACCTCTGAGTACCCGTTTGGATGCATAATGCTCCTGATTGTAAGGCAGCAATAGCAAAGAGTGGCTTTAAATTGAACAGAGTCATGTTCACCTATCTCTAAACTCAGAATCAGGATGATTCTCCTTGGGGTCTAAGTGGGTGTTTAAATCCTGCGCCTGTGTGGCCATGGTCAGCTGTGGTGGTGCCCATTTGGTTACTGCTGTGGTTCAGGAGCTCCGATCTCTGGGTCACTACAAGCGCCTCTGGGGCTTTTACTCTTGTGCGGTTCGTGCCTCACTGCTTGGGCTCGGGGGGTTTCATGCCAGCAGTGGGCAAAAGGAAGCTCGTGGCTGCTGCTGGACCCGCTCTGCAGGGGCAAGGGGAGGCTTCAGCCACATCACATCACCCCCTGCGCCCCTCTTCGGCCTGAACCTCTTCCTGGCTGGAGCTGTTGAGCTCCAGTTCTGCCCCTCGGCGCTGGTTCTGCTCTGCCTGGGCCAGTCCCTGTGTTGGGGTGGGTGAACCCCGATGTTTCCTCCTCCTGTGCTGTGCACTGGGACATTCCCTCCTCTGCGCTCCCCCTGTGCTCCACAGCCCGCTCCTGGGTCCCTGAGCTCAGGGGAGCAGGAGCAGGAGGCAGCTGCGATGGGGACAGCTCTGCTTCGCTTCGTAGGTATGGGTGGAAAGGGCTTTAAAAAGCTCCATCTCCTCGGTGGAGTCACCCCCTGCCACCAGTGCAGCAGAGCTCAGGCACTGGGGCTGCTGCTGCTCTACTGAGCACCAGAACCTGGAGCCTTGTGTTGAATCGGGGCTGGAGCCTCCTGAGGGTGTCCTGACAAAGCCTCCTGTTGTGTGGGAGCCTGGCCATTGCTTTGAGCCACACACTGAGGTGAAGCGCTGTCCTTGCGCTGTGGCTCTTGTTCCAGAGGTTTTCCAGGATGCTGGAGTGGTGGTGGCTCCCAGAGCCCTGGGGGGGAGCCAGTGCTGCTTCCCTAACAGGTAACGTGGGACATGAGCTGTGTTTGGGGCAGGAAGAGGACAAATCAGATGTGCAGCACCCGCTCTGGGCCGTTGGCAGTGTCACTGCAGCCTGGGAGTGTTTCCTTGCCGGGATTTAACCGGATCGTGCTCCCTTGTCAGTGCTGCGTGTTCCTGGTGTCCGCCCCGCTGCAGGTGTGTGAGCTCCAGTTCCATAGGAGACCACAGCTCCGGGCTGGAGCCTGCTGCAGCCTCATAAAGGAGGCACGGAATGAACGAGGTTGGAGGAGCCCTTCAAGATCTTCGAGTCCAACCCTTCCCAGCACTGCCAGGGCCACCATGAGCCCCGAGCAGGGGTCACATCAGTGCCCTATGGAGAAGCTGAAGCAAACCCAACACCCTCAGTGTGGATGTGAACTTTAATGAGCAAACCCCCAGGGCTCCCTCCCGGCGCAGCTCCGTCCTGTGGCCTTGGCTCCACTCATGGTTGCTCTCACCAGGGTGCGGGTGGTGCTTTGCTGCTCCTCACTCAGGTCTGCTCTTGTAGTGCTCGATGTTTCTCAGGATCCAGGCTGTTGGGAGCATGAAGCATGCGAACATGATGGAAAAGGCAATGACTTGTTCCTGCGGCAGAGGAGACACGGAGGGTCCATGGGATGGAAGGGAGGGCCGCAGTGTCCCTGGCTGGGACGCAGCAGCTCCTGCCTGGCCCTGGCCTGGGCTCAGCTTCCCGCAGCAGCTGTGCCTGACTTTGAGATGACTTTGACAGAGCTGCCGGCACCAAACCCCCCCCGCGCTGCCGCCTCTGCCTTCATCTGCCCATAGGCTCCAGGGCCGGGAAGAGCGTTGGTGCACACCCCGGGGACACAGCGGGGGCCGAACCCCACGAGCAGGGGGTGGAACCAGGTGGGGTTTATGGTGCAAAGCCCCTTCTGCGAGCTCCCGTCACCCAGCCCAGGGGGTCTCAGAGGATGCAGGGACTGAGGGGGGCAGCAGCCCCCGTCCTTGCATGGGGACACCAGCTCTGGGGTGAGTGTTCCACGGCGGGGGGGCCCGGGCTGGGGCTGTCCCTGTGGGGGCTGGGGGCTGCTGCCACCCCCTCCCCAGGTCCTTGGGCTGTGCCGTGGCTTTGCCTCCCTGTAGCAGGGCCCTAAACCCCAGAAGGTAAAACAGAGGCTTAAAGGATGGAGTGAAACAGAAGGAGGAGCTTGGAGGGGGGAGTAGGGGTGCGCCTGCTGTGGGGTGCAGCCTGGAGCCTGTGCTGCTGGGGGGAGGCACCCGTCGTCCTTCCCCCCCTCCCCTTTTGCCTTGGAGCCCCCCCAAACCAGTTCACTGTAATGGAGAGGGGGTTTGTGCCCCTCTGACGGGGCGTCCCTGGAGCGCCCTTTGTCCCCATGGAGTTGGTGCCCCCCCCGTACTCACGGCAGGCGACAGCGGGTGCTCGGGCGGTTTGGACCTGACGTACGCTCGGGGGACCCGCAGCGGCTGCAGCAGCGTCGCCAGGAGCCGGGAGCCGCGCTGGAGCCCGGGCATGGCGCTGGCACACGGGGACGCGGCTCCTCGCACTGCAGCTGCTCGGCCCGTCACGGCTGTCACTGCTGTCACTGCTGTCACCCCGTCACCGGGCCGGGCCATGCCCTCCCCACCACAGGGCCGTCCCATTCCCCGTCCATCCCCTCCCCATCCCCGGTCCGTCCCATTCCCCGTCCATCCCCTCCCCACCACAGGGCCGTCCCATCCCCTGTCCATCCCCTCCCCATCCCCGGTCCATCCCATTCCCCGTCCATCCCCTCCCCATCCCTGGTCCGTCCCATCCCCTGTCCATCCCCTCCCCATCCCCGGTCCATCCCGTCCCCTGTCCATCCCCTCCCCACCACCGGGCCGCCCCGTCCATCCCTGTCACCAGGCCCCCCCTGCCGGCGGCCGCCGCTCTAAAGGGCACAGCAGCCCCGTCCCCTGCACGGGACCTTGTCCCGATCGCTCTCTGCTCCTTTGGTTCTCACCCTCAGCAGCACCCAACTGTCCACATCGTTGAGGTCAAAACCTGCGTCCCCACCCAGCAAGGTGGGACCTGGCCACGATGTGATCTCCTCTCTCGCTTGTCAAAGCCTTTAACACCCAACACAATGTGCTGGTTTAAGCCGTTGCTGATGTGATGCTGGATCTCTGCCCATGGCGAGCAGGACCTTGCTCGTCCCATCCGTGGTGACAGCTTCCCCATCTTCCTTCGCTGCCGGTGGTTGCATGGGCTCGAGCCCACATGTGCTCAGGCTCCTCCGCCCGTGGTGAGCCCAGCTCCCTCAGCCTGGCTCCAGCCCTCGCCGCAGCTCCATGGCCTCGCTCCAGCAGCTCCACGTCCTTACGGCGCCCTTTCAGCTTCAACACGTTCCTCTGCGCTGACCCCGCCGGGTCCTCTCCCTTAGGAGCAGCTCTGCAGGAAGTCCGCAGGGTTTGCATGGGCCCGCCCGGAGGTGTCCCTCCCGGAGTCGGGAATGTGCCTTCCTCTCCCTGGCTCCCCCTGCAGCTCCAGGGGCTCAGGGTCGCAGAGCCTCTTCTGCAGACGGGCTGGGCTCTTGTCTTTAGAGGAGGTTGGAGCTCTTTGCCCAGGACAGCTTCTCAGGAAGGAGCAGTTTTACCCCTGCTCAGGATCAGATGCTCTGAGCTCGGCCATGGCTTTTGAGGGGGTTTTGCCTTGCTCTGAGCAGGGGCTTTGCAGGATGAAGCTCTTTGAGTGTCCCGTTAGCGAGGCAAAGGCAGCTGTGTCCATGCTGTTGGGCCACTGGGGGTAAGGCACTGGCCCCGTGTGCTGGAGGAGGTTCCTGCGCCCCGGAGCTGGTGTGAACCCACCTCAGCCACAGGCTCAGCCCTCGCCTGGACCAGAAGGTTCAAGATGAGACTGAACTGAACTTGCTTCAGGAAGGGCTGAGTTCAAACCCTCGGGTGCCAAAGGAGTAGAGCTCAGAGCAGGAACTGCCAGGTGGGCTCTGCCGTTCGCTGCCCATCAGGATTTCTCCAGGGTGTCTCCAGGTATTGGCAGCAATTGGATGGATCCAGACAGGCTCTGCCTGCAGGGAGCATCCTGCTCTTGGGCTGCTGTGCTGGAACCTGGTGAGCAGAAGATGCAGGGAGCTCTTTGCCCCTTCCCAGCCTTGTTTTGGTGAGGAGAGGACCCAGCAGCTCCTTTTCTTCCCCTGGACACTGCTGCTGCTCCGGCTCCGGCTCCTGCTCCTGCTCCTGCTGCTGCTTCTGCTCCTGCTGCTGCTCCTTCCCTCAGCTTCCTCCCTGGTGTTTTCCAGCAGGAAAAAACTGCTCCAGGAAACATGTGCTTGGGGAAACGCTCCCTTTGGTGCTGCTGAGCTTGATGGGACCCAGAGATAAGACAAACACAGCCTTTATCTGGGCTCCATGGACCTTTCTTACCAGCTCACGCCACGTTTCCAGTGCGGTCTCGGACCTTCCCGACTTGGCTGATATCTGTGTGTTGGGGGTCACAGATGACCCTGGAGGGGCTCTGTATTCACAGAGAACAGACTGCCTGACAGGAGCCATAGTGAGGTGTGGTCGGTCTCTGCTCCCAAGGACCAAGGGATGGGACAGGAGGAAACGGCCTCAGCTGCACCAGGGCAGGTTCAGATGGAGCTGAGGACCAACCCCTGCCCCAAAGGGTGCTCAGTACTGGAACTGCCCAGGGCAGGGCTGCAGTCACCGGCCCTGCAGTGTTCACACACCATGGAGACGAGGCCTCAGTGCCATGGGTCAGTGGTGGCCTTGGCAGTGCTGGGAATGGTTGGACTGGATGAGCTTAAAGCTCTTTTCCAGCCTGGTTGGTTCCGTGGTTCTATGTGCAGTGTCTACCCTGTTGCTGCTGGCTCTGCCATATGCTATTCCCCCTCTCCGAGCACAGGGCAGGGGCTCAGTGTCTGCCTTGGTCACAGGACAGGATCAGAGACCTTCCTGCTGAGGGGTCTGTGCCTGCAAGGACCAGACACGCTGATGTGAGGCCCCTCTGACACACTGGGGACACAGGCAGTGTGTGATGGAGCTGAGTGGGGAACCTCGAAGATGCTCCAGCTGGAGGAGTGTGGAGGCTGATGGGTAGAAGTTGGAAAGCAGGGAAGGCTTTGGGATAGAAGAGATGTAGGATCAGGTATCAGGTGGGTTTGGGAGCCTCCATCTCCTAGTGAGCAGTGACAGTGAGCTGGAGGCACGTCTGGGATCCAGGGGAATATCCATTTATTGCCTGGAGAAGAGAAGGCTCCTTAAAGGGAGCCCTTAGAGCAGCTCCAGTGCCTAAAGGGGCTCCAGGAACCTGGAGGGGGGCTTTGGGCAAGGATCTGTAGGGACAGGCCAAGGGGAATGGCTTTAAGCTGCCTGAGGGGAGACTGAGATGAGCTCTTAGGCAGAGGCTCTTCCCTGTGAGTCGAGTGGAAGGTGTCCCTGCCAGTGGCAGGGTGTTGGAATTGCAGGATCTTAAGGTCCTTTCCAACCTAAACTGTTCTAAGATTCTATATCAAGTGGAAAAGGATCTGGAAATGATGGTAGAAAGTCACTGAGCCCCAACAAATGCTACAGGTAAAAACTTGAGGCTGATGTAATGTGCATGAGATGTGCACAGGCTGAGAGTGGGGAGAACCTCACATGAGCCATTTTCTGCTCATTAAGCTCTGGTGGCTGCACCTGGGCTCAAAGGAGTTGCTTCCACTGGTTCTAGGGCTGGTCAGGATCAGTGTCTACACCTGGGAAACACAGGTGACACAGGTTACCTCATTAGTACTTTTGTATTATAATGAGCAACAATGCTGTGTAACCTTATGACTTCCACTTGGGTTCAAACTTAAACAGGGGAGACATAGGTTAGGTACAAGGAAAGAATCCTTCCCTGGGAGGGTGCTGAGGCGCTGGCACGGGGTGCCCAGAGAAGCTGTGGCTGCCCCATCCCTGGCAGTGTTCAAGGCCAGGTTGGACACAGGGGCTTGGAGCTGCTCCAGTGGAAGGAGTCCCTGCCTGTGGCAGGGTTGGAGCAGGAGGAGCTTTAAGGTCCCTTCAACCCAAACCATTCTCTGTTCTACGACCTCTTTGGGGACGTCTCAGTGCAACGCTGCTTTGCCCATGTCAGGGCTGTGGAAGCAATGGAGGTGTTAAGCCGGGCTGGGTGCCCTGGGGTGCGGGTGCTGGAGCAGGGCGCTCGCTGGCCCCGGTACAACCCTGGTTCGTGCTGCAGCCGGGTCATGGGAAGGAAGGGGGAAACGGAAGCAAAGCGGGGCTCTGGCTCCCTTCCCTCCGCAGGCGCATGAGGAGCAGGGTCAGGGCGCGCAGGGACACGGAGCCGCTGCCTCCCGGGGCGCTGCCGCACGGCTCGGGTGAGTTCGGGTGATAAATCACGGGAGGCCGCTCCCGCGCCGGTTCCTCCTTCCCCGCTGTGAGCCCCTGGGGCCCTCCCGCCCCGGGCCCGCTTTAACCACCACCGATTGTTCGAGGAGGGGAAAAAGTTGTTTCCTTCCTCCTCCGTTGGGCAACTTCCGTCCCCCCCCGCCACGGGGCCCCCGAGCAGCGGCCGGAGCCCGCCTGGACCCGGGCAGGACCCATCCTCTCCTCGGAGCTGCTCCCTCTGGGTTCGCTTTGTTTGCGTTGCAGTTCCCTGGGGGCAGAGCGGGGGTTTTCTCCCCATTCAACCGTGGTTGAGGAAACCACCGGGGCCGTCAGCGGCCGCTGCTCCGGGGGGGGGGCGGGTTTGGGATGCTGCCAGCCCGGGCTGGGCTTCCGGCGCCACTTGAGGTGACGCTCGGTGCCTCGCTTTATCCTTTCTGTGGTACTGTAGTTCCTGGCGGCGCCTGCAGCAGCGGCAGCTCCCTTCTGTAAGGTGCCCTTTATAAATGTCTGTATCTTTATATAGCCTTAAACGTATAAATAAATATATATAAAGATATGTATTTGTAAATATAGTTATACAAATGCCCTACCCCAGAAGCCAATAAATGAGGCTGAGCTCGAGGTGCAAGAGTGAGGGGGAGCACAGGGGGGAAGTGAGCTGAGGAGGCTGCAGAACAGTGTTTAATAGCGCTGGGAGGGAGAGGAAGGAAGGAGAGGAAGGTGGCTGGGTCGTGCTGGTGAGATCCTGTCACGGAGAGGGCAGCAGAAGAGGAAGAGGAGAGGAAATGGAGAAGCACTGATGCCTGTGGTGGTTGGTGAGGTTTGGCTGAGCTGGAGGAGGTGGTTGGAGTGAAGAGGAGCCAGGGGAGCTGCAGGAGGAGGGGATGCGCCTGCCCCGGTGCTGGGATGGAGGAGGTGGGGTCTGAAGGTACCCTTACAGCAGTGGGGACCTCAGGATGGTGCTGGGGCTGGAGGTGGCCCCGCTTGCGGCTGGCGGCCACGCTCAGCCCCGCTGTGCCCCTTCCCTCTGCCCTGACCCTGTGTTGTGCTGCAGCTCGGTGGGGCCATGGCTGATGGCAGCGAGGACCCGGCCGTGTTCTCCTCCTCCTCTCTGCCCGCGGACCCGCGGCTGCTGGCCACGGTCACCAACGCTTACCTGGGCACGCGCGTGTACCGCGACACCCTGCACGTGAGCGGCGTGTACAGCGGCGCTGCGGGCGACACGCACCGCGCCGACGTGCCCAGCCCCGCCAACGTGCGCATGGCGGTGCCCGGCGCGGGCGGCCTGGATGAGACCTTCGCCCTGGACACCCGCACGGGTAAATGGTGGAGCCGGGCAGGGCTGTCCTTGTCCTGCTGCCTCCATGCGCGTCTTCATGGGCACCCATCGCTCTTCCCTCCAGCTGCCGGTGCCTCTCTTCTGGAAGCCAAAGCCTCTTTGCCTCTTCCGCAAGGCCCCATCTCTCTTCTCCCCATTCTCTGCTTGCCTGCGGGTGTTCTTCCGAAGCCACGCTGGAGCAAGTGGGAAGTTCCCCTTCCTTGTGAGGATAAGAGTGATTTCCAGGCTGTATCAATCCCTGCTGGAGCCAGGCTGAGAAACACTGTTTAATCATAAAGCCTGATGGAACGTTGTACAGTACAGATCGTTCCCCAGTGGCTTGGCCAAATTCAGTGTGTTAATGGTGGTGTCCAGTCAAAAGCTGTGTTTGGATCTGGACCTGGGAAACGCGGTTCCTTTGCCAGTAGGAAGCAGTAAATAGGGGCAGAATGGGGAGTCTGGGGCAGAACATCAGGTCCTGACGGATCCAGCGGCTGATGGCTCTCCTTGTGCTTTCAGGAACCTTCAGCCATGAGCTTCGGTCAACAGATTACGTGGCCACCCAGCAGATCTACGCTCACTATTCCCTTGTCCACTTGATGGTCGTCAGCATCACCATCCGGCGGTTGGCTCACAACACCCAACCCATCACGATCCAGCTCCAGACTCCTTTTGAGCCAAAGAGCCAGGACTTGGACCTGAAACAGGGGCCTGACTTCCAGGGAGCACAGTGAGTTGGATCGGGGGGACTTGGCCCTGAGTACGTCCTGCATGGGATGCTGTGCACTGCCCTGCTCGTGTTAGGAGATGCATGGCAAGAGTAAGGCTGGAGCCAGGCTGGGTGGGGTGGAGGCTGGTGCAAACCTGCTTCTTCACAGATAAAACAAACCCCCAAATCCAGCATAGAAACACATTTATTGGCTGCCACCCCAGAATTATTCCTGCCACTGGCATGAAAAAGGGCACTGAGGGCAGCAGGGGCTGGGGGTGATTTCATGGGAATGGGTTTGGGGATCGCAGGGGCTTTGGAGGAGGTTCTGTTGTCAGCAAAGTTGGGGAGCCCAATGCTTGGTGTGCCAGAAGCCAGGGCTCATGCGCATGGGGGACACCGAGGGTTTAGTCTGGATCCACACAGGTTTGGGTGCTGGGGGGGTTCCCAAAAGTCGAGTGCCCCCGAGTCACATCCTGCATCGTGCTTGTGTACAAAGCCAGTGCGAGTCAGCAGGTTCTGAGTGCAGGCTCTGTGCAGCGGCTGGTTACTAATTAACATGTACCATAATGAACTTAGGCAGCCATTGCACCCTCTCACATGTGCTCGGCCTGGGGTCTCTAACCTGGGCAGGGGCCTTTTTGACCTGTGAGAGTTCTAATGAAGGCAGCTCGGTTGAGGACTCCAGGACCTGGTACCTTCTTGCCAAGTTGGCCGCATATTTGAAGCATCTTGACTCTTAACATCCTTGAGTCCAGCCTTTCCGGGGTGTCCTTGAGTAAACCACGTCAAACGTTCCATCTGAATTACCACCCCAGTTAGAGCCCTAAGTCTGCCAAATGTTAGCATAAATGACTTAGGAAGTTACCATGTCCTTGCAGCTGGGTGCATCAGTTCAAGGGCAGAATGACCAGAGGTGACCTCTACAAGTGGCTGGTTGGGGTTGGGGCCCGGTTGTGATGAATTGCAGTCTCATTTCTGGGGCTGAAGAATGGGGACGATGGAGCTTCCACCCTGGGTGGGAGCAGGGGCCGGACCTGGGCTGCCGGGGCAGGTCCCCATGGCACGGGTGGCCATGCTCCAGCCCCGCAATCTCTGCTCACCTCTCCCTGCTGTCCCCCACAGCTACGTCTATGGGAGGACGCGGGTACCCGAGGTGCAGGGGGGGCCCTGTCCCGCCGTTCACATGCTCTGGACGCCGGTGCCCGGAGCCCTGACGCTGCACGGGGAGGAGCGGGAGCGGTGCTGGCAGTTCCTGACGGCCGTGGCCGGCAGCGAGGAGGGGGCCAAGGGCAGCTACCGCCGGGGCCTGGGGTGCGCGGCCGCGGGGTCCCTGCACCGGCGCCATGCCCGCGCCTGGGCTGCGCTGTGGCGGGGCTGCAGCGTGGAGCTGGCCGGGCCCCTGCGGCTGCGGCGCGCGCTGCGCGGGAGCCTCTTCTACCTCCTGAGCTCCGTCACCCCGCACCCGGTGCTGCCCCCCCACGGCATCAGCCCCGGCGGGGTGGCCAACGGCGCGCGCGGGGAGGACTACTGGGGCCACGTCTTCTGGGACCAGGTCAGTGCTGCTGTGGTACCCGGGGCTCGCGCAGCGAGGGGGATGCGGGATGCTGTGATGCCGCCCCCAAGCAGGAGGACCTTGGTACCGGTAGGAGGATGCTCTCCTGCAGCATCCTCCTGCTCCATTCAAACAGCTGCCCAGACCCAGCTGCATCCCAGAATTTCCTCATCCAGATTGTCTCTAACTCGAAAGTAAATTGTTGAGATTGAAGCTGGGTGCCTGGGGCTGCTGCAGGGACATTAGGGGTGAGATTCCCCCCCCCCAGGGCACTCCACTTCCCCATTCTGAGGTCTGGGGCTGGGATAGTTCAGGTTGGTAGCCCCAGGGTGCTCCAGTGACTAGCATAGAGCATGGCCACCAACAGTTAGTTGTTTAAAAGGAAGCAAGTTGAAACCTGCCTTTCTCCTCCCAGCTCTGGTGGCATCAGCAAGCCCTGAACCATGGAAAAGAGAAGTGTTTTCTGTGATAGGCATGTTCAGCCTTTGAGCATAGGTTTAGGGTGTGCTCAGTAAGCTGGAGGGGCAGGATGGCTTTGTTCCCCCCGGCGCTTAGACCTGCTCTGGGTCAGCCACACCAGTGGGTGCTCAGCTCGGTTGCATGGTGTGAGCAGGAGACACTGGGTGGCGTTGAGGCTCCTGCTCCTGTCTGGTGAGGCTGGATCCAGTCTAGGCCCAGCCTTGGTCAGTGGTTTATATCTGAAGGCAGAAGTGAGGGTGCTGAGGCGCTGGCACAGGGTGCCCAGAGAAGCTGTGGCTGCCCCATCCCTGGCAGTGCTCAAGGCCAGGTTGGACACAGGGGCTTGGAGCTGCTCCAGTGGAAGGTGTCCCTGCCCGTGGCAGGGTTGGACCTGGATGGGCTTTAAGGTCCCTTCCAACCCAAACCAGGCTGGGGTTCTGTTGCCAAGGACTCCAGCCCCTGCTCTGTGCTTTGCACTGATCCACGCACCCCCAGAGCTGCAGCAAAACCTGCTCTCTTTGCACCAGTTCTGCTAAGGGGATTTCAGCACTCGCCCTTCAGTCCCCCCTGCTCCAGAGGTCCCAGGTGAAGTCACCCAGTGCTGGCTTTGGGTGTCTGGAGACCCTTGCCCACCGTCCCTGGGGACACACACACCTCTAACACCTTACTGGGTTCCTTCTCATCCCCAGAGAGGCCGGTGACTGTTAACCTCTTGGGGCTGCAGCTTCCACTGGTGGTAGTGGCCTCCGTATCTCCTGCTCTGTGCTTCAGCAGCAGAGCACAGGACACCGGCACATCCCAGACCTTGGATAAGCACTGCTCAGCCTCAGCTTAGCACCAGTTACCAGCGTTCATCCCATGCCCAAGTCAGGACGCAGCAAGGGCTGGATGTGGGGGGGTTACTCTGGACGTTAACTGTAAATGAGTTTCAGTTCCAGCTGAGGCACATCTGGGTGGACACCGCAGCTCCCGGGCTGAGGGTCAGCAGATCCAGCACTTGCTGGGTCCTGTCTTTGGCATTAACTTCTTATGGCAGCTGAGTAACTGATCTCTCTCAACACTTCCAGTGGTCAGGGGCTTCCCATGGGCCTCGTGTGTGTTCTTCCTGCTGATGTGTTGGGTTTGACCCTCTCCAGAGCCTCCCTTGTCTTGCATGATGGGAGGTCCCACTGAGATCCTTCTATGAGACCCCAGAGAGCAGCAGGCATGGGCAGGAGCAGTTCCATGTGGATTTATCCCTCCTATTGAACCCATGGAACGGCACCTCTAAATAGTAGCAAAATCACAGAGCGTTTGGGATGGAGGGTGAACTGGTGGAGCGTTTGGGTGCCCCACCACACAACCCCACCGTCTGCTTCCAGGAGACCTGGATATTCCCGAACATCCTGCTGTTCTATCCCAAGGCTGCCCGAGCCATGCTGGAATACCGGATCCACACATTGGAAGGAGCGCTGCACAACGCACGGGAGCAAGGCTACGAGGTGGGGATGGGGAAAGGGATGGAGGTGCTGGGCTGGGGGCAGCGCAGCTCCCATGGGCACAGTGAGGCTTTGCTCGGCTCCAGTCTCAGCAGGGCACTGCTCCCCGCGGGTCTGCTCCTGGCAGGGCGCTAAGTTCCCATGGGAGAGCGCAGCCACCGGCCGGGAAGTCTGCCCTGAGGAGATCTATGGAGCGCAGGAAATCCACGTCAGCGGGGACGTGCTGGTGGCCTTTGAGCAGTATTATCACACCACGCAGGTACCGGCAGCGAGCGGCACCGGCGCGGCTCCGGCACTGTCGCTGTTCCCAGAGGAGCTCTGCTGTTCTCTGCTCCCATCAGGGTTGCTGGTGGCGCCTGCGGGTCCCTCCTCCAGCCCTGCGGGCTCTGTCCTTGCTCCTCGTGGCTGGCTCAGCATCCTCTTGGCTCAACCCAGGCCAGTTTTCTGCCTTTCCTCCTGCTGCATCCGTCTCCTGAGAGCTCCTGTCCTGCTGCTGGGCTGGGTCTGGGGCAGCCTCCCTCACACCCTGCTTCTCTCTGGCTGTGGCTCCTCCAGGACCAGAGGCTGTTCAGGGAGGATGGAGGCTGGAGGCTGGTGTGTGCTGTGGCTCAGTACTGGTGCAGCAGGATGGTGTGGAGCGAGGAGGAGCAGTGCTACCATATCAGAGGTACTTCTGCCCCTGCCAGGCCCCTGTGTAGGGATGGGATTGTGAGCAGAGGCTCGGAGCCCCCCCAGCCAGACCTGGACTGGGGCACGTGGCCACTGCCCTCTGGAATATCTTAGGGATAATGGTGGTGTCCATGCAAGCACAGGACAAGGTGCTCGGCTCTCTTCCAGTGCTACAGAGTCTCTCAGCCCCTTCCCACTCATGGGACACCTCTAAGTGTCTTCTTCCGTGCTGGTTCAAGCTGATGCCACAAGCATGGGTGATGCCTTCAGATCTGCCGTTGTGACTGGTGGCACAGAGTGCAGGGGCTTTACAGAGGAAGGACTTAGCTCTAAGTCTTCTCTAAGAGACCTGAGCTGAAATCGCCCAGAGCTGCAGTTCAGTCCCTTGCAGGACATGTGGTGCTGTTGATGCTGACCAAGTACAGCCACCGATGTGGCAGGGTAAAGGGTCTCCCTGTGGCAGCGGTCCTGCTGGAGCACCCTGTGTGAACACGTCCACGCTGGCCCTGGTGGGGCTGCTTCTGAAAGGGGACACTGGGGAAAAGAAGGGGAAGTGAAGGGGGGGTGTCTGTGGGAGGAGGGTGTGGAGGAGCAAGGCTGGGTTAGAGCGAAGGGGTCTCCATGAGCTGGAGGAGCCCCTGGGGTTGCTGCAGGCTGGCTCTGGTGTGAAGATCCCTGGAGAGGACCCCAGTGCTCCCGGAAGAGTCATGTATTTTAATGTCTGTTTTCCCATTCCTCTTGGGAAGGGGCCTTCTCTCCTTCTGGGGACAGGCTGCAGGAAAGCAGCAATGGATAGGGAAGGATTGAATGGCTTGATTGCATGAGCGACTTGGAGGTCTCCTCGCCTGGGGAGCGAGGGAGGTGCCCTGAGGCCGAGGCGCCAGGGCTGTGGCACTGGTCGCTTCTGCTCCACCATGAGCACCTCTCACGTTGTGAGGCCGCTGTGAGGCTCCCGTTGCTCTCCCCAGATGTGATGCCCCCGGATGAGCACCACTGCCACGTTGACAACTCCGCTTACACCAACGCCGTGGCCCAGCGGAGGTAACGCACGCGCCCTGCGGGAGCGCTGCCCCATCTCCTCCTTCCTGCGGCAGGGATGGGAGCAGCGGGGATCCTGCGTGGAATGCACCCTCCTGCTCTTCACCTGCCTCTGTCTGAGCTGCTCCGCTTTGCCTGCCCTTAGTCAGAAGGAGGTGTCCCATGGAGGTTCATCTGACCTGCGTCAGGTGCCTGCAGGAGAGGGGCTCCACTCTACAGGAGGGTTTCTCTCCCCGTGTTTTGAGGTGTCCGTACAGCCGGGCAGTGGGGGGCACCTGAAGCCGGGGGAGCAGACTCACAGCACCAGCAGTGAAAGCTGCTCCCCCGGGCTTGAGCTCTGAGCCCTGTTCTCTCAGAGAACCCTTTCTCTGCAGTCGCGGCTCAGTCAGTTCTTTCTGTTCCCTTCCTCCTCCTCCCTGCTGCCAGGGGTCACAGGCCCTCGTCCATGACATGCAGCATTGTTCAGCTTGACTTTTGCAGCCGATCTGGCTCGAGACTTGATGATCCCAGTGCCCGAGCAGTGGCTGCGCCGCGCCAAGAGCATCAAAGTGCCCTTTGATGCGGGGAAGAAATACCATCCCGAGTACGACGGCTACAGCCCGGGTGAGCCCCCTGTGAGCAACAGGGACTGGAGCAGCCATGGGAGCCCCCGCCGGTGCTTGGCTGAAGTCTTTGGTGTTACTCCCCAGTTGCAGCTGTAGGGTTGTGCCCATGCAGAGCCCGGTGTGTGGATGGGTTCCGCCTCTTGGTCGTCGTTTCTCAGTAGTGAGCTCATACAATTGGGAGATTTGGGAACGCAGAGAGCAGGAAGAGACTTTTAGCGCGGGGCGGCAGTGATGTGGTTGCTGTGAACCCATTGCAGATGGGTCTTACCTTCTGCTGTGTGTTACCCTTCCAGCAACCCCTGGCCCCTGGAAGGGAAGGGGGTGGTTCCAGTGGAAGTGGCCCGGTTTGGTGCCCCTTTTCTCCCAGTGAGGGGTGGGTAACCTGGGAGCTGTTCCTTTGCAGCCGAGGTGTGGGTGACACCAGCCTGGGTGCCCTCAGGGCCGTGCCTGTGTCCTGCCTCAGCACCGCTTCCAGCAAACAGCACCGAGGGCAGACCATGGGCTGCTGCTCTGCTCCGCCTTTGGCACGGCAGTGGAGTTCCACAGCCTTCCCCTCCGATGTGGTGTCTGTTGTGCAAGTCTCTGTGTGCCGGCTTTGTTCCTGTGTCAGTAAACAGACCATTGGTCTGCCAGTTATTCCCGGCTGGAATTGTGGCCTGACTGAGCCCGTCCCCAGGTGAGCCAGTGAAGCAAGCTGACGTGGTCCTGCTCGGCTTCCCACTGATGCACCCCATGAGCCCTGAAGTCCGGAGAAACGACCTGGAGATGTATGAACCCGTCACAGAGCTGCATGGACCAGCCATGACCTGGGTGAGCAGGGCAAAGCCTGACGTGGGGCTCACGGAATCATGGAGTCCCAGCCCGGTTTGGGTTGAAGGGACCTGGAAGCTCCAGTTCCAGCTGATGGTTCTCTCCTGCAGAGCATGTTTGCCGTGGGCTGGCTGGAGCTGAAGGAGGTGCAGAGAGCCCAGACCCTGCTCAACAAGTGTTTCAGCAACATCACGGAGCCCTTCAAGGTGAGCTGGGTGTTGTGTCCCACCATGGGGGCTTCCCCGTGACCGACACAGCTTGCCTCTGCCTTGCTGTTCTCAGATAGGTCACGTCACACCAAGAGGCACCACGAGGGCCAAGGCCTGTGCTGGCCGCACGTGCGGTCACTGGGTTATTGCTGTATTGAGCTGCGTGGTTGCACGCTCGGTCTCCTCTCCGCATGCTTCCCAACAGCGGTAAGGAGGCATCAGCTTCCTACCAGGCAATACAAAGCCCTGGGCCAGTGTCATCACCCCAGGCTTCCATCTGCTGCCAGGGATGGGAAGGGAACAGGGGTGGTGATGTTTAGAGGTGCATCAGAGACCGCCCAGTGCCAGGGTGGGCAGCAGGGCACGGACACTGCAGCACCCCAGATCCGTGACATTGGCAATGGTCAGTGTCCACAGCCCCCCAAGCCCATGAAGAGTCCCAGTGCAAGTGCTGAGCCCTTTCTTTCTCTCGCTGGAGCAGATCTGGGTGGAGAACTCGGATGGCTCAGGAGCTGTGAACTTCTTGACAGGGATGGGTGGATTCTTGCAGGCCATCCTCTTCGGCTACACAGGCTTCAGGTGAGACCTGTGTTGTGTCGCTTTAGTTTGTAAGCTATTGCATGTGCTTGAGCCCTCACCTTTGAGCTGGGGCGCTGTGTGTTTGCTCATGGAAAGGAAAGGGACTCGCAGCATCCGGAATATCCTCCAAAGCTCCCAGCAGGTAATGAACAAACAGGAACGTTGGTGATCCTGGCTGAACTGTGGTACTGGTGGAGATCAGCGTGGAGTTCCCAGAAATGCTAAGCTTTGGTCCATTTCTCCTCTAGCCACATCAGTACTGAGAGGCATTGGCTTCAAAAGGAGCCAAGGCTGGGCCACCACTGAGCTCCTCAGCACTAGTTGAGACCCTCCATGAAGAGGGACATCTCTGTATGATCTCAGGGTTGTAGTTAGCCTGCATCATGTTGATGTCTCTATCAGAAACGCATCCAGAGCTGCCCACTCCATGGGTGGTTGTAGCTGTGGTTTCTTCACTCAATGTGGGTGAAGCTTCTTGACTATGAGCCACCAATTGATCTGGCTGTTGGTTAACTAATGGAAGAGAAAGTCCATACAACCACCTTATGGGCAAAACCAAGCCTGCTTCTTTTATGCCTTGTACCTACACTCCTTACAAAGGGGACCTTTGTAAATAGAGACCCTGGTCCTCTCCCGCCACACTGAGCTGCCATAGGCCTATTCCCACTGTAAAGACTGGAAATGGATTTGGAGCAGCTAAGAGACTTCCCAGGACACTGGGTGAGTTACTCGCACACTTGGGAAGCGAAGTGGCATTCCCTAAGTCTGCTTCTGGCTTAGCTGGAACATCATCCCGTCTCCTTTGGACGTGGTGTGGCACAACCTCATGCAGCCCCTCTGAGGCCGTATCCCGCTGCACACAGGAGGCTCGGCAGGTCCCTGTGGAGGAAAGTGCTCACCTGGCATCCCCACAGCCTTCGGATACCTCAGGGAACACATCAAGCTCTTCCTGTCATTTCCACTGTCTCCTGCCCAAAGCAGCCGCTGGCTTCAGCCTGAAGCACCCGGCCCTGAGCGTGTTCCTGGTTGAAGCGAGGATGGAACCCACCCGTTACTCGGAGCTGGGTGTGAGCTCAAACCCCTCATCCAGCTCCTGCGGCGCACCGGGGGCTGCAGGTGCTCCGTGTGTGTGTGGGTCGGGCCCCTCGGCGCCGGCTCAAGCCACAGGCGCTGGGGTTGCAGCCAGAAGTGCAGAGATGTTGAGGGGCCATTGAGCAGCCCTCAAGGCTGGGTTGGGGCTGTGGCCCAGGCTGGCGCGTTGCCCTGCCCCTGAGGCTCTTCAGTCCTTGAGGCTCTCTCGAGTCCCCTCCAGCCCATTGAGCCCTCTCAGCAGACCGAAGGTGGCGGTCGAGAGCTCTTATGTCAAGATGTGAGGAGGAGATAACGGTGACCGCTGCCTCTTCTCATCCAAAACACACAAATGGCTTCATCTGGCTTTGGGTGAGGGCTTGAAAGGGGGTTCAAGCTGTTTGCTTGGGTTTGATCTCTCGGTGGAGGAGCTCCTATAGTGGTGCTGAGCCCCGCAGCCCGCGGGGAGTGGAGCTGAGGTCGTTCATGAGGGTTGCTTTGCTGACCTGCTCCGGTCACAGCCCGGAGGGGAGGTGAGGACCAGGCTCTGTGGGAGCATCCCCATTGGGATGGTCCATTACAGGCAATGGGGCAGTGCTCAGGTCAGGTGTGTCTCAGGAGCTGAGGACCGTGTCCAGGAGCATCTCCACCAGGGTTGGGCTGAGCTCCTGCATCACCTCCCCCATGTTCTGTAGCTGTCAGAGCAATGGCAGCAAGTGGGAACGGGGACTTGTGATGGGTACCTCAGCTGAGGCTGAACCTGCATCCCGCAATCCCAGCCCATGAGGCTGAACCTGCATCCCACCATCCCAGCCCATGAGGCTGAACCTGCCTCCCACCATCCCAGCCCGTGAGGCTGAACCTGCATCCCACCATCCCAGCCCGTGAGGCTGAACCTGCATCCCACCATCCCAGCCACAGCCACCTCCCGAGCTCCTCACTCGTTGCAGTGCATGGCCCGGAGCCTGCGCCCGCAGGTCTGTGTGACCACTGTCAGTGGCAATCCCTGCCTGGGGACCATGGCCACCTCTGCCCGTGCCAGTGCCCTGTCCCCCTTCCCCTCTCAGAGCAGAGGTGCTGGGGGCGGCCCAGGAGCCGCAGTGGGACCTGCGCTGCTCTGCACTGGAAAAGAGCGTTTCCCTCTTTTTGTTCCTTTTTTATTCAAATAACCCAACAGAGTGGAAGCCACAGAGCACAGGAGAGGAGCTGGGAGGGGACAGGAATGCTTTAGGGAGCTGGGCCCTAAGATCACAGCCCAGGTTGCTCTTCGGTAGGTGCTTCATTGGTGTGCTTGGATTTGCCCAGAGATCCTTGGGCTACGCCAAGAACTGAATTCTCCTGTATGTGAAGGGACACCAGAAGGGACATATCCGAAGGGGTATCCAAATACTGATACTCCCGTGTCTGAAGGGGCTACAAGGATGAGGAGGGGGACTCTTCATCAGGGACTGTAGCGATAGGACAAGGGGTGATGGGTTCAACCTGAAACAGGGGAAGTTCAGGTTGGAGATAAGGCAGAAACTCTTCCCCGGGAGGGTGCTGAGGCGCTGGCACAGGGTGCCCAGAGAAGCTGTGGCTGCCCCATCCCTGGCAGTGTTCAAGGCCAGGTTGGACCCAGGGGCTTGGAGCTGCTCCAGTGGAAGGTGTCCCTGCAATGGCAGGGTTGGAGCTGGAGGAGCTTTGAGGTCCCTTCCAGCCCAAACCATTCCATGATTCTATGACTCTTTCTGCCCACAGAGGCACAGGGTTAGGGATGTGTCTGGGACGTGTCTGTCTCTGTGGGGAGGTGGCTGCGCCCCCAGAGCTGCTTTCCCTCATGGCCACCCCTTGTTCCCAGCACTGATGTGCCCCTGCCTTTCCAGGATCACAAGGTCCAGCCTCCGCTTCGACCCGGCCCTTCCCGACGACATCCACGAGCTGAACGTCACCGGCGTCTCCTACTTGGGCAACAAACTCAGGTTCAGCATCACCAGAGAAGAGATTGGGATCGAAGTGACCGAGAGTCTCCGGGACCCTCCGGCACTGCCCCTGGAAGCGGTGCTGGAGGAGTCGGGGCAGCGGCTGC
This sequence comes from Ara ararauna, assembly GCA_028858755.1. NCBI lineage: Eukaryota > Metazoa > Chordata > Aves > Psittaciformes > Psittacidae > Ara > Ara ararauna. The sequence goes on along the minus strand of CM054380.1, from coordinate 92,458,970 downwards.
CCCTGCACAAAGGTGCGGTGCCACCGCTGGGGCTGCTGCTGCAGTGAGGACAATGTGGGGAGATCCCACAGCTCAGGCGGGGTTTGTTGTAGGGCAGAGGATCTCGCTCCCCACGGCTGCTGGTTGGATCCAGAGATCATCCCCTGGCACCTCTTGAACCTCGGCTGCTCTGCACCGGAGCAGAAGCAGATGAAGAAGATGATGAAGATGATGAAGAGAGGATGGTGGCAGAAGGGAAGGTGAAGGTGGGTCCCAGGCTGGGCCATAAACCCTCTGTCCCCATGGGGCTGTGTGTGCTCTGTGTCCCTGTGGCCCCAGGATGGGTGGTGGGCTCAGAGCTGTCACCGTGGCTGGGGTGGCAGCAGCTCCAAGATGCTGAGCATCCTTGTAGCAGCCCAGGCATCCGGTCTGGTCACTGTTATGTCCTGCAGTGTCCTGGCTTCAGGCATTTCCCATGTCCTGGGAAACCCCGAGGGCAAGAAGGGGAAGGGCTGTGCCTATGTACATGTGCAAATCGGGGCACGATACCCCCAGACCCAGCCTGCACCTTGCAGCATTCCCTCCAGCGTACCCTTTGCTGGGTCAGGGTGGGGATGTCAATGGCATTCCCGGCTCCGCTGGGTCTGTCCTCTCCAAACAAACCCCAGGAATCTCGGCTGGATCCCGCAGTCTATAAAAAGCCCCTTGGCTGCTCCCTGCCACAGGCAGCATGTGGGAATGCTTTGGGAAGGAGGAGAAGCGAGTCCCCTGCCCTGTAATTACACTGGTTCCTGGTCAGGCCTCGTCACCAGTCACCCAACCCCTAATCAACAGCACTTCTTTGCAGCAGGGCAACATCCCCTTCATCCCCTCATCCCGATGACAGCCCCATGGGCTGGATTTGGGTTTGTGTGGGGCTGGCGATAGAGCCCCACTGGCCTCTGGCAGCTTTAGGCTGGGTGGCACGAAGTGTCACGGGGATTATGGCTTGTCCTGGCTGAGACAGGCGCCATCAGAGCATGAAACCCCCACATTTGTATTGTCCCTTTCACCCCCCCGCACGATAGAGGCACTCAGAGGCTTGTGGAGTGTGAGATGTTTAATGAGCAGTGCTGCCCGAGGCGGGGATGCTGCGTGCGTGCACGCAGGGTCGTCAGGTGAAACCGAGCTGTGGGGCCGCGTGCCGTGGGGCTGGGGGTGCTGCTGCGGCAGGGACTATGTGGGGCTGAGCCACCCCAGCTCAGTGGCCATGACGCTGGGTCCCCTTGGACCAGTGGCCGCCCTGGGGGGCCACCAGCCCCGCGAAAGGGGTCTCCACAAGCCCTTTCCCCCCCATCACTTGTCCTCGTCGTCGCTGCCGCTGAACTGGTAGGTGAAGAAGCCGACGGAGTCCCGGGCGAGCTGGGCGAGGTGGATGACGCCGGTGATGGCCAGCGCGGCCAGCACCAGCGGCAGCAGCACGCTGCACGCCGTGGCCAGCACGTTGTAGCACCGTGCCTTGGAGCTCAGGCGCCGGGCGGCCTCCACGTCCCCGGCCACCCTCCGGTCCCGCGCCTGCAATGCCAGAGATGGGGCAGCAGCGCCCATGTGCCCTCCCCGAGTTCCCCCCCCAAGCCGGGCTACGTGGCTTTGCCTTGTCGCAGCCCATCAGCAGTGCCAAGAGGGCGGCTGGATCCACCCCGGCTCCCTGCTCCTTGCCGATGGGATTTTCCCTCCTGCGTATTCCAGAGCCCTTCTGGCTCCAGCTCTTGCTTCCCCCATCTTTCCACCCTGGTCCAGTCGGGCACACGTAGGGGCTGGAGGCACCCCAACACCTTCTGGAAGCAGCAGTTGGTCCTCCAGCAGTGGCAGGAGGCTGTGATTATCTAAGGGGCTCTCATAGCCTTGTTAATAGGTAGCAGGAAAGGTGTGGGGGGGCTTTACTTTGTCACTCAGGGAGCCTCCCGACTGCGTTGGGCTCTGGTGCCCCATCTCAGCCCACCCAGGTGAGCTCCGTGCCTCCTCCGGAAGCCCATCCCTTGGCATCAGCACGGGGAGGGCTCCCCGGTGCCCCCCAACACCCATCCTCCCCATGGGTCCTCGCTGCCTCATGCCCGTACCTTGACGGAGAAGGCGAGCGCCACGAAGCCGAGGCAGCAGAAGTTCATGTAGATGGTGTTGAAGATGGACCAGACGAGGTGGTCGCGGGGCAGCGGGGACGGCTCCCGCTTGCGCTCGTCCTCCCGCGGGTACGAGGTGTCCATGGCCACGGTGAGGGGCACCCCGCGGCTCTCCGGCTGCACCAGCCCGGCTGCGGCAGCGGCGCGGGGCCGCCCCTTATATAGCCCCCGGCTGCGGCTCCTCTATATATAAACCTGGGAATTGCCGCCCTGGCGGGGCTGTGGTTGTCCCTCGGCTTGGCTGGGACACGGAACACACACGCTGGGATGTGTGAGCCAATGGGGTTTACATTCAGCCTTCCCTCTGCTACGAGGACGCAGCGAGAGGCTCGGGGAGGATGGAGCCGTGGGGTGACTTTGAACCCAAGTGACCGCCACCCCGAGGGGTCGAAGCCCGGTGCCAGAGGCTCCGGCTCACACCGGTGCCTGCAGCCCGGTCCTTCTGGTGGTGCTGTCCCGGGAAACCCCTCGTTGGCAGCGCCCGAGGCGTTAAATGGGAACTGAAAACCGAGGTGTGGAGGCGCTGCTTGCGCGAGCTTCCCTGAAGCGGGAAGCGTTCGGGGCTGTGGCAGGACGCGGTTTGGGCCACCAGAACACGGGCGCTGATTTATTGTTTCCCCTTTTCCTGAGCTTCCTGGAAGAACCTTGTGCGGGATCCGGGCTGGAAGCGCTCTGCACCCCGGGGGGGGGGGAGTGCAGGCAGGGAGCTGGCAGCTCCTCAGCTGCCCCAGAGGTGCACAAGGACCCTCCTCCTTCGCCGCGGTGAATGAGGCGACAGACGAGGGGCTTTGGCGGCACAAGCTTTATTTGTGGCAGCAGTGACCTGTACCTGTGTCACCAGCAGCGCTCTGGGGCTTGTCCCCCGTGTGTCCCTACCTGGTCCAGCAGTCCCCTTGCAAGGCAGTGGAGGGGACACCGGGAGCGCGGTCAGCGAGGGGACACCGCTCCTCTCCCTCTGCCCCCAAGAGGGGGCATTATGGGGGTCGCAGCAGCACCCCGTGGGGTGGCAGCAAGCAGGGCCGTGGCCACGCAGCAGTCAGATGGTGGTGAGCACGATGGAGCTGATGATGAAGATGGTGATGACCAAGAGGGTGAGGACCAGCAGCACGGAGCAGATGATGTTCAGCACCTTGGCACGGGTGCCGTGCTGCCGGGCACCCTCCATGTCCCCCAGCACCTTGCAGTCACGGGCCTGGGGGGGGCAAATGAGGGGCTCAGAGGTTACAGGGGGTTAGGGAGGCCGGCACATCCCGGGGGTGGTGGTGGGACCTCTGGGAAGCATCACCCCAGGGTAGGGGGTGAAGCCACCGTCGCTGCCCGTCCCCATCCCCAGAGTGGGCAGGTTTTGGGGGCCGCATCGGGGGAGGACCAGATCTGGGGTTCTAGTGCTGGACAGCATCAGTGGGGCTGGGATGGGACAGTGGAGCTGGGGGTCCCAGGGCTGAACGGCATCAGTGGGGCTGGGATGGGACAGTGGAGCTGGGGGTTCCAGGGCTGAACGGCATCAGTGGGGCTGGGATGGGAGAGTGGAGCTGGGGGTCCCAGGGCTGAATGGCATCAGTGGGGCTGGGATGGGAAGGTGGAGCTGGGGGTTCCAGGGCTGAACGGCATCAGTGGGGCTGGGATGGGAAGGTGGAGCTGGGGGTCCCAGGGCTGAATGGCATCAGTGGGGCTGGGATGGGAGAGTGGAGCTGGGGGTCCCAGGGCTGAATGGCATCAGTGGGGCTGGGATGGGAGAGTGGAGCTGGGGGTCCCAGGGCTGAATGGCATCAGTGGGGCTGGGATGGGAAGGTGGAGCTGGGGGTTCCAGGGCTGAACGGCATCAGTGGGGCTGGGATGGGAAGGTGGAGCTGGGGGTCCCGGAATGGGACAGTGGTCAGGGCGACATGGGGGGAATGGTGAGGATAGGGCTGGGGGGGAGGTTCCGGTTCGGTGTAGGGGTGTTGCATGTCTGGCTGTATCCGGGTTGGGTCCTGGTAGGGGGGGCCGGTTTGGCTCGGGGTGTCCCGGGGTGCCCTTTCCGGTTGGAGGAGACGGGTCGGGGTTGTCAGATGGGGGTCCCCGGTGTCCCCCCCCTCACCTTGATGGAGTAGACGAGCGCAGGGAAGCAGAAGCAGCCGACGAAGGTCAGCCCGAAGCCCAGGAGCAAATTGAAGAGCGACCAGAGCACGTAGTCCCGGGGCTGCTCAATGCGGCCGCTGGCGGGGGTCGCGCCCGCCCCGGGGGGCTGCAGCGGGATTGACACCTCCACTTGTTGCGGCTTCATGGTGGGACTGCGGGAGGGAGGGGGCGGGATTGGTCCCGCACCGCCCCCAGCGCCGGACCGTCCCGCGACGGGACCGACCCCGCACCGCACCCAGGGCCGGGGGGTGACCCAAGAGCTGAGTTTGCTCCCTGGGGGCGCGGTTTCTCCTCCCGCCGGGTTCAGCGCCCGTGTGGAGCTCGCGCTGCAGAACGAGGTCCGGGGGTGGAAAAAGAAAGAAGGAAGCACCGGGGAGGTGAAACTCGTCCGAATCAGGCGAGCGCAGGCGCGGGGAGCTTCCGAGCATGTGGCCTTAGGACCAGCAGCATCCTTCCCGCTGAGGGGCCGGGTCCTGGCGCCAGAGGCTGTGCAGAAAGCCGGTCCCGATGGCTGCTGAGGAATGTGTTTTCCTGTCGGGGGCTGAGAGGTTCCATGCCCGTTCCCCTGGGTAACACTGGCGCGGGGATGAGCCCCCTGATCTGCAGCCCTCAACCCATGGGGAACTAAAGGTCCCTTTTAACCTCCCTTCCACGCCTGGAGGGGATGCACAAGGGGGTGGCTGGAGGGGGGCAAGGGCTGGGGGGTGGTCCTGGGGGTGTCTGTGCTCCAGCCGCAATGGCTGATATACAGCACTGCAGGAAAAGCTGCTCACAGGAGCTCAATGGGGGTTCCCCATGTTGGGCATTGGGGTGCTGGCCTGGGACAGCCACAGGGACTGAGGGCAGCTGGTTTGTTCCTTATCCATCTGTTCTGAGCGTCCACACAAGTGTCTATACAAGCAGTTGACACGATGGAGGGAAGGGTTGGGATCCAGAGGGACCTGGATGGGCTGGAGAGATAGGAACCTCATGGAGTTCAACAAGGCCAAGTGCAAGGTCCTGCTTCCAACAGGAATACGGGACGGAGGCCTCTCTGCTGGGATGTCAGCCCAGAGCATTCCGGGAAGCCCCAGGACTTTTCTGCCTGTGTTGGCCGATTGAGGAGCTGGGGAGAGCTCCGGGCTGCACAGTGACCCCAAACCTGTGCCATTGCCATGGGCACCCACCCCGCCGCAGCGATGTGCTGGGAGAGATTTGGGCGGAACAAGCTGGACGCTGCTCCTGCGGGTCCGGGAGGAAGCGGGAAGGGGCAGGAGTGTGTGGGATGCACCACATCCCACCGGAACCTCGCCAGCCCCTTGTGCAAGGGCTGCGGCCACTGCCAGCGCTGCGGGGCCGGAGCCGGGGCCCGGGGGCTCAGCGTGAAGGTTTCCTGGGAGGTTTCTGGGCTCATAAACAGCTCCGCAGCCCCTGACGGGCGCTGATGGGACGTTCACATCCGCGGGACGCTCCTGCGGGCAGGGGCAGCCTCCCCGCTGCTTTCCCCCAGGGAAGGAGCGCAGGAATGGATGATTCACCAGGAGGCGGCTCCGCACATGCCCCTGGTGTTGCGGTGGGGCCGCCGACACCGCCTCCCGAGGGCGGCTTCTTGGCAGTAGCTCCCTGTTCTTGGAAATGAAAGACCTCATTCCGCATCCTCGGGGGGCCCCAGCCCCGAGGCCCTGAGGATGAGGAGCACGAAGGCTTCCAGCGAGCTTTGCGAAGGGGGAGCAGGGCCAGCTGCATGCTTGAGGCTCTGCCAGATGGGATTGTGCCAGGGTTTGCCATGGGGTCCCGTTGGATGCTGGTGAAGCTGGCAGGGCCATCTGCCGGCACGAGGCTGCTGCCGCTTCCCACAGCATCTTGGTGGCGGTGATGGCTGTGTGAAAGGCTGGCGCCTGTCGTGGTCCGACAGAACCCCATGGAGCCATTGCTCCATCCCCACTGGTGGGGTGGGGAGAGAAGGGGAAGGGTAAGAGTGAGGAAATGCGTGGGCAGGGATCGAGACAGCTCAATAGGGAAAACAAAAGCAAAGTAAGGAATTCCTTCACCCTTCCCATCACAGGCGGGGGTTCAGCCAGGCCCAGGACTCACGCATCATGGTCACTTGGGAAGACAACATTGATCCAAATGTCCCTTTTCCTCCTCCTTCCCCTAACCTCATAGTGCGACACCACATGGTCTGGGATATCCCAGTGTCAGCCGGGATCAGCCGTCCTAGCTGTGTCCCCCTATCTCCTTGTGCCCCCCCGCCTGCTTGCTGGAGGAGCAGCACAGCCCTTGGCACAGTGTAAGAGTTGCTCAGCAACAACCAAACATCCTGCGCTACTCACCCTGTTTCCAGCACAAACCCAAACCAGTCCCAGCACAGCCACTGGGAGGGAAATTAACCCTGTCCCAGCCAAACCCCGCACAATGTGAGCAAGGTTTGGGGGGGGAGGTGGGGGGCTTGTCCCACTTTGCCCAGGCAATCGGGGATGGAGCCACATTGCCCACAGCTTCCCCTTCCCTCTGGAAGCACATCCCGGCCCCGCTGCCACATGTGTGGCTGCACAGTCCTGATGCAGCTCCTTTGGCACAAGCACTTTGCACGGCCCCGCAGCCCAAAACACCGAATCATGGAATCAACCAGGTTGGAAAAGCCCTTCAAGCTCATCCATTCCCACCCTTGCGCCAGCACTGCCATGGCCACCACTAACCCATGGCACTGAGGCCTCCGTCATCTCCACGGTGTGTGAAGGCTTGCAGGGCCGGTGACTGCAGCCCTGCCCTGGGCAGCCTGTTCCAGTGCTGAGCACCCTCTGGGGAAGGAATTGTTCCTCAGCTCCATCTAACCCTGCCCTGGTGCAGCTTGAGGCCGTTTCCTCTTGTCCCATCCCTTGTTCCTTGGGAGCAGAGCCCAGCCTCCTCCTGGCTCCATCCTCCTGGTGACACCCCAGCAGAGGTGAGGTGCTACCTGCATCCTTGGGGTGAAGGTGAACCTTACAAGCACTTTATATCCCCTGTGGATGCCTCTTCCCCACAAGTACCCAGGATCACTGAACTCAGCTCATCCTTGTGCATCATCCCCATGATGGTCCTTGCCAAGGGCAGATGCCGTTTCTCAGCCAGCCAAGCTGGTGTGGGGAGACCCCAACCCTCTTCCCCCACCAAAATGAACCAGAGCCAGGGGCAAAAGTGAAAGAAACCTTTATTTGAACCAGGTTTTTGGAAGGAGGCACTTCTCCTCTGGGGCACTTGGGGCCGTAAATCAGAGCGAAGCAGCAAGCAGGAAAACAAGCTCTGCCCCTTTGCCATAGGCAGTTTTTGCAAGCTCAGCTCCCAAAGTGTATCCATGCACTTCCAGGGAGGCAAATAAAGGCTCCACAGGGGCTGTGAGCAGCGAGGGAAGCAGGACAGGACCCCAGCAGGCTCTGGGGTGCTCCAGGGAGGTGTCGCTGTGCCCGTGCAGCGAGAAGGGGACTAAGTGGGGCCATAGAATGTGTGATGCTCCTGCTCATTCACGACGCTTTTTATGGCAGCGGTGATGTCACTGGCCACGAAGATGACAATGATGATGGCGAGGGCGACGAGAAGGATGCTGAGCACCAGGGCGGTGATGTTGAGCTGCTTGGAGGTGGAGCCATAGCTCATCGCTCCGCTGTAGTCACCAAGCAATTTGCGGTCCCTCGACTGGGGGAGCAGGGGAGGACAGTCAGTGGGGATGGGGGGGGGACAGTCAGTGGGGTTGGGGTGAAGGGGACAATCAGTGGGGTTGGGGGGAGCCTACGGAGGGGGACACCCCAGGTGGCTCAAGGCTGCAGGTGGATGGGAAAGGTGCTGCCCGCTTCTTCAGAGCCTCCAGCCACGGCCAGTGGTCCATGGGGGGGCTTTGGGGGTCCATTGGGCACCCTTGTGTTTGGGGCTCTGTGAGGCTCATGATGCTACCTGGGACTGGGGACTCTGTGGGTCCATGGGTCTCCCTGGGGTCAGGGGCTCTGTGGGTCCATGGGGGCTCTGTGGGGTCTATGGGGCACCCCAGGGTTGGGGCTCTATGTGGTCTCTCTGGGGTCAGAGACTCTGTGGGGTCTCCGGGGCCGCCCCCATCCCACCGGATTGGTGATGCCCGGGCTCCCCAAGCCCTCCCCCGGCGGGAGCCCCCTCCCCGATGGCCCCCCCACCTTCACGGAGTAGATGAGTGCCATGAAGCCGAGGCAGCAGATGTTGGCGTACAGCATGGTGCAGATGGACCAGACGAGGTGGTCGCGGGGCGGGGGCTGCGGGGGGGACTCCACCGGTATCACGGCGCTCCGAGGCAGCCCCTGCATGTCCAGCGCCTCCGACAGCGGCTCGTAGGGCGGCCGCGACCGCTCCATCCCGCGTGCGGTTCCGAGGAAGGCTCCGGGGAAGGCTTCGGGAAAGGCTCCGGGGGAGGATCCGGGGGAGGATCCTGGGGAGGATCCGGTGCTCACCGGGGCCGGGGGGCTCCTGCGGCAGTTTCGTTTCCCCGAGACCAAGTACGGGGCGGGGCGGACCCTTCCTGACCCTGCCCCCCCCCGTCCTCTGCCCCCACGTTGCTCTTTTCTCTGTTTTCTCCACCCCTTCCTTCCGTGGCCCCTCCTTTACCTCTTTCTTTGCCCCCTTTTCCTTTGCTCTCTTCTTTCCTCATCCCTCTCTTTATCCCCTCCCGGGGTGGCCGTTTGGGGAAAACCCGGCGCGTTTTGGGGTGCTTGGCAAAGAAACCCGGAATGAGGTCCTATCCCCACGGCACAAGGAACCCCTTTCCCTCACGCCTTCAGCCCCACATCCCAGCTGCCGCCTGCCGGCGGCTGGAATTTCAGTGCAAGTGGTTCAGGCCGATGGGACGCAACTTCATTGGGCTGAAGGGGACTTTAAAGCTCCTCCAGCTCTAACCTCTGCCACGGGCAGGGACACCTTCCACTGGAGCAGCTCCAAGCCCCTGGGTCCAACCTGGCCTTGAACACTGCCAGGGATGGGGCAGCCACAGCTTCTCTGGGCACCCTGTGCCAGCGCCTCAGCACCCTCCCAGGGAAGAGCTTCTGCCTCAGAGCTCATCTCAGTCTCCCCTCTGGCAGCTTAAAGCCATTCCCCTGTCCTGTCCCTCCATCCCTTGTCCAAAGCCCCTCTCCAGGTTTCCTGCAGCCCCTTTAGGCACTGGAGCTGCTCTCAGGTCTCCCCTTCACACAGCAGAGGGTCAGGATCCCCTCCCTGAGCTGCTGCACACGCTCTGCGGGTGCAGCCCAGCACACAGGGGGTTCTGGGCTCAAGTGCACACTGAAACCGGGTCATGGGGAGCTTCTCCTCACCCAACACCCCAAATCCTTCTCTTCAGAGCTGCTCTCAGTCCATTCCCATCTGAAGCTATTACACAGATGCACCTCCGTAGTATGACAGGATATTACCTTTGTTAGTGCACTTTAATTCAAATTATATATATTCACTGTGTTCTATAAGGAGGTAATAACATTTTACAGGCAACTCTGGGATTGTTCATGCTTAAATAAACCAAACCAAAGGACAGCCCGGCCCTGCGAAGGACTTTGCTTCTCAGCAGCTTCAAGCTGTCCTTGAAGGATAAAGGATGTCCCAGGGCAGGCGGGATGACGCTGGCATCCTGCAGCATCCCATCCCTGTGACAGATCCCGGGCATCGCAGACCAGTAACTCCAGCAAGATGGACCCCAGGGACACCGGGACTTGGTGATGAGCCCAGTCACCGCTGGAGTGCTGGGAGGGTGTAAGAACCCTCTGTAAAGGCACATTTGGGGTGCCCTGGTCAGGCTGGGACCCTGCATGTGCATCAGTATTTGCTCTGCTCTGCACTGTGTGTCCCCTTCCCTCCTCCATTAGCATGATTTTTTTGGGATGACCCATCGACATTCCCAAATCTCCTGCCCCCCACCCCAGGGACACCAGTGGGGTGGGAAGAGGCTGAACTGTGGTCCCATGGGCGAAGGCTGCACAATCAGTGGCCTCCTGCTGCCTGTGCTGGAGAGATGCAAGAAACAGGGGAAGCAACCGCTTCATTTCTCCAGATGTGCCTCTTCCACATCCATTGTGCGGAGATCCCCTTCATCCCGGCCTCCTCCTCCCTAACGGGACCGAGCTCCCTGCTCGGCGCCTTCCCCCCGCCCCTTTCGGCTGATCTGGGCTCAACTGCCGGCTGATCACCCTGCGAGGGGACGAGCGCAGAGAGCAGCGATCCAGAGCTCTGGTGCCCTCTAGTTTCGCAGCTCTGGATGTGGTTTTTTCCTCTCTTAACTGATTCGCCCTCGGTTTTTGTCCGCCGCTGGAGCCGCAGCGAGGAGGAGCCGCTGCCTCTGCTTGTGCGGCGGCGAAGGAGAGCAGGGAGCGAAACCAACCCGCTCTTTTCTCTTGCCGAGGCAAGAACCGGCATCGGTGACGGGAGCTGTGGCCGGTCTCAGCCTGGCTGCGCACAGGCGACCCCGGGGCCGTGGCGAGCGGCTCCTCAGAGGCACACGGTCCGTGACTCCCGCACCAGCGGCGAGGCCGTGGTCACCGTGGGCATAATTAAGTCCTATTGTTAATTAGTGCTGTGCTTTGCGCAGGGCGAGCTCCTGCCCTCGCACTTCCAGATGGCCGCGGGGGTCCCTGCGTCCGTTCCCACGGGATGCCCGCACCCAGCACAGGGGATCACGGCGATCCCATCCCTGCGTGATCCCGGCAGGAAGGGCTCGGGGGGTCCCTGCACCCCCCGGGGCGGGCGGGCGATGCTCGCACCGATGAGGAGCGACCGCGGACCCCCCGCGCTCCACACCGGACCCGAAGCGGTCGGGCCCCGCCGCGCCGGAACGTACCATCCCCGCCGCGGGAGGAAGGGGTCGGGAGTCGGCCCCCGCCGAGGCCCGCGTTACCCATCCCGCCGGCCGCCCGGGGCCCCGCCGCACGGAGAGTCCTTCTCCTCCCGACCCGCCCTTCCTCCGCGAGGAATATGGACGGGATGAGGACGGGAACGGGGGCGGGACACAGCCAACCCCCCCCGCGCCCCGCATGGCCTCGCCCGCGGCGCCTCGCGGGGATGCCGGTCCCGTTGGCCTGGAGACGCGCGGCGCTCCGCGGGCTCCTCCCCCGCGGGGCTCCCATTGGCTGCGAGCCCGCGCTGGGCGCTCCGCCATTGGTCGGCGGTGCCGTCGCTCGGGCCGAGGGGGCGTGGCTTCGGCGGCGGCGGGGCGGTCCCGGTCCGCAGCTCCCGCGCCCCTCCCGGCCCCGCTCATTCATTCCCCACCCGCGGTCCCGGCGCCACGGGCGGGCGGCGATGCCCCGGGGGGTCGGGGGCCCCCGCGCTGAGCCGCCCCTCTGCCCTCGCGGCCGGCCCGGAGCGAGCGGGCTGGGCGGGCGGGGGGCCCGATGGGCCGCGGCTAGGCCGGCGGCGGCGGCGATGCGGGCGGCAGGATGCCGCGGCTCCCGGTGAAGAAGCTCCGGAAGCAGCTGAAGCTGCTGCTGCTGCTGGCGCTGCTCACCTTCGCCGTCTGGTTCACCTACCTCCACATCAGCCTGGTGCGCCAGGGCCGCGCCCTGCGCCTCCCCTTCGCCTACGGCAGAGGTAACGGGGGGGGGGGGCGGTCGACCCTCCCTTTAACTGCCGGGGGCAACACCGGGGAGCACTCCCCGATCCCCATCACCCCTCGGTGCGGGCCCTCGGAGCGGTTTGGGGTCCCCCCCAAGGAGTGGGGGATGTCCCCCACGGCGCTGGGCTCCCTGAGCCCTCCCGGCTCCGCTCTCAGCGCCCCCAAGGTGGGACCTGCAGGATGGGGGCCCCCCCCGGTGAAAGCCCTCCTCCCAGGGCGGGTCCATCCCGCATCACCCGGGTGGGTCTGGGGAGAGCAGGACCCCACCGCGGGCATCTCATGCTCTACCCTTGCGCCTTTGGGATCTGGGGAGACCCAGGAAGGTCCCCAATCCGCTTGAGGGGGGCAGTTTCATCCCCTCCCTCGAGCGGCCCCGTTCTCTCTTTTCCGCCCGCCGCTTGGCTGCGACGACAAAGAGGCCATTTATAGCCACTGTCGTTGCCTGGAATGGGCAAACCCAACCCGCCCATCCTTGCCCAGCAGTCTCCCAGCCTGTGCTTCCCTATCCAAATAACCCCCTTGCCCCTCCGACCCGCTGGACACCCGGGAAGGCATCCGGGATGCTCCGAGGGGCAGGTGCTGGTGCCTTGCGGTTCCGCTTCGTGGTTAATTGCTCCCGGTTTTACCCTTGAAGACCTCATTGGGCTGCTTGGAGGGGACATAAAACTCTATGGAATATTTGCGGTGTGAAACTTGGGCTGCAGCGATTCTGCTCGGAGTAAACTTGCGGGGTTTGTCCTAAAAAATTAGGGAGGAATGAGAGTTGGTGCTTATTTGGGCAGGGAATGGCGGGGAATGGCTTCCCTGGGCGCTCGGAGCTGCTCTAGAGGCTGGTGAAGCCTCTCAGCCGGGAAACCCGAAGTTTCCCACCGTAGCGGCAGCATGATCCTGCAGATTTTGGGGCCTTATGGGGAAAAGGGGATAGCGCCGATCAGAGCAGCAGGGAATGTGCATCCATCCCCGCGGAGGAGGGGTTACGGGGAGGCTGCGCCGCTGCTTCCCTTTCCCCGCCGCAGGGTCGAGCCTCATGGCAAAGCCACAAGTAGCAGCGGTCTGACCACAGGCGGCTGCTCGGTGTTATCCTGGGTCATCCCCGGTTATCCTGGTTTGGGCAGGGCCGAGATCTTCCTCTTTCGGCTCCGGCGGCCTCGGGCAGTGGGAGAGGGCACCGGAGGATTTCCTGGCACGGGAGGATGCTCGGCGCGATGCCTGCGTGTGCCGCTGCCTCTCCTGGGGGCTTTTGAGGTGCTGAGCCCTGTTCCTGCTCTCCCTCACCTCCTCCCTAGTGCACGGCATCCCAGCCTATCCCTCGGGATGCTCCAAACGGGGCTCTGCTGCTGCTGGGGCTTCTGCAGGGGAAGCTGGATCCTGCCTTTCTGTGCTCAAGGAGATGCTGCTGCTTGCACTGGGGTGCTGAAGGCCTTGTGAGTGTGTGGCAAAAACAGAGTTTAGGTCCCATGGGGGCTTTTGGAAGTGCAGTGATGAAGAGGGGATGGTGGAAGGGAAGGGAATAGGATGGGTGGAGGCTGGGGAAGGGGGTGGTCACATGCAGAAGGACCCTGGTCCTGCTGCTGCAACCCCATATGTGATGTTCCCCTGGGCTTAGTGGATATCCCTGGGCAAGCGAGTGGGAGGACGGGGGGGGGGGGTGTCACTGTGCCCTCCTTGCTCCTGTGTCTCCTTCCTCCTTCTCAGTCCATGGCATCTCTCACCATCCGGGACCTGCTGTACGGAGCTCTGGTGTGTCCTGGTCCCAGATCCCACAGGGATGGGGTGGGGTGCTCATCGCTGGATCTGGAGAGGGTGCTGGGCTCTTCGGCATCGCCTCAGGGGCCTGTGCACCAGAAAGCGCCTGAGATTTGGAGACTGGGATTTGATTTTTGGCCACCATGAGCCAGAACCTGCTGCTGAGGCTGCTCCAGCTGGTGGGACCTCATCACAACGAGGTTAATTACTCATTAGATGAAGTGTCACCAGCAGATGCATGTCCTGGAGGCTGAAGGTGCTGGGCATGAGGCTCTTCAGCAGCTTGGGGGGTGTGTGATGTGAGGGGACCCAGCAGTGGGGTCTGAAGGAGCACAGGGAAGATGGGGTAGTATTATTTGGGGTACCAGTGTCCCCTTGCCCCATGGCAGTCCCACATGGAGCCAGAGCATCTGGGAATTTGGCTGGGAACTGCTGGTGCCTGGAGAAACTCCCCCCTCTCCTCATCTTCTACAAGTAGATAATTACCCTTCTCTGCCTAATTGAACACACAGATTCCTCATCTGGAATAATGAGGCCATTACGGTGCTCTCCCGGCTGGAAACACTCTGAGGCGATGGGGTAGGAATGCTGGTGTGCCAGGTGGGAAGAAAGGGGGAAAAAATGCCAGTGAAAACCTCCAATGGCTCTTGGCAGGGGCTGATCCTGCTGCTGCAGCCATCCCACTGGGGCATGTGGGATGCTGGTGCTGCTGGGAGCCATGTTTTGGGGTGGTGTGTGACTGGATGAGCACAGGATGCATCCTGGAGGATGCTGAAGCCAATTAATGGCTAAAGCAGGGCTGCCTGGGGAGGAAAACCCATCTGGGCCTCTTGATACTGCCTGGACCTGGCTGTGTGCATCCTTGGGGATTCAGCCTAGAGAGGAGCCTCTGGTGTGCAGGAGCAGGGACCCCCCTGTGTGGGATCCAGAGGGCCCCCAAACCTGCTCTGAGCCACAGCCTGTGGTGGTTGGATGCTCTTTGTTCTGCTCAGCCTGCAGAGCCTCATCCTTCCCATTCCTCCCTGGGGAATTGTCCTTCGGGGTCTCGCAAGCCGGGAGGAGGTTTGGGATGAGCACAGCAGTGTCCCCCCCGCTGCAGGGATAACAAAGCCCCTCTGGGCAGCGATTGTGATGATCGGATTTTAATTGGGAGGCTGAAGCGCTGCGGCCGCTGTGGGCTCCATCGCTTTTGTCAGGGATGCCGGGAGCAGGGGGGGAGAGGATGAGAAAGAGCCCTTTGAAGAGGAAGGGCAGCGGGGTTTGTGAGGAGCTGGTGCTGCTTCCCTTGCTCTTGGCATCACCCATTCTCCTATCCCTGCTTGTAAAGGCAGCATCCCCTGGATGGACCCCCCCTTGGTGCCGGGGAAGGGAAGGTTTGGAGCTGAAAGCTGCCCAGAAGGAGGGTTTGGAGCCAGGGGAATGGGCTGGTTTGGTGTCACCGGGACCCTTCCTCCATCTGTGCTCTTTGTCACCTCGCTGGCCCTGCCGAGCGTGAGCAGATGGGAAGCAGTTGGATGGATGGGTGGACGGAGGAATGAGCCCTATCTTTTGGCTGGGGGGGGGGCTGAGGTTGTCTTGGGGCTCTTTGGCAGGTGATGGGGGAGAAGAATGAGATAACTTTGGCGCGTGCCTGTTGTGGGTGGTTCAAAGGCACCAATTTGGCTCTTAAGAGGCACAAGAGGCTTTGAACCGCCCCATGGTGGCGGCACCTCCCCCAGACCTCGTCCCCTTGGCAGTTGTGGGGGGTCCCCAAAATGTCCTTTGAAGCCGGGGGAGATGGGGGGGGGGGGTGTTCCAGGGCTTGGTAAAGTGAAGTGGAAGCAAGTGGGTTGCGTGGGATCATTTATCCTGAGCTGCCCTCCTGATGCTGCTGTGAGCACCCCAAGGTGGGATGGGGCAGAGTGCCTGGTCCTGGTCCTGTCTCTGCTCTGGCCATAGCTACCTGGAGTGACAGTGTGGGGACCCCGAGCTGTGCTCCGTGCTGGAGCCCATCCTCCTGCCCACAGGGTGCGTGAGGAGCTCAGATCTCTCCTCATAACCAGGGGAAAGGGATTTGGGTCCTGCCCAAAACACTTGAGTTTGGGGTGGCCGAGGGTGGGAACAGATCCCTGGGGATTCATCCTGAGCATGAAGGGCAGGAGCAGGGATGCAGCTCTCCTAGAGATACTTTGCCCTTTGCTTTGTCCCACTGGGAGCTGCGTGGTCCCTCCCCAGGGGAAGGACGGATGCTGTGGGTGCGATTGTTGCTCTGGTCCCTGCAGAAGCCCCTGGAACTGGGGATGGTTTTGGCACGTGCATCCATGTGGGATGTGTCCACGGGTCCCACTGGGCCTTGTTGACAGCAGGATTGGAGAGCAGAGCTCTGTCCCTTCATCGCTCCTCAGCCACAGAGGCTCTTCAAGTCCTGGCAGCTTAAAGCCTTTTAAGAACATAAAAAGACATAAAGCAACCGATAAAACACATCCCCTGTCCCCTTTCATGTGGGCCTTTGCTGTCAGTTAATTCTGTGCTGTTTTCCTCCTCCTGGGGCTCCGTTTGAAGCCTCCTTTAACTGTGGAGCTGTTGATGCTCTGCAGCGAGCCGGGGTCACTGTCACCTCCTCTGTGTCTGGGAAGAAGGCAGATCCATATGGAAAAGGGGCCTTTGGAAGGCTCTACTGGCCAAGCGCTGTGGTAATGGGTCCTTTGCCTGCACCAGTTGCCTCCTCCGGCCTCGCTGTGCAGTAGTGGAGTTCAGATGGTATCAAAGGACCCATCACCCTGCTCATCCAGCGCGGATCCCAAGGGATTTGATGTGATGGGATATTTGCTCGCTGCTGGTGTCCAAAGGGATGTGAGCACATCCCGAGCCACTGCCAGCTGCGTGGCCGTGGTCATGGCCCCGTCCTATGCCGCTGGCTCAGCATCAAAGAGCAATTGAGGGAGCGTGGTGGTGATGGAGGGGTGAGGGGCAGGTGGGTGCTGGTGGCACGAGGCACCAGAGGCAGCCGGGTCCATGTCCCTGAGCACTGTCACAGGGATGCTGCGAGGGCTGGAGCAGCTCTGCTCTGGAGCCAGGCTGAGAGAGCTGGGCTGGGGCAGATGGAGAAGAGAAGGCTCCTGAAGGGGAGACCTTAGAGCAGCTCCAGTGCCTGAAGGGGCTGCAGGAAACCTGGAGAGGGGCTTTGGACAAGGGATGGAGGGACAGGACAGGGGAATGGCTTTAAGCTGCCAGAGGGGAGACTGAGATGAGCTCTGAGGCAGAAGCTCTTCTTTCCTGTGAGGGTGCTGAGGCGCTGGCACAGGGTGCCCAGAGAAGCTGTGGCTGCCCCATCCCTGGCAGTGCTCAAGGCCAGGTTGGACACAGGGGCTTGGAGCTGCTCCACTGGAAGGTGTCCCTGCCCGTGGCAGGGGTTGGAGCTGGAGGAGCTTTGAGGCCCCTTCCAATCCAAGCCACTCGGGGATTCCATGAGGAGTGTGGGGTCCAACTGGAGCTGCTCGGGCTCCTTTGGAGCTGAAGCAGAATGAAATGGTGCTGGAGCTGGTGGTGACTGGAGGGCAGAGGGTGCTAAGTGAGATTTGAGCTGGGGGGCAGTGGGGAGGATCTGCTTGCTGTTGGTGCATAGGAAGGGTCTGGGACCCTGAGCTGAGTGTGTCATGGACAGCATGGAAACACCGGGGCTGCCTCTCCTGGGGGCTGTTTGTCAGCTCAAGTGGTCTCGTGGGAGCTCTGCTGCCAGCCCTGAATGGTCCAGCATCGATTTCCATTGCTGCACCCGAGAGCGATATCACGGGCTGGGTAAAGAGCATGAAATGAATTGGTTTGGGGTAGTCAGGAATAAAATCCCTCGCTCCTCCACCTGATGCATCCCCGTGATGGCAATGAGCCCCATTCACCTCAGCCCCATCCATGTCACTGCTGTCACTGGGCCATGTTCTGGTGCCAGCCCTGGTGCTGTGGAGCTGGGAGCATCCTGGAGTTTTCCTGGCAGGCAGTGCTGTGTTGCTGCCCCAGAGCTGGATCAGGACTGCACAGGGGGTCTCCCCTTCATGGAGCAGAGGGTCAGGATCCCCTCCCTGAGCTGCTGCTCACGCTCTGGGGGTGCAGCCCAGCACACGGGGGGGTTCTGGGCTCAAGCGCACACTGAAGCCGGGTCATGGGGAGCTTCTCCTCACCCAACACCTCAAGCCTGGCTCCTCAGGCTCCATCCCATCTCCCCCAGCCTGTGTTTGTGCTGGGATTGCTCTGACGCAGGAGCAGGACCTTGCCCTTGGCCTGGCTGGACTCTGCTCCTGTGAGCCCCTCTCCTCTGTGCCAGGGCCGCTCAGGCTCTGGGTACGGGCGCTGAGAGCGGAGCAGTGAGCATGGAGGGAGCACTCGTTAGGAGCAGTTGGGAGCTGCTGGAGGAAGCACTCAGGGGGCATCTCCAGGCGCGTTGGAGGCCTTGGGAAGCATCCAGGAAGCTGCCGGAGAACTCCTGGCTCTGAAAGCCAAGGGAAGAAAGGGGCAGTGTTCGGGTGAGTGCTACAGGGAGCTGGGGCAGGAGCCTGGTGAAAGGGCCTCTGTGTTCCCCAGGGCACGGGGGATGTGGCTGTGATAGGGGAAGGGGAAACCCTCCTCCCCTGGGAGGCATTGCCTTGGTCTCTGTGCTGTGTGATGGGGTTGGTCCTTGGTCTTCTGCGCCCACTGTCTCATCCTGAGCACTGCTCCTGGCCATGGCTTGCTGTCTGGAGGCTGCTGTGACTCAGAGCTGGCTGGTTCCATGGCGTGTGGAGCTCCTGCCGCTGCTCCCGGCTCTGACAGCATCAGCATCACTCTGTGCTCACTGGGAAGAGCTCTTAATGCATCCCATGGAGCATCCCTCTGGGTGATGCCATCCTGGAGCAAATGAGTCACTTGCTCATCCTCCAGACCTTCCCCCATCCTCTCCCCCTCCGCTGCCTGCCTTTGTGTCGCCTTTGTGGTCCCTCAGAGAGGGTAAGGCAGTTTTATTGCTGCATTGGTTGTTGCACGGTGCTGGCTGTGTGTCCTTGTGTGTCCGGGGGATGCTGGGGAGCAGCTGCACTGGGCTGGTGGGTACTGGGGGGATGCAAAGGGAGAACAAAGCCAGGGGGAAACCAAGCCCCTTCCTCCCGGTGCTGCTTTCTCCTCCTCTTCTCATGGCCCTTGACCTGCTCCTCTCGTGAGGTTCAGACCAAAGGGTCTTGATGCTTTGGGAGGGAGGAGCAAAGCGATGCTCGTTGGTATCCAGTGCCCTCTTCCTCCCCTTCCCAAGGGCATTCATTTCCAGTTCCCACACAGGCTCATCAGCACTTGGGTGTTCGGTTAAGGCTGCCCTTGACCTTCCCATCCATCATTTAAATATCAGGGAACAAGCTCAGTGCAGAGCCTGGAAGCCTTTTCCTGGGGCCTGGCTGGTGCTTTGCTCCTCCTGGGATATGGCACCTCTCGGAGTGAGCGCTTCCCTCCCCACAGAGAGAAGAGAGAGTTTTACTGAAGGCTCTCGGGCTTTGAGCCTGAGTTACTCAAACCCCATCAGAGCAGCAGTGACATTTAACTTGGACACAAACCCGAGCAGGCACAAGCCTTGTTCTGCTCCTTTAGTGGCTGAGAGGAGCTGCTTGAGCTCGAGACGGTCCCTGCTGAGGATGGAGCTGGGTGATGAAGACGGAAGGTGAGCAGGAGATCATGGCTTTGGGTCCTGACATCCTCCAAGGATGGATCGTGCTGCAGGGAATGTGTTTTCTCTCCCTTTCCCCCAGTTTATATCAAATCTCTTATTTACCCAGTGCCAAACCCGGATGTGGTACCCAGAGGGAGGGAGCAGAGGGGAGTGACTGTGTCTGCCCCATCCCTGGGGGTGCAGCTTGGGATGCTGCTGGCTCAGGTTTGCTCACCAGGACCTGGGGCTTGGCAGCAGAAGCCCATGTTGGGGTTAGTTCATCCTAGGGACAGGGCTTGCAGCGTGGCACCCCCAGGTGGCATCACAAATGGATGCTGTGATGGCAGATCCTATGGGAGACAGGTTCATCTGCCCCAAGGCCAGGAGAGAGACCCTGTGTGGGTACTCCAGATCCAGCTGCTGCATCCATCCCTTGGCAGGTCCCTTGGGAGCATTCAACTCCTCCTCACTGCTGTGATTAATCCACAGATCAGCACGAGGAGGGGGGATTCACACTGTCCCCAGCACTCTGTGCCAGAGCAGCAGCATCTGTGGCCTCAGTACACGGAGGATCAGCTTTATTCCCACTGCTGAGCATCCCTAAGAGTGATGGGGGTCCTTAAGAGCAGAGGAGATGAGTACTGGATCCAGTCCCACTACTCCCTGTGGTGCTCCACATTATCCTCCTTGGGGATGCAGGGATGGAGACGGGCAGGGGAGGAGGGATGGGATGAAGATGGGTGAGGGGAGGAGGGAGTCAGGGAGCTGCCAGGAGGGAGCTGGGGCTGCCAGGGCTGAAGAATGGCTGAGAGCAGAAGAAGGGGCTTTAGAGCTGGGTTTCCTGTCCTCGGGAGGGGATGGGATTTGTGCTGCCATCTCCAAGGAGACGCCGGCTGAGCTGCCGCTGGAATACTAATGGCACTGGAGCGTGTCATGGGGCACCGGGGCACCCCAAGCCCCTCCTCGGCCGGGCTGTGGGGTCTGAAGCCACCCAACAGCTCCCACTGCAGCGGCCACTGGGGCTGTTTCATGCGGTGGGGGTTGGAGCCCCCCAGGACTTGCGTGTGGGGGGAAAGGGGCTGTGGAGGGATGGGGGGCAACTTGCCATAGCCTTTGGAGGGTTTTGGTAATCCCCTTGGGCAATGCCCGTGGCCAGAGGACAGTGCTGCACCACTGCTTGTTGTGTCTGGGGCTCCCCTGTATTGCGATAAGGGGGTGGCTGGTTTTTGGGGGGACCCATCGGTGTTTGTGGTGGTGGCTCTTGGACACCCAACTCTGAGCATCCCATTCATCATCCCTTGATGCTGGTTTGAAACTCCGTGCTGTGTGCCAGAGCTGCAAACTCCCTCCATCCCTGCAGGGTTGGGGTGTCTGTCTGAAAGGTTCAGAGACACCCACTCTGCAGCCCAAAAGTGATGGGCTCTGTAGGGGGGGATCTGTAGGTTGGGAATAATTAATGCAGCACACGGTAACAGAGTTGATGTGATGGGGCTGTTAATGAGTTCTTCACGATGGTGTTGGGGTGGGAAGATGGATTTGGGCGCTGGGAGCCGGTGTCTTCAGGGCAGGTGGGATGCTCCAAGAGGATGCATCCCTGAGGATGGATGGGGAGGCGATCCCACAGGAGCTCGTGCAGCCGTGTCTTACGTAAGGGCCGAGGGCCGGACAGCGGGGGCTGCAATTAAACCTGGTGCTGATGAGCGCTGCGAGCTGCTTAGTGCAGATGTGAGCCCGGAACCGCTGCCAGGGCGGCCCCGTGTCCCTCCCCTCGCGGCGGTGGCAGCGCCTGCCCTTCCCCTGCGGGGCGGGGGTGCCGTGGGGGGGTGTCCCGGGGGTGCTGGGGGGCGCACGGAGCCGGTCTCACTCCATCCCTCGCAGATGGCGAGAGGCCGCCGGAGGTGACGGACCCGGCCCGGCGGTCGGCGGCAGCGGCGCGGCGCGGGACCGCCGAGGACTCCAGCGAGAGCCGCGAGGAGGAGCCGGCGGTAACGGGGCAGCCGGGGCGGGTGGGAAGGGACCCGCGGGTCGCTGCTCCTCTGCCCCACACCCGGCCAAGGGTGCTCCCGGCCGTGTCCAGCGGAGTCGCTGCGGGGAGGGGGGGGGCACAGCCTCTGGGTCTGCTCAGCAGCGCCGTTAGAGCATCCCCGAGGTCCCGCTGGAACGTACAGCGTGGCCCCCTGCGCCCGCTGCCCTGTGGCTGTGCGCCTCTGGGAGGAGTGCGGCATCGCCTTCCCGCACTTCCCTGCTGTGTAAGCTGTGCCCGGAGCAGAACCAGCTTCAGGCTGCGTGAGAAATAGGGGAAGAGGCTGCTTGCGCCTGGCTGGGCAGCAGGGTGATGGGTGGGGGAGGAAGGAGAACCTTGCTCTGATCTCCCCGGCTCCTCATGAATTAGGGCAGAGACAGACACAGGAGGACATTGAGGTGCCTGGAGAAGGCAGGAGCTGGTGCTGGGTGAGGAGCAGACAGCAGGAATCACCCCTGAGCTCTCCCGGGAGGAGGGTGAACTCTTCCAATGAGCACTGCACAATCCTGCTGCTTCCCAAGGCCAGCGCTCCCCCCTCGGGATGTCAATGGGCTCATTTGGGCTCTTTGCTAATGACTTCTTTGGCACTAAGTGAATCCCGAGGGCAGCGCTTTGTGGGTGCCGCAGTTCCTGCCTGGGCTCCGCTGCCTGGGTGGTGGAATGGTCCCTCTTTGCCCAGCTGAGGCCATGGGGGATGATGATGATGGTGAATCCTCCTGAGACAGATGTCAGGGATCCCCCGTCCCCCTTGGTCCATCCCCGAGAAGGTGATGCTGAGTGTAGGTGTCACCATGGGCTGTGCCACTGGCCAGGTCCCCATGTGACAGGAGGAATGGAGGAGGATGCTCTGGGTGGACTCTTCCTTGCCACCCATCACCCCTTTAGCAAGCTGGGGCAGGTGAATCTCACCTGATGCCTGTAAATTATGAGACACAAGGGACTGGATGTTTAATCCTCTTTAAACATCCCACTTCTGCTGCCTATGGGTGAGCATAGAGACTGCTTCTGCCCTTTCGGAGGTAGAGCCCAAAGCACTCCTTTTCCAGTAGCTCCTCAGCCCAGCTGAACGTTCAGCTGAACAGAAGACTCCCTGTTCTGAAGAGTCTCTCCCCAGCAGAGGAAGGGAAAGGAGTTTAGCTGGAACATTCTGACCCTGCTCCCCAGGACACAGTGCCAATGTTTCCTGCCTCCTCCTGCCCCTGCTTTCCTTTGCCATTAGCCTTGACAGCTCCCCCCCTTGGTTTGGCAGCGCTGATGTCCCAAATGAGATGTGTGCTGTAGGGAGATGTCCTGCAACCACTGCAGGGCTGGCCCTGACCTCCCGTCTCTCATCTCTCCCTCCTGTTCCGGAGCAGAGCGATGGGCAGGACATGGAGGGATGGTTTTCCAGAGGCTCCCAGTCCAACCGAGCCACCGTGCGCCCGAAGCTCAACCTGACCAAGCAGCCTTTGCCCTGGAATGAGCAGGTAGGTGGGCAGGGAGCAGCAAAGGGGGTGATGGAGGAGGAGGAGAAGGTCCACCTGGCCCCTCGTTTGGCAGGCCCTGTCCCTCCGGTGTGCCAGGCTCCAGAGTCGCCTCCATCCATCCTCCTTGCTCTCCATCACCCATCCTGGGGGCTCTGCATGATCCTGAGGTCAACATGGTACCCATGAGGGCACCTCCTTGGGTGTGCCCTGGGTGTGCATCAGCCCCTCATCCTCTGTGTGGGTCTGTAAGGGGGCATCCTGCTGCCGTCTTCTCTGGATGGATCCATGCGGAGCCTGTCCCCTGGTGCTGGGGATGGGTGAAGGATGGGGCTGGGCTTTTGGTGTCCACACAACATCCCTTGTCCAAGTGCACGTGGGACCCAGAGGAGCAGCAGGAAGGGGTTTCCTGCCGGGGGCTGTGCTGTGGCCCTGGGGCTGGCACAGGGATGGGAGCTCAGAGTCACTGCAGAAGCGCTGAGGCCGGGCAGGTGACACCACTGGGGCTCAGCATCCTGCCCTGATGCTGTCTGTGGAGGTGAGGGGGAGGTGAGGAGGACCCCGCTCGTCTCCCTCTCGTCCTGCAGTACAAAGGGAAGGCAAACTTGCACGTCTTTGAAGACTGGTGTGGAGGCGCTGTGAGACACCTGAGGAAGAACCTCCACTTCCCACTCTTTCCCCATGTGAGTCCCTGGTGTGATGGTTGTGGGTCAGAGCGAGGGTCCTCTCATCCCCTCTGGGTGCTGCTGGACCTGCACTGGCTGTGGGCTTGGTCCTCAAGACCTTTGCTTGCAGGCGGTTGGGTTGGGTTGGGTTTGGGGCACGTAGTTCCCAGCAGAGCAGGGATGGAGGGAGAGGTGGGTGGTAATGGGACCTCCATGTCCCCTCTGGTGCCAGGGGCACGGGACCCTGGGATAACAAGGCGGGAGATGGGCTGGGTGATGCTGGTGCAAAGCATGAGGCTGGACATGAGTTGCTCATATTGTCATGTCCCTGTCTCCTCTGCAGACCCGCACCACAGTGAAGAAGCTGGCGGTGTCGCCCAAGTGGAAGAACTATGGGCTGAGGATTTTTGGCTACATCCACCCCTTCAAGGATGGTGAGTGATGGAGCTTGGCCTCGGCTCCCCTGCAGCAACGTGGAGAAGCTGCCTCCTTCCCCCTTCTTGGGCCGCATGGGGACAGACAGGAGGGCTCTTGGAGACAGCCCCAAACCCCGGCTCTCAGGCAGGAGGGTCCTGAAGCAAAGACCTTTTTCCCTTGTGGCTCCAGAGGGAGATGAAGCCCCGATCTCATCCAGGACAGAGCCATGATGTAGGGTCCAGGTGGCCCCATGACATCCATCCATCCATCCATTCATCGTCCATTCATCCATCCCTGCTTCCCCATCTCACAGCGATGCACCAGGGCTGAGCCCATGCCCCTGAACTGCTGTATCTACCTGTGGTGACCTTTTCCTTCTCTTTCCATAGGGGACTTCCAGTTCTCCGTGGCATCTGATGACAACTCGGAGCTGTGGCTCAGCTCTGATGACAGTCCGGCCAGCTCCCGGCTGGTCGCGTTCGTGGGCAGGGTACGTGTGTCCCACTGCACCCTCTGCCATTCCCCACGCTGGGAATGCTCCAGCTCTCACCGAGAGCATCTCCTCCCTCAGGGCCTCGCTCCCAGCACACTGATAACCACCCCGAGGCCCTCCCAGGCATCCCTAGTGCTCAGTTAAGGGTGTTTCAAACTCATGGGAGCTCTTCAGCCACCGCAGGGTCTCCCTCTGCAGGTCCCTCTGCTGCAGCAGCTCCTGCAGGGAGATCAGAGGGTCTGTGTGGGCTTGGCCAGAGCAGCTCCTGCTTCTTTAGCCCCTTAGGAACTGCTGGGCTTCCTCAGCCTGGTCCCATCTCTGCCCCCGCTTTGGCTTCTGAAGGACCATCAGCCCCTTGGTCCCATCCTGGTTGTAGCTACCAAAGACCCAGATATGCCCCAGAATAGGAGGTCTAACCTTTGCTGCTGGGTTTTCTGGGTGTTATCTCCTATAACTGGACACCCTGTGGTCTGTCATGAGTTTTTTGGGATCTTGTTGGCTGGTGACAAGCTTTTGTGATATGAATGGCACCAGCCTGGGACAAGGGGGCCCTGGGGCAGAGCTCCTGAGGTATCCTCCGGCCTGACGAGCAGCACAGGATGGCGCCCAATGGAGGTGGAGGAGAGTTTCCATGAGAGTTTGGGCTTTGTGCCCTCTCGGTCCGTGGTGTCCTGGTGGTGTCTCACATGCTCCTCCTTCCCTCCCCAGCTGGGCACCGAGTGGACAGCACCGGGGGAGTTCACCAAGTTCAGCTCTCAAGTGTCCAAGCCTCTGCGGTGAGTGCATCCTCGCTCCCGCTGCCCATCCCAGCAGGATGGAGTTGGAGCTCCCAGGGATTAGATCCTGACCATGGTCTCTTCCCACAAGGCAGGTGGGGTCAGGGCTGGAGCTCAACCCACCATGCTCCCAGGTCCATGGCTTGAAGGTGCTGGGGGCTGCAGCCACCTCTGCAGGTGATGAGGTGGGGATGGGGATCCCCTGCTCTCATGGAGCTGCAGTGGGATGGGGGAGCAGTGCCCACCCCACGCTGCTGTCCCCTTGCTCCAGGAAGGTTTAGCCACATGTGAGCAGGACAGGGAGGGCCTCCTGAAACAGCTCACTTGTAAAGGTTTCCTTTCTCCCAGGCGTCATGGGAGCGGGGGAGCTCCCTTCACTGGCGCTGTGACTCAGTGTCAGTGCCGCACCGTGATTTCTAACCAGCTTCTCCCCTCGCAGCCTCATGTCCTCCAGGCGCTACTACTTCGAGCTGCTGCACAAACAAGACGACCGAGGTTCAGACCACGTGGAAGTTGGGGTGAGTAAATGCTCCCCCCCCGCTCCTCCCAGGGCTTGTCCCATCAGGAGCCAGCACCAGGGCTCTTCCCATGTGTACTGGAACACTTTGTCCTGAGCCGGGGCTCATCTCCCGTCTCCCTGGGCTATTCCCGCACAGGGTGCCCGGCACAGGCGGCTGTCCTCTATGCTCACCCAATCCTTTCATTCCAATGGCCTTTTGAGAGTTAAAGACCCTTCTGTCCCTCCCTGTGCTCCTGCCCCAAGTGCTCCTGTAACGGATGCCAACAGAGCAGCCCCTCTGCTCCAGGCTCCACTTCAACCTGGCCAGCAGCACCCCTTCTCCTTTCTCCTTGGCCTCCTGCACGAGGGCTGATGGAGGTGGAAGGTCCCTGTGGCCTTCTCAGAGGAGCCCATTGCCACAGGCAAGGGGAGCCCGGGCTATGTTGATCAGGGCAGGCAGGTCCTGGGGCAGGCAGGTCCCAGGTCACTGTGTGCACACAGAGCCCGCTTGCTGCGGGCGCCCAGGGTGAGTGGTGGGGGAGACAACTGAGCTGCTGGAGCTGGGTCCCTTGGTTCTTCCCCGCCTTGCAGATACCCTGAGTTTCAAATCCGAACTTGCCTGCCTTGGCTGCACAGCCCTGGCAAAGCCTGGAGCGTGTGTCAGGAGCTGTCTTTGGGAGGGGAAGCTGTTGGCTCACTTGCAAAGGTTTCCTTTCTCCCAAGCATCATCAATCACTGGAGGCAGACTTGTGCCAGCAATGCAGCCGGGAGGCTGAGGACACCCCTTCCTGGCTGCTCTGCTGCTCAGCACCAGCCTGGCCCTCACTGGGCTGCAGCCCCTCCATCGACAGGATCCAAGTGGCTGCTGTGCCAACAAACACGGGGGAGGTTTTTTTGGGGGGGGGGGGAAGCCTCAGATGTTCCAGAAAAGCAGAGCAGGAGCAGAGCAGGACCCTGCGGCTCCTGCAGGGATTTCAGGGCCTGTCTGGACAAGGGCTCCTGAAATGCTTTTAAGATGCACGTAATGGGCTGAGTGCAGGCGGCTGTGGAGACCCTCTGGACCCAGTGCATACTCTGCTGTTGAAGTGTGTGCAGCACTGCGGGGGAGAGGAGGTTGTCTGGGGCTCCGGGTGCCTTTGGCTGTGGCCCTGATGGGTTCTGTGGCCTCCTTGCTCCATGCCTGGTGTCATTCCCCCCCCTGCAAGGCAGGACCCATGGCTGTGCTGCCTCCCATGAGGTTACTGATGCCACCACTGACCAGTGGGATCAGTGCAGGCATGTTCCTGGGAGCAGAGGACAGGGCAGGACCCGTCAAAGGATGCAGGGTCAGAGGCTGTGTCCTGACCCCTGGCACCATCCTGCTCATTCCCATCTCCTCCTGTTCTTTCCTAGTGGCGAGTTTTCCTCCCCAGCTTGAAGTTCGAAGTGATCGACTCCTCCTACATCTCCCTGTACACAGGTAAGAGCCAATGTGTCTGTCTGCAGCCACAGCAGCAGCATCTCAAGGTGCTCTATGTGGTGGTGCAGGGGAGAGACAGAACCAGAGCCTGGGGGGGAACCAGGTCCTGGGAAATCAGATCATAGAATCATGGAGTGGTTTGCACTGAAGGGACCTCAAAGCTCCTCCAGCCCCAACCCCTGCCACGCACAGGGACACCTTCCACTGGAGCAGCTCCAAGCCCCTGTGTCCAACCTGGCCTTGAACACTGCCAGGGATGGGGCAGCCACAGCTTCTCTGGGCACCCTGTGCCAGCGCCTCAGCACCCTCCCAGGGAAGAGCTTCTGCCTCAGAGCTCATCTCAGTCTCCCCTCTGGCAGCTTAAAGCCATTCCCCTTGGCCTGTCCCTACAGATCCCTGCCCAAAGCCCCCCTCGAGGTTTCCTGTAGCCCCATTGAGAGCAAGGGGTTGCAGTGGGTAGGGGTGATGCTAGGAGCACGCTGTGACCCTCCTAAGAATGGGATGCAGAGGGGACACACACACAAACGCAGCTCTGCTGGTGCTCCCACCTCATCCCTGCTGGTGAGAGCACGGAGGGTTGGCTCCATGGCCTGGCCCTGAGTTATAAGGAGCTGTCATGAGCGCAGGGATGGATGGTGCAAGGTTTAATTAAATCGATAGATCTTCTGCTTCCTGCCCCTCCCCTGGCAGTGAGAAAGGATGTGATAGATGGGTCCTGCCCCAGTGCTCCATGCGCTGGAGGCTGTTCATCAACCACGGCCTGGAAGGTGTCGATAAGGCAGGAGGGGGCAGGCAGCAGGCAGGGATCAATGAGGAGAAGGGGGATGAAGGGGTATCGCTGGTATTGATGCAGGTGCCCATGAGATGGATGATGTGTGGATAAATCCCCCCACAACCACTATCCGTTAGTGCTGCCTCTTTATGCTTCTCTTTCCTGCTTCCCAGCTCCCTCGGAATCCAGCAGCACCCCAGGGTGAAGCCACATCACATTAAGGGAGCCCATTGCCATGGTGTAGCGGCTGTCGGCAGCACTCAGAGCATCCTCCTTCCTTCCTTCCCTTTCCCAGGCTTTGCCAGGGCTTGCAGCCCAGCCTCGGCCACCAATATAGACACATCTGGGGAGCCTTTCCCTGCCATGGGCAGTATGTGGGGCTTGGGAAGGGGGATCCTGTTGCATGGGGAGCTGCCTCCTTCCCTCCATCTCTGCAGCAGGCTGCGCTGGTGCTGGGGCACCCCTGGGTGCTCGGGGCAGGCAGCTCTGAGCGTGGCCACAGGGACCGGAGCGCAGTGACCCCCTGCAGCAGGAGTTGGGGCTGGTTGACAAGGATGATGTGACACCTCAGCCCCCAACAGAGGCACAAGCAGCTCCTTTTGCAGTTACCTGCATTGGGGCTTTGGTTCCTGTGTCCTTGGGGTTAGAGCTCCCCTTGTTTCTGAGCCTGGTGAGCGATGCTGTCGTCGGAGCTGGGCTGACATCAGCTGTACCCTTGTCCTCTGGTGCTCATTAGTTGACGGCAATAATTGTTAGGCTGATCAGTCACAGGGTCTGTGAGCATGTGAGAGGCTGAGGAGCTGGGTTTGCCCTCCTGCAGCATCGGCTCTTGTTCCCCTGGGAGCAGGAGAATCCAGTCATGGAATCCCAGACTGGTTTGGCTTAAAGGGAGCTCAAAGCTCCTCCAGCCCCAACCCCTGCCACGGGCAGGGACACCTTCCACTGGAGCAGCTCCAAGCCCCTGTGTCCAACCTGGCCTTGAGCACTGCCAGGGATGGGGCAGCCACAGCTTCTCTGGGCACCCTGTGCCAGCGCCTCAGCACCCTCCCAGGGAAGAGCTTCTGCCTTATACCTAAATCTCCTGTTTCAGTCTGAACCCATTCCCCTTTGTCCATCGCTACAGCCCCTGATGAACAGTCCCTCCCCAGCATCTTTGTAGCCCCCTTCAGACACTGGAAGCTGCTCTGAGGTCTCCACGCAGCTTCTCTTCTCCAGGCTGAACAGCCCCAGTGTTCTCAGCCTGGCTCCATACAGGAGCTGCTTCAGCCCCTGAGCATCCTCGTGGCCTCCTCTGGGCTTGCTCCAATCCTCCAAGTCTTCCTGATGGGGACGGGTGGAGAGGTTGGGAAGTGCCACCTTGGAGGATGCTCCTGGGGCAAAGCTCTGGTTTTGCGTGTGGGGTTCAGCCCCTGTCCTTGCCTTCTCCAGATGAATCGTCCCTGAAGATGAACCACGTGGAGCACATCCCGCAGACCTTGGGCAGCCACAGCGGGAGCTACCTCTGGGAGGCTCAGCAAGACGAGCACGGGGCTGACATGCTCAAATCTGACCCCAGGGACACCTTCTTCCTCAGTAAGTGGCTGGGATTGGATCCTTGTGGGTCTCTGTGGGGTTCTGGGGGAGGAAAAGAGAGCCCCTGGCTGCTGCAGGCACCCAGAGCATCCCTCCTACCTGCTGCCTATCTCTAGGGTGCAGAGCATCTCTGCTGGGGTCTACAGGGGCCAAGCTGGGGTGGGCTGGGCTACAGGCTATGGCGTGGTTGGGTTACAGGGGTGGCAGGACACGGCTTGGGGCTGAGCTGCTGCTGCTTCTCCTCAGCCCCTGCGATCGAGGCCTCCCGCGTGGAGAACGTGCTGGTGCCCTGTGCCTACAGCCCCACCTACGTGGTGAAGGACTTCCCCATCGCCCGCTACCAGGGCCTGCAATTTGTGAGTGTCTCCCCATGGCGGGGACGGGGCCGCGCTCCCATGGGGATCAGAGCGGAGTCCCCAGGCCGGGGCAGGCTGCTCCCACCCATTCAAACCCAGGAGAAGGCGGCCCTCGCTGGAGGATCCAGCTCAGCTTCAGCTGGAGGGGTTGAGCCCAGAGCCCCATGGGGTGTTTGTGGTGCTGGGGGTCACCTCCCTGCTGGGGGCCTCAGGTCCCCTGCTCCAGCCCCATGTCCTGGGGTTGAGCCATGACACTGCCGTGGTCGTGTCCCCAGGTCTACCTCTCGTTCGTGTACCCCAACGACTTCACGCGCCTCACTCACATGGAGACGGAGAACAAGTGCTTCTACAGGGAGTCCCCACTGTACCTGGAGAAGTGAGTGCTGGGGCTGGTGTTCGGGGCTGCTACATGGGGTGAGTGGAGGGACAGCGCTGAGATGAGGCGTCCGCAGCCGTGTGTCCCCAAAGTCTGTCCCCCATGGAAGGGCCACCTCCAGGTCGGCTCTTTTCCCATCTCTTGGGCACATCACGGCCTGAGCCCGGCAGTGCTCTTGCGGGTGATGGGTTCAAACTGAAACTGGGGCAGTTCAGGTTGGAGATAAGGCAGAAGCTGTCCCCTGGGAGGGTGCTGAGGCACTGGCACAGGGTGCCCAGAGAAGCTGTGGCTGCCCCATCCCTGGCAGTGCTCAAGGCCAGGTTGGACACAGGGGCTTGGAGCTGCTCCAGTGGAAGGTGTCCCTGCGCGTGGCAGGGGTTGGGACCGGAGGAGCTTTGAGGTTCCTTCCAGCCCAAGCCATTCCAGGTGCCTGCGCTGCACCCTGGCTGTTCCCCACTGAGCGGGCTCACGTGTGTGTGAGCGTGTCCCTTCCCATTCTCCCCTCCCTGATCTCCGGGTCCTCATCCTTCTCCTCTGTCTCCAGGTTTGGCTTTTACAAGTACATGAAGATGGATGAAGAGGAGGAGGATCCACGCCAGCGCCCGTTCCTCTTCCTCAACACAGACAGTGAGTCACTGCTCCCCGCTGGCAGTGCTGGCATGGGGCTGAGCAGGCGCATCCTGCCCAGCAACCCATCCCCTTGAAGATGCAGCTCCTTGGGATGCCTCCAGTGATGCCCAGGCTCCGGGAAGGCAGGGCTGCTTGGAGCAGCTTGTTCCATGTGCTTTGTGGTCGTACGTTCCACTTGGCTCAGCCGCAAGTGCTGGGGGGTATGGGAAGTGGGATGTTAGGGTTGGGATTTGCCCTCCCTGCCTCGTGAATCCATGGATCTGCTTCTCCTGGGCTGGAAAGCAGGGCTCCACATGGCTGCAGCTGTGTGGAGGGTGGGGATGCGCATGCAGGAGCCAGGCTGTTCAAGCCTGCCCCACTGCCCTGGGTCTGCTCTGGGATGGAATGGGAGAGGTCCAAGGTGCAGGCGAGGTTTGGAGGGGACAGTGGGCAGAGGCCTGGAGCTGCCAGCCCTGGCGAGCATCCCTCAGTGCCCACCAGCTCTGTCCCTCACCCTGCAGGTTAATCTCTTGCTGGGACAGGCTTTGCCTCCTTGCCTCGGGCCAGCACCTGCAGGCGCTGTGCTGAGCACCGGGACCCTCGGGTGTTTATCTCTGCCTTTGGTCCCTAGATTTCCTCGAGGATGAGGAGGAGGAGGAGGAAGGAGCGGACAGCCCCGAGCCCACAGACCCACCTCCCAAAGCCAAGGAGAAGAACTTCGTGCTGGTACCCAGAGCCGAAGGGAAGGAGATGCCGCCGGTCACCAGGGATTATGGACATGACCTGGACTATTACAGCTTTGGCCGCAGGCAGGGCCCGGCCCGGGCTGAGGCCATCCCTGGAACACCAGGGCAGGTGGGAAGGGGGAGCACATCCCACCAGCCCAGCACCAGCCCCACGCCCGGCCTCCAGGCGCTCCATGGAGAGGAGGACGAGGGCCCTGCGCTGGAGCAGGTCCATGGGAGGAAGCTCAATTGGTTGCCCCAGGATCCCAGCGAGGGCGAGGAGGATGACCTGGGGCTGCTGGCATCCTCGAAGCATGCTGGGGCCATGAGCCTCCAACCCCACCGCACTGTTCCCATCTTCGGCGGCAAAGCCAGGACGCCGGGTCCCAGCAGGGCTGCAGCACCCAGGGAGGACAGAAAGGCCCAGAAAACCCAGGAGAAGGTCTATGTGACCCGGCTGCAGCCGGGGAAGCGCAGAGCCCCGGCCCGGGAGCCGGCCTTCCCTGGCCTCTTTCTTTACCCAAAGCCTCTCAAGAAAGTCCATCTCCGCTCCCGGAGCCCTCAGAAGCATCCCATTGCCTCCAGCAAGCTCCGTGCCGTGCCTGGGCGCCGGAGCCCCTGGCTCCTGAGCAGCATCTCCAGGGAGAGGGGCGCTGGCAGGCAGAAGAACACGCGTGCGGGTGGCCGGAGGTGGGAGCTGAGGCCGGGCACTGAGCGGCGGGTGCTGCCCGGGCTCCTCGCGCTGGGGACCGAGGGGCTCTTCAGCAGGGAGACCCAGGAGGACACCACCCCTGCCCCGGGCAGGGCCGCGGCCACCGCCGGGTACAACTCCTCAGAGGCGACGCTGGTGACGTCCTTCCTGAAGGTGTCAGAAACAACAGCGTCCCAGCAGGAGGGGAAGGGCCAGGAGGAGGAGGAGGAGGAGGTGTCCGACTACAGCTACGAGGCGGGGGAGCTGCAGCAGAGCTGGCTGGAGGACTCCATCAACTGGCAGCGGACGTTCAGCGTGAGCGCCGTGGACTTCGAGCTGCTGCGCTCCGACTGGAACGACCTGCGCTGCAACGTGTCGGGCAACCTGCAGCTCAGTGAGAGCGAGGTGGTGGACGTGGTGGCGCAGTACATGGAGAAGCTCAATGAGAAGAACGGAGGGTAGGGAGGGAGCAGGGCGTGGGTGGGAGCCGGGGCGATGTGTGTTCACCCCGCTTGGGGCTGGAGGGGGCGTTCAGGCCAACCCTTGAGCAAGGGAGCTGTGGGGAGCAGAGCTCATGAGGGTGCTTTCATAGAGTCATAGAATGGTTTGGGTTGGAAGGGACCTCAACCTCCTCCAGTCCCTGCCACGCACAGGGACACCTTCCACTGGAGCAGCTCCAAGCCCCTGTGTCCAACCTGGCCTTGAGCACTGCCAGGGATGGGGCAGCCACAGCTTCTCTGGGCACCCTGTGCAGCGCCTCAGCACCTCCCAGGGAAGAGCTTCTGCCTTAGATCCAACCTGAATTTCCCTTTTCAGTTTGACCCCATCACTGCTTCTCCTTCCCCGCAGCATCTACACCCTCCTGAGGATCATCAACGTGGAGAAGCGCCGGGACACGGCGCGGGGGAACCGGTACCTGCTGGAGCTGGAGCTGGCGGAGCGCGGGCAGCGCACTGTGCGGCTCTCCGAGTACGTCTACGTCCTCCTGCACCAGGACAAGCAGGATGACAGCGCCGAGGCCAATCCCGAGGGGCTGGCGCTGGGGGCCACCGAGCCCCCGCCGAGCACCTGGAGCATCCTCTATGGGAAACCCGTCCTGTGCCGGCCCCTGCGGCTCAGCTGGAAGCAGGACGTGATGGTGCACTTTGTGGTACCCGGTAGGTGATGGCAGGATGCGTCTCTTGGGTCTCTGCTGCTCCCTCTGCCCTCAGCATCCTCCAGGAGAGCAACTCCTCTGCTCTCCAGTAGCATCTGCAGGCTGGCCCAAGGAGGATGAGGTTATGGCTTCCAATGAGGTGCTGAGGTTGTGGCTTCCAATGAGATGCTGAGGTTCTCGCTTCCCATCAGTAGGGGTGTTGGTTTTGGTTGGGCAATGGGGTGCTCCTGGGACCTCCATGGCGAGCCTAAGGGACATTTGTGGCCATGTCTTGCAGTGAAGAACCAAGCCCGCTGGGTCCAGCAGTTCATCTCGGACATGGCCCGTCTGTACGGGGCCACGAAGGACCCCAACTTCAACGTCATCCTTGTGGACTTTGACAGCGAGGACATGGACGTGGAGAAGGCGCTGCAGGACGCGCATCTGCCCCGGTACCCACCATGGGCCCTACGTCCCACTGTGCTCCCCCACGCTGCCAATGGGAGTCTGGAGACTCCTCATGGTGGGACGTGGCTCACTCAGCCTGCTTCTCCTCCCCACCCCAGCACGGGTCTGTCTCCTGCCCCCTTCCTCCTCTTTTTGGGGGTTTAAACTTGCTTTCCTTGAGGAGTCAGGGATGCAGAAACCTCCTCTGCCTCCATGCGGGGACCCTT
Source organism: Ara ararauna (assembly GCA_028858755.1). Taxonomy (NCBI): domain Eukaryota; kingdom Metazoa; phylum Chordata; class Aves; order Psittaciformes; family Psittacidae; genus Ara; species Ara ararauna. Next base: position 92,425,052 of record CM054380.1, on the reverse strand, counting down.
GGCATGAGTTGCAGGCTCTCAGGAAGGTCCCCTCCCCTCACCAGTGGTCCCTCTCCCCCTCTTGGCTGAGTCCCTTTGGTCCCCAGCACTGACATCCCTGTCCTGTGCTCAGCTACCAGTACCTGCGGCGCACGGGGAACTTCGAGCGCTCGGCCGGGCTGCAGGCTGGCGTGGACACGGTCGAGGTGAGCCGGGGAGGGGATTCAACCTTGGCTTCTCTCCTGGAGCTGTTTCACCCTGATCCTCCTGCTCGTGTCCATCCCCTCCCACAGGATGGGCACAGCATCGTGTTCCTCTGCGACCTGCACATCCATTTCCCCTCCAACATCCTGGACAGCATCCGGAAGCACTGCGTGGAGGGGAAGCTGGCCTATGCACCCATCGTCATGCGGCTGAGCTGCGGCAGCTCCCCCCGGGAGCCCAATGGTGAGCGGGGCCCCTCTGCCGCCCCTCCTTCCCGCTGGAGAATGTTCTGGGTTGCATTTGGCTCCATGTGCTTGTTCTGCCCTGTGATGATGGGATTCGAGCCCAAGGGTGCTTGAGGGGCGCTGGGTGCAATGCTCCCCAAAACCAGGCTGTCCCACGGTGCACACTCGGGGAGGTGACAGCGATGGGGACAGGAGCAGTTGTGGGAAAAGGGGTTGGGATGGGGCATTCCCGGGTAGTGGGGGGAGCGCAGAGTTGATGGCCTTGGATCTGGGGGTGCCCCCACTCCTCCGCTCACTGCTCTTCCCATCCAGGCTACTGGGAGGTGAACGGCTTCGGCCTCTTCGGCATCTACAAGTCAGACTTTGACCGTGTGGGGGGGATGAACACGGAGGAGTTCAGAGACCGCTGGGGCGGGGAGGACTGGGAGCTCCTGGACAGGTGAGAAGGGGAAGGCTGGAGTAGGGGGCACATCCCTTGGGAAACCCGCAGTCCCTTCCCTCGAGGGGCAGAGAAGGGGCAGAACCTGCCTTGAGGGGGCTGCATCCATCCCGTCCCCCGGTGGGGCGGGTGTCCCCCCTGAGCGGTGTCTGTCCCGGCGCAGGGTGCTGCAGAGCGGGCTGGAGGTGGAGCGCTTGCGTCTCAGGAACTTTTACCATTACCACCACTCCAAGCGCGGGATGTGGAACGCCCGCAGCAAGAAGCCGCCCAAGGACTAGAGCCCGGCCCGGAGCCGCTCACCCGCTGCACCCCCTGGAGGTGATGGGCGCCCGCTCGTCCCCAGCCCGGCCGGTGCCGGTGCCCGCAGCGAGCCGCGGGTGTCCCGGGGAGGGGGGAGCTGGGGGGGGCCGGGCCGGGCGGGGGGGTCTTTATAAGGGTCTAATTTCGTAGTCAGAACCGAAGTTATTAACTCAGTAGCGCCGGGACCTGCTGCGGGAGGGATGGAGCCGAGGCTCATCCCGGAGCTGGGGATGCTGGAGGTGGGAAGCGGTACCCGAAACCGCAGCCGGTGCTTGCCCTTCCCTGGGTCACCCCCAAACACCCAGCACCTTGTCCCGGTGTCAGGCTGGACGCTGGGGGGGCTCCAGTACCCACAGGAAGGGGATTTGGGTCCCTGGGGCTCCCCAGACCCTCCCCTCCTCATGTGGAGCCACCATGGAGGGGAAGAGGGGTTTGGCTCTGCTCTGCGGGGTGGGGACCCGCTGCCGTGGCCGTAGGGATGGGGGCAAAGCCCCTTGGCACAAGGGGCTGGTGCTGCCTGCGCCCAGGGGCTGGGCTGGGGTGGGAAAGGGCAGAGCCCAAAGCAGGTACGTGAGCAGGGGGAGAGCAAATGCTGTTTCCAAGCTAATTTCTGTGAAATTATGAGGTAGGAAGCTGTTTTCAGGAAGTTTTGTCTGTTTTGGGGTCGTTTTTTTATTTTTAAAAAAATAAAATCAATGTCTTGGCCGGGATTTCCTTCCTCTCCATCACCCTTGGCCCCTGTCCCTGTCCCCTCGCTGTGCTGGGTGGCTGTGCAGGCTGGGAGTATGCTTTTGGATGCAGGAGAGGGACTCTTCATCCGGGACTGTAGCGGCAGGACATGGGGTGAGGGGTTCAGACTGAAACAGGGGACGTTCAGATTGGAGATAAGGCAGAAGCTCTTCCCTGGGCGGGTGCTGAGGCGCTGGCACAGGGTGCCCAGAGAAGCTGTGGCTGCCCCATCCCTGGCAGTGTTCAAGGCCAGGTTGGACACAGGGGCTTGGAGCTGCTCCAGTGGAAGGTGTCCCTGCCCGTGGCAGGGTTGGAGCTGGAGGAGCTTTAAGGTCCCTTCCAACCCAAACCAGGCTGTGGCTCTATGATATGATCCTATGCCCCCTCGCAATCCCCTCTGCTGTTCACATTCAGCACCCAGGAGGGCTCAGGGCATCCTCCAGGAGAGTGGAGCTTGCGTGGAGTCACTGGTGGGAAGATCCAAAGCTGCCTTTGCTCCTGGTGGGATGGGGCAGGAGCAGGATGCGGGCACGGGGTGAGGACCGGGTCTCGCTGTGGCGCTGTGAGGGGCCCCTTTGCTGTGCCATGAGGAGGAGGCGGCAGCGCCGCGCTGATGGTGCTCGGCGCACGTCCGGGCTCGCAGCGGGCTCTGAGCCTCCGCCCCACGCCTCAGCCCCACCCAGGCAGCTGCCTGCGCCCCACGCACTGCATGGGGGGCTCGGGAGCCGGGGGGAGCCGTGAGCTGCTCCGCTTGCTCCCGTGCGCTTGTTCATGGGATGCGATGGACCTGCCCCATGCTCTTGATTGCCTTTCCCTTCCATAGACGTGCCGGGCATCCCGCAGCGTCTGTGGGCTCCACAAGCCTCCTGTGTGCTCCTTCTGCTCCTCAGCTGGGTCACCTTTTCCTTGTCCCTGGGGTGTGACCATTGCATCCTTGCTGTCCTCCACCATCGCTGCAAGCATGCCTGGGAGAGCTGAGCCCCAGTCTCCCCGAAAGTGTTTTGTTCCCCATCTGCATCCCCAGGGCTCTGAGCATCAGCCAAGTCATGGGGTGAGGATGGAGGTGGTGGCTCAGCAACCTGTTTGCCATCAAACAACTGTGCTTTGGGGGATTTTGTTCCAGATTTGGTACTTGTGGCTGCAGGGAGGGGACAGCCTCGGGGGGCAGCGGATTCTCCTCCTCACACTGCTGGTTTCTGCAGCACTTTGGAAGCACTTTGTTGTGGGTCGGGAGCTGCCCGACCTGTGGCCTGCGCCCTGATCCCTAAAGCCGCCTTTCCTTAGGCACAGCTTTTCCAGCAGCTCTGCAGCTGGAGAGCTCACAGAGCCACCAGCATCAGTGCAGGCACCAGGATCTGCTGCTGGTGATGCTGGGAGGGACTGGTGCCCCAGCGCCGTCCCCACTGGGGACACTGGTCCAGCCCCACTGGGGTCTGGTCGGGGGCAGCCAATGGTGTTCCACTGGGGAAGGGCAGCTGCAGGATGCTGCAGGGTTTTGGTTCTGTGGCAGTGGTTGAGCTGTGGTTGTGGGGACCATGGGGAGCCCCAAGGGACAGTGGGGTGTGGGCAGGTCCCCAGGGCTGGGTGAGGTGGTGGCCTGTGGCTCACCCTGTCCCAAGGGGATGCTGTGGTGACACTGGGGCTTGTTCGGGATGGTGGAGACGAACACCAGCCGCAAGCAGCCTTGCTATGGGGCTGCCCCAGCTGTGGGGTGGCTGGAGGGAAGCACAGGAGCCTCCCCACACCTCCAGGCTGAGAATGGGCTGTGACAGCCGTGGCCAGGTCCTGGCATCCTCCTTCCCTGTGCTGGGCTTTGCCGGGGTCACCTCTCTGCAGCACTGGGTGCAGTGTGGAGCCCGGCTGGAAGCAATAGCCCCCAAACTGGTTTGGCCCGTTCCAAACGCTCCCTCTCTGCTTATCTGGCTTCAAAGGGCTCCAGCTGCATCCCACGCACACAAACATCTCCCTGTGATCCCCCGGGGGAGCCCCCTGCATCCCAAAATCTGTGCCCCCCCCCCCAGCTTTTCCTCCCCTCCATCTCCTTTGGGCAGCCCCAAAACCCTCCTTGTCGTACCTATGGGTGCCCCATGGCTCAGGGGCATGCAGTGGGAAGGACACGTTGTCCCAAGGCCACGGTGGTGGGGACTAACGGTGACTGTTTGAACGTTACAAAGCAGGATGTGATGTGGCTCCAGGGATGGGGCAGTGGGACCCCGGGGCACCCCGCAGTCCCCCGGCCGTGATTGGGCTCACAGTGGAGCCGTCACCAGCCCCAGGAGCTCACACTTGGCTGCGAGGGGAGCGGGTTTGGAGGCTCATGCAAAACACCCGCATGTGAAGAGGAGACTGGTTGGGTAGGTCCCGGGGCGGGCCCGCGCTCAGCCCCACGCCCGCTGCACCGGCCCCATTGCAGACGGCATCGCCCACCCTGCACCGGCACCCGCGGTAGCACCCAGGGGTGCCCCTGCCGCCGGGACGATGCTGCAGGGCAACGGCGCTCCGGGGCCCCCCAGCAAGGTACGTGCCGGCCGGTGCCCAGCGCGGGTCCCTCGGGACACCGGTGTCACCCGCGCCCCGGGTGGGACGGGGCAGCGGGGCCGGGGCCGCAGCTCCCGCTCCGCTCTGCCCGGAGGCTTTGTCCCCGCTCTCGTCGCGTCTCAGTTTCCCCAGAGCGGCTCTCGCACACGTGCGTTGTCCGTCTGCGGCGGCCCCTCCCTTCCCGAAGCGGCATCGGCTTCCCCGGGGACCCGGGTGTGGGACGGGTGACATCGGCGTCGGGGTGCCCGAGGATGAGGCGCACCCAGGGGCTGGGGTGGCCCCGGGGATGTGGCTCTGTAACCTCCAGAGGGAGGGATACGGGAGCCTCCAGGCTCGGGGATCAGTGACCGCCTTAGGGATCCCCAGACCGGGATAATTTAACCCCGCGTCACCCTCACCGTGGGTGGATCCCCTCGGGAACCCCCCGTTTTTCCTCCAAATGTGAAACTTCTTTGTGCCAATTTGCTACTTTTTAAGCATCCCAGAGCATTCCTGCTCCCATCCGATGCTTTCCCCTATTAACAAACCGCTTTACAAGGCGAGCGCTGCCCGTTTTGGCTTCAAACCTGCCTCAACCCCCTCATAACCCCCATTCCCAGCAGGAGCAGAAGGGCAGTGTCCCACCGGTGGGATGGGGGCTCGGAAGGGACGCAGATCCTGGTGGAATGGGGCTGCCAGCGGGCTCAGGGCCACCCCGGACCCGCTTTGTCCCCGGGGCTGGAGGGGCTCCGGGCCGCCCCCGAGCCCCCCGGTGCTGGCACGGTCCGGGCGGGCAGGCAGCGGCTTGCAGGGAGCGATCCGCCCTCCCCGCCTGCTCCCGGGGGGATCCCGTGATTCAGCCGGAGCGTTGGGAGCGTCCCGCGGAGCTCTGCCAAACGCGGGCACCCGCCGACGCTCCCGTGGGGAGGCGTCACGGGGAGGGAAAAGGGGGGGGGCCCTTGGGGTGATCCCTGTACCCACAACGGGTCCGCTGGGACCCACAGGCTAAGGAGGGGGGTGTTGTGTTGTCACCCCCATTGGTCCCTGGGCATGATGCGGTGGTGGCAGCGGGGTCTGCAGCCCCATGGGGTCTGGGGAGGGAAGCAAAGCGGGGACCTTCACCCCAAAACAAAGCCAGGTTGGATGGGGCTCGGAGCAGCTGCTCCAGTGGAAGGGGTCCCTGCCTGTGGCAGGGGTTGGAGCTGGAGGTGCTTTCAGGTCCCTCCAAGCCAAACCTGGCCCTATGATTCCGAACCACGCACCGCAGCTCCTGCCACCCCACCCCGGCACCCGCCGCTGCTGCTGCTGACGGCGGCACATTCCTTCGGGACAGCCGCCCTTTTCACCCTCCCAGCGGAGCTCAGCACCGCCCCGGCACTGTCACTGCCGGGTGGCGTAAGCCGCAGCCGGCAAAGCCCGTAACGCCGGGGCCGGGCGGGTTCGGGGCGCTGACGCCAGGGGCTGAGCCGCGGCCGCGGTGCCACGCTCGCCTTCAAAGAGCCAGCGCCAGCTCCTGAGCCCGGCTCTGTGCCGTGAGCAGGGGCAGAGCCCCAGTGCTGGGCATGGCAGAGAACGGACACAACTCGGTTCGGGAGTGAGCGGCTCAGTAGTGACTTAGGGGCTGTCGGGAGCGATGGGAGCTGATGCCGTGGGGGTCTCGGGAGCTGCTCACGGCACTGGGGGGGGGGTTCGAGGTGTCCCTGGAGGACGAGGCGGGTGGGGTGAGGCTAATTAGTACCTGTGGTGGCAGCGGCTGAGTCACCGCGTTCGGTTCCGCCGGCGCTGAGCCGCCCCTTCTCGCTGCTTTAGTCATTGTTAGCGTTGTGTTTTAACTCCCGGCTGATTTGAAAAGCAAAGCAGGGAGGGCCCGGCCCGTAATTACTGCAAATGAGCCCCTGCGCGGCCCTATGGCGGGCCAGCCCCCCCGCCAAGCCCCCCAGGTTTGCTGGTGGTGGGCAGCCCTGGGGGCTGGGGTCAGTGTGGGGCTCTCCGGGGTTCCCGGTGCTCCTAGAGGGTGGCTCGGGGGTCTGGGGCTCGCTGGTGGGGCCATGGGGGGCTCAGGGCTCTCCTGGGAGGTTACCTGGAGTCTTGGGTTCATTGGAAGGATATTGTGGGTCTCTAGGGGTCAACAGGGAGATTACCTGGGGTCCAGGTGTCAAGGGGGAGGCCGTGTGGGGTCTGGGGATTGCCAGAGGGGCAATTCGGGGGTCTGGGGTTCTCTGTAGTGACCCCGTGTAGCTCTGGGCTCTCCTGTGAGGTTTTCCAGGGGTCTTGAGCTCACTGGAGGGACAATGTGGGTCCCTGAGGGGTCACTGGTGGGGCTCTTTGGGGTCCATGGCTCACCGGTGGGTCTGCCCACGGTGGGTCTGGCTCTTACCGCCGCAGCCACAGGTACGACCCCCCCAGATCCCCCGAGGGCACCCTGCTCCCTCGCGCCCTCGTCCCCGCGAGGTCACCGCGGGTGCTGGCGCCGGTGTCACCGGTGTTTGTGTCACCGGTGCTGGCGGCGGGGGGGCCGCTGTGTCCCCTCCCTCCCGGGCGGGGCGGCGCGGGGCGGGCCGGGCTGAGGGAGCCGCCGCCGCTCACCTGCACGGGGCGGCCGCTCGCCTCGGCCTCCGCACCGCCGCCGCCATGCAGGAGACCAACGCGTTCCTGCTGTCGGCCCTGCAGCCCGAGGCCGGGGTGTGCTCGCTGGCGCTGCCGTCGGACCGGCAGCTGGACGGCAGGAGCCGGGAGACGGCCGAGGCCCAGCGGCTGCGCAGCGCCCGCGTGCAGGAGCAGGTCCGCATCCGCATGATGCTGAGGGGCTCCGCGCCCGACCACTGCGACGGCACCAGAGGTGAGAAACCCCCCCCCGTGTCCCACCCCCTCCGGGCCCACCCGTCTGAACGCGCGTCGGGAGCCCATCGGCCGACACCAGGTTCGGGTTCCCACCTCGGAGTGGGGTTTTGGGGGTGCCCCCGCCCGGCTGAGCCCCCACCGCACCCCCAGCACTGAGGAAGGGGCTGCGCCGCCCCACTGCGGCCTCGTTCCACCCCACTCCGGGGTCGTGCCTCAGTTTCCCCCTGCCCCCGGGAGGGTTTGCACTGGGGGGTCCCGCACCCTGCTGGGGTCGGGGGGAGGTTTTGCTTCTCCCGGCAGCTCCCTGCCCGTCCCCGCCAGCTTTGAGCTGCGCCTCTGGCCGGGCTCCAAGCTCCTCCATTAACGTCTGCTCCTGGCCTCCGCCCTGCGCTGCGCCCCACACCGGGGTTCACCGGGCCCCGATCCGCGGTGCTGGGGGCCTCGGCGGTGGGGGGAGACGTGAGAGCGCCCTCGGTACCCCCAGGGTTGCCCCATGGCGGGTGTGAGTCACGGTCCCATCCCTGCCGGTGCTGGCGATGGCCCGGCTCCCGCCAGCGGCCCTGAGGCAGTGGTGGAGGGTGCGGTGGGGCTGATCCCAGCTGGGATCCTCTCCCCATGGTGGGATCCCATCCCTGTGGTGTGATCCCATCCCCACAGTGGGATCCCGTCCCCAGGGTGGCGGAGCTGGGACTGGCTTTGGGGGATGCCTGGGTTGTTGATCCGGCTGCACTGAGCCGCCATGTCCCCGCCAAGGTGGCAATTACTCCCCTTGCCGTCGGGGCAGGATGAAAGGCAGGAGGTTGGCACTGCCCCTGGTCCGCAGGCAGGCAAAGGCAGTGTCCTCCTGCTCCCTTGTCCCCTGTAGCTCCTGACGCAGGTCCCCCTGGGATGAGTTGTGGGATCTCTGGTCCCCGTGACCACCCCTTTGGCTGATCCCCCCCATCCCTATCCTATAGGCAGTCAGTATGGCACAGCCCTGCGCTCTTCCTTCAGCTCCCGCTCCCAGAGCAATGGTGTGGACCCCAAAGCCTCGGTATGTACTGAGGGGTTCATCCCCTCCTCCTGCCCATCACCGCGGCATCTGGGGATGCCAGAGAGACCCAGCCTGGCTGTAGCTTTGGCTGCGCCAAGGGAGGCTCTTGGCTCCATCCTCCCCTTTCCCAGTGGTGGGGATGGAGGGGCAGGCTCAGGGCACCCCTAACCCCCCGCTCCGCCCGCAGCTCTATCAGCCCCTGACCAAGAAGGACTTCGGCACCCTGAAGGGCAGCGGCTGGTCCTCGCGCTCGGCCGTGGACCTCACCCCGCACAAGCGGATGGCGACCATCAGCAACGGGGGCCTGGCCAAGGGCCGGGGCTACGGCTATGCCATGTCCCAGGTGGCCAACAGCTCCCCGCGGCCCAGCTCCTTCCACGAGCGCAGCTACCGCGCGCGGCAGAACCTGGACACGCTGTCGCTGCGCTCGCTGCGCCTGGCCGAGGGGCCGCTGCCGCCCCACGCCGTGGCTGACGACCGCTACAGCGTCCTCTCGGAGCAGCTGGACTCCATGGGCCACCGCCCGCTCTACCGGAGCCAGGGCAACGGCGGCTTCACCCGCTCCTACACCTTCGAGCGGCAGATGAGCAGCGGCTCCACCGCCAAGGCGGGCTCCGAGTGGCTGGAGGGCAGCGAGGCGCCGCAGAGCCGCACCATCCGCGCGCCCGCCATGCGCACGCTGCAGCGCTTCCAGAGCAACAACCGCTCCCGGCTCAGCACTGGCTCCTTCGGCAGCATCCCCGCGGGCTCGCAGGCGGGAGGCAGCTCCTACCTGGGCATGGTGGAGCACAGCTCCCGCGCGCCCTCCGTGCGCAGCCTGGCCGAGTCCAGCCACCGCCTGCAGGACCAGCGCGGAATGGAGATGTACAACGGGCACAGCACCCTGCTCAGCCACCAGTCGGGGGGGTGAGTGACAGCGGCGATGGCCGACAGCAGCTTGGTCCTTGTGCTCACCTTAGCTGGTCCAGAGCAAACCCTTCTGTCTATTGCCTGGTGCTACGTTGCTGCAAGGGATGCGGGAGAAGGGGTGAGATGGTGGTAAACGCTCCATCCCTGGCAGTGTTCAAGGTCAGGTTGGACACAGGGGCTTGGAGCACCCTGCTCCAGTGGAAGGTGTCCCTGCCCGTGGCAGGGGTTGGAGCTGGAGGAGCTTTAAGGTCCCTTACAACCCAAACCACTCTGTGGTTCTATGGTGGGAACAAGTTGGCCCCACAGTGATGGAGCATGGCATGGGTTGGCCCCAAGCGTGTCCTGCGTGTGGCTTTAGCTTCTCTCATAGACACATCCTGAGACACCAGGGTAGGAAGGTGCTCATTAAGCTGGGTCTGGAGTCTCATGCCCAAGAGTGTGGTGGTTGATGGTTCTCCTCCGAGGTACAGGACGTGGTGGGGTGCAGACATGGAGGACCCCTGTGGTGTGTTCTGCTTGGGCTTTTCTCACCTGCCCATGGTTCCAGGTTTGACGACATCGACCTCCCTTCAGCGGTGAAGTACCTGATAGCCACAGACCCCAACCTGCAGGTGCTGGGCGCTGCCTACCTCCAGCACAAGTGCTACAGCGACAGCAATGCCAAGAAGCAGGTGAGCCCCCAGGGGCAGGACAAGGGGGTGCCCCAGCCCCTTTGCATGGTGGAGGACCCAAAGGAGCCCCATCCCCTGCCGTCCCCTCCAGGCCCGCAGCCTCCAGGCCATGCCCAAGCTGGTGAAGCTGTTCAACAGCCCCAACCAGGAGGTGCAGCGCCACGCCACGGGCGCCATGCGCAACCTCATCTACGACAACGCCGAGAACAAGCTGGCGCTGGTGGAGGAGAATGGCATCTACGAGCTCATGCGGACGCTGCGGGAGCCCGACGACGAGCTGCGCAAGAACGTCACAGGTTGGGGACGCTGCAGGGGCTCCTCCTTGGGGGTGGCGCGCAGTGACCCATCCCATGAGGGATGCTGGGGATGACAGCTTCGTGTCGTCATTACCCACCCTGTCCCATGGCTGCTCCTGCCTGTGGCTGTTGATGTGAGCCCCCCGGGGCAGATGTGCTCCCGTCATTCCCGGCACTGAGGAGCCCTCTTTGCGCAGGGATCCTGTGGAATCTCTCCTCCAGTGACAACCTGAAGGACCGCCTGGCCCGGGACACGCTGGACCAGCTCACGGACCTGGTGCTGGTCCCACTCTCAGGGCTGGGGGGCTCGGGGGTCATCCAGCAGAACCCCTCGGAGGCCGAGATCTTCTACAACTCCACGGGCTTCCTCAGGTACCTGCTTGGGGCGGCTCCGGTCCTCACACCATGGGTGCAGGTTTGGGTGGAGCAGGAGACACCACGTGTGCTGTGCACGTAGGGAGCGAGGCCTCCAGGGCTCCTTTCTGGGGTCCCCATCCCTTGTAGCACTTGTGCATCAAGGCAAAGCCTGGTCAGCCCCATAGGACGGGTATCAGCTGCCCCCCCTGTGGTGGTCCCAGGGGCAGGAAGGGGTGGCCATGGGGGAGCCCCTTCTTGCTGTAATGAACCCATGTTCCTGGCGCAGGAACCTCAGCTCTGCCAGCCAGCAGACCCGGCAGAAGATGCGTGAGTGCCATGGGCTGGTGGATTCCATGATCCATTATGTGAACAGCTCCCTGGAAGTGGGCAAGTCAGAGGACAAGGTGAGCCCCAGGAGCCGGGTGCTGGGGGGCTTTGGGTGCTCTTGGATGTGGTGCTGCTCGCTGTCTCCTGGTGGCAGCCTGGTCGTCATGGTGCAAAGGCACATCTTGATGGGATGCTGGGAAAACCAGCCCGGGTCCATCTGAGCTTAGTGGGCACTGCTGCTGCCATGGGGCCGACTCTGATGGAGCCCCATGGGGATGTGCCATTAGAGATGCCCTGTCAGGCGGCGCAAGGACTGACACCCCCATGTCCCATCTCCCCCACCCAGAGCGTGGAGAACGCGGTCTGTGTCCTGCGCAACCTCTCCTACCGCCTGTACGATGAGATGCCCCCGTCCTCGCTGCAGCGCCTGGAGGGCCACCGGAGGAACAACAGCAGCACGGTGACAGGGGAGCTGGTGGGCTGCTTCAGCCCCCAGAGCAAGAAGGCACGAGAGGTCAGCGGGGGGGGGGGCGGTGGGACCGTGTCCCAGGGCTGGGGTGGCAGCGGGATGCGGCTGGCAGCGAGGTGATGCTGGGTGGAGGTGGACGCGGGGCGGAGGTGGACGCCGGCCTCGGCTCAGGGGTGGGACACGCGGATGAGCTCAGCTCGGGTGATTCAGGTGTGTGGTGTGAATCAGGGCGCTGAACCCCAGCTCCGCCGTGCCCCGCTTGTGACACAGCCAGCACGAGCTGCCCGATGCTTGAGGCCGGGCATGGGGGAAGAGGGGACAGCAGCAGCAAGGGGTGCTGCAGGGAGCCATCCCGCTGGGTCCAACAGCACCATCCCCACAGCACTACCTGAATGCGGACATCGTCACCTTCACGGAGGTCTCCAAGGACCCCAAGGGCATGGAGTGGCTCTGGAACCCGCAGATCGTAGGCATCTACAACCGGCTGCTGCAGCGCTGCGAGCTCAACAAGCACACCACGGAGGCGGCCTCGGGCGCGCTGCAGAACATCACCGCTGGGGACCGCAGGGTGAGGGCGCAGGGGGTGATGCCAAGTCTGGCCTGGGTGTCCCCACCGCAGCATCAGTCACAGGGCTGGGGTGCACCTTCATGTGGGCTGGTACTGGTCTGTCCTGGGTGGGGGACGCGTCCATCACACCACTCACCGCCCGGGCATGGGTCACTCCGGCCTGGCCCTGTTGAGCAAGAGGAGCAGGAGGAGGAAGAAAGAGGAGGAGGATGAGGAGGGGGCAATGGGGGGTCCCATTGGGTCCCATTGGAGTCTCTGAGCAGTGTGTGCCCCGCAGTGGGCGGGCGTGCTGAGCCGCCTGGCCCTGGAGCAGGAGCGCATCCTGAACCCGGTCCTGGACCGCATCCGCACCGCCGACCACCACCAGCTGCGCTCCCTGACCGGGCTCATCCGCAACCTGTCCCGCCACGCCCGCAACAAGGACGAGATGTGTGAGTGCGGGGAGGAGCCCGGTGCCTGCCCTTCGCCCTCTTCCTCCTCGCTCTGGCCTCCGGTTACCTCCTGCCCCATCCCAGCACCCTCCTGCCCACTGCGCCCCTGCTCTCATGCATGTGGAGGCTGCTCCATCGCCAGGGTCAAACCCCCCCGCACGCTGTGCTCTGCCTCCAACCCCACCGTCCCATTGGCCTTTTCCTCGTCCCCCAGCTCCTTTCCCGGCTGCCCAGGGAGAGGCTTGAAGCATCCCTGGTGCTGGTCCCTCTGTCCCCTCACTGCCCCGGTCCAGGCGCCGGCCCTGACGCGCTGCCCTTGCCCACCAGCCACCAAGGTGGTCAGCCACTTGATCGAGAAGCTGCCGGGCAGCGTCGGGGACAAGGCGCCGCCGGCCGATGTCATCGTCAACATCATCGCGGTGCTCAACAACCTGGTGGTGGAGAGCCCCATGGCCGCCCGCGACATCGTCTACTTCGATGGCCTCAGGAAGCTCTTCTACATCAAGAAGAGGAGGGACAGGTAGGGGCTCCCTGCCTGCTCTGCTCAGACCCGGACTCCGATCCTGCTCTGCCCTTGTTCCCTTGCTCCAGTGAGGTCTCCCTTCCCAAGGCTTGGTGTTGGGAGGCCCCAGAGCAGCTCAGAGCGGCCTCATGGCCACCCACAACCCCTTGGCCACATCCTCGGGACACCCCACCATGAGGTGGGATGCAGTCACCTTCTCCCATGTGAGTGCTCCTCACCACTCTTGCTGCTTGCCACCCTGTACACTGTGGTGGGCTCCAGCCTTTACTCTTCTGCCTCTTCCCACCAGTGTTGAGTCTTCAGCCCCTAGGGCCCTTCTGGGGAGGGATCCTTGGGTTGATGGGCACTATCCTGTGTGCACTGGCACCTAAAGCTCATTGCGCCCTGTCCCTGGCCAGCTCGGACAACGAGAAGTCCTCCCGAGCAGCAGCCAGCCTCCTGGGCAACATGTGGCAATACAATAAGCTCCACCGGGACTTCAAGATGGTACGTACCAGCCTCGGCGTCCCATCCCACTGGTGGGATCATGGGGAGGATCCTGAGGGAGTCAAGGCCATGGGCTTCACCCTGAAAAGCCAAAACCCAAAGACTTGGAACAGTCTTACAGTGCCTAAAGGGGCTGCAGGAAACCTGGAGAGGGGCTCTGGACAAGGGATGGAGGGACAGGACAGGGGAATGGCTTTAAGCTGCCAGAGGGGAGACTGAGATGAGCTCTGAGACAGAAGCTGTTCCCTGGGAGGGTGCTGAGGCGCTGGCACAGGGTGCCCAGAGAAGCTGTGGCTGCCCCATCCCTGCAGTGCTCAAGGCCAGGTTGGACACAGGGGCTTGGAGCTGCTCCAGTGGAAGGTGTCCCTGCGCGTGGCAGGGGTTGGAGCTGGAGGAGCTTTGAGGTCCCTTCAACCCACCCCAGGCTGGGATTCTATGGTTATATGAAATGCTTCCAGGGGCACCATGGGCCCCAGTTCCACATATTCCCCCCTGAAGGGGTGGGATGCTCCCAGAGCATCATCCCCGTGGTGGTACCTGCCCTGGTGGGGTTGATGCCGGGGCCCAGCGGGTCCGTGTTCACACTGCTGGGCAGGAGGGTGACCATGTCCTGTGTCCTTGCAGAAGGGGTACCGGAAGGAGGACTTCCTTGGCCTGTGAGGACACCGGGACCGCGCTGCCCTGTGCTGGCTCCTCGCGGGTGGCTGCTCACCACCGGATCCTGCTCTGTAGCATAGACCCCACCGCATCCCCTGCACCCCCACCGGGTCCCTTCCCCGCATGGGGCCACTTGTCCTTGCTCCTGCCCAGCCCTAACCCCAGCCCCTGCTTTTGGCTCTGCTGCGGGGCCCCGCTGGGACCACAGTTAGTGAGGGGCTGCCCCATGGCACCCAGGGGTGCTCGGACCTGGGGACCCTTCAGGCCCCTGGGGGGACCTGGGTGCACAGCAGAGCTTGGCTCATGGCTCAGCGGGAGCTGCAGGCTTTGGGGAGCTCCTGCAATGAGGTGGGGAGGGCGCTTTCGGGACACTCCATTCCCAAATCACAGTGCACCAGGGGCTGCTGTGGGGCGCGCTGTGGGGTGCACAGGCTCTGCCCTGGCTGGGTGGGGATGGGGCTTTGCGTGGCTCAAGGGATGCTCAGGGAGGCCTGAGGCGGCTTCCCAGGTGTTATGGGGTGCACGGTGGCTGTAAGGAGCTGGGAGGCTCTATTGCTGTGACACAGTGCCAAGTGCCCCCTTTTCCAGGGATGGGCTGGGGGGTGACTGAGGCTGCCCATGCCCTCTCTGCAAGGAGCCCCATAGGGACTGTCCCCCCCTTGGTGGCTGCTCTGCTCCAGACTGGGCCCGGCCCCTGCTGCATGAGCAGGATTTGGGTAGGGCCAGCTTGTGTTTGCTCCGTCTCCCCGCGGGGTGGGGAGATGCTCTGGGTGTGCTGGGTGCTGTCTGGGTGCCATGGGTGTGCTGGGTGCTCTCTGGGTGCCATGGGTGTGCTGGGTGCTGTCTGGGTGCCATGGGTGTGCTGGGTGCTCTCTGGGTGCCCTGGGTGTGCTGGATGCCCTGGGTGCCCCATGGGTGCTGTGGGTGCCTGGCACGGGGGGGTGCAGCTGACTGCGGGGTGGCTTCGCTCTGCCAGTGGGTGTGGGGCTGGGGGGACCCTGCTGTGCTTGGAGTGCTGTGTACCCCCTTTGGGACACCGGGTACAGGGGGAGCGGCTGGCACAGACAGCGTTGGTGTCACCCATCACTGCGTGGCACCCGCATGGCCCAGGCCGGGTGTCTCAGTGCTTTCGGCCTCCCCATTCTCGTGTACAAGCACCCTGAGCCCTGCGTGTCTCCAAATAAAGCCTTGAACGCTGCCCGCTGCTGCGCTCCCCCAGACGTGACACCCCACTGCCCACCGGGTGCTGCTGCGGGTTACTGCGATGGGGACGGGACGTGGCGCAGGGATGGGACCAGCACCACTGGCCACGGTGGGGCCAGACCCGCTGGTGGCACCCACGTCCCTGCAGGCGGATGGGACCCACTCTGTGCAGCAATGTTTTATTGCCCCGGGGGTTTCCATGGAAGAGGGGGTGCCACGGCCGCTCCTGTCAGGCCATTCCCTTGGGATTGGGGCATGTTTCTTCTCAGAGCATCACCCATCCCAGTGCTGGTCCATCCGGCAGAAAGACATCTCCGCTGCACATGGTGAAGGAGAGGGGCCCAGCCTGCAAAGGTGCCCAGGCACTATGGGCTGTGGTATCCCTTGGCGATGGTTTTCCACCATGGAGCGTGCTGCCAGAAGGATTCTTTTCCTACTGCGACCTTGGCTGTGGTCCCATTACACAGCCCGGGCTCCCCCGCTGTGCTGTGTCCATGCAGCCCGTGGGAAGGGCGCTGCCGCTGGCCCGAGGCCCCATTCAGATGTCGTCCTCTGTCACCAGGCAGTAGAAGTCTGTGCGGGCGCCGTAGTTGCGGGACCCCAGGTCCGAGACATCGATCTCTGGTCTCTGACCATCCCTGAGCTGCGCATCCCCCGTCCCAGCGGCAGGCACCGGAGCGGCGAGGCGGGGAGGCGGGAGGCTCCTGAACACGCACTCCCGGAGGCCTGGAAATGGGGGGAGATGGGTTAGGACGGGCTCGGGGCGGTGGGGAAGGGGCTGAGCCTCCTGGGTGGGTGAAGCAAAGCCCAAAGGGGACCTTCAGCGCACAACTGTCCCCCGCAGGTGAAGAGGGGGACAAGGACTGTACCCAGGTCCCCATCCGGGTGCAGGTCTCCGCCGCTGTCCAGGTAGCTGCTGTGCAGGATGAGCATGGGGTCCTTGTCCTCCTGCAGCTGGGTCTGTGGGTCCCCCACGGGGCCCTGGAAGGACACCTTGCGGGGCAGGGCCAGGCACAGCTCCTTCCAGAAGTTGGACGAGGGGGTCTGTGTGGGGCAGCGGGAGATGAGCAGTGTTGGGACCACCGCGAGCAGAGCCCAACCCCATGCAGGGCTCTGTGGGGCTCAGCTCACTCTTCCCAGCACCGGGAGCTGAGCCAAGGCCAGGGCTGTGCTGGTGGAGAAACCGGCCCGACCGGCTGCAACGCTCCCAGCCTGGCCCTGGAATGGGGGAGGCTTCACCCCGAGAGCTGAGGCTTCACACTGGTGCCTTGGCTGGGGGAGACCCCGGGGGGCTCCTGACCCGGGTGTGGGGACCCAGCACCTGCTCTGGGCTGGTTTGGTTGGGTTTTCAGTCTCCAATAGCGAGGGCCCCAACCCACCCTTTAGGAGCACCAAAGCTCAGGGAGCAGCCCCGGAGGAGTGGGGAGGCTGACACAAACGGGGGTGCTGGGCTGGCAGTGGGGTGCTGCTGGGACGGGTCCCTGCTGGGCTCTCACCATGGAGCCTGCTCGCCACCGCAGCAGGGTCACGGCGCCGCGGTGCTGCTTCAGCAGGGTGATGGCGGGGTGGTGGATCTCCCGGTACTGGCTCTCGAAGACGATGAAGATGGGTTTCTTGGAAAGCTCCAGCAGCCTCCAGAGCCCTTCCCTGTGAGACAGTGTTGTGCCAGAGCCAAGGCACCCGCCGGCTCCAATCCCCCGGGCGCAGGCAAGACCCGCTCCTACCTGAAGCTGCTGTTGCACCAGTCCTGCTCCAGGTACGCGACGGAGAGCACCACGATGAGGCGCCGGCACCGGCTCACGTTCATGATCAGGTCGGCTGATGGCTCTGCAGCGAAAGGGGGGTCAGGCCCCGGGGTGCTGGTGTGAGCCGGGCCCGGCCCCACATGGGGCTGCTCCCACCTGCATTGGGCAGGAGGGTTTGCTCATCCAGGAAGAGCTTGTATCCATAGCGGTTCTCCAGCTGCGGCTTCACAATGAAGTGCACGAACTTGCGGTCATCCGGGGCGGTGGCGTGGGACACGTAGGCATCGTACAGCTTCCCGTCTGTGGATGGCATGGGAGACAGGATGATGCTGGGGGGCTCCCAAGGGGACACCACCGCGGTGCCCTGCCTGGGGTCTCACCGTTGATCTCCAGCTCTCCATAGCGGTTGCGGTACCAGAGGAGCACGTTCCGGTGGCAGCGCACATAGAGCCCGGCCACCAGCATGAGGAGCACCAGGACCAGGAGGGCTGCCAGCACTGCAGGCATGTGCCCTGCCACCTCTGCAAGGACAGGAAGGGCACGGTAAGCTGGAGGAATGGAGCAGGATTTATGGGTTTGGTGTAGGGCACCCCGATGTGCTGCCCTGCAGAGGCAGCAATGCCCCACCACCCACCTCGATGGTCCCCATGGGGCTGCTGTTCCTGCCCGTGGCAAGCGAGACCTCCTTGGAGGTGTCCTTTTGTCCCATTGTGTCCCTACCTGCTCTCCGCAGGGTGAAGGTGGCCGTGGCATTGCTGATCCAGCAGGCAAACACCCCGAAGTCAGTGTCATGTGTGAGGTTGAGCTGCAGGACGCTGCTGAGGAGCTGCTCCGAGGCATTTGGGGCAAACCTATGGGAGACGGGGCCGTTGCGGGCTCGGCGGTGCAGCGACCGTCCCAACAGACAGACAGACGCCCGTGGTGCGCTGCTTACCAGGCGGTGTCCTGGCTGCCGCCGCTGCCCAGCCACTGCCCGTCCTTGCTCCATGCGGGGCTGTGCTGGCAGTGCCCGGCGCCCGCCCAGCGCACGGTGCAGTTCAGCGCCACGCGGGTGCCCAGCGCCAGCTCCAGGGTCTGGTTGGTGGCGGGGACCAGGACCTCGGGGGGGACGCTGCAGGGGTCTGGGGGCACAGCGGGAGGAGGGGTGAAGCCATGGCAGTGAGCGGGGCCCCGTGCGGGCTCCTTCGCTGCTGGAAGCACCCGGAGCTCCCATCCCGCACCCACCTGCCATGGTGTGCCGGGGCGCTGCACCGGGAGCCGCCGCATCACCGGCGCCAGGAGGGCACCGCGCTGCGGAGTCTTCCGGGGTCAGAGTCCATGGGGCACCGGTGCGGGGCGGCCGGGCCTGGAACGGGGCAGATATGGCCCTGTGAGCGCCGGTGGCTGCGGCCGGGGGCACAGGGAGCGCCCTGGGGGTCCCCATGGGTCCCCAGTGGTGCGGGTTGGGGGCAGCGGGTGCTGCCCTGGGGTTGAGCCGGAGCCGTGTCCCGGCCATGGCTGCTCGGTCACAGTGACACTGTCCTGCAGCCTCCCGGCCAGGCAGAGGGTGGTTAATGACCAGCCAGGGGCTGCAGGACGTCAAAGCGTGGCTTTGGCTCAAACCAGAGGCCAGGGAGGGGAAATGAGCCACAGTCGTGGTTCAACCATGGGGCGAGATGTTCCCGCGGGTGTGTTTGGGGGCTCAGTGGGACCCTCTCCATGCCGCCAGCACCCTGACCTCGCTGCAGTGCTGCTTCAGCCTGCGTGCCCATTGAAACTGCCAACTGAGCAGAGGGGTGCTTTAATTTAATTAAGGCTTATGGGGGACCTTAGGGCAGCTCCAGTGCCCAAAGGGGCTCCAGGAAACCTGGAGAGGGGCTTTGGCCAAGGGATGGAGGGACAGGACAGAGGAATGGCTTTAAGCTGCCAGAGGGGAGACTGAGATGAGCTCTTAGGCAGAAGCTCTTCCCCGGGAGGGTGCTGAGGCGCTGGCACAGGGTGCCCAGAGAAGCTGTGGCTGCCCCATCCCTGGCAGTGTTGAAGTCCAGGTTGGACACAGGGGCTTGGAGCTGCTCCAGTGGAAGGTGTCCCTGCCCGTGGCAGGGTTGGAGCTGGAGGAGCTTTGAGGTCCCTTCCAACACAAACCAGTTTGGGATTCTGATTTACAGAAACAGGCTTCCCTTCTTGTGAGCTCTCAGCCTTGAGCTCAGTGGGTGCAGCTCTCTCCTTGCATTAGGAGGCGCAGTGCGTTGCTGCCCTGCGGCCATGCCTGGGGCCAGGCACAGCAACACGAGGTGCAGGCAGGAGCACGGGACGGTGCTCAGGGACCGGGGGAACCGGCCCCGTCTGGAATCACACAGTCAGCAGCAGCGCCGCTGCAAGGGCCCGCGGGAGGGGGTCCCAGGGAGGACCACGGCAGTGGGATGGGGCACTGCAGCGACGGGTGAAGCAGGGCTCGGCAGTGAGGCCGGGCTCCTCCGTCCCTGGACACCTGCAAGAGCACCGGGAGCGGGTGCTGGATGCACTCTGGAACAGGAAGAACGCGCCGGCGGCTCTGCAGGACTGTGAACGCGTCCCACGGAACAGGAGCAGGAGGGACCAGCGCCCCCCAGGCTGTCCTTGCCCACAGCTTCCTCGCACCCTGTTCCAAACTGGTTCGGGCAACAGTGGGGCCGGGGAGGCTGGCGAGGCCCTGGAGGAGCTGGATCTGCTGCTGGTGTGGCAGGGAAAGGGGGTCTGCAGCAGCGATGTGAACCGTGGCTCACTGCTTCCCTTTGGCACAGCAGCGCTGGAGCCAGGCGTGGGGTGAAGCTGGGTCAAGGTCCAAGAGGGACAGTTGTAACGTGTTCAGCTTGAGCTGAAGTAGTTTGTTCCTGAAGTTTAGCTGGGTTTCACCAGGGGTGGAAGAACAAGGGATAGACATGAGCTGCCCACCCAGTTTTTGCATGGGGAAGAGGATGGGAGATGCTACACCAGGGTGGGGAAGGGCTTTCCCTGCCTGGTGGGGATGATCCAGCCCTGTTTGGTGCTGCCTGGCTGCGGCACTTGTAAATCATCCCGCACAGTCCCAAAGTGGTTTGTGTTGGAAGGGACCTTAAAGCTCATCCAGTTCCTTCAGGCACTGGAACGCTGATGGTCAGAAGTAAGGACGCCCCAGGATGCAGCCTGGCCAAAGAGCTCAAGGACGCCCTAAACACCCATCTGGGGCCCCTTCGCTCTGGGGCAAGAAATGTCAATGGGTGCCCCAAGGGTGGCTGGTGTCAGGGCTGCTGACTGGAGGGAAGAGCACAGGTTAACGGGCAGCAGCACACTCCCACTCCCCAGCGCTTGGGGCTGGGGACACCCAGGTCTGCTCCAAGCACAGCAGAGGACTGTACGGGTGCTGTGTGGTGGCTGGCAATGGTTGGGCTGCAGCATGTCCCCAAAGCACGGGCAAGGGAACACGAGGCAGGGAGCAAGCGGGAGAGCCGAGGGAGCAGCAGGGCTGGTGGGGAGAGGGCAAGGCCCTGCGCACCCCATCCAGGACATGGACGCGGAAGGGGAAGCAGAGGAGAAGCTGCATTTACCTTCAGCGCTTCCTGCTCCCGGCCGCGGCTGCTGCCCTCGCCGGATCTCTGTTGGTTCCTTTCTCTTTCCTTCCCTTTGGGACTGATTTATGCGCGCCCCGTGCCAGCCCTGCCCGGTGCCCCGCTCTGGCCCCAGTGCAGGACTGCAGCGGGGCTCGGTCCCTCCGCCCCTGCTCCGCCTCCAGCTCACCTCAACCTGCGGGGAACGCAACTCGGCTGCAGGGGAGGGGAAAACCGGGAACAGGGAGGGGGAAGCAGCGCACCCGGGCTGCGGGGCCGCCGGGGATCCCTCAGTGCTCACAGCGAGCTCATGGGGGTGCTGGGGCGAGATGGAGCCCGCACCCGGCACCACCACCGCCGGTAATACCGGATCTGCAGCCGCGGGGACAGCCGGCGGCTCGGACCGGAGTGTGCCGGCGGTGAAGGTGTCTGACGTGGGGAGAGCCTGGGGCAGAGACGGTGTTTGGGGCTGTGGGTTGCTGAGCACCGGCAACTCAGTGCTCTCTGGCTCCATGAAGGGGAGTAACTGATGGAGGGAGGTGGAAAAGGCTGGGCAGCTGGCGGCTGAGCCCATGGGAATACTGGGGGCTCCTGTTTCCTTCTCCTCAGTGATGTTAACAGCTTCTAGGACAGGTGAAAGCAGGTCTGTGGCTGCTCTGGATGGTGCTGGTCATAGGGAACTGACCCAGCTGAAGGGCCATGGTCACTGATAATGATCCGAGATGGCAGCAGCCCAGAGGAGAAGGACTTGGGCTGTTGGGTGAGGAGAAGCTCCCTATGACCCGGCTTCAGTGTGTGCTTGAGCCCAGAACCCCCCCGTGTGCTGGGCTGCACCCCAGAGCGTGAGCAGCAGCTCAGGGAGGGGATCCTGACCCTCTGCTGCGTGAAGGGGAGACCTGAGAGCAGCTCCAGTGCCTAAAGGGGCTGCAGAAAACCTGGAGAGGGGCTTTGGACAAGGGATGGAGGGACAGGACAAGGGGAATGGCTTTAAGCTGCCAGAGGGGAGACTGAGATGAGCTCTGAGGCAGAAGCTCTTCCCTGGGAGGGTGCTGAGGCGCTGGCACAGGGTGCCCAGAGAAGCTGTGGCTGCCCCATCCCTGGCAGTGTTCAAGGCCAGGTTGGACACAGGGGCCTGGAGCTGCTCCAGTGGAAGGTGTCCCTGCAATGGCAGGGGTTGGAGCTGGAGGAGCTTTAAGGTCCCTTCCAACCCAAACCAGGCTGGGATTCTGGGATTCAATGCTGGGAGCTTTGCACGCCCCAGGCACAGACTACACGGGCTGCAAGGCCCGCATGGGCTTTTCGCATAGCAACGGCACAACAGCAGCCTCCGCTGGTGCAAACACCGACGTGCGCCGCAGCCGTCCAGCGCCTTTCTTTGGGGCAGAACGGGCAGAAGAGGGGCTGGTTTTCTCCTGTGAGGCCCCAGGTCCAGCAGGAGGAGAGGGGCGGGGATGGCGTCGGGTCCCAGGAGCGTTCTCACCTCCCCCGGAGGCTGCGGTGTGTGAGCAGCCGCGGAAAGGGCTCCCGCAGCCTCCACCGGCCCTTACGTGGGACGCAGTGGTTCTGCCTCCCCTGCACAGAGAGAAGGGAACGAACCCTCCAGAGGAGCGGCGCTGCCGGGAAGGAGCTGCTCGAGCCCGCTCCCCGCCGTGCTCTGCTCCCACCCGTTCCTTTACCGCCCGGCTCCAGCAGCCCCGTCCCGCCCCGTCCCGTTCCCCATGGCCGCTCCTGCCCCGTCCCGCCCCCCATGGCCGCTCCTGCCCCGTCCCGTTCCCCATGGCCGCTCCCGCCCCGTCCCGTTCCCCATGGCCGCTCCTGTTCCGTCCCGTCCCGCCCCCCATGGCCGCTCCCGCCCCGTCCCGTTCCCCATGGCCGCTCCTGTTCCGTCCCGTCCCGCCCCCCATGGCCGCTCCTGCCCCGTCCCGTTCCCCATGGCCGCTCCCACCTCGTCTCGCCCCCCACGGCAGCTCCTGCCCCGTCCCGCCCACCATGGCCGCTCCTGCCCCGTCCCGTTCCCCATGGCCGCTCCCGCCCCGTCCCGTTCCCCATGGCCGCTCCTGTTCCGTCCCGTCCCACCCCCCATGGCCTCTCCTGCCCCGTCCCACCCCCCATGGCCGCTCCCGCCCCGTCCCGTCCCACCCCCCATGGCCGCTCCCGCCCCGTCCCGTCCCACCCCCCATGGTCGCTCCCGCCCCGCCCCGTCCCGTCCCGTCCCGTCTCGCCCCCCATGGCCGCTCCCGCCCCGTCTCGCCCTATCCAGTACTGACCCCCATGGCCGCTCCCGCCCCGTCCCACCCCCCATGGCCGCTCCCGTCCCGTCTCGCCCCGTCCCGTCCCCCATGGCCGCTCCCGCCCACCCCGGGCAGCCGCCGCGCTGGTTGCATGGCAACAGCCCCCGCGCGGTGCACGCCGGGACTTGTAGTCCCGCCGCCCCTCAGCGCCCTCCGTGGCTGCTGCCGCCGCACTACCGCTCCCAGCGTGCCCCGCGGCAAGCCGGGATGGCGGCTCTCTCCGCGGCGGGCGGGAAGCGGGGTCGGTAGCGGCGGCGATGGGGTCAGTGCGGCCCCGGTGGGGTCAGTGCGGCCCCGGGGACCCCCCCACCGCCGGGGGGAAGCGTCCGTGCTGGGGGCTGGAGGCGAGCGCTGGTTGCTCGTCCGGATGGGGCCCGCTGCCCTGGTGAACGTGTATGTACAGGTACAGGTTGCAGGTGGGTCTGTGGGGCTGTTCACTGGGGAAACACCGCCAGTTCCCAGTGCTTGCTGGTGGTTATGTGGAACATCGCTGCTGTGGCCTTGTTTGGGGCGTAAGGGGCTGAGGGAATCCCGTTGGAGCGCTGGCGCTGCGGGGATGGCCCTTTGGTGCATGCGCTGCAGTGGGGAGCCGCCTGCCTGGTCAGGGCTGCAGGTGTTTAGTGAGCTCCTCCGGGGGGCTGCTCTGTAGGCACAGTACCGCGGTCACGCTGCGGGAGCAGTGTAAACGGGTTTGCGGGATAGCAGGATCCCAAGGAGCAAGCCTGAGTCCTGGGGAGGAGAGGGTCTGGCAGCACAATGGGAGCTGAGGAGGCCCTGCTTGTCCGTCAGCCACTCGTGTGGGTAAGTTACAGTCAAGGAGTAGAGGTGGTTTTGGTCACAGGACTGAAATGAGGGCTGGGAGTGGCGCTGGTGGCAGTGCCTGGCACATGCCAAGTGGCTTCCCATGCTCTTGGGAGTGAAGGCTTGAGGCCGAGTTGACGCTGATGCCTTTCTCTGCAGTTCTCAGGCACGTCACTGCTGGGAGAGCCAGGTGGAGAGTCCCAGCTCCGCGTCTGACTCCTCCATTGGATCCTCCTGAGCTGAGGCTGTGTCCTGCAGGCTTTGTCCTGCTTCCTCCTGCATTGCTGCAGCACAATATGCTCCCTGTGAGCCACTGGGTGAGTGAGAATTACAGTGTGAGCTCATTAACAGCCAGTTCCCGATGCATTTAACAGCTTGAAGCTAATGACATGAAAGCTGTTTAGAGCTGCCAGGTGACTGTGTTCCAAGGCCATTGATAGGAAGCCAGAGTTTGCTTCCAAGTCCCAGAAATGAAAGTACTGCTGTGGGATGAGGAGGCGCATAGCAACAGACCCTCAGTCATGATATCTGCTCCTCTCTTGGAGCTGCTGAGGACTCTTAATCACAGGACAAGGCAGATCAGCCCTAATGAAGTACTTGTTCCTGACCTATGGTGCTGATGTTAGCTTATCTGTGTCTTCCTGAGCTCGCAGGTGGCTGTCACTGCTGTTACATGTGCACACGCACACGGCCACGCTGTGGCACCCACGTTTCATTCAGTTTATCCCAGAATTCCCCTCTGGCACAGGGAGGCACCTCTTGGCATTTTATAGAGGAGGGGATGGAAGGGTGGAGCGCGGGGTTAAACTGACAAACCAGTTGCGTTTTCCAGGTCTTATTAAGAGAGAAGACTCTAAAGCTTTGACAGGCTATGGTGGATTTGGCCTCCAGTTTACAAGGACCATAAGGAAGCTGGAAGTGGAGCTGGGGCCACTCAGCCCATGCTGCTGCCTCCCCTTTAACTGGAATTAGGGACATTTAAGAGAAAAGCTTTTTCCCCAGACACCTGCAAACCCAATTTAGTGAGGCTTTGCAGGCCTGACCTGAGGGGAGGGGAATCTCATGGGCACCAAAGGGCTGTTCCCGCACTCGCAATGAGTGAAGTCACCTATCTGAGGGCACGTTATTATTCCTGGGCAGCTCTTTATCGTTCCTGGGCAGCAATGAGCAGAGACTTTGTTCCTTAGCACAGTAGCTGCCTGGAGTCAGGAAGTGAGTTGCTAAAGGCAGACCTGGCAGAGAGCAGAGCTGGAGGCTGGGGATGCACATGGGTTAGAGAGGCTGCAGTGCTGCTGTGCCATGGGTCCAGCCTGGCTCTGACCCCTGCTCCCTGCCGCAGACAGGGAGGAGGTGGAGGAATGTTGGGTTCAGGCTGGCAGCTCCTGGTTTGGAGCAGGAAGGCCCTCTAAAGCCCTGCCTGTGCAGCTCAGTGTTTCTCTCACCCCAGCACATTTAACAAGCGGTTTCCCACTGTGCATGGCCAGAGCACCAACTGCTTTTAAGCCTCTCACAAGGAAGCACCTACACGGTGGGATCACCCACAGCTACGGGTGGCCATCGGGAGCTTCAGCTACAGCGTCTTTTGATTATCCACATTAAGACAGAAGCAGTTTTGGGGGTGGTTTCTGTGGGTGGCAAAGGAGGGGAGTGGGATGACCGCAGTGTAAGCACAGCTGAAGCCCTGGCTTTTGTCTCCGCATGGGTGTTAGCTTTATTTCCTGCTTTGGTTGTGGTAGTTGAGCCAGGAACAACTGTGGGGTGCTTGGGGCAGGCACAGGGACTTGGCGGAGCCCGGAGCAATGCTCACTCAGGGGAATAACTCTGGTTTTCCAGCATCCAGGGAACCAGGGGGTTGGAGCTGCAGCCTCGTGGTGGCCGTGTCGAGAGGAGGATGGCGCTGGCTGTGGTGAAGGAGGAAGGACTCAAGTGTCTCGGTGGTGCAAGAGCCAGAGGTCACTGGAGGCAGAGGAAACAGGGTCCAAAGTGCGAAAGAAGAGCTGGAGGGGGAACCTGGAGCGAGGTGAATGCCCTTCCTGTGCTGCACATTGAGGCAGTGTCGATGAGGAAGCCCAACAGCCCTCGCTTGCAGTGGCTGGATGCTGCCCCATGGATGGTCCCAGCTTCTCAGCCAGCTTCCTGGCTCTGCCACAGCTTCCTTCCTCCTTGTGGAGGCAGAAGTCATTGTCACTTCCCAGCTCAAGTCCAAGCCCGGTCACAGCCGGGACACGAGGCCCATTGCGCTGCTGCGGTGGTTCCTCTGCACCCACGGCACTGCCGGGCTGGGAGGGGGCTCAATCCATGTTTCTCCTCCGTGAGCAGAGGCTACACCTCGGTGGAGTACTCCATCATGCTGGGGGGAAAGGAGAGTTGTTGTGGAAGGGAACCAGTGCCTGGGAAGCAGTGGGGATGGTGGGGACAGGGTGTTTGCCAAAACTAAATGGAGAAGGAGTGACACACTGTGGAGAGGAGCAAGGGGAAGCCAGGGACTGAAGGCTCAACAGTGGGAGCGTGGTGCTCCCTGAACACCACTCAGCTCTGCTTGTGCCTGGCCTCTGTGGTGGTAGCAGGGACCTGGTGACCACGAGCAGGGCTCAGCCTGTGGGGGACAGCAGCACCAGGGCGGCCCAGCCTTTGGCTCTCAGCTGCACCAGTTCTGTTTCCAGCTGAAAGTCTTAATGTGGGGGTTTTTAAAGTTTAAATGGAAAATTTGGGCAAAACTGTGTCTTGTTTTAACTTGGAGCTTTCCTTCTTCTGAGGGAAAAGCCCAAGTGAAGCAGCCCCTTGCTCTGGTGAGCACTTACCCTGGGACTCATTTCACTGGCCTTCAGTGCCTAAAACCAGGCAACTGAGCTAGTGAGTGAAGCCACGGGCATGGAGAGAGATGGATTCTCAGCTATGAGTAATGTGCCTCATCTTAAAAAGAGCCTTTTCTGCTGTAGCAGAGCCTGGTCTGGGGGCTGGGGGAGAAGCCACCCTGAGAAGGGTGTTGGAGCTGCCCCAGGGGCAGGAGCAGCCCCACCGTGCCTGTGGTGGTGAGTGACCCCCTGCTGTGGGGCTCTGGAGCACGTGGACCAGATCTACTGGAGGCTGGGCCCTGTGTGGACCCTGGGCATCACCCACCTGAGCTCCTTACGCAGGTCGCTGTGTTTCCTGCCCAGGAACGTGTTCTTCACTGACAGGGGGACATCGGGGATGTACCAGGCTGCAATGAGCTTCACGCACAGAGCCACGTGCTGCACAGAGCAAGGGGCAGTGAGGAGCTCCCCGGGCCCAGCCCCTGTCACCATCCTCCCCATTCAGCCCAGGCTGCCCCCCGGGGCTCACCTCAAAGAGGATGAGGAAGGCAAGCCGGGCCGCGAAGATGTGCCAGAACTGCACAGTGTAGCTGTAGTCATCGGCGTTCCTGTAGTCCCGGTACCTGCAGCACAGCCCCGTGGGTGCTGGCACAGGGCCCCCTGTGCCCTGCATCCTGCCTCTGCTCCTCCATGGGACCCGAGAGGAGCTGCCTCCGAGCCCTCCCCACCACTGCCGTTCCCAGGCTGTATGTCCCAGTGAGGGGCTTGGGAATGCTGCTGGGCAAGGCTTTGGGCTGCTGTTACCTGCACTCTGTGATGTTGTTGGTGGCAAAGCCTGGTGGCATCTGGGGCAGCTTTGTGTAGAACTCGAAGTCCTGGACGCGGAAGGTGGACAGGCTGTGGTTGATGTAACCGGTGGAGCAGCTGCGGGGCAACACGGTGGCTGTGGGTCCATGGCTGCACCAGGGGCTGTGGTACCCCCAACCCACAGCTCCTGTGTCTTCTGCAGCACACAAGGGTCTCTGGTTGCTGCAGAGCCTGTCTGGCTGCAGCTCTTGTTTCTGTGAGTTCCCTGGTGTGTGGGTTCTCCAGTGGCTGGTAGTGTGGTTGAGCACGGGTTGTAGCCTCCCGTTCTGGGGGAGCCAGCACCCATCTGGGGCTCCCCCTTCCCTCCCTGGATGCCCATTTTCACAAAGCCTGGGGAAATTAATGTCTCTGAGGCTTCTGTCCAGTTTGATGGACTTGGCCAGTGAGTAAAGGCTTGGAGGAAAGAGGAGAGGGTAGGAGAGGGCACACACAGGCACCCAGTCCTTACATGGTGCTCTTTCCAGTTTACCCACTAGAGGGGTGCTGTGAGCAGGAGGCTGCTTGGGATGCTGAAAAGTGCCATCAGGGAAACCTTCCCCTGCTCCCTTTCCCCCCATGCTGGTGTGAGGAAAGGCTCCTGCCCCTGTGTTGGTGGCACTGAGGGAGGCAGGGACACTGCAAGCAGGGATGCTGCAGGCAGGGCTGATGGGCAGCACTCACTCTACACCGGTGCTGTTCTCGATCACGCAGGGGCTGTACGTGTACTTGTAGACCAGCACGGGGATGAAGTCGGAGGTGATGGCGATCACCAGCCCGTTCCCGATGACAGCCAGGATGCCAATGGCCTCCAGGACCAGCAGCCAGATTCCTGCGGGAGAGTAGCGGTCAGTGAGGCCCTGGGACAGCTCACAACCACTGTTCAAGGTCTGCAGGGACTGTAGGGACAGGACAAGGGGTGATGGGTTCAGACTGAAACAGGGGACGTTCAGGTTGGAGATAAGGCAGAAGCTCTTCCCTGGGAGGGTGCTGAGGCGCTGGCACAGGGTGCCCAGAGAAGCTGTGGCTGCCCCATCCCTGGCAGTGTTCAAGGCCAGGTTGGACACAGGGGCTCGGAGCTGCTCCAGTGGGAGGTGTCCCTGCCCGTGGCAGGGGTTGGAGCTGGAGGTTCTTTGAGGTCTCTTCATCTCAAAGTACTCTGTGGTTCTATGATTCTGAGTGGTACCGGTCCCTGGCAAAGGGATGCTCATGGGCCTTGCGCTGGGGAAAAGGCTTCACACTGGCACCATTGGCACCAGCAGTGGTGCAGGAAGGAGGGGGCTCCACGTGCTCTGTCTCACCGATGTCGTTGGCCTTCCTGGGCACCATGCGCCGGTGCAGCCGCATCATCTTGATGGCATCCAGGTGGATCTCGAAGAGGTTGTTGCAGAAGGCCAGCAGCGGGGCGAGGGGGAAGGCGGCGACGAAGATGGTGGTGAAGCTGTACTGGATCACTGTGAGGGGCAATGGGGTGCTTGTGTGCAGCCACCGCTGGGGGACATCCCATAGGGTTTGTCCTGCCTGGTGCCTTGTGCCAGAGGGGCTTTGCAGGGGTGAAAGGGGGATATAGACCTGCCTTGGGGACCCTGCAGGGGACCTCCACCTCCCACAGGGCTGATGGAGAGGGGGATCTGTGGGGGTCCCACAGAGCACAGGCTGAGCTTGGGGTCACAGCCACCCCCTTGGCACTGCAGGAGGAGAGGAGGGTCTGAGCAGGGGCCCAAGGCCATTGCCTTCTCTCTTGTTTGGGGATGAATTTGGTGAGCCAGGGCTGGTGGAGCTCATCTCAGAGCTCTCCCTTGTCCACGTGTGGGCTCTCCATCATCAGGCTCTCTCCAGGCAAGGGGAACACGTGGTTCTGCACCTGCATTCCTCCTCCTTGACCCCCTGCTCCACGTACCCATCTCCAGGAACTCATCAAACAGGCTGAAGATGTTGACCTCGTTGAGCTCGTAGTTGCTCAGCCACTGCCTCTTGCAGGGGTCCTCGGCCTCCTCTTCCTCCCCTAACATCATCCTCCTCTTCTTGGGGCGCTGCGGCCTCTTCCTGCGTAGCTGGTGGCATATCCAGCTGCAAGGGAGGGAGAGCTTTGTGCTGCCTGCAGCACAGTGGGGCTGGGAGGGGAAGGAGGGAGCCCCTTCCCAGAGACCGGGGTTACTCCCTGTAGGAGCTGCCTGGAGCAGCAGGGAGCACTGCACGGGCTGGAGGAGGGCTCACGGGTTGAGGTACTCCATCACGTTGCTGATGGTCTGCTTGAGCAGCATGATGATGGCCATCTGAATGAAGAGGTCGGTGATGCAGCCGCTGGGGTGGCACTGTGAGGGTGAGAGGAGAGGAGCTGTGTCCGTGGGCTCTGGCCAGGGCAGGAGCTGAGGTCCCCATTGCCTTGCTGGGCAGTGGGGCAGGAAGAGCAGGAGCTGTGGTGAGGGTCAGAGCATCACCTCCTCCAGCCTCCACTTGCCAGCGATGCGCACGTAGTTCCCTGGGTGCCCGTTGATCCTGGGCAAGGAAGGAACAACAGCAACGTCTGCTGAGCCCCAGCACTGATGATGGGGCATCATCCCCGGGCTCTGACAGAGACATGAGGAGCTTCCCGCACTCCCATGCCCACCCTGGCCCTTCTGAGGTCACACATGGGGTCCCTGTGCCCGTGGAGGGACAGGGCTGTCCCTCTGCAGCCCGGGCCCCACTCACCGCCCCAGGAAGAAGGCGATGTAGATGAGCGAGGAGAAGTTTGTGAAGAACTGGAAGGTGAAGATCTTCACGGTGAAGGTGTTCTCCCGCTGGGAGAAGGTCCGTGGTTTCTCTGCAGGAGGGAGCAAAGCGCAGGGACTTGGTCACAGCATGGGGGGACCTTGTCCTGGCTGCCCCTTGGGTGCCACAGCAGCTCTTTGAGGGTTGTAGGAGTCCCTGCCCCCTGTGGAGCCTTCCCTGCCCTTCAGCCGAGCCCTGTGGTGGAGCTGAGCCCAGCTCCAGCGGGCCATGACTGGGGGAGAAGGGGCCCTTCAGCTGGGAGGACACCACACTGAGTGCTCCTGCAGCAGAGGTGGCTTCCTGCTCCTGCTGGCTCTTGGCCCAGGAGGGTGACTGCTCCTCAAAGTGTGATGTGGCCATGGACAGCCCCTGCAGCACGGGGGGTTGCTGGCCCCACATGGGTGCAAGAGCTGCCCAGTGGATGCTTTGGGATGGAGGAAAGGAAGGGGCCAGGAGCCTGGCTGCATTCGGGGACCAAGGGGTGCTGTGTTGACCCTTACCCAGGTCACAGAGGAAGAGCGCCACACGCCTGTTGACCTGCAGGAGACGAGAGGGTTGATGGTGGAAGAGCGAGGAGCAGCCCCGCTGCCCGTGCCCCGCTCCGCACCTTGCTCATGATGACGATGGTGATGTAGTGCAGCACGGCCCCCGTCATCACCGCCACCGTGTTGGCCTGCTCGCGCAGGAACTCGGAGCTGCTCTGCGTGAACAGCGCTGTTGCGACCACCCGGTAGATGACGAGTGCGTGCGCGATGCCGACCAGCACCGCGATCTGTGCAGACAGAATGTGTCCCAGCCCACTGAGCACCACCAGTGCCTGAGCTCCGTCGGCCCCCTGAGCATCACCAGCCCTTCAACCCCGGCTTCACCCTTCACAGAGCTCATCTGGACATGGTCTCAAATCGTACATATATCATGGAACAGTTTGGGTGGAAGGGACCATAAAGCTCCTCCAGCTCCAACCCCTGCCACGGGCAGGGACACCTTCCACTGGAGCAGCTCAAAGCCCCTGTGTCCAACCTGGCCTTGAGCACTGCAGGGACGGGGCAGCCACAGCTCCTCTGGGCACCCTGTGCCAAGGCCAGCAATAGGACACTCTGAAGTGCTGCTCTTGCAGCAGAGTGGGGAGGGAAGGAGGAAAGCCCACGTGCCCTAAAGCCAGGTCTTCCTGTGTCCCCCTGGCACGTACCATCACCAGAACCAGGAGGAGGATGATGGTGCTGCGGAAGTAGGAGTGCTGGTACTGCCGGGGCTCGTGCTGCAGGTTATTGATCAGCTCCAGGGCCAGCTCCTCCTTCAACACAAAACCAGGACAGAGCATGGGGATGGATCCAGCAGAGCAGAGCCCGGGTGCGGCGGTGTCCAGGGGTGGTTGGGGGATGAGCAGCACCAGAGGAGGACTGGGGTGGACAACGGATGCCCAACCCAAGCAGTGAGGCCAGAACTGGATGAGTTCAAGCCCTTGTGCAGGTGAGGTGGCTGCCATCTGCTCAGCCCTCGGCAGGGCTCTGTCTCTCCCAGGGCTCTCAGAT
This sequence comes from Ara ararauna, assembly GCA_028858755.1. Lineage (NCBI taxonomy): Eukaryota > Metazoa > Chordata > Aves > Psittaciformes > Psittacidae > Ara > Ara ararauna. The sequence goes on along the minus strand of CM054380.1, from coordinate 92,393,562 downwards.
GTGGGCTTTGCTGTTTGTCTCCGTTAGATGTTCACATCTACAGAGAATGGAGCTGGGCAAAGGGGTCCCTGTGATGGGGCTTTTCCGTAGCTCCAGCTGGAAGCAGGAGAGGCGCATCCTCACCTCCTCCTCATCCCAGCCGTACAGGTCCCAGTCGGTGACCACTCTGGCTCTCTGCCTCTTCCACAGCTCCAGGAACACGGTGGCTGTGGGGCAAGGAGGGAGTGTGGTGACACTGGGGTGGCTCTGGAGTCACCCCTCTGGGGTGGACATCGTGTTACCACCCAACGGGACCTGAGCACATGGCGCTATGTGGGGATGGGAATGGAGGTGGGTGAGATGTCACCAGCCCCAGTGTCTGCAGGCATTGGGCATAAGCACTGGGCATTGGTGAGCACTTTGCATGGTGCCAAGCACACGTGTCTGGGTTAGTGGACAATACCCCTTGAGTGGAACAGCCCATGGTGGTGTTCAGGCTTCATATCCTGAGCTGAGCCTCTGTAAGCCCCTTTACACCCCCCTTGTCATGTGGAGTGACCTTCCTGAGCTCATCCCTGTGTAAACCAGCCCACAACGCCACACAGACCCCATCCACGGTGCTCAGACCATGGTTGTGCAGGTGAAAAGCCAATGCCTACACCTGCAGTGCTGCTTGTAACTGCTCTAGTGAAGCAAATGATACGGTGATGAATGATCTCTAGGGTCCCTTCCAACCTAAACCACTCCGGTTCTATGAGGTGACGCGATCACATCAGCTCAGAGCCCAGTGATCTGCTGAGCTCATTACACCGCAGCTGACAGATGATGGAGCAGCCTGGGGAGGCTGATGAGGGTCTGATGGTCCCTCCTCCCTGCAGCTGCCCCCACTCCCAGGCGTCTGCCCCACAACGCCCGCTCATAAAGCCTTATAAAAGCCATGAGGGGGGTGCTGGGGCTTTAGTGGAGGCTGTGGGTGCAGGGGTAAAGGTTTCAGGCAGGACAGGTAAGGGGTGTTGGGGAGCTGAAGAGGTGATTGTGTCCCTTGCCTTGTCTGGAAGGGGAGGGCATGGACCTGGAAGTGGATGTGAAAGCTGCTGAATGGTGAAGCTGCATTGGTGTCCCCTCTTCCTCCCCCTAAGCCACATGAGGCTGCTCCTTTCGTGCTGTGTGTGCTTGGCACCAAGTCACAGGCACCTACCCCAGATGGCCATGAACATGGCAAACAGAACTGTCCCCTCGTTGTCAATCATGTGGGTGACCTGGAGAAGACCAAGGAACACGGTGATGGGTGCAGGGGCTGTGGCACCTCGGGGCTGGGGGGGTCTCTCACCACCCTGATCCCCTCGAGGCCGGTAAAGATGCTGCAGGAGGGTGATCTGCAGGAAGGGGATGGACAGTGGGACTTTGTTGGTGATGGAGACCATGATCTCCCTGCTCCTCCTCCTCATTACAGGGGTTAGTGGAGGTTTCCTATGTGTTGTAGTCGGTTTGTTGGGGTGGGTTTAGTTTCTAGTGGTTTGGGACAGCACAGCTGGGAGTGTTTCCCATCCTGTGCCAGGAGCCTGCCTTGGGGAGGGAAGGGAAAGGAAGGGGGCAGCCTGCCTGGGAAGGGAAGGGAAAGGGGCAGCCTGCCTGGGAAGGGAAGGGAAGGGGGCAGCCTGCTCGGGAAGGGAAGGGAAGGGGGCAGCCTGCCTGGGAAGGGAAGGGAAGGGGGCAGCCTGCCTGGGAAGGGAAGGGAAGGGAAAGGGGCAGCCTGCCTGGGAAGGGAAGGGAAGGGGGCAGCCTGCCTGGGAAAGGAAGGGAAGGGGAAGGGGGCAGCCTGCCTGGGAAGGGAAGGGAAGGGAAAGGGGCAGCCTGCCTGGGAAAGGAAGGGAAGGGGGCAGCCTGCCTGGGAAGGGAAGGGAAGGGAAAGGGGCAGCCTGCCTGGGAAAGGAAGGGAAGGGAAAGGGGCAGCCTGCCTGGGAAAGGAAGGGAAGGGGGCAGCCTGCCTGGGAAAGGAAGGGAAGGGGGCAGCCTGCCTGGGAAGGGAAGGGAAGGGGGCAGCCTGCTCGGGAAGGAAGGGGCTGCCTTGGGAAGGGGCCGCGTACCTTGGCGTAGGTGCAGGTGTCGGAGAGGCGCCAGAAGGGGCACTGCTGGTCGCAGAGCGGGCACATGATGGTGTCCTTGGCCTCGCAGATCTCCTTGCTGCGGAGAGGGGAAGGGGCAGAGGGGAGCAAAGGGAGCGCCCAGAGCCCAGCGGGATGCGCCCGGCATTCCCGAGGCCTTACCTCACCTGGCTGGAATTGAACACCGTGATCCCCGCCACGAACACCAGGAGCCCGGCGGCAGCGGCGATGCCCAGCAGGAACGTGTACCAGCCCAGCCAGGCGAAGTACAGCGCCACCTTCTCCCCGAAGTACCACCTGAGGGGGACAGCAGGGACCGCGGGATGCTCACAGCCCCGCGGGATGCTCACAGCCCCACGGGATGCTGGGCACCAAGGGATGGGATGCTCACAGCCCCATGGGATGCCCGCAGCCCCGCGGGATGCCGGGCACCAAGGGATGGGATGCTCAGAGCCCCATGGGATGCTGGGCACCAAGGGATGGGATGCTCACAGCCCCATGGGATGCTCACAGCCCCACGGGATGCTGGGCACCAAGGGATGGGATGCTCACAGCCCCATGGGATGCTCACAGCCCCACGGGATGCCGGGCACCAAGGGATGGGATGCTCACAGCCCCGCGGGATGCTGGGCACCAAGGGATGGGATGCTCACAGCCGGATGGGATGCTCACAGCCCCACGGGATGCCAGGCACCAAGGGATGGGATGCTCACAGCCCCATGGGATGCTCACAGCCCCACGGGATGCCAGGCACCAAGGGATGGGATGCTCACAGCCCCGCGGGATGCTGGGCACCAAGGGATGGGATGCTCACAGCCGGATGGGATGCTCACAGCCCCACGGGATGCCGGGCACCAAGGGATGGGATGCTCACAGCTCCGCGGGATGCTCACAGCCCCACGGGATGCCGGGCACCAAGGGGTGGGATGCTCACAGCTCCGCGGGATGCTCACAGCCCCACGGGATGCTGGGCACCAAGGGATGGGATGCTCACAGCCCCATGGGATGCCGGGCACCAAGGGGTGGGATGCTCACAGCTCCGCGGGATGCTCACGGCCCCACGGGATGCTGGGCACCAAGGGATGGGATGCTCACAGCCCCGCGGGATGCTGGGCACCATGGGGTGCTCACAGCCCCATGGGATGATCACAGCCCCAAGGGTGAGGGGCCAGGTGTGGCGATGGCTGTGCCTGGGGCTTGGGATGGGGAGAGTCAGCTTCAGGAAGCAGGGGGGTTGGAACTAGATGATCTTAAGGTCCTTTCCAACCCTAACTATTCTATGATGCTATGCAGCATTCCCAGGGGATTTCAGCCAGGAAAAGAGCTGGGGGTCTCCTGGTGGCCTTTTCTTTCCCTTTTGCTTCCTTTTTCTGCCCCCCCCCCCCCCCCCCAGGTTAATTTGCCACAGGGGAGCTGCTCTCACTGATATGAAGGGGGTATGGTCCCATGAGTGCTGCTCCTGCCCTTCCGTGAAGGAGGGAAGGTGAGATGCCTGTGGGACTGATGTGTGCCAGGTCAGACGGGTGGGAATGGTGAGGGACCAAGCTGCAGTCAGTGCCTGCGGAACCGTTCTGGATATGCCAGGCTTGCAGGGGGTGCGGGCTGTGCTGGCTCAGCCCCCCTGCAATGCTTTTCCTGCCTCCTGGAGGCAGTATCCAGATAGTTCTGATGCGGGTTGGAAGGGGTGAGGGTGATGGTAACTACTGATGGTTCTGCCCCTATTCCAGGGACCACTTTGAAGTGATTGGAAACCAAACGGGCTCATTAAACCCTTGTGTCTGTGGGGCTGTTTGATGCTGCGGGATGAGCAGATGGAGCTGGTGCCACAGGGGTGGCCCCTGGCAAAGAGCTCTCAGGCTTCAGAAGGAGCCCGGTGCTTGGCAGAAGATCCACGCTCAGGCTGATGATGTAAAGGGAAACAGGAGCCTGGCAAATGGCATAAAGCTCCCGGGTTTCAGGTGGGACCTTTGGTTGAAGGATGTTCTGTGCCTCTGCTGCTGCCTTACCTGATCTTCTCGATGGGCTGGCGGCAGAAGATAACTCTCCAGCGAGCCCATTTCTCCTTCAGGAATTCGCTCAGCTCTCCTTTCTGGGGAGCAGAGAGCTTGGTTGGACACAGGAACATCAGGAGAGCCTCAGTACCCGGACAAGGGATGGGACAGGAGGAAACGGCCTCAGCTGCGCCAGGGCAGGTTCAGGTGGAGCTGAGGAACAATTCCTGCCCCAAAGGGTGCTCAGCACTGGAACTGCCCAGGGCAGGGCTGCATCACCGGCCCTGCAGTGCTCACACACTGTGGGGATGAGGCCCCAGTGCCATGGGTCAATGGTGGCCATGGCAATGCTGAGCGGTTGGGACTGGATGAGCTTAAAGGGCTTTTCCAGCCTGGTTGGTTCCATGGCCCTGATTCCCCCACTGCCGCTGGGAGCTCTGTTGTGCCCCTCACCCGAATGCAGCCCTGGCTGACTCAAAGGCCCCCCCGGTTCTTGCTCCTGCACCTCCCGTGGCCGTGCCCCATCACCGTGTGCTCGGCCTCACCTCGTGCAGGGGAAACGCTGCCTCAAAAACCTTCTTCTTGATCAGGTCCCGCAGCTTCTCTGGGGGCAGAGCAGAGCGGGGGGGGTCAGCGGCGCTCTGCCTGCTCTGCTCTGCCGGGCAGGAGCACCCTGAGCCTCGGAGAGGAGCAGACGGGAAGCCCGGGAGAGGCTGGGATCAGGGGGATCAGCGCTAATCCCTGTGGATGTGCAACTGCGCCGCGGGAGGTGCTGGGCTGGGAGCGAGCCAGGAGGGCTCAGAGCCAGAGAGCCAGGGGCCTGAGAGCCTGCTTGTGCTGGGGTAATGCTGAGAGCCGAGAGCCTGCTTGTGCTGGGGTAATGCTGAGAGCCGAGAGCCTGCTTGTGCTGGGGTAATGCTGAGAGCCGAGAGCCTGCTTGTGCTGGGGTAATGCTGAGAGCCAGCACCCCGAGAGCCTGCTTGTGCTGGGGTAATGCTGAGAGCCGAGAGCCTGCTTGTGCTGGGGTAATGCTGAGAGCCAGGGCCCCGAGAGCCTGCTTGTGCTGGGGTAATGCTGAGAGCCAGGGCCCCGAGAGCCTGCTTGTGCTGGGGTAATGCTGAGAGCCAGGGCCCCGAGAGCCTGCTTGTGCTGGGGTAACGCTGAGAGCCAGGGCCCCGAGAGCCTGCTTGTGCTGGGGTAATGCTGAGAGCCGAGAGCCTGCTTGTGCTGGGGTAATGCTGAGAGCCGAGAGCCTGCTTGTGCTGGGGTAATGCTGAGAGCCGAGAGCCTGCTTGTGCTGGGGTAATGCTGAGAGCCAGGGCCCCGAGAGCCTGCTTGTGCTGGGGTAATGCTGAGAGCCAGGGCCCCGCTTGTGCTGGGGTAACGCTGAGAGCCAGGGACCAGCTCCTCAGGACAGCAGGAGCAGCGAGGGGCTTGGGGAGAGGGAGTAGTGGTTGTAGCTGGGCCCTGCGCTGCCGATGTCCCAGGCTCCGGCTGCAGCAGCAAGTTCTGTGTCTGAGCTGCACCCTGGCTTTGTCCCCCCTCTGCATCCCCCGGGGTGCCTGTGCCCACCATGGGGCAGGAGCCTTCTGCAGGTCCCCCCGAGCATCGTCCCCCCGACCATCATCCCTCCGAGCATCATCCCTCCGGCCCCATTCCCTTACCGAGGTCGGGCGTCACCGTGTTCTGCAGGATGAAGTTCACGATCCGTATCCTGAGCAAGGAGAAACTGTGGCTAAAGGCTGCTCTGGGCATACGGGCACTTGTGCACTATTTGTACTACTTGTGTTGTGGGGCCCTGGAAAACCAGGGAGGGAAGGGAGAAGGCAGGCACCAAAATCCACGGAAAGAAGCAGGGAAGCAGTGGGAATCCGGCTGCTGGGTGCTGGCTGTGGGATGTGGAGGTGGCTTTGTGGAACATGGAGAGCCAGGCACAGGAAGGGGGATGCCGGTGTGGGGAAAGGGAAGCACACGGTGCTGGCAGTGAGTGTCCCAGCTCAGCACCCACCTCGTGGTCACTGCTACGTCGTGGTGGCCATCGGGGCCCTGCTGCCGGCTGTCGGGGTTCCTCAGGAGCCACTGGTACTGCCGGAAGAGGAGCTTCGGGGCACGGACTCCATAGAAGAGCTTCTGGTCCTCGATTTTCTAACGGTGGGGAGAGAAGGGCTGGGAGGAAAGTGCAGGAATGGGGCAGAGCTGCAAGGGCCCCTTGAGCAAGCGGATCACTTCCCAGCACTGATGGGCTCAACGGTTCAGGTCTCTCCCGCCTCCTGGGATGCAGGAGCCCAAACCAGGCTTGGATCCTGGGTACTGTGACAGAGCCAAGTGCCTGTTCCTCACCTTGATGGTGAATCCCTTCTTGCTCAGCTCATCCAGGAACTTCTTCCTCTTGATTTCCCTCTCGCTGCCCACTTCGTGGATGTCGCTTACCAGGACAAAATCCCACTTCTCTTCATCCTGCCCACAGAAACCAGCAGGGAATTAATGGGTGGCAAGGGGAGAGCTCTCCCTGCTCCAGCCTCTTGCGGTTTGGAGCTGGATCACGACCGTGTGGGGGGCCCCTGGGATGGGGAATGAGCAGAATGGGGATGGGGAAACGGAGGCAGCTGCTGCCTTGGCACTGCCCCTCTGCCCTCTGGGCTGTGCTGAGCTCTCTGGGTGCAGAGGGAGCAGAACTCACCAGGGAGGGGGAAGATTCTGCATCTTCCACAGGAAAATCCCTCCAGGGAGTCAGCAGGATCTCATCCTGGGAAGAGAAAAGCAGTGGAGGTTTCAGCAGGCTCCATGTCCGGGCACGGAGCAGACCTCTCCCTGTGGACATGTGCATCGCATCGGGATGCCCAGAGCAGAGCCTGCTGTGGGCATCAGGACCAAGCTGTGGGGCATCAAAAGAGAGCCGGTGCAGCTAAAACTGCATTCCAGCGTCAGCTGGAGACCCACCGGCTGCTTCCCTGCGGATGCCCATGGAGAGGGTGAGAGTGGGTTTGTCCGGAGCCTTCTCCCGTACGCTCCTGTCTCCAGTCTGGGGTGTTCCTGAGCCAAATCTGGCTCTGCAGTAGGGATCCCGGGTGAGTGTGCAGCCTCCTCTTGGACTCATCACGTCCAATGTCTGCGGCACACTGGGGCTGCCAGGGAACCGAAGGGGAGAAACCCTCCCTCTGCTCTGCGCTTTGCTCCTCCTTGTGTCACCCAATGCCCCGGTGATTGTACCTGAAGAGTGTCAGCATTTGACCCCTCTGTCCCTGCCACAGTGGCTTTCACGGTCCGTTGTTGGGGTGCTCCTGTCAGCCAGGGCACTGTTGGGGTTTTGGTGTGAGTGGCAAAGGGAGTTTTACGTTGTGATGGTGGGATGCTGATGGGACAGACCCTTCAGGCTGCAGCAGAGCACGAGGAAACGTGGCAATGCCACGGATGCCTCTGTCGGTGGCCAAGGGGCAGAGGGGAGGGTGAGCTGCTGGTGCTTGGTCTGCCTGGTCACCTCCTGTGAGCTGCTGGCCCCAAAGAGAAAGGGGTGAACACAGATGCTCCCCCTCGCTGTTCCAGGCCCAGGCACCCCGATGGTGCGGCTCTGGGGGGGCACGGAGCAAAGCGCCCGCTGTGATTTCCCATCCCTCTGCTGAGGGATGCTGCACGGAGCACCCTTGGGTGGCCCAGGGCCGGTGGGCACCCAGAGCTGGGGCACATCAGCTTCAGACCACTTTGTCCCTGTCCTCAAAGCCTGGCTCCCCAGTGTGATCTCAGCCTGGTTCTGCAACCACAGCTCCCTCTTGGGCAAGAGGGGATGGGTCCAACCAGTTCTTCAATGGATGTGTAAGAGTGTGTCAGGCTCCAGATCCCAGTGACTGCAGTGGGTTTGGTAAGGACGTGCTCCATGGATCATGCTGGGAGCAGGGCAATGGATCCTGTCTTAAACCCAGTATTTGGGGGGCGGGTGTTGCAATTCTTTGTGGCTCATGATGTGGCCGCACAGATGCGCTGCTGCTACTGAGGGCACGGGGCCGCAGCACAGAAGCAGAACAGAGCTGCCAGGGGATGGGGGTCTCATCAGTATCAGTGCGGCCACCGGGGCCGGGCAGACGAGTTCATCCGGCTGCAAGCTCTGGTGCAACCGTGCCCTGATGTAAGATCTGGCTCCGGAGCTTCCCCTGGGGAATGAGGCCGTGGGAGCAGCAGAGGCCGGGATGAGCGGAGGGGTGAAACGCTCTCACATGGGGATCTAGGACCAGGCGCCACCCAGAGCAGAAGAGCCACAAGGAGATAGCAGAGATGAAGTGAGAAGGGGGCTGTTCTCCCCCAGAGGTGCTGTTCAACAGGAACCAGAGCTTCTCACTGCTAACGGCACCTGATGTAGGTCAGGATGGGGGCGGTGGGGGGGTAAAGTGCATCCTGTGCCCTGCCAAAGCCCTAAGCAGGTTTTGGGGTGGGGGTAATTGGGCTTTGGCTTGGGTTGGTCTCCCCGGGTGGGTAAACCCATGGTGGGTGCAGCAGCCCCGTGTCCCTGGCTCTGAGCCCCTCTCTGGGCACAGTGCAGCAGATGGGAGCCTCGCTGGGCTCTGCCCCATCGCTGCTGCTCTGATGCTGGTGCTGATGTATCCCATTCCTGCCTGGCTGGTCCCTCGCAGCCTCATCCTGCCGGGATTCCCTGCTGGGGCTGCCGGTGTGGAGGGGAACCCGTCCTTTGGGAACAAGGGGTTTAAGGTGTTCTAATGCCACTGGGGTCACCTCGGCACCGCTGCCCTGCTGCTGCTGACCCCAGCAGCTCAAGATGAGGTGCATGAACCTGCTGGTATCGCAGCTTCTCTTTCAGGTGACCCCCAGCTCCACCACGTACAGCACCGGAGCTGAAGCATCCTGACCAGTGCATCCCTTTCCTGGGGAGCGGCGGACAGGGTTGCCAAGGTAGGCTCACAATGGGATGTATCCAGCCATGGGGCTTTGTGCAGCCAGGCTGGGCTATTGGAACGTTATCCCTGGATCCCTGATGGAGCTGCCAGCCCCTGCTTGTGCCTTGGGATCTTCCCTGAGGGCACTGGGGCTGAGCCTGCAGAGCATCCCCAGAGCATCCTCCTTCACCAGCACTCCCAGTTATAACCTGCTGGTCTCTGACCTGATGCAGCCAGCTCCTGCCCTGCTTCTCCACGTTCCTGCAGTAGCAATCCCTGATTTCTAATCCCATCAGGGACTTGGTGCATTCTGATTTTCCAGTCAAACCCCAAGAATCATAGAATCATAGAATGGTTTGGGTTGGGAAGGACCTTAAGCTCATCCAGTTCCAACCCCGTGCCATGGGCAGGGACACCTCCCACTAAACCATGCCACCCAAGGCTCGGTCCAACCCAGCCTTGAACACCGCCAGCGATGGAGCATTCACAGCTTCCCTGGGCAACCCATTCCAGTGCCTCAGCACCCTTACAGTGAAGAACTTCCTCCTTAGATCCAATCTAAACTTCCCCTGTTTCAGTTTGACCCTGTTACCCTTTGTCCTACCATTACAGTCCCTAATGGAGAGTCGCTCCCCAGCACTGGGGTGCTGCTCGGGCCACCCCTGCTCAGACCTGTAGGTGACAAGGCTGTCAGGATAGCAGGACCTGCCGTCCCTCTCTGGTCCCACGGTGGTGGGATTTAGTGCCTGGTGCGCAGGGCTGGAATCGGGCAGGAACCCGTGGGTTATTTTCAGGTTAGCACAGGCCACCCCCAGCGCGCAGCTCTGAGGGGTAACGGGTGAACCCTGCGTCAGTGCAGGGTGGGATGCGCAGACCCTGGGGTGGGAGAGCAGCACCTCAGCAGTTGCATTCATCACAGGGCAAAGGCAGCTTCGAGCCACGCGCGGCTGCTTGTGCAGGAGCCCAGCCTGCTCTGGGGCTGGATGGGGCTTGGAGGCAGCTGAATCCTGCAGCAGGGCTCAGGGTCACTCCTTCTCCCACATCCATTCACTCTCCTGTCCCAGGGACAAGGACCCTGCCTGCAGCACAGGGCGGGCGGATCGGTCCCATGTGCAGGCAGGGCCACCCCTGCTTGGAACTGCTGGATAAACCCTGGACTCTAGTCCCTGTTATCACTGAGGATGGGGCCTTTCCCTCTTTCCTGCCTTGCAGCTGGAACTGTGCTGTGCAAAGGTGTGGGAGAAGCAGCTGGCACAAGGAGAAGCGGAGATTTCAGTGTTAAAGAGGGTTTCCCTGCCCGGAGCAGGTTTATCTCCTGCTCTATCAGGGGGTCCTTGTCCCCATGTTACAGAACAGGTACCCACTGCCCTGTGCGGGGTTATTGGATCCAGGGAAAGGGTAAGAGGCGCTCCTGGGCTGGAATGCACTCACCTGAGTGAGTAACTCAGGCAATGCACCCAGGTGGCATCTCCTGCCCTTGTTTTATTTCCTAACCGGGGACCAGGCAGGCTTTGGGTGGTTCCTGTCACCCACACTGGGATGATCAAACCCTCTTGTCTCAGGATGTGCGCTGTGATCTCTTAGAGCCCTTCCAGCTTTGCCTCATCACTTCCCAAGAAACGTGTCCGTCTCATGGAGCAGGGTGCTGACACACACGGTCGTTCAGAGCTGACGCACTCTTAGGAGTCTCCCTGGCTTTCTGAATAGGAGAAACCCACACCTTGTCTTTCCAAGCTAGAGACAAACTTCCTCTCCCCTCTCCCATTGCTTTACTTGAGGTGCTTCTGAAGCCGCTGGGGCCGTCACCCCGCAGCTGTAAGTGCCTCTTCCTGGTTTTCCACAAGCTAAAGATCCGGACTCGGTCCAAACCGTCCTCTGGCACCTCTGTGCTCTGGTGCCAACACGTGGGGCCATGGGTGGCCCTGCAGCACCGCGGGGTGGTGTGCGGGGCTTGGTCCCCGTGCACAGGGGGTGGCAGAGCTGACACCGCACACCGGTGCCCCTGTTACGGTGGGAATGCGGTCGCTCGCCGGGAAGAGGATCGGGGGCTCTGCAGGACTCAGAGCGCTCCAAAGGCTGAAAGCGGGCGAGCGGCAGAGCCCGAGCGCGCTGTGCCCCGTGCCCCCGGGCTGCGGCTGGCTCAGACCCCCGGAGGAGCGGGTCCCGGGTCCTACCTGCATGGCGGAGCGGAGCGGAGCGGAGTCTCCCTCCTCGCCCCGGGGAGCGCCGCAGGGTCCCGCGGAGCCGCCGCTCCTCGCCCCGGCTCTCACGTGGAGCCCGCAGGGACGCGGCTTCCGCTGCCCGGCCCCGGGCGGGATCAGGAGCCGGAGCCGGAGGAGGGGGAGGAGGAGGAGGCGCGGAGCTGCCCCGAGCCCGGCCCGAGGAGCGCCGAGCCCGGGACCGCCCCGCGCGGAGCCGCTTCCCCTCGCCCTGGCGCCGTCGGCCCCCGCCCCGTCCGTGCTGCGCCCCGGGCAGCGCCGGGCTCGGGGGGGCTGCAGGAGCCGAAGGCCCCGCGGGCGTTGGGGGTTTCTCAGAGGTGGGGAAGCCCCAGCGGGGAGAGCGGAGCGGGGGGCGGCCGGGACCCGGGGGAGGAGGGGTGAGAGGATGGGGGAGCAGCGCCGGCGTTGGGAGCGGACGGGATGGGGCCAGGCTGAGTTCAACAGGACCCGAGGCAAAGCCTGAGCTGCAGGGGCGGGCGGAGGCTGCCCCGCGGCTCTTCCACCTGAGGGCAGCTCCCTGCATGGCTGCCTCGGACAGCGCCTCGTCTGCTCCCCACCGCTTTGGTTTCCTGCTGGGAACCTCGGAGGAAATGCGGCTTCCTGGAAGGGCTGAGCAGAGGCCCAGGAATCCTTCCTCACCCCTCTCCGGCTGGCAAAGGCAGCGCTGGAAGTCCTGCGCTATTTGTCCCCTTGTGTAATAGCCTCATGAGGGGCGGCAAGGTGTGGTGTCGCTGATGACAGCAACATTTGTGGCCCTTGAGAATCAGAATCTCCTCCCGCTGGAGAGGGAAGCATCGAAGTGTGCTCTGACCGCTCCTCCACGCCTCAGAGCCCTCCCGCTCCTCCGCATCCTGTCGCTGCAGGTAGATGTGGGTTACTAGAGGACCACTGCTGCAGCCTCTGCTTTCCCGATGGCGTTGGTGCCGGGATGCTGGGGCAGCCGCTGGGTGCTTTGTTCCCTGCGCACAAAGGCTTGGTCCACGTGGAACCATCTACGGCTTGGAGCAGGGCAGGGCTGTTTACACAAAGGGTGAGCGAAAGGTGTTGTGTGTAAGCCACGTCTGGCAGGTCTCCCTATTGCTGCGGGTTGCTCTTAGATAAAGGCAGTCCTGGAGGGCAATCCGGCTGCGATTCCGCCGGGAAAGACAGCGCTTCCTGAATGGTGTTCCCAGTCGAGCCAGCACCACTGTGCCTTTGCCAAGTGCCTTGACCAGGCTCTGAACCAGACCTGTGAGTTTAAAACGGGAATAAAGGAACTTGTTTTCCAGTGTCCTGCTGTGGGTAAGGAAACAGAGCAGGGGAAGGAGCGGACAGACCTTGAGCATCCCACAGGAGATCTGCAGGGCTGCCCAGGACAGGGAAACTGCCTTTATCCCTGGTATGGGAGAAGGTGCGTGTCTGCCCTGTGTATCCATCCCTGCGTGCCCAGGGATAGAGCGGAGCCTTACGGCATCCATGCTGCTTTTCCCGTGTCCTGGCAGAGACCTTTGCTCCATGGGTGTAGCCGGGTGAGCCAGGATGGAGTGAGGCGTGGGATACCCGCGAGCTGCTGCTTCCTCCTGCGCTCTGCCGTGCCAGGCTGGGGGACTCTGCACCCCACATGGGCCAAGAGGTGAACACTGACATCGGACAGTGGTCCCCAGAGCTCGTGGCTGTGTGGGGCAGTGGGGAAGGTGAGTCTGTGCCTGCAGATGGGCTGTGCCCAGGTACTGAACCCTGCAGCATCTCTCATGGTACTTCATAGATCATAGAATCAACTCAATTGGAAAAGCCCTTCAAGCTCATCCAGTCCAACCGTTCCCAGCACTGCCAAGGCCACCACTGACCCATGGCACTGAGGCCTCGTCCCCACGGTGTGTGAACACTCTTAGGGCCGGAGACTGCAGCCCTGCCCTGGGCAGCCTGTTCCAGTGCTGAGCGCCCTTTGGGGCAGGAAGTGGTCCTCAGCTCCACCTGAACCTGCCCTGGTGCAGCTTGAGGCCGTTTCCTCTTGTCCCATCCTTTGTTCTTTGGGAGCAGAGCCCACCCTGGAGACACAGTGTGAGACACAGTGTGTGTTTCCTTCTGTTCAGGAGGAATCTGGCTTTGCCTTGCAGGATTTAGCTCCTTTTGCTCTAGGGCAGGCGACCAAACCGATGGTGTTCCTCTTTCAGTGCTTTCCTCCCCAGGCAGTGCTCCTGCGATGCGCTGCCTCAGCAGACACTGCTCTTGGGGCACTGGTGCTGAGGGCACAGCTTGGAAACCCCAAATCAGGGAGGGAGATGTTGTATCTTCCAGTTTACTGGTGAAAAATCAGCTTAGGCCATGGCCGTGGCTCATCCATTGCAACCACAACCCCTTTGTAAGCAGCTGGAATCATTGACGGGGTCACCCTGCTCTGCTGCCGCAGCCATGATGTGTTCCCATCCTAATCCATTGTGGCAGCACATCAGCCCGATAGACCCCAACCGCTTTGGGCTGTGGTGGGACTGCACTGGGTGAGCTGCTGTCAGTCCCTGCCCCACTAACCCCAACTGGGTGCAGCAATGGTGATTTCATGGTGGTGCCCATCTGCATCCCTCCTGACTGATGCTTTCTGACAGCAGTGCCCCTTCTGGGTGCCCAGAGCTCACTGCGCGCCAACATCGCAGGTTTAGGATGGTCATAAACCATTTATTTGCTCTTTTCACTTCCCAGCATCTTGGGTTTTACTTCTCCCTTTGCAGGAGAGGAGTTGAACGCGTGTTGCCTTCCGCTGTGCTTAGGACATGAAAGAAGAAGGACCCTTCAGGAGAGCTGCTTCAGATGTTTCTCAGCACCAAACGGCAGCTTTGGTTGGTGGGGCTGTTTCCCAGGACCGCCTTTGTGTCACTCACGAACGAGGTTCAGGGGTGTTGTTGCCCCAGGGAAGGTCGGAGCTGGCTGCGAGCCCGGCGCTGGGGATGCCCTTGGCCACTGCAGGACATCGCAGTTCAGTTTGTGAGGGAGTGTACGGAGTGGTGGGGAAAGTAAAGAGAAACATTTCTGCTTTGTCCTTCCCCCTTCATTGTGAAGCCATCGGTCCAAAGCAGCCACAGCGTCTTGGAGAGCCGGCCGGTAAGGCTTGACTGCTGCCTGCGGGCGGAAAGGAGAGCGAAGCCAAGCCTCAAGCAGAAGCCAGTGATGCTGAACCAGCGTCCGAAGCCTGACTAATACTTGCTGAGCCTGTAGGCTTCAGGATTGATCCGCTGGACTCCGCTCCCCAGGAGCCCGTAAAAAGCCCGTTGGGGAGCAGCAGCAATGGGCGCGCTGCTTGGGGAGGCTCCGCAGAGACGCCGCGGCTCCCAGCCCGGGGGGCTGCTGCCATCGTGTGGCCATGGCTGGTATGTGCAGGCACGGAGCCGGCGCCTCGTTTCCCCCCACGTTTCTCTCCCTGCTCCCGCAGGAAGAGGGCTCCAGGGATGCCGGAGAGGAGCCCTTCGTCAGGGACTGTAGCGATGGGACAAGGGGTGATGGGCTCAGACTGAAACAGGGGAAGTGAGCTCTGCTCCACGTAGGAGATCCCACGGGAGGGGGTGAGGTGGTATATGAATTGGTTGGGGATACCGGAGCCCAATGCCCTGGGATGTACCTGAAGGGGCAGCTCCAGCCCCGGCCGAGCAAACCTTTGCCAATAAAGCGCTCTCATATTAGTTTTGCAAAGGAGGAAGTGGTCAAATGGTCAATGTCCACCGCAGAAAGAAGCAGGATCTGGGAAAGCCACGGCATCGGGATGGGGCTGATGGGAAAGCAGAGTCCGGAGCAGCCGAAAGCCACGCAGCAGCCTGTGAAGAGCACTCAGCCCTGAACGATTCAATGGGTGTGTGTAGGATGGAGCCATTTACTTTAATTGGTGGGGTTTGGTTGCTTTTGCCAGACGGTACAGATTTACCAGTGAATATCGCTGCAGTGCTGCTCCAGTGTGCAGGCGCCGGGTCTGTGCGCCCATGGCACCACACTGCCCTTCGCAGCTGAAAGGGTTTCCGTGTCCATGCCCCCCCGTCCGTCCCGTTTTCCTGGCGAGAGAAAGTAGAACTTAGTGCTGCTTTGGTTTCCCTTTGGACAAAGCAAGCGCCCGACGCCGCCAACTACAGCGTTTCCAGGCTTCACAAGCGCAGGTGTGCGCACCAAAGACGGCGCTGGGAGCTCGCGGCGGTGGAACGGACACCATCGGCTGTCAGCACGCCTGGAATCCGCCAGGAATCTCAATGCCATTGGGACTGCTTCCCTCCTCGCGCCCTGTTTTGTGTTCTCAGAGCAGTTCTTGAGCCTCCGTCTCGGGCAGTGCCGATGGGGGCGATGAGCAGGTCCTGAAGTGAGTTAATGCTTTGATGGAGCTGCCGAAGCGAGGCCGGAGGAGGCCATGGGGATGCTGCGAGGGCTGCAGCAGCTCTGCTCTGGAGCCAGGCTGAGAGAGCTGGGCTGGGGCAGATGGAGAAGAGAAGGCTCCTGAAGGGGAGACCTTAGAGCAGCTCCAGTGCCTAAAGGGGCTGCAGGAACCTGGAGAGGGGCTTTGGGCAAGGGATGGAGGGACAGGACAGGGGAATGGCTTTAACCTGCCCGAGGGGAGACTGAGATGAGCTCTGAGGCAGAAGCTCTTCCCTGGGAGGGTGCTGAGGCGCTGGCACAGGGTGCCCAGAGAAGCTGCGGCTGCCCCATCCCTGGCAGTGTTCAAGGCCAGGTTGGACACAGGGGCTTGGAGCTGCTCCAGTGGAAGGTGTCCCTGCAATGGCAGTGGTTGGAGCTGGAGGAGCATTAAGTCCCCTTCCACCACAACCCACTCTCTGCCATTCCCTCGCTCAGGAAGCGCTGTGCACGGCCCAGAGGCCGCGCGTCCCCGCTGGAGCTCCCAGCCGGCGGGCGATAGGACCCTGCGGCGCCCAAGGGGCGGAGGATCCTTCGGGAGGGGAGGGGAGAAGGGGGCGGTTGCCGCGGCAACAGGAGACGCCCCGCCTGGCCCCGCCCCCCCGCGGGAGCGCGCTGCGCGTGCGCGGGGTCTCTCGGGGAGCGCGCCCCGCCCCGCCCGCCGCGAGCCGCGGGGCCGCCATGAGGCGCGGGGAGCGCCGCGCGCCCGGCGCGGGCCCCGGGAAGGCCGCGCTGGAGGAGCAGAGCGCGGAGCACAACGGCCCCGGCGGCCGCCGCAGCACCGAGTCCGAGGTCTTCGACGACGGCACCAACACCTTCTTCTGGTGAGGAACGGCCGCGCCGCGGGGCGGGCGCGCTGGGGCACCGGTACCGGCCGGGGCCGCGGCCCCCGCGCTGAGCCCCGCTGTGCGCGGGGGGGGCTCCGGGGCTGCTCCTCGGTGTTGAGCGGCGGTGCGGGACCGAGCGGTGCAGCTCCGTCCCGGCCGTGACCCCTCCAGCGGCCGCCCCGGGGCTCGTTCTGTCCGCAGCGGCGGCTCTGGGGCGCCGTAGGAGCCCGCGGTCTGCGCAGAGCCCTCCGTGCTTCGTCCCTGTTCTCTGTCAGCGCCGTCCCTCGCTGCATGAGAGGCACTGAGGTGGTGGAGCGGGGCCAGGGAGGGGCGCCGGGGCTGCTGCGGGCCTGGAGCAGTGTGATGGGGAAGGGCTGAGGGACCTGGGGGGTTCAGATGGAGAAGAGAAGGCTCAGGGGGGACCTGATCGCTGCCTACAGCTGCCTGAGAGGAGGATGGAGCCAGGAGGGGGCTGCGCTCTGCTCCCAAGGAACAAGGGATGGGACGAGACGAAACGGCCTCAGCTGCACCAGGGCAGGTTCAGATGGAGCTGAGGAACAATCCCTGCCCCAGAGGCTGCTCAGCACTGGAACTGCCCAGGGCAGGGCTGCAGTCACCGGCCCTGCACGTGTTCACACACCGTGGAGATGAGGCCTCAGTGCCATGGGTCAGTGATGGCCATGGCAGTGCTGGCAGTGGTTGGACTGGATGAGCTTAAAGGGCTTCTCCAACCTGGTTGATTCTGTGATCATTTATAGGGGCTCCACCTTCTTCTCCCCCTTCCTTTAGCCTTGGAAGAAGCCTTTTTCTGCCCAGTTCTGTCCTGTAGCCCTGTAGGAAGCTCAGGTTGTTGCTCTGAAGCGCTGCTCCTCAGGGGCTCTGTATGGTCTCGTGGCATGCTCAGTGCAGAAGATCAGTGCAGAAACCATGACTGTTTGTGAGGTCAGGAGGCAAAACAGTGCTTTGTTAAACTCGATCCTTGCAGGAAGGGAAGTGCTTGTACCTGGAAAAGCGCTTCTAAATCCCATCTTTGCTTGAGTTGTTCCAGAAATGCCCTTCAGCACATGTGTATATGCATGCAGAGGTTTCCTGTGCCTCTTAACCTCGCGTCCTCCTTGCCTAAGGAAGCGGGGCTGTCACTGAGGTCCCTTGTTGGAACATGAGCTGAGGGCGATGTGATTTGGCTCCAGTTTGACATCAAGGAGCAGCAGGGGGAGGGCGCTTGGCTCTGGCCCTGCCTGTCTGGGCACAAGTGGGGCAGAGGGTGTTGATCTGGATGAGGCTGCTGGTTCTGGGTGTTATTTCTGCTGGTACAAACTGCAGGGAAGCACTCGGATGCTGCTGGGTCTCATGGGGGGCTCTGCACGAGCCTGACTTACAGAGGTGCAGCTGAGGACATCCTTGTCCTGAGGGAAGAGGAGCTTGCTTGGAGCACCCGTTAGTGTTGGCGCATGTAGGCTGCTGAATACCTGGATCCTGCCGAGCCTGCGGAGTGGAGCCTCCTTATAAATGGGAAATGGGTAAAATGGTCCTTTTCTTCCTGCCTGGCTCAGGTGGCTCTTGCCTGGGGTCTTGTGGTGCCTTAAAAGCACCTGGTGCTGGGTTTATTATTGATCTCCCCTTGGTGCACCTTCCTGCTGTTGTGGGGCTGCCTGCCGCCCGTGCAGGTTTGTCCTCAAGTGAAGGCAGAGGTTCATTTCCCGCCTGAATTGGTCTTTTCCAAGTGCAGCGGTGGCACTGTGCTCCAAGGAGCTTCCCCTTTGCCAGCCCTCCCTTCCGGAGGGCAGCGAGGACACGGGTGTCTTCGGGCTGTTCCTCAGCTCATCTGCTTGCTTGCTTTCCCCCAGCAGTGCGTGTCACTCGTGCTGGCAGCGGCAGTTTGGAGCTTGTCAGAGTTCCCAGGCTCCTCCTGCTGTTGCTTTAGACCCGTGCCCGACACCCCCGAGTGTGTCAGTGACTCCTTGGTAGTGACTCGGCTCTGACAGGGGCTGAGAATAAAGATTATGCAGAGGGAGGATTTATCCCTGTGACCCCTGGGATTCCTCTTGCGCTGTGTGTTCAGAGGTGCTCACGGGAAATAGGGATGGGAGGGAGTAGGTGCCCTCTGTCTCTGAAGAGTGGAAAATGCCTTTTCCCTCTGAAGTTCAGAAGCTGGGATAAGGTTTCCCCTGTAGCTCCGATTGGTAAATTCAAGAGTCTGGGATTTGTAGACACTGTCAGGAATCGTTCCAGAAGTGGTTCCGTTTGGAATTCTAGTGCTGTAAGTGCAATCCTTGGGAAAAGTGGTGCTTCAGCTGCCTGCTCCATGTAAATCCTGCTAAAACTTGGGATGACAAGTTATGTGCTGTATAATATCTTTAATACCCAAACTTAGAATGACAAGTTGCGTGCTGTATGATATCTATATATATAATGCCTAAACTTGCAATAACACGTTACATGCTATAGAATTCATACTCAGTCTTGATCACTTGAAGTTGAGCAATCCTGTGTTTGAGCTGTGTGGTGGGGACTGCTCAGCCAGCTCTTGTGCCACTGGGAAGGGCACCAGGAAGGAGCTTTATGGAGCGGGTTGGTGGTTTCTGTGTCTTTATCCCTGAACTCGTTTCCAAGCATCTCTCCCAGCTAGCAGGAGCTGGGAATCCCAGGCCTGCCTGGCAAGCTGCGCTCTGGGCAGTTCCCTGTTGTTTCCAGTGCCTTTGATTGTTTCTTGCCTGTCTGCTTCCAGAATTAGCTTCGGAGCACAAACAAAGGGGCTCTTTGTGGCTGAGATGTTGGCTCTCAGTTTTTGTATGGAGTGAAGCTCAGTGGAGCTGATGTTTTTCCTGAGCTAGCATGGAAAAAGCCCTGGGTTGGTTGGTTTGGGTCGTTAAATGTCCCCACCCAGAGCATTCTACAGCATCCCTGTGGCTTTGCTTCTGTAACCTGCACAAGAGCAGGTGCTGATGTGTTACAGGTCTCTGCTGTAGGACTTTGCTCTGTGCAAGTGAGTCCAGTCAAGACTGGGTTTGTTACTGTGAGCAGGGACTGTGGCACATACCTAAAGGCAGGGAGGAGACGGTGTCTGTGTGCAGAAAAGCTCAGTCAAAGAGTGAGTTGGCTTTGTCTGCCCCGAGCAGTGCAGTGCGTGATTGATGTAGAGGTGCGCTGCAGCCCTGCTGCAGAGGAGAGCAAACGTTCCTCTCCTCCTGGCAGCCAGGGAAAGGCAGCACGAGGTGGGGTGGTCTGGGCTGTTCCGTGCCGGCCCGGCCTTGGATTACCCCGTCAGGATCACCCAGTTAGACACTGTGAGTGCTTCTCCCCTAAATCCCTGTGTGCCCCCTGATTGCTGGGTGCGTTCATAGCCTGGCTTCCAGCCGGCCATCCAGTCTTGATTTAGAGGTGCTGGGAGCTGCCAGGTAGATCGTTGTGGCCACATTACGATGTGACTCTGCCTTAGTTGCTTTTGCTAAGCTACACTTTAATTTGAATTTCATTACCTTTAATGTCCTCTGCTGGTCATTAATGTGTTCCGTCTCTGTATTGCCATCAAGTGGCTATGGTGTGGGTCACTGAGGTTCTAGCGTGGCAGCAGAGACCTGTGCGGCTCAGGGAGCTTAAGGAAAAAGGGAAGATAAGGAAAAACCCAGGGGAGTGGTGGGTGGGAGACTCTCTATGGGCCGATACAGCTTTGTCGGAATTCCTTCAGGCTGGTTGGTGCAAAAAGCATGGAAAATGCAGCAAAGGAAAGGGCCTCTGCCGGGGTGCTTTGGTTTATTTGGGGTTGTGAGAGATCCTTCCCGCCGGCCAGCACAGGGCCTCTCCACTGGGAACGAGCATGCGTGTGTGCAGACCGGCTGGGTTCGGAAGTACAGCATTGGGAATCACGGAGTGGTGAGGGCTGGAAAGGACCGGAGATCTCCGCGTTGGCGGAGGTTGCTTTGGCTGCAGCGCTTCCAGGGCAGCGTTCCTCAGGCTCGTGGGAAGCTTCCCATGGCTGTCCCACTGCAGAGGCCCCGAGCCCACGGGGGGCTCTGTGTTTGCTGACTCCTCTGCCTCCAGCCTGGGGAGAGCCGCCTGCTTGGGGCGCTTCGCAGTGCGAACGCATCCCTCGCTGTGCGGGCGCTCAGTGCTTCGCCTCTTGTCGCGAGCAGGGTGGGTGTCTCTGAGGGGGGCAGGATGGAGCTGGGGCAGGTTCAGAGGGAGCTGAGGAGCGATTCCTGCCCCAGAGGGTGCTCAGCATTGGAGCAGGCTGCCCAGGGCAGCGCTGGAGCCACCGGCCCTGGGGGGGGTCACGCACCGTGGAGACGGGGCCTCAGTGCCGTGGGTCAGTGGGGGCCTTGGCAGTGCTGGGCATGGCTGGGCTGGATGAGCTTGAAGGGCTTTTCCAGCCTGGCTCATGCTGTGATCCTATATCCGTGTCTTTTCTGTAGGCACGCTCCGGAAGTTTGTAAGGAGAACATGGGAGAACGTGGCTGGGATTCAGTGTGAGGTTCTGGGGTGCTCTGGGGAGGGCGAAGGCAGGCCCGCTGCCACAGGCAATGCCAGTGGGGAGCTCAGAGGCTCGGCGTGGCAGGAGCACACGGGGTTGGTTTCACCCTGGGGAAGTCCCTTCCCTTGGGATGCTGGTGTTGGTGACAGCGAAACCTGCGTTGTCTCACTTGGATGCTCCAGTGATTAAAGGAGGAGAGAGCCAGAGGGGAGGTGTAGAAAGACAGGGCAATGCTGGTGCAGAAAAGCTGCTCCGTGTCCCAGCTCTGTTGCTTTGGGATTTGTTGGGAATTCCCGATCACCTTCCTGGCCTTGCATGTTTTCCCATGCCGGTGCCTTCCGGCGCTGACCTCCCAGGTTTTGGACAGAAACCCCTCCAGGGCTGGCCAGAGTCTGCGCCCTCCTGCTCCTGGTGCACTGCCCAAGCTCTGACCGGTTCCAAGGCGAAGGTCCCTGCTCTGCCTCACCCGGCTCGTTTCAGGCTCCACGCTGGGAGGACATAAACCTTTCTGCTTCTTCCTGCAGTGCTGGGCTGTGCTTAGCGTGTGCTCTGCTCTCTGGATCATTGTACGTGTGTGTGGAGACAAAAGTAATCCCTTGTGCAGGTTCATTCCTCCCAGCTTCACTCGTGTTTCTGGTCCCTTCTCTGGCTGCTGTAACTGCTTCACTTCTTGCCTTGTTCGAAGTGATGTGCATTCCTGCTTTGTTTGAACTCTCAGCTGTGGAAAGATACGGTGTGCAGCTATGTTTACTTGCCCTTTCCCCCCTTTTCCCTTTGTTCCTCTGACAGGTAGGTTGTGTGGTGCTCTGCTCTCATCACTTTGTCACTACTTGCAGTTTCCTGGCTAGAGCTGCCCAGGTGCTCTTCCCAGAAAGCAGAGCTGTCATTGTGGCTTCTGGACTGAAAGTACATTTGCACAAGAGGGATGTGGAGCTCTTGGAGAGAGCCCGGAGGAGGCCACGGAGCTGCTGCGAGGGCTGCAGCAGCTCTGCCATGGAGCCAGGCTGAGGGAGCTGGGCTGGGGCAGCCTGGAGAAGAGAAGGCTCCTGAAGGGAGACCTTAGAGCAGCTCCAGAGCCTGAAGGGGCTGCAGGAAACCTGGAGAGGGGCTTTGGCCAAGGGATGGAGGGACAGGACAGGGGAATGGCTTTAACCTGCCAGAGGGAAGATGGAGATGAGCTCTCGGTCCCTTCCAGCACAAACCGCTCTGTGATTCTGGGAGTAACCGTCTTGAGCACTTGCTGCACGAGAATCTGGCTCCTGCTGGAAGTGAGAACTGAGCTGAAAGGAATGGGAGATGTAGAGCCTCTTGTTCCCCATTAAACAGGGGAGCCTCCTGAGTTCCAAGCTGATGTTTGCAGCACCAGTGATAAAGGAGAACAGCACCCACAGTGTGCTCCAACACTGACCGTGCGCTTTGCTACCAACCGCCCCAAGGGTGAATGGAAGCACAGCATCGTTGTTCTAGACAGGTTTCTAGAAGTGTTTGTCTAAGTGAGGACTTGCTCCCCGCTGAAGTTTTGGCAATTTACACGATGCTGAATGCATTGAGAAAGTCATTGACTTCATCTGGGTGTTCAGGAGGTGAAGCGATCAGGTGGCAGTCAGTGTTTCTAGGTTTAGGTTAGTAGCCTCTTAGATATTAGTTTCAAGAAGGTTAAAATAAACCACAGAAAATACAGTGCAGAGCCTTGCATTTAACATAAGCTTTTTTTTCTCATCAAAGTACAGGTTGGTTTCGTATTATATACACACGTGCAAATGCAGTGAGCAAGAGCATGCTCTGACGTAGGTGAATCCGAGCATCCCGTCCGGCCCCTGGTGTGGTGCCTCCTTTGAGAGGCTGATGTTTTAGATGTTCAGCTCCTGCCGGTTTCAAAATAGGCTCCTCATCATGTGGCTGTTGGTGAATGTGAAGAATGTGAGGAGTGAATCACCTGCGCTTTGGCATCCGGGGCGGCTCAGCCAGGGCAGGATGCGTCCGTGGAGCAGGAAGCTTGTCCTGTGAAGCCTTTGCCTCTTGGGATTTGGAGGCTTTTGGACACACTGATTCTTTCCTCACTTTGGGAATGCTCGGGGGTCCTCTTGTTTTCCCCCTGGAGCTGGTTAGTGTGTGTCCTGGGGACTGCCAGGGAGGAGAGTGTTAAACAGCCAACACCTTTTCAGCAGTGGCAGAAGAGGATTGCATCTGCTTATGAGGTATTGCATGCGTCTTCCAGTGGGATTAAAAGGATGCTGTGAGTAGTGGCTGTGCTTGGGATTAGGATGAAAATGTAGCTCACAGTAATGCTTGCCTTCACTTTCAGAGCAGTTCTAGGCAGGTTACCGGGGTTGGTGTTTGAAGGTAGGTCAGTGGGCTGCTTGGCAGTCCTCAGTGAGCTCTGGGTTATCGAGCAGTGTATGATATGTACAGTCTTTGGTCTAAAAATGTCTTTGGCATAAAATGGAAATGTAATGCTGGCTTTTATTCCAATAGCATGTAGAAAGAACCAGTATGTACAAATACCCATCACACAGTTGTTTTCATGCACAGTTTTTTGGTTCTCTAAGCTTGATGCTTTATACCTGTGTTTAGTTGCTTGTATTCAGAGATGTTGTGTAGACCTCTAAAACAGGCTTGTGTCTGTATGGTTTGATCTTAAATGGCCATTTAAGACTTCCCATGCTTCTGAGCTGAGCTCAGAGAAGTTTTCCACTCAACAATAAATGGCTTCTCATTAGGGAAGAGATGCTCAACTTGAAATTAAAGGCAGCGCAGCCAGAGCAGTGTGGGAGCAGTGTGTGTTGTCGTCAGTAGTGCATGTGTGTGGTATCAGCTGACTGCAGTGAGTTCCCCTCTTCACTCCCGGTCTGACTGTGGGTACTTGGCCCTTTTTCTTTCACACCCCAATGCTTTACTCAAGTCAGTGTGAGCTCCCCTTGGATGTGGGAGCGAGAGCTTGTGACTGCACACACACCAGCAATATGCCTGCACCAGTGTGTTACACCATCCAGCCTTGCAAGAGCAACCAGCACGCTTTGCTGGGGAGCTTGGCTAGCACAGCAAAGCTGGTTCAGCAGAAACCCCTTGTGCAGAGATAGCTGCGTGTGGTTCTGAGGACACCAACCGCTGGTTCTACAGGTACCAACCTCTTGTTCTGTGGGCACCCACTTCTAGCCATGAGTCTCTGCCTGCCCTTCAGACCCAAGCTGGGATGAAACTGTAAGAACTACAGGAAACGAGGCATCTAGAGGCAACTTCACAATTCTTCCAATTGCAGCTGGTCTCATTCAGAAAAGCGGGTTTTAATGGCTAGTTTTCCTTGTAAGGCACAATTCCCATGGCTGGAGTGAATTCCCTTCTGTTCCGTTGTTAGTCTGCTGCGGTTTTGATGACCTGGCCTGGAAGGAGCAGTGCAGCAGCACTGCCAGGTCCACACTTGACAAAGCCGGACGGGGACCTGGTGGGTTTGGATCTCTGTTAGCACAGTTGGTGCTGGGCTTTCCAAGTTGCTCTTGGTCACTTGGCAAGCGTCTGCCAAGTCCTATCCTCAAGGGGAGCATGAGCAAGGCCTGTCCTTACGGCACGCTCCTGTCAGTGTGAGTGCACAATGGGCTGGTAACCAAATTTAGTGCCGTTGCAAACCCTGCTTTCTGTGCTGTGCAATACATAAAAGAGCTTTAGTGCTGTGGAGCACTGTGTGTGCTAGACTGGCTGAGGCTTCACTGACAGATGGAAGTTCTGCTTTCTGATGCCAATTTTCTCTCCTCTGCATTGTAGGAGAGCTCATACCTTAACAGTCCTCTTCATCCTCACGTGTGCGCTGGGCTACGTGACCCTGCTCGAAGAAACACCTCAAGATACAGCCTACAACACAAAGAGGTAAATGCTTGAGAAGGGCTTTCTGTAAGGTGTGTTTTACACGAGGGCAGCTGCATGTACAGCTCACTGTACACACTCTTACCTTGGGCATAAGCCGCCTCAGGGGACCTTTGCATTAAGTTGTTTTAAGGGCTGAACCTTAGTGAGAACCCAAGTGTAAGCCTAAGCTCCTCTGTTGCTGCTCTGTGAGTTTCATTTCTAATCAGGTCAGTGTCACTCCCGTAGCAGTGAGTGGCCAGGTTGGGCATGGCTTGGAGCAACCTGCTCTAGTGGAAGGTGTCCTGCCATCACGTGGTTGAATTTCTCCTCTTTTTAAAGAAATACAGCAGGGAAGACAAGTGGTCTTCTAAAAAGCTAAGTGTGTCTCAAAGATGAAGGGGGTGCTTACAGGCTGCAAAGCATCCTTGCAGTCAGCATGGAAATCGTTCTGTTTTCTACTGGTCTGCTTTCTTAATACTTTCCCCTTGCTATTAAAGTGTTTCTTCCTATTTTTTATGTTTTCTGAAGTGACTCAGATTCCAGCATTCATTGTCGTGGAGATGCAGGAATTGGGCTATTTCCTGCGATAACCTTGCTTGTTGTTCTGCCACTTACACAATAGATGTGGCACATGTATGCTGAGCTGAGGGGTTGTATTTTCACTTGAGGGGGTGAAATGGAACAAGTTGAACACTGTGTGTGCCCTGCCTGGAGCTGGGAAAGCTTCTGCAAGGCTTTGGTGGGCACAAATGCAGTCTTATTCTCAGTGAGTCCAGGGACCGGATGGAGCTGTGACATTCCCTGCAGCGGCAGCTCAAGTAAAGAAGGGGAAAAGTTGGAAGAGAAGTGATGACACATCGGTGGGCAGTAATACAGATCTGAGGTGACTCACTTTCTATTGGGATTATGTCTTACTATTGGGATTAGAGCCTTTCCTGCTTTAATAAAAACAAACCAGAGAAGATTAAGCAGCAGATTAACCTTTCTTTCATGAAACACAAGTTGCTTTCTGCATATTCAGTGGAGGGAATAATGTGCCCAGTTGTTAAAATCCATTTAACAGGATCATACCAGGCAGTTGCAGTGAGTGTCCCTCTCCAGGTTCTGGAGAGGGGCTTTGGCCAAGGGCCTGTAGGGACAGGCCAAGGGGAATGGCTTTAACCTGCCAGAGGGGAGACTGAGATGAGCTCTGAGGCAGAAGCTCTTCCCTGGGAGGGTGCTGAGGCACTGGCACAGGGTGCCCAGAGAAGCTGTGGCTGCCCCATCCCTGGCAGTGCTCAAGGCCAGGTTGGACACAGGGGCTTGGAGCACCCTGCTCCAGTGGAAGGTGCCCTTGGCAGGGGGCTGGAGCTGGAGGAGCTTTAAGGTCCCTTCAACCCAAACCAGTCTGGGAATGTATTCTACGATTCTATGCACGTTCTTTGATGCCTTCCACAGTGCTGGTTGTGGAATGCTGCCTGCCATATCTAGATGCAAAGCTACTTGAAAAGGAGCATCCTGAGAACTGATTATAGTCTTCCAAATGTTGTTTTTTGGTATTGGTTTTGAGTGCTACATCTCTGTTTCCACTCAGGCTTCACCCTTGTGCTGCTGCTGCAGCCAGCCAAGCTACATGGTGAATTCAGAGACAGCAGTTAACTGCCAAATCATTGCTTCTTCCAAGCTGAGATCAATACAGACGTAACACAACTCCTGTGGGCCTTTCCTAAGCTCTGCCTCGGCCGTGATTTACAGAAGGGATGGCAGAGTCTGTATTGTTCACACACTCCTTACACTCAGTTTTCAGTGAACTCCTCTCTGGTCTCCATTGAGTCTCTTTTCTAAGGTCTTTGAGGTAAGGGCTAAGCCAAGTTCAGCACTGTCAAGTGTGAAGGATTCCAGCTCACCTCGTGTCGCAGCCATTCTCCTCTTTCCATCCGGGTGCCTGCTGCTCTCTTACGTCTCGTTGTTCCTGACCAATTTTATGTGGCTCTTTAAGTGTATGTTTGGACAAGAAGAGGCTTTTCAGAGCAGGAGTAAGATGGTCACAACATACATAAGTAGATCCATACCCCCAGCTTGCACAGGTTGTTGCTTATGGCTTCCATGGGTTAAAATCCCTTATCGTACCCTGTGATCTCGCTCAGACTTCATGTAGAGCTGTTGTGTGGCTTGATGTAAACCCTTGGCCAGTGTGCGGCTGTCTCTGTGTGCAGATATTTCACGGTGATGCTGTCCTGCTTAATGAACAGAAGTGGGTTTATTGCCAGGGAGAGGTGTCTGTAGCTGTCATGCACTTTTATTTCCAAGCTCTGCACAATGACAGTGGAGCAGTGTCCTGGCCTTAAGTGCACACTCTAAATCCATGGTCACAAAGGCTAGAACCTCCTTTGACTTCGAGCTCTTGCTGGGAGGTGCCCAAATGCCTGTGAACTACATTAGGTGCTTGGAGCAGAGCACTGACTTGGAGTAAATACACAAATTGCTTTGCTAGTGCTGTTGCCGTGGTTCCTGAGCTGAGGTCCCAGCTTCTCCCCTATAGAAGTCTCTTCCTTCATTCTCTTCAGGAAGGAGCTGAGGGCAGGGTGGTGGCTGGGATTTGTGCAAGTCATCGTCAGAAATGATGGACAAGGAACAAATCGGAGCATGAACCTCTGAGATCATGGGGTGTGGTGTCCACAGCCAAGATTTGTACGTGTATCTGTTCCCATGCTGCCATTTGGTGCCATTTCCGTCCCTGCAGCGTGTCAGGGCAAGGGAAGGAGGGTTAGGTCTTATAGAAATGTTCCAGCCGTAAATCCAGTCTGAGTTCACTGGGATCATGCCCAGAGGTGTTGGTGGGATCGTGTGGTGCATGCAGTCAGGTTGCCTCTCTTGGAAAGGCAGTTGGAATTCACTTCATAGCCAGAGATGTTGCATCAAAGCCGGTCTCATCAGTGAGACCTTGCGCACACAGTTCCTGCGGCATTTGGAGCAGTCCTGGAATAGTCCAACCCCTCTGACAACCATCAGCTTCTCTCCCTTCAGCACCCAGGAGGAGCCGACAGGACTGAGCTCCAGCTCTGAGGGCAGCCGAGTGCGTATTCAGCCACCTCCTGTGCGTAGAGTGGCTGTGGAGCAAATCCACGTCTCCCAGATACCCTGAGCGCTGTGCAGAGGGTCTGGGGGGAAAAGGCTCCTATTTTTCCACATAAAAAGACATCCAGGTTTCAAAAGTCCTGTGTGCAGCGGGTTGTGCGTGGAATCGCAAACCAGGAAACGGTCTCTCTTCTAAGGTGCCTTTTCACTGTAGTTTTTGGCAGCGGCAGATCACTGCTCAGCCAGGGTGAGGGGTCGAGGAGTATCTGGGAGCTGATGACCTCCAGCTCCTGTTGCTGAACACCCACAGAGATGACAAGGTGAGGAGGAGGCCGCACCTCACATGCAGCTTCTGGTGCCACTGGGGGATGGCACCACTCGTGCTGCTGCCCTACAGCAGGGAGGGAGCAGCAGTGGGAGCTGCTGCATTAAACACCATGAACAAAGGGCGATAGACAGATAGGCAGATGCTCATAGATAGGATCCATTGTCTTGTGCCTCTGAATGAACTCATGCACCAACACAGACAACAGCTTCTGTGTGCTACTGCAACTCGTGCTGTGTTCTTCTTTCCTTGTTTGGTTCTAAGTTTTGTAGCACACTTTTTTATTTAGTGTCTTCCAAAGCAGGAGGCCCCAAGGATGCTCAGGGCCTGCAGCACCTCCTGTATGGAGCCAGGCTGAGAGCGTTGGGGCTGTTCAGCCTGGAGAAGAGAAGCTGCGTGGAGACCTCAGGGCAGCTTCCAGTGTCTGAAGGGGGCTACAGGGATGCTGGGGAGGGACTCTTCATCAGGGACTGTAGTGATAGGACAAGGGGTAACGGATTCAGACTGAAACAGGAGATTTAGGTATAAGGCAGAAGCTCTTCCCTGGGAGGGTGCTGAGGCGCTGGCACAGGGTGTCCAGAGAAGCTGTGGCTGCCCCATCCCCGGCAGTGCTCAAGGCCAGGTTGGACACAGGGGCTTGGAGCTGCTCCAGTGGAAGGTGTCCCTGCCTGTGACAGGGGTTGGAACTGGATGATCTGAAGCTCCTTTCCAACCCAAACCATTCCATAATTCCCAGTGTGCTGCTCCAGAAGATCCATTTGCCATGGCTGTCGGACTGTTTGCAGGAGCTGTTTGGAGAAACCCCTCTTGAATCCCAGAGGATCTCTTACCTTGAGCTGTGCTAAGCCCGCAGGCCAAGCTGCTGGGCAGGCTTTGAAAGAGCTGTGTGAGGAGGCTGCGGAGGGATGCTGAGGGGAGAACATCAGTTACTGGAAGGAAAAGGGAGCTGCTCCAGCTGAAACTGCAGCTGATCCCAGCAGAGCTGCTGTTTGCCTGAGTGGATGTTAGGAAAGGGAACAGGGCTCAGTTCCTGGGGAGGTTTAGGGTCAGGTCATCTCCAGCTTTGGGGAAGTTACCCTTGCTTTAGCAGTGATCCTGGATGTCCTGGTTCATGCAGTGATTGTGAGCAGACATGTATAGCTGTATGACACAGAATGCAGACTGTTCTGTGTACGTGTAAATTTGTATTCCTGCTATTTCTAAATAGAGACTCAAGATGCAGAATACTGGGGAGGGACTCTTCGTTAGGGACTGTAGTGCTAGGACAAGTGGTAATGGGTTCGAACTGAAACAGGGGAAGTTTAGATTGGATCTAAGGAGGAAGTTCTTCACTGTAAGGGTGGTGAGGCACTGGAATGGGTTGTCCAGGGAAGTTGTGAATGCTCCATCGCTGGCAGTGTTCAAGGCCAGGTTGGATGGAGCCTTGGGTGGCACAGTTTAGTGTGAGGTGTCCCTGCCCGTGGCAGGGGGTTGGAACTGCATGAGCTTAAGGTCCTTTCCAACCCAAACCATTCTGTGATTCTATTGTCATTATCTGAGATCAGCTGAAAACTGTCAGCAGCTTCATCTCTGAGACTCCTGATGGGACTCTGTTTGCTGTTTGATTCAGTAGGTCGTTCTGTCGTGCTCTCCGTGTCATGAAGTGAGCAGAACTGAGTTACAACTGCAAAGTAAATCCTGTTTTTACATTCAGGAAGCACAAACTTTGGCACTCAGAGGTGAATGTCACAAACCAGTGTTGACAAATCGCTTTGTTTTCTCTTTGGATGGAAGTTTGTGAACTGTTTCAATAGGAGCTTCTGGTGTGTGACAGTTCCTCAAGAAAAGAAGAGTTCTTGGGTATTTTCTCTGACTCATGCAAATGGAGCCCTTTTATTTACAGCCCAGGGTTGCAGCACTGGCTGCAGACAGGCCCACGTGGGGTGGGAGGTATTGCTCAGTGTCATCTCTTCAGCCCGCTCTTAACAGGGTAATGTGAGAAAGCAGGAAAGGTCTATTGGGAGTTCAGGCGTAGTAAAAAGCATTTGTGGATTGCTTTGCACAGTTGCATCCATTAGGACTAAAGGAACATGCCCAAATCTGGACCATGGACTTCTCTTCAGGAAAAACAAGAGCCTCTGGAAAAGGAAAGCCATTTTGTGCATGAGAGATGTTTAAAATCTCAGTTACTTAAAACCTGAGGAGATGTTTAAGTTGATGTCAGGTACTTTGAGATTAGATGCCAGACCTCAGCCACCTGACTGGTACCTCAGTGTCTGCAGGTCTGGTTCTGATGCTGAACGATGGGGTCCTGAGGGTAAGGGCGTTTGAACATGTCTATTCTCATTACGTTATTTGCAAAGGAAAGCTTCATTGAAAACAAGCTGCGTGTAATGAGTGGGTTTCAAATCCTGGATCTTGACTGCTGCATGCCTGGTTTGATGAGTCTGGATCTCCTCCTGGAGCCTTCTGTGCCCTAAAGGTTCAGTTCCACACTGGCTGAATCTTAAACGTTGGCTGCTGCATCCCTTGTGAAAGCCACGGGGACAGGAGTTGGTTTTTCATAGACCTTGGGTACCCTTGAGACCTGCCTGCTGATTGTGACGGGGATCACCATGTTGGCACGCATGCAGAGTGTGTCTTACCCACGACCGTTTCGTCTGGTCCTGAGAGTTAAGCAGAGTCAGGTTTGGGCCTTGTCTGTGGTTAGACTACAATCCAGGATGACCAAGAGATTTTCCCCAAGGCTGGGCTCTCATGAGTGGCAGGGTGTGTGGGACAGTATGGGCGAGGATCCAGCCCACTGGGCCCCTCCAGTGCTTTGGAAGCGTCGGAGATGGAAGGCAGCTGTATGGAGTCCCCACTCACAAGCTGCAGAAACTGCTGAAGGGGAGGGTGAATTATTTTGAGCCTGGTGGCCCCATGACACCTCAGACCATCAGGGCAGAGATGCAGCATACAGATGGACTCATGATCGAGGGGTGGACTTAGCAATGGACACTATTGCCCAGGTTATTCATGAGCATGAGCACTGCACACAGCCTTCCCTGCTCTGAAAGACTGTTACAAGAGATGGAGCCTGACGTCATGGACTGGATGGACTCAGCAGCTTTACAGGGGTTGCACTGAGGGATGATCTCTCTCCCTTTCTGTGTGTGGATGTGTATATATATATATATATATATATATATATATATGTGATGGTATATTGAAAATGTGGGGTCTGAACATGACATGAATGGTATGGAATAAGGGGTGGATACTGTCATGGGTTCAGCAGTAGCAGTCTCAGTAGGTGGTGCAGTGCTGTGGTTTTGACTTTCAGCCTGGGAACAGCACTGATAACACTGATGGTTTCAGTTGCTGCTCAGTAATGTTCACTCTGAGCAAGGACTTTCTGAGCCTCATGCTCTGCCAGGGAGGAGGGGAAGCCGGGAGGAAGCAGAGACAGGACCCCTGACCCAAACTGACCAAAGAGGTATTCCATACTACAGCACGTTATGCCCAGGATGTAAAAACGAGGGGCAGTTACCCAGAAGGGTGAGATCACTGCTGGCTTGGGTTGGGTATTGGTCGGCGGGTGGTGAACGGTTGTATTCTCTTCCCTTGTTATTTCCCTTATCATCATTATTATTGGTGGCAGCAGCAGTGGTCTGTGCTATGCCTTAGTTACTGGACTGCTCTTATCTCAGCCTGTGGGAGTTACATTCTTTCCATTCTCTTCCCCATCCCTCCAGGAGTGAGGGGAAGAGAGAGGGGGGAGTGAGTGAGCGAACTACGTGGCTGACTGGGCTTAAACCATGACAAGGCCAAGGCTCATTGTGTGCATGAAGGAGCTGCTCCTTCTGCTTCCTTTTGGCTGGAGGAGTTCTTGGCCAGATCAGGCTTTTCTCCTGGCTTGATGGATAGGAGGAACTGACAGCAAAACACAAGGGAGTGGAAGTTGGTGGTGAGGAAGGGAAAGGAGGGATGAATAAACTTCGGGGTTTGCGACAGTCTCACAAGCAAATTGCGGCTTGAAAGTACAGGAATTTGTACCTGTTTCACTGAAACATTCTCTCCAAAAGACATCTATTTATGAAGGATGTGGTTGGTAATTAGGAAACAGAGACCAGACACACTTTCCATCAAAGAGTATCATTTCCAGTGTCCTGAGAAGGTGCAGCAACGTGAGCAGCTTGTTCTGTTTCTCCCTTTCAGAGGTATTGTTGCCAGTATCTTGGTTTTCCTGTGTTTTGGAGTGACGCAAGCGAAAGATGGACCATTTTCAAGACCTCATCCAGGTAATTCACCTTGCTGAAGTCACATATTTCTGATAAATTGCATGGTTCATGGTGCACGTAAATGCTGTTGCTTGTGGAGAAGGTAAGTAGTAATTTAAATAGTAAGAGAGGTTCATTACTACACACTTACCTCCCAGCTTCCACCCCGCCTCCGAACAGCATGCGGAGCGTTCTGTGCTTCCAGGCTGCATGCGCGCTGGGTAGTTTTTGTTGGATCTCCCTGTTCTGATTCCTGTTGGGAGTAAAAAGCTTTGTGTGAGCTGCCACGTTCTTGGAACCTGAACTTCCCTTGTTTGTCCCTTTTCTGCACTGGGACTGCACGTCTGACCGTGCCTCTGGTCGCCGGAGCACTGCACTCCCTTTGCCTATGCCCATTATCCACAATAACTGGTGGAACAGAGGCCCTTGCTTGTGATTGTAAAGATTTCTAGGAAGACTGTAGGTCCTGAAAGCATTTGGAAACAGCACAAAACCTCTTCCATGTAGGGTTATATCAGGTGAATATGAACTTATTAAAGTATCTTTGATCTTTTGCTTATTTTTAGCTGTGAATCGTTGAGAAAGAATTTAGGGCAGTTTTATAGACTCACATAATATTCCTGAAAGCATTAGCCTGTCCTATAGTCAAATAAAGCTGTAAGTACTTCCTATGCCAAACATTTAACCTTCCAGTTATGGAATGCTATTCCTCATGAGAAACAGCAGGCAAGTTAAAAGCCTCAGTCGGAGCAGACATTGTTCTAGAGCAGTGCCCCCAGCACACCTCTGGTTTATTCACAAGTTTGCATTCCTAAGGTCTTTTAAATAGCAGGGTTTAGTCTTTCCCTTCTGTTACAGTTAATTGTGGTTCCTCCTGTAAGACCAATTGCTGCTTTTAAGGA
This sequence comes from Ara ararauna, assembly GCA_028858755.1. Taxonomy (NCBI): domain Eukaryota; kingdom Metazoa; phylum Chordata; class Aves; order Psittaciformes; family Psittacidae; genus Ara; species Ara ararauna. Next base: position 92,360,360 of record CM054380.1, on the reverse strand, counting down.
CGTGGGTGATATTTGGGTGCTTCCAGTGTCAAGCATCCAGTGATTGTGTCTGGGATGGAGTTTGGTTTTGTTCCCTAGAAGAAAGCAGTGCAGACTGGATGGGGAAAGTCCACAGATGTCTGCAGCCAACTTCTAGCCCAGACTGAGCCACCTCTGCATGTTCCTGTCTCAGAAACAGCAGGTACTGGTCTGGAGTGGAGTCTGTTTCAGCAGACATGAATCCTCCATTTGGTTCAATCACATATTCAGTCACCTCAGACACTGAGTGCGTTGAAGGAGAGCAGCATCATTGTCCATCCCTCTCCTGCAGGCAGGCTCTGCAGCCCCTGAGACCCAGCCTCAGCTCTCCAGTTACAGAGAGTGCATTGGGAAGCTCCCAGCAGGCAGTCGAGTGGTGCTGTTCCAGGAGAAAGATCTCATCCCAAAGGAACCATGGCGCAGACCGTCAGTGCGTGCTGCTTCCATTTATAGGGCAGAAGGAAGCCGTGGGGTCAGGCAGGTCGCAGTGATCACATACAGCCACTTCAGGTCTCTTGCATGAGCTCCTCAAGCTGGATCTTAGTAGCTAGGTTTGCTGCAATGCTGCTGTCGGGTGGTTTTAGAGCCCTGTTGTTCCACGTGTGTATCTATTATGACCAGCTCAGGGTTGGTTTGTGATTTTGGCAGGGTTTTATGCTTCACGTTGTTCTGTTTAAACAGCTCCTCTTCCTTAGTGCTTATCCACCTGATTTATTTATACCCAGCTCACCTATGCCAATGCCATTGGTTTTGTTAAGGAAACAAAAGAACTTGTTGGTAAGCAACAAGTTCTGCTTTTAGTCTCCCCCTTCAATATAAGCCTGCTTTCCCCTCTAATCTTTTGGTAGTCCTTCTCTTTTTGTGGTTTAGTTTGAGTTTTCCTCTTTAAATGGCTGTCCATGTGTAGGATATTGCAGATGTGAGAGCACTGATGTTTTGTGATGGTGGTAAAGCTTCCCAGTATCTGGCAGTACTTTGGTGGCTGTCTTTATACTGTGTGTGCTTCTTCATGGCTGTATTACACTGACAGCTGAGTGAGTGGCAGGTAACCCAAATCCTTCTGCTCCAGTTGATGAGCTAACGTGGGAAGTTACTGGCTGCTAAGCATGAAACTATATTAGAGCTCTGCTATTACTCCAGTCCTTTGAGATCATCTGATTTTCTTCTTGCTGCCCCAAGGGATGAATCTTAAGCTCTACTTCAGGGTCCATCTATTGGTGGTTGAACACCCAAGTTTGGGGAGTGTAATGCATCGCAGATACAGTCAGCATCAGCATGCTGGCTCTTCAGTGTTTGCAGACAAAAGATACTTTCCTTCTAACTGTCACATCCTCTTACGGAGCCTTGAGCACGCCCATAGGCTGGTGTGGTAGGAGTTCAATGTCATCTTGTTGTTAACTTATAATTGCCACATGGTGATTAGAAATAAATTTTCCATGACAATTAATGCCAGAAATAGATTCTAATATTCCCACCTTGTGCCAGCAGTTATTTTGATTTAATACATGATGTTATATTCTTGCTCATGGTATTGTGTACTTCTTGTACACCAAGGGCGACCAGCGTAAAAAAGAACCTGGTTTGAGGCAGCATCAGAGCAGTGACCGGGGAGATAGTTCCAATTGAGGAGGTTTGTGCTGATGGGTTCACTTAAGGGGAAGCCAATATTAGAGGTATGCCAAAAATAACCGTGCAGCGAAAGCTGAGGCCAGTCCAGGAAGCGAGAGGACACAATGTTTGTACAGCTTGGAAAACATCTTGCTCTGGTGTACATGTACGGATCCAGAGCAGCCTGCAGCCCTCCCGGGTGCTTGTGGCACAGGGAGAAAGCACCAGAAATGATCATCAGATCTTATCTTCATGATGAGGCGTCGCTGAGTGTGTCCAGCAGCTGCAGCTCTGCTGTGCCAGAGCCCTCTGCATGGAGGGGAAAAGCTCAGATAAGGATTTGGGCTTTTCCTGCTCTGTGAACTGCTGTGCATCACTGCCAGAACGTCTGCCACGCTTCTGGCTATGAGGGGTGTAGAACCTGTCATGCAAGGCTTTGTAGGTCAGCAAAAGCAGCATTTTCAAGGCTCATAGTCCAGAGGTGGTGTTTGAAAGGAAGCAAAGCTCGGTCTTGTGGGAGAAGTGTGTTAATGACAGGTCAGTTCTGCTGGCTTGAACACAGTGCTCCGTCTTCGAGGTGCACAGTCATTATGGGAGAGGATAGCAGACACCTTATTGACCCCAAACCACCTCACAACGTGGTTAGAAGTTTGTTTGCGTTTCTAATGCCTGACCCTAAAGAAGACCCTTCGCTGTGGTGCACAACTAGGAAATGGCAGTTGTGTTTGTGGGCTTGCAATAACAATCCTCAGAGTTGCAGACGTGCAGAGCTGAGCCTGCTCTCCAGCCCCACCGGCCTGGTTGCTCTGTTCTTCCCTGGGAGCATGAGATAGACCATTTGGATGAAAGGAACCCCGCAGCTTGGCTGAGCAAAGATGCCACCTTCATGCGTTTCAGTCTATTCTGAAGGTGGTGTCCGAAGCCAGGCTGAGAGAGGGTTCTGTCTACATGCGTTGGGCAGGATTTCCCCGCTCCCTGAGGCTGACATGGGCAAAGAGGATACTTATTCTTGTGTCAGGGGCCGGTTGGTTTTGGGTTCTGAGCTGATGGACAACGTCTGCAAGCCTGGAGTTTATGTTCTTGCATTAGTTATGTCATTCTGATGCTTTTAAATGAACATACCCAAGTTCCCATGGAGTTAAGAGCGATAAATGCCCAAATCAAGCCTGAAGGTTCTTGGGTTTTTCACTGTTCATGCAGGTGGAGCAGCTCCTGTCTCCACTCAACCCTATGAACCACTGGCTTTTGATCCCTCTTTGCCCCCATCCAATCCTGCTGTCACGGGGATGGAACCATGGAAGGAGAGCTCTGGTTTATAGGCATAAACAGGAAGCACCTGGAGGAAAGTCTACTAAAGTCATTCCAGAGTGATTACTATGGGTTGTTACTGAGGGAGTTAAATACCCACTTGGAATGAGGCAGGTTTTGCTGAGTTACCTGTGTGAGTTCTCAGATGTGGTTACTTACAAACACTGGAGGGCTCTGTCTGTGCATGGGCTGGCTCTGTGCTGAGCAGCTTCCTCTTGGAACCATGGAATCAGCCAGGTTGGAAAAGCCCTTCAAGGCCATCAGGTCCAACCGTTCCCAGCACTGCCAAGGCCACCACTGACCCATGGCACTGAGGCCTCGTCTCCACGGTGTGTGAACACGTGCAGGGACGGTGACTGCAGCCCTGCCCTGGGCAGCCTGTTCAGTGCTTGAGCACCCTCTGGGGCAGGGATTGCTCCTCAGCTCCATCTGAACCTGCCCTGGTGCAGCTGAGGCCGTTTCCTCTTGTCCCATCCCTTGTTCCTTGGGAGCAGAGCGCAGCCCCCTCCTGGCTCCATCCTCCTCTCAGGCAGTTGTAGGGAGCGATCAGGTCCCCCCTGAGCCCTCTCTTCTCCATCTGTACCCCCCCAGGTCCCTCAGCCCTTCCCCATCACACTGTGCTCCAGGCCCTGCACCAGCTCTGGTGCCCCTCCCTGGCCCCACTCAAGCACCTCAGTGTCTCTTCTGGAGTGAGGGGCCTAGAACTGAACACAGGATTCAAGGTGCAGCCCCACCAGTGCAGAGGCTCTTGGATTGGAGTTAACAAAATGCTGCATGAGATCTTGGAGCCCAGAAATCACTTTATGGAACTGAGACCAAACCAGTCTGTGGGAGCAGGGTGAGTTGGGACCAGAGAGCTGGAACCAGGATAGTCAGAGGAGTGTTGCTGAGGAGCTGCTCTGGGTTCAGCAGCAGCAGTCATTTTTCTCCTTCTCAGTAGCTGGTGCAGTGCTGTGGTTTTGACTTTCAGCCTGGGAACAGCACTGATAACACCGATGGTTTCAGTTGCTGCTCAGTAATGTTCACTCTGAGCAAGGACTTTCTGAGCCTCATGCTCTGCCAGGGAGAAGGGGAAGCCGGGAGGAAGCAGAGACAGGACCCCTGACCCAAACTGACCAAAGAGGTATTCCATACCACAGCACGTCATGCCCACTATATAAACTGGGGGCAGTTACCCAGAAGGGTGAGATCACTGCGTGGTCGGGCTGGGTATTGGTCGGCAGGTGGTGAGCGGTTGTATTCTCTTCCCTTGTATTTCCCTTATCATTATTGGTGGCAGCAGCAGTGGTTTGTGCTATACCTTAGTTACTGGACTGCTCTTATCTCAACCCATGGGAGTTACATTCCTTCAATTCTCTTCCCCATCCCTCCCGGAGCAGGGGGAGGAAGAGGGGGAGTGAGCGAATGGCTGTGTGGTTTCTGGGCTGCTGGCTGGGCTTAAACCATGGCAGGAACGTACTTCTCAGGGGAGCTGAGGTGACTTTGGTGGAGCTGGATGTGTACAAATACTGTAACTTGTGTGCCCCTTAGATGGAGGCGCCAGCGTGGCAAGGTCTGTGCTTGCGCATCTTGAGAGGGTGAAAAAGGGCCGCATGCTCTGAAGCAGCTGAGTGTTACCTGGTGCTTCTCTTGTTAGGAAGTTTCAGACGGTCTCGCAGGTCCTGCCTCTGGCAATTGGTACATTTTTGGGGACTTTTTTATTTCATTCCCGGTGAAAGTTAAGATATTTGGTGTTTTGCAGTGCTTTCTGTGCTTGGGGAAGCCACCACCTTGTCTTCAGGGGAAAAGATGGCCTTGCAAAAGCAGCAGTTCCTCCTGCTGGTCTTGGTTGCATCTGTTTTAGCAGCTCTTGGGCAGATGTTGCCTGTGATAGGGCTGGGAAAACGCAGGTTGGACATGTCAGGGTAAGTGAGAATCTAGGTTAGTTCCAGAAGGATGTAGTTCCCTTCCAGGGCCTGCTGGAAAGCATTGCAGGTGGCACGAATGGTTCCTTCTAATTCCTGACGATTTGGTTCATTGTATTGACGTGTTCTTATGGATCCTGATCCAATCTCTCACATCCAGGTCACTGCCTGAGCTGCTCTGGCAAATGTAGGTAGCAGCCTGTGTGGCAGTTAAAGAGCCTTTTCTGGCTGTACCCTTCAGGAAGGGTGGTGAGCACATCACTGGAGTGCTGGGCTCTAGTTGCTTGCTGGGAGCATCCCTCTTCACATGGAGTTATGTTGCAGTAACCAAGTAGCTGCAGTTTGCTGACATCCCGTTTGTGTCTCTCTGTAGCTTACTGGAGGTTTTGGCTGTGTGTCAGCGTTGTCTATGAGCTCTTCCTCATCTTTATCCTCTTCCAGGTAAGTGACCAGCCCTCTATTACTAACCAGTGTAATGTGGATATAAAATCCTCCGGGATTCACTGACTGCAGCAGATGCTCTTCACTTCTGTGAAACCAAATCATGGTGCTACTGAAAGACACTTCCAGATTGAGGGGGAAATGATAATCCAAGCGTGTTCCACCTTGTCTAACCCCCAGTTAGGCTCAGCCTGCGGTGGGTACTTTGAATGGTTGGGGCTTTTTGCAAGGAACCAGACTTCATGCACCATTTGTGTAGTGGCAGCAACCTGAGGGTGATGTTTTTCCCAGCCGGATGTGCTTCTGGCACTTCCAAGGTATTTTTAACCATATTCTTGTCCTGTGGTAAATGAGAATCTTCTCCAGGCTTTTCCACTTCTGTGGCCTCTCAGAAATGCAGCAGTGGAAGTGGTCTGAGATAAGCAATAGCAGGGAACCAGGCACTGGTAACAAATCTGTTGTGTTCCTGTGTGCGTGCACCCCACTGCAAACTGAGTTTGAGTGCCAAGAGCTTCAGATTTTGGAGACTCACCGAATTCCAGCCTGGTTTGGGTTGGAAAGGACCTTAAAGCTGATCCAGTCCCAACCCCTGCCATGCGCAGGGACACCTTCCACTGGAGCAGCTCCAAGCCCCTGGGTCCAACCTGGCCTTGAGCACTGTCAGAGATGGGGCAGCCACAGCTTCTCTTTGCACCCTGTGCCAGCGCCTCAGCACCCTCCCAGGGAAGAGCTTCTGCCTCAGAGCTCATCTCAGTCTCCCCTCGGGCAGGTTAAAGCCATTCCCCTTGTCCTATCCCTACAGGCCCTTGCCCAAAGCCCCTCTCCAGGTTTCTTGTAGTCCTTAAGGTGTTCGTGCTTCATGTCACACTGTGTTTTCCAGGCTCCCTGTAGAGGATGCTCCAGACAAGCTGCAGCCACACTGGGTACATTCTTACACCCATTTTTCTGGGGTATCCCTATGTAGCTGTGAGTTCCTGTGGCACAGCCTGGAGCTGCTTTGCTTCCCTGGGCAGTGTGTTGTGTCTCCAGCCCTCCAGTGGTTGAGGACACACTGACTGTGGCTCAGCTCTACTAAAAATACATCCTTACTTTGCACAGGTTTAAATAAGGTTAAAATTATGCTGAGTCCGTGGCTAAACTTCCTTAAGAGCAAATCCAGGCTCGCTTGGAGCTGAAACTTGTCTCAATGTGACCTTAGTGGGTTTAGTCTGTAATTTCACTGCTATTGGTGTGAGCTCCTTTTGCCTTGCCCTGCTTTTGCTGTTGCTGATCACTCACGGGCATCCCATGGCTCCTACTTGTGAAACACTGACCCAGCAGCTGGGAATCGCTGACTCAGCAAATGTGTGCCTGGGTGACTAAAGAATGAGTCCAGGTTCTGGTCACTGCTTAGAACTGATGTTTGGGTAACTTCTTCCTCCCTGTTTGCTTCCAGTTCACTCCCTGTGCTGTAGTGGGGCCTTGTTTGCAATGGCTCTTTATTCAATGAGCTGCTCTATAGTTTCTCTGCCATGCGTTGCAGCACAGGCCTGGCTGCTGCTTCCTTACCCTTTCCAAGCTGTAGCAGGGGAGAGGAAGGGCAGAGGGGCAGTGGGGAGGATGATCCGTGTGCCAGCTCAAGAGTGAAGCATGTGGGAGGGAGGGGACACAGAGAAGGGGCTCAGGAAACAGGGTTATGGATCTCTGAGTTTTCATCTTTGGGAAGCCTGAAGTCCATTCCCTGGTCATTTTAACTCCGTATTTAGCACTGGAGCCTGGAGTCGGGTGTATTTGCTGCGTGATGCTCTGAGGGCTGCAGGTATTTCAATAATTGTTCTGAAACAAATGGATGAAGCAACCCAGCACCCGTTTGAAGATACAGCATTGACCTTAGATAACTTTATACTTTCCTGTGCATGGATGCTCACTAAGAGGGAAACATGGTCTTTATGTTCCTCTTGCAGACAGTCCAGGACGGGCGGCAGTTCATGAAGTACATTGACCCACATTTAGGTGTTCCTTTGCCAGAAAGGGACTATGGTGGCAACTGCCTTGTCTATGATCCTGGCAATGAGACGGATCCGTTTCACAACATCTGGGTAAGAGACAGAGAAAGCTGCTGCTGAGTCTGACTTTTTTGGTAAAGATTGCTTAAGTGAACTCTGCAGAGTGCAGTTGTGAGTCCGTGTGAGTGCTGAATCATACAACAAGTCCTAACTGATTCTTTAGCTGCTTTGTTTCTCTTCTCTTGACCTTTCCTGTCAGCCAGATGGGGATGTGTCTCTTTGTATCCTCACTACATTGCCCAGGAGAGAGGCTGAACTGTTTAACAGCCCTTCTTTCTCAGGTTACTGATGTCAACCTTTTCCCCAGGAGTTTGGATGTATTTGAGTGCTTAAAGAGCCTTCTGCTCTGTCACCTTGAGCCACAAGGTCCAAACGTTGCATCATAGTGATCTGTGTCGGAAGGGACCTTAAAGATCATCTTGTTCTACCCCTCTGCCATGAGCAGGGACACCTTCCCCTAGAGCAGCTTGCTCAAGCGACTGAAGTTGCACTTTTCTGAGTACCAGAAGCCATCAGATTGTTGTGTGTTGCTGGCAAACAGAAGACATGAAATTCCAAGGGCAAAGGAATTAGGATTATTTGCAGCTCCCTGGTGACATGGAGCTGTTGGTGCTTGTGTAGTGAGGAGCACAGAGCCCTTTGGGTCTGCTCTGCAAGCCTTCAGTGCATCTGGAACTGGAATAACTGAGAGTTACAGCTGCCCTTTTCCAGTCCTGCACCAAGGCGAGGAGGGAGAAGGGCACTCTTTGCCCACAGGTTTATGGGGGCAGGACTGGTAAGACTTAAGAAGCTTTACTAGATACAAGATGTGTATGAGGAAGAAATGCGTGTTCTTGTTCTGGCTTGAATGTGGTCCCCTTGGAAGGCAAGGAGCTTGACATTTGGCATTAAAAAGGTAACCTCTGCTTTATCACTACAGTCCTAATTCCAGTTTCTGCCTCTTAAAATTGTTGACTTTGCATTGGAAATGGCTTCTTTGTTCACTGTGCTTGAGAACAAAGAAACTCATGACATACATCTATATTTAGATGTGAAACAAGTGAAGTTTGTTGCTGCTTAAAGCCTTAAGGAGGCACGATTGTTGTAGTGCAGAGTGACCCACACTGTCCTCTTGGTTTATAGGACAAACTGGATGGATTTGTCCCTGCTCACTTTTTTGGCTGGTACCTGAAGGTAAGAATGGGCTTTCTATTCCATTTCTGTTGTGGTGCTGTTCTGCTTTTGAAGCTTGATTGCTTCTGTTTGAGTGATGCCAGCCTTTGTGAGCAATTATACCAGGCAGTCATCTGTGAACTAGACTGTGTGTGTACTACCTGAAAAGCTGTTTCATTTCCTTCCCCTCCTGACCATGTTGGGTCACCTCATTTCTTTCCAAGCAACATTACGTTGCTTTACAACAGGCTGAGGTGATGGGGATGTCCTAGGACTGCAGCACAGCTGAATCCTTGTGCTGAACGTGGGTGAAGATGCTCTTCATTGCTCCCCCTCACAAGCTGGGAGCTGGTGTAGCATAGACCCGGTGTCCCAGCACAGGGCTGAGATTCAGTGCAGGTGACTTCTTTGGTTTGTGTTAAGCAGGCCCTGAAAAGCCTTTGGAGCAGCACTAGGACAATGCTACCAGTGATGGTTGAGCACCCGCTGATTCCCTTTGTTTAACTGATTTCCTTCCTACTGAATGACACAGTCCCAGCTTGGGGGTACCTCAAGGGTCATCTCGTCCAACATTCTAGCAAAGCATGACCTGGACTAGATGTCCCTGCACCCCGTGCAGCTCATCCCATCTTACCTACCTTTGTTCTTCCCTGTAATGGTGTTATGCCATCACCTGCACTCCTCAGTGCCTGCCTTGTCCATTAGCCATACTTGACAAGCTTAGAGGCCTGTGAGCATTTGACTTTAGAGGCCTATCACATCATAAAACCAGGGTTGTCAGGAGTTTCCTGATCCTTTTCTGGATGCTGGAGACAAGATACTCAGTCATAGAAACAACTGCTAAGCAAAGCACACTGTGTCCTGTGTTCCCAGTCCAGAGGTTTTGAAATTGGGGAAAAACGTAGTAATTTTAATGCACTGTTGTAAACCTATATCTGAGCAGTGTCCTTGCAGGATTAATGGAGTTCTCCTGTACTTAGGTTTCTAAAGGGTGTTGATATAAGTGGTGTCCGGTTCTGCTCAGGCTGATGTGCAAGGACTCATTTCTGTAATGGATTTTACTCTGTTGTGTAACTGCTGTGGCTGTTTGAAGGTCACTTTTCTCCCTGTACACAGACGCTGATGATTCGGGACTGGTGGATGTGTATGATCATCAGTGTGATGTTCGAGTTTCTGGAGTACAGCCTGGAACACCAGCTTCCAAACTTCAGTGAATGTTGGTGGGATCACGTACGTACTGCACAGATCGTGATGCGTTTGCCTATATGGAAGTTGTCTTTTGAAGGGATGGGGCGGGAAGTGAGGAGCACTAAATCCTCTCATGTGCCTGCGCCCAAAGACGTACATGTGGCTGCTGCAGCTCAGGGACGTTCGTGCTTCTCCCTGCTGAGTGTGTCATATGTTTGTCACTGTATTTTGTGGGTTTTCAGCCTATTGCACATGGTTAAATACTTGGCTTGGTTCATTTCACAGCAGGGAAAGATTCTAAAGCTTTTTCAACCATTTGGTGATGGTAAAACAATAAATCTGAGATTAAGAGAAAGGTCAAACTCTGTGTGTAACACTTCTGATAGGGATTTTTCATGCCTCTTAAAACCCCCCCAAACCAGACTCAGTGCAGCTTGTGCCCAGCTCTTGCTTGTGTGCAAACCCAGCTTCACTGTTCTCTGACACCAGTAAATATTGCTGTGGTTAACACAGTGTATCCTTATAACAGTAAATATGACTGTCCCTATGTAATTAGAACGGTAAATACTGCTGTGTTTGGGATTTCTGGTGTGGGTTATGAAAAGGTTCTGAACGACAAACATTTGGCCTCTCTGAGGAGCTGCCTGGTCTCTGCAGGGGATGGTCTGAGCGTTCTTCTCCTCACATGCTGCTTGTGAGGAGTTTTCAAGCCAGAGGGGCTGCTGTGATCTAGTTTCTCTGTGGCAGAACCAAGCTCTGCAGCCTCAAGTGGCACACTTGGGTTTTCTGTGTTCCTCTGAGACAGAAATCAGTTACCAGAGGGGAGGAAATGACCCAGAGTCAGAGCACACAGTGATGGCTCTCGTGATATCTCAGCTTGGGTTTACTCTCACCGTGCAAGCTCTCTCCCAAGCCTGGAATGGTTATTTGCTGCACGATTGTATTTATAAGGACAAAAGCATTATGCATAAAGACACCAAGTAAAGTTCTTTTGCCATCAAAACCACTTATGAAATGAAGGCTCTGTGCTCCTCCTCCTTGAATGCAGAGAACAGCCAGTTTATTTCGGCTCAAGAGCTCCATCTCCAGAATTAATGCTTGGCATGGGGAGAAATCCCGTGTTTAGTTCCACATCTTGAGCCTGGAGGCAGCCTGGAACATAAAGACTGTGTTAAGCTGTTGGGCACAGTAAAATCCATTCTGTAAGAACATGTTCAGATACATTTTTTGCTGTGTTTCTAAAGCTCTCACTTAGGAGTGGAGTTGAGCTCATAGTAAGTAGAATGAGGTCTGTTCTGTAGCAGAACAAATACAGCAGAAGAGAACCTACAGCCATCACCTGCACAACCCCTGTGCTTGGTTTGAGATCCCTTCTCTGCAGTGTTCAGTCCTCAAGACTGAGAGTGTATCTGCATGGAATGGTTACTACAGTACCTTCCCTTCTCCAAGCTGTAGTGTTTCTTCTCCAGAATCCCTGTCCTCCTTTCAGTGGGTAATGGATGTGATCCTGTGTAACGGATTAGGAATTTACTATGGGTTTTCTCTCCTTTCAGTGGGTAATGGATGTGATCCTGTGTAACGGATTAGGAATTTACTATGGGTTTTCTCTCCTTTCAGTGGGTAATGGATGTGATCCTGTGTAACGGATTAGGAATTTACTATGGGTTTTCTCTCCTTTCAGTGGATAATGGATGTGATCCTGTGTAACGGATTAGGAATTTACTATGGGTTTTCTCTCCTTTCAGTGGATAATGGATGTGATCCTGTGTAACGGATTAGGAATTTACTATGGGTTTTCTCTCCTTTCAGTGGATAATGGATGTGATCCTGTGTAATGGATTAGGAATTTACTGTGGGATGAAAACTCTGTCTTGGCTTTCTTTGAAAACATACAAATGGCAAGGACTTTGGAACATTCCTACATACAAGTAAGGTGGTGTTGAAGGTAACTGCACAAGCAGTAGCACAGCACAAAGTTTGGGCCCATGCTAAAGACTGTGGTCACTGAGGGGTTGTTCTGTTGGGCTGATGTGAGTGAAAGAATTGGGGTGTGTTGGGGTGACTCCAGTATCTTGTTACTGTTGGAAGCTTGGTTGTGTGTTATTGAATTGGCATATAAAGTTGTAGGCAATAGAGCTGTCATGAGCATTGTCTAATGTGTAGGAATGAAGGCATCTGGTGGAAATGAGCTGATTTAATACAGGAGTTAAAGGAGATGCACGAGTGCAAGTGAGGATTGTGCCCTTTCATTCACAACTCGGGTCTCTTCTTGTGCAAATAGTGCGTTCCTGAGTAATCAGAACTTTGGAGCAACTGGGACACTGAAACTTAACCTTTAATAGATCCCTTGTAGTCCTGTACCAGTAATGAGCTGTGCTTTTCTATAGTGTCTTTGCTGAGCAAAGCAGGACTGAGGAACTGCTTACTGCAGTGGGTGAGGTATATTAAGGTTGATAGTCCACAACCAGGCTTCTCTCTGACTCGGGATGTTCGTCTCACTAAGTGGTTGTTTTGATGGAGGAAGTGGAGGCATTTTGGACGCTTGAGCTGGTGTCTCAAAGGGCAGGGTCAGTGAGTGGCTCGTGGGCTGTCTCTTCAACGTGCTCTGCTCTTTTCCAGGGGTAAAATGAAGAGAATTGTCTTCCAGTTCACCCCCTACAGCTGGGTGAAGTTTGAGTGGAAGCCAGCGTCCAGCCTGCGCCGGTGGCTGGCGGTTTGCGGCATCATCTTTGTGGTAAGGAAACTTCTTTGTCTTTTCTTTTCTCTGTCATTGGACTTCATGTTCTGTAGCACTCGAGGCACTGTACAAAGGTAACTCAGGTGAGACTCAGCACGGTCATGTTCCTGCAGTTGAGGCTAGAAAGGACCACTTCCAAACCCTGCAGAAGAGGCTCCCGTTTCCATGGCTTTGGTGAAGTTGACACATTCATTGCACAAATACCTGTCCTTGCTTGCTGAACAGTGTTGCTTTGCAAGGTGAGCAGTATAAACTGACCTACACACCGTGCACAAGTAACTGCTGCACCAGAAACATTGACTTTTGATGGAAGGGGCTGGTTTCTCTGGGTCTAAAGCAGGTACATATGCCCTTATAACTGGAGAGGGCTGTCACCAGAGCCTCGAACTTTTCTCTGTTGGCTCTGAGCAGCTCCTGGAGCACACAGGTTTGCATAATATTGTTATACAGGCTTAAATAAAGCAGTTATCCCACATTATCTTTTCATATTTGACTGAACAGATAGTATATGATGGTGTTCACAGGATCCAGCTTGAGCTGTTCAAGTAAACCAGCTTCCCATTTAGACAACGGGAAGGTGGGCTCATCAGCAGTCCCAGCAAACTGACACTCTGCCTCCTTCTTCTGAACTGGTGTTGGGGAATGCACCATGGGATTCCTAACTCCCATTTTCAGCCACATGACACTGACAGGGAGGATAAACTTGGCCATTTAAGTGCTTTTCCCCACTCCTATCTCTTGTCAGATGGGGGACTTCGGCTTTAGTGCTGCCCATGGGGTGTCACTTGGCTCTGCTCTGAGCCACTCAAACTTAGTTCAGTTCAGCACCTGTAAGTTTACCCACCTTTGTGACGCTTCCAGTGATGCCAGTGACAGTGGGCATTGACCACTTTCTGTGTTAGTGCTGTGATGCAGGATAACTGTTGCTCCAACATCAGACCTTTAAGCATCTTTAGAGCTGTGGAATATGAAATCTGGCGGTGGTTCAGTTTGGGATGAAGTTCCCAATTCCTGTTTGTTGACTGGGACACATCAACCAGCTTGGCAACCACCCCCCCTTACAACAGCACTGCCTGTTACAGTGATGTTGTACTCAGAGCTGGGTTGCTGCAGAAGCACTGTGCTGTCTGTAGGTACATGAGCAGCACAGAGCAGTGCCAGGCAGGCTGTGAGCCCCATCAGTGACCGCAAGCTCACATCACTGAACACACGGTCACATCACCTGAGTTCCACCACCCGAACATTGCCAGGTTCACGTGGCACAGAAGCCTTGCTGAGGGTCCCACAGCTCATGGGAGAAGTACAGTAAATGTGCCTGTGTAAATAAAGTAGGTGTTCCTTTGAATGCTTACTTTGCACCTGATGAAACTGGGGATTAGGTGCTGGAGCAGCTTTTGCAACTGAGAGATTCCATTGCATTTGTACCAGTCTTTGGGATAATAATGTTTTCTTTAGCAAAGCCTGCTTGAGCTGACAGTTCAGAAGCAGCTTCAGGTATTGGCTCACTCTTTTGGCTAACCCAATGCTCAATGCCATTTGTTATCATTTCTTTGGCAGTGAGAGACGTGTGTCTGCTTGCTCACTACCCACACTGCCAGGGAGATCAGAACATTTTGCTATAGAGGTATAAGCCATTCTCTTAAGTTGACTTTGGCAGTGCTGTGTAACTGTAAGAAACCAAGCACTCCAAGATGTGCAGCTTCTGCCTCTTGTTACCTTGCGGTTCCCCCAGCCAGATTCTATGTGAGAGTGAAAGGAGAAGCTGTTGCTTTGGGGGTTTGTTATCAGTGGTCCTGCAGGCCTTCCAAATCCCAGTGAACCTGTTCAGCATTAAGGCACTGCTTGCCCAGGTTTCTGCTCTGTGGTTTTAACACCTCTTCCAACACAGAAAGTACTTAAACCCAACTGGTGGTCACTGCCGCAGCTGCCGATGGTGCCCTTGGCAATACTGAGTGGGACTTTGTGTGACAGAGGAATGGTGGGGGGCTCCTGCAGGGAGAGAGGGAGATTCCAGCCTTTATTCAGTGAAGTCTCCTCAATGTAATTAAAATGTCCTTTTTCTCAGTTTCTATTGGCAGAGCTGAACACCTTTTACTTGAAGTTTGTCCTTTGGATGCCACCGGAACACTACTTGGTCCTGTTGCGACTTGTCTTTTTTGTCAATGTGGGAGGTGTGGCCATGAGGGAGATCTACGACTTCATGGATGACCCGTAAGCCAGTCCTCTTGTATATACCATGTGCAGCTTCACTGCTTTGTTGGAATTTGCTCCAGCATGTTGGCATCCATCTCAGGGCAGTAGTTCAGCTTGGCAGGGACAAAGAGACCTAATCCCAAAGCATCTGCCTTGTGTTCTTTTGGGTTGGAGGTGGCATTTTCACTACATCTGGTTAGAGAGCAGCTGTTGTTAAGGGCATTCTGTGTACACTGGTTTTAATGTCAGTTTTTATTAACTGATTGCTCTTTAGACAATATAACGTGTGAATTAGCTGGAGTGCCACTGGCTTATGGGCAGAGGGGCCCTGAGCTCCACTGTCAGACTGAGAGCCAGGAGCTGCAGTCCTTGGATGTACCTTCTAAGGGCAATAGGGCCCAAACTAAAACCCAACCGTGCTTCTTAAAGGTGCTTCTTTTCTTGAGCTGTCTTCCAGGTGGCCCCGGCTCCTCTGGAGCTCTCGTGGCTCCTCTTGCAGGTCAGAGGACTCCCTGTAGCAAAGTGGATTGGAGGTGAAGTGCACCCACAGAGAGCAGTGCATGTCCTTTCAGACTGTTCCTACTTCAGCATCATATTTGTCCTTGCTGCTTTTGTTTCTGCAGACTGTGTAAGGCCCGAGAAAGCTTTGTTCTGTTAAGTTTTAGTGCTAATGTCTCAAACTGCCTGAGCCCACATCTTAAGTCCAAGGCAATATCTGGCTTCAAGGGATGTTCATTGTCTGTCACTGACCAACGCAAAAGTGTCTGTGTTCAGAATTTAGGGTTCCAACACTCTGAAGATCAGTTTGCCTTGCAAGGCTTTGACTCCTAGAGCTGGGAAGAAGGGTCAAGCCACATTGCTTAGTCGGATTCAGGACATTCAGCAGTGGCAGGCTGCTGCTTGGTGTTGGACCTACTGGTGTGGGACGAGCCTCCAACTCAAAGGTAAGAAGAGGTCTCTGCCTCTCACTGCTGAGCTCCTCTCCTTAGCCCCATTCACAGTCTTCTTGTCCTTGTATTGGGGTTGGAAAAACTCCTTTGCTTCTGTTCAACCACGTAAGATTGAAATGCAGGAGAATCATCAGTCCACCAGAGTGTCATTGCTGATTCTGTCTGTGCCATTCCTTCAGTGAGCTGGAGAAGCTCACCCAGCAGAGACTCATCCTGAGCTGCATGCCTTCATCCTTGCCACCACCACCACCTACTGCTCTGTTTCCTGGTGGAAAGGTGACTTCCCCCCTCCCTGCTGAGGGTCATGGCTCTGCTTGATGCACCTCAGAGCTGACCTCATTGGCCTGTTCATGCCAGTGGCAGAATCTGGTCTTTCCTCACATCATCTCTGTGAAGGCTTTTGCAACTGCACTTGGATCCCTCCATGCATTTCAGGTCATCCAAAATAATCAATCCTTCTTTTAACAGCTTCACAGAGTGTGTTTTCACTGGCACATCATTTTGAACCCAGGAACTGCTCTGGATTACCCCTGTGGTATCATAGGGAGAAGCTGCAGGGAAGAACAGGCTGCACCAGGGGCTCCCAACTAAGAGCACATCAGAAACCTTCCCAACCTTTTCCTTCCGGAAACTTGCTGGACTTCTTAACAGACGAAGGTTGGAATATTCCACTGATGTTCCTTGTCAGAAACATGGCTCATTGCCTGGTCTGGCAGTGATGCGATTGTCTGAGATGAGCCCATATTAGCTCTCTTCAGCCAACCTTGCAGTGTTTAGTCTAGACAGCGGTGCAGTTCAAATAGGAAGATTCTCATTTTTCTTATTCAGGGTTCTTCGTATCTGCAGGCAGCTCTGGGGCTTTGCTTGGAGGAACTTGCTCTGAGCATGGTGACAGTAAAGTACCCAGCACTGACATAGCCCAAGAAGAGGGGTGGTCCTTGAAGCCATTCTCCAGCCCTTACCTAGCACACTGCTGTTGTGATGGACATGCTGCCTTCAAGTCCTTGAGCATGTGAAGTGTTCCTGACCAGAAACATCTTGATGGCAGAGGAGTCTGTAGCATTTGACTTGTCACATATTCCTGTTTCTAGTCTTCAGGTCTCTTGCAAGGAGTCTGCATCGAGGCCGTGGATTTTAATCTCATTCATCAACTAAACAAAGGACTTTCCTGTAAAATCTGTCACGAGCAGAAGGGCAGGAGCCCAACTGGTCTGCACGGCTCTCCTGCTGGGGTTACCTCTCACTCTTCTGGCAGCGTGCCGTCATGAGCTAGTGCAAGAAAGCAAAGGCAGAGGAGGAAGTGGATCAGTGAAGCAGAAGCTGACCTGGTCCTATGAACAGCTTGAGCTCACAGCAGAGATGGGCTGTTTCTGTCTCTCTACTAAAGCTGGTTTCTGCCCATTTAATCTGTCACAGCAGAGGAACCACCTGGAGCAGTTTCTGAAGTCCTTTCATCTAAGCAGGGTATGCTTTAAGAAGGAATCATCCCACCTGCATCTGCACTTGATTTACTGCATCGTGGGATTTCCAGTGGTTTTGGGCAGGTTGGTGTGGTCTGAGCTTACACATTGGTGTCAGACGTGACTCAGGCCTCATGCTTAGAACACTGTTTGGTTTGTGTGCTTGACTTGCAGTGAACCCCTGGATTCAGGGGAGGGGAGAGAAGCTCTGTTTGCTCTCCATGCTTAGATCCTTTCCCACATGCTGGAATCCAGGGGGATGCCGTGGGGCAGATGTGTCTGAGCACCAGGAAGATGCCTGCTAAAGGAAGGGTACTCTCCCAGTGTAGCCAGAGATTTGTTAGGGGGCTTCTCTTCCATCCACTGCATGGTGAAACCAGCAAGAAAACCTGGCCCACAGAGCTTATGTGGCTGCTGAGTATCGGTGTTTCCTCAGCCAGGCAGGAGGCTGCACATTACAGCAGGCACAGGCTGGAATGCCCCACTGCTGCAATGCCCTGCAAGTACTGCAGAGGTCAGCTTGTCCTTGCTTCTCCCCAGCCAACATAGGGATCTTGCAACACTTTGCTCCCATCTCCTCTATCCTGCCCTGTGGTTCTGCCACTTTGCACTGAATTCTTCCTGGGTGCATTTCCCTTCACATCTTGTGCTGTGGTAGGAGTGGGGTAACACAGGTAGGCAAATGTGCTTCAGCATGTGCTGTGATTAAGTGAGGCAATGCCTTCTATGGGATAGATGTCCCTGTGATTAAAGCAGGGATAGGTACAGCAAAGGCAGAACAAGGAATGACAGAAGGTAAAAGAACAGCCCCCTGTCAGCTGAGTTGGTGGTTCCTTTGCATGGTTTATCTGTGCATCTTCAGAGGCACAACGTGCAGTTGAGGTGGCAGGTTTTGGGCTAAGAGGAGGGTGCAGCACAGTGGTGCTTTGTGAGATCCAGTCCAGAGGCTGTTGAAAGCAGTCACTTGTGCTTGTGTTTGCTGGTGAGGGTGTTGCTTTTCTCACGTTCTGTGTTCCTTGATCCAAGTCAGTTGGATTTCAGGAAACAATTAAATCATGCCTTTGAAGGAGAGAGGAGGCAAACACCACCTACAACTGCTAGCAGCTTTCCCTTGGTTCGTTACTCCAGGGGGAATGAAGTCCCATTTTAGACTCAGAAGGTGAGTGATAGAAGAGCAATGATTTAGTCTGCTGGACGCACATCTGCATGCACCCGTGGTGCTGCTGTGGGCAGGGTTTCGGTGCAACCCAATAAATAAGACAGGGCTTGTTGTGTTGCCCAAACAACACCCTGTTGGATTGTTCACATGGGAGTCATCTGGGCAGTTGGCTGTAAACCTGTCAGCTCCAGAGAGGATGTGGACAGCCGAGGCCAAGCAGGGAGGGTCCAACTGGTGGAGATCCAGCCACTTACCCAGGTTTCCAGCAAAAGGCATTGGGGGTAATAGGGTCTCCTGGAGGCAGCTGATGGGTATTTTGGGTTCAGGTATTTCCCATGCAGGAGGAGCGGACCCAAAAGATGGTTCATTGCCAATCCCTGCTCCTGCAATAGATGCCCATCCCTGCCTCTGGATAGGTGGCTGCGTTCTAGTGCTTTTTAATTTCTGGCATTGCTGATGAATGGGTCCTTCACTGGGCTGGTCCATGGCCCTGCAGCTTCTCATCATGTCTGCTTTTGCTTAGCAACAAGCCCTGGGGATTAAATATTAATCATGGTTTTGCCCCAAGGTTGTGTTGTCCTCGAACTGAAATGCAGTGCCGGTGTCTTCAGGATCTTGCTTGCGTGTTACTGAGCTCTCCTCCTTTAACTCCCTTCAGAGATGATCAGTGACAGCTCACTGAGGGCTTGCTTGGGAAGAGAGCAAGTGGCAGAATGGGATTACACAGGGGTTAGATGCGGTTATGTCGATGTGATTTGATGTTGGCAGAGGAAGTTCAGGAGCAGAGCTCCTGTTTCACACCGTACTCTGAACCTCAGCTCATCCCAAGCTGGTCAGATATGGACGTTTTACCAATACCCTCAAAATGGGGATACTTCCCTGCATCATATGGTGATGAGTTGTAACGGTCTGTGTTTTCAGAGCCTCTGAGAGGAAACTCAAGTAGCACCAACGTTGAAGGTCATCAGCCTGGAGAGCCTCAGTGCCTGTGTAAGCCAGGCTGGACCTTTAGACCTGTGCAAAGCTGAATGAAGTTATTACCCAGCTGGTTTTTATCTGACTGTTTCTCTGAGTCCTCAGTTTCACAGCATTGGCTGTTGTGTGTGTTCCTCGTGCAGGAAGTTCCACAAGAAGCTGGGCCAGCAGGCATGGCTGGTGGCTGCCATCACTGCCACGGAGTTCCTCATCGTCGTGAAGTATGATCCCTACACGCTCACGCTCTCTCTTCCCTTCTACATTACCCAGTGCTGGATCCTGGGGATTATCCTGGTGCTCACCTGGACAGCCTGGAGGTTCTTCATTCGGTGAGTGGAGTTTGATGTGCCACATTCAGCCCTAAGCTAGGTCTTAGGGGGGAAATTGGTTTGTTTTGCCTATGCTTGGAGCAGACTAAGAGGTTCTACAGCTTTGTTGCATGAGCAGTTTGCTGTGTGGCCAATTGAGCTGCCCCAGCATCAGTGACAAGTGAGCCCAGTTAAACGTGTTTGGTTTGGATGCTGCTCCCTGCAAGTGAAGGACAAGCAGCTGCACAAGGCTGAAAGAATCATAGAATCACAGAGAGGTTTGGGTTGGAAAGGACACTAAGGCTCCTCCAGCTCCAACCCCTGCCACGGGCAGGGACACCTTCCACTGGAGCAGCTCCAAGCCCCTGTGTCCAACCTGGCCTTGAGCACTGCCAGGGATGGGGCAGCCACAGCTTCTCTGGGCACCCTGTGCCAGCGCCTCAGCACCCTCCCAGGGAAGAGCTTCTGCCTAAGAGCTCATCTCAGTCTCCCCTCAGGCAGGTTAAAGCCATTCCCCTTGGCCTGTCCCTACAGGCCCTTGGCCAAAGCCCCTCTCCAGGTTTCCTGCAGCCCCTTTAGGCACTGGAGCTGCTCTAAGGTCTCCCTTTCACACAGCAGAGGGTCAGGATCCCCTCCCTGAGCTGCTGCTCACGCTCTGGGGGTGCAGCCCTGCACACGGGGGGGTTCTGGGCACAAGCACACACTGAAGCCAAGGCATAAGTCTCCTCACCCAGAGGAGGTGCCCCAGTGCTTGGTCTTATGGAGCATGCTGTGGTCTTACACTCTGCAAGAGTGGCAATGGCCAGGCTCCTAACAGCAAACACACATTGCAAGTGAATCGATGCCGTCAGCACTTTTAGAGATCTACAGCCCAAAGGCTCGAGTGGGTTACATTATCCCAAGGGCACTTGCACCCAGAACAGCCCTGTTGGGTTTGCTGTATATGAAATAGTTTATTCACATCCCTGGTTTGTGTTTGGTTTCCTTTTCAGTGACATCACCCTGCGGTATAAGGAGATCAGGAGACAGAAGCAAGAGCACAAACATGAAAAGGACAAATGCTTGAGCAATGGTGATGGACACTCAGCAATGCTGGAGGAACAAAACGGGAACAAACTAAGGGAGAGGAAACTCTGAGCCATGGACAGAGGGCTGAGAGGAACTCGTAGTGCCCAAGTTGGCCTGGTGGACAGTTTCAACCTTATTCTACCTAACTTGTACTTGTCATTGTTAGCTTTCCAAGGTGTGAAGTCCTCTTGGGGAAGAGATGTCACTTGGGCATACATACACACCCTTTCTCCTCGTGTGCACCTGGTCAGAGAGGGGAAAAGTCTGGGTAGAGGGAAGTGAGAGCCAGCATCACTGCAACGACATGGGATCTTCATCCTGGCGTGTTTTATGTCTTCCTTGTGAACCAGGTTTGGAGACGAGGGGCTTTACCACAAAGTGCAAAGGGAACGTAGCTGATCTAGCCAGTTAAACTGTGAGATTTCCATGGGATGTTTGGGCATTAGGTTGGAGTGTGCAGATTCCAGGCACAGGGAATGAGCTGGTTTTTAATGCTGAAACTACCTTGAGTGGTGCAGTGAGATTGTGTCAAGTGTTCTGCCAGCGCTTCACTGCAGTGACGTGAGCCCAGGGAAACCTGTGCACAGGCTGCAGGACCTGCACAGTGTCACACACTCCGCTGCTGTTACAGCCCCTGCAACACGGGGGCCATTGCCTTTCTCTGAACTGACTTCCAGCATCCTGGAATAGCCTCCAGGAGGTTTGTGTTGTATCCCAGCTCTGGGGAGACAGATGGCTTCTCCTTAGCTCTTTTGTTTTAATTTATCTTTTGGTCTGGGTCATCTCTTAAACGTGAGGGAGGGGTAAGAAAGGGCGACCTGCCTTGCCTGTACATGGAGTATAACTTATTACAAGCAGAAACTGGGAGTGGTTACTCCATCAGTCTTAAGCTGTTTGCCTTATTCTCGGCTCTTTTCCTTTGTTCTCAAGAGGGTTTCCTGCCTGGTCCGTGCTGGATGGGGCACCTGGGGCTCTGCACCCTCCAGAGCTGCCCCTTTCCCCCTGAGCTAGCTCCAGACTGAGCAGCCCCTGGGCCTGGCTGGATGAGCCCTGCCTGGTGTCACACCGGAACAGATCCAAGCCCATTATGGTCCTCCCCGTGCAGCAGCAGAGGTCTGCAGGCCAGGCCAGGCAGCATTCCCGCTGTGACTCAGCATCTGGAGAAGACACTGGAAACCTGGGCTGTGTTTCTGGGGGGTTTGGGTCCTTATTCCAGAATGTGAAGTGCTGCATTAAGCATCCATTCTGTCACCTCTGCTCAGCACCTTTGCCTTGTGTCCAAGGCACTGATGTAACCGCATCACCAATGCCATGATCTAATGTGGCTGTCGGGGGATGTTCTTCAGGGAGGTGTTCATCCAGGAGAACAAGACATGAGCACCACCGCCAAAGCCGGGTCTGCAGCCCTGGACTTGAAGGGGCAGGAGAGCTGCAGAGCTGCTGCATCCACAGTTCTGGTGTGGTTTGGTCTCGTGTGTGAGTGACAACCAAGATCCAGGTTTCTCCCATGTTTACAGTGCCCCGGACACTTCCCACCCATAGGGAACAGCTCGGCACTGGGGCAGGCTCAGCTGATGGAGGTTTGGTTGCAGCTGAAGAGCTCCACGGGTGCAGCAGAGCTGATGGGGCAGGGCTGAGGCAGAGGAGGGTGACCAAGGTGGGAGGAAGCAGCAGGCTCCTTCCTGGGGTACGTGCGATGTTCTGTGGATAGTTGTGCAACGGCTGCTCGTAGGTGCTGGTGTTGTGCTGCTGTGAGGTAGTGACGAGTACCATGTACTGTGTGTAGTAGTGCTGACGAGGCTGGGAAGGGGCAGCGCTCCGTTGAGCGGGGATTTGTTTCCATCCCTTTCCCCCCGGAATCGTTCCAGTCCAGCTTTAGCCCGGTCTCTCCGCCCTGGCTGGCTGTGGTAGCTCCTCCTGCTGTGTTGTGCTGTGCAGCCCCGGCTGAGCGGGCTCGGGTCCCTGTATGCCTCTTCTGCTGTGCCCTGTTCCCATCTCTGCCCGGTGGTACCAGGCAGAGCTGGGAGGATCCACCGCTGTTCCTCCTCCTCCCAAAGGCCCACTGGGGTACATCCGAGGCAGGGTGGTGGTGTGCCTGTGCTGCAGGGACCGGCGCTGCGGCCGCAGTGCTGTGGGTACCCACTGTGTGCGGCTCCTGGTAACAGTTCTGGAGCTTTGACCTGGTACATAAACCTCCGACTCCTTTGCGCCTCAACAGCTTCTCCGGTTAGTGTGGGTGCCTGGGCCCCTCCAATAAAGCGATGTTTGTTTGCTGCTGTGTTTGGTACAACGGCTCTCCTCGTCTCTCCTCATCCTGCCCGGAGCTGGGGCTGAGGGTCCGAGTTCCAGCAGGAAGGCTGCTGCGCTGGCATTGTGCCCATGGATGCTCAAGGTAATGAACTCTTGCAGGTGGTTCCTGCTTGGAGCAAGCTCACAGGGGTGCTTCAAGGTTCCTGGGTTTGGTGTCCCTCAAGGCCACTTGTGTGGACCACTGGATGTAAGGCAGGATTTTAGGTGCTGGCTCAAGGTTGTCACTCATTGGGTAACAGGTTGGGCAGGGAAGAGATTCAGAGCAGCCCTGCAGAGAAGGACTTGGGGGTGTTGGTTGATGAGAAACTGAATATGAGGCGGCTGCAGTGTGCGCTCACAGCCCAGAAACCAACCGTATCCTGGGCTGCATCCAAAGGAGCGTGACCAGCAGGTTGAGGGAGGTGATCCTGCCCCTCTGCTCTGCTCTGCTGAGACCTCACTTGGAGCACTGTGTGCAGTTCTGGTGTCCTCAACATCAAAAGGACATGGAACTGTTGGAACAAGTCCAGAGGAGGCCATGAGGATGATCAGGGACTGGAGCACCTCCCGTATGAAGATAGGCTGAGAAAGTTGGGGCTGTTCAGCCTGGAGAAGAGAGGGCTGAGTGGAGACCTCAGAGCAGCCTTCCAGTATCTGAAGGGGGCCTATAGGGATGCTGGGGAGGGACTCTTCATTAGGGACTGTAGTGACAGGACAAGGGGTAACGGGTTCAAACTGAAACAGGGGAAGGTTGGATTGGATATGAGGAAGAAGTTCTTCACTGTAAGGGTGGTGAGGCACTGGAATGGGTTGCCCAGGGAAGTTGTGAATGCTCCATCGCTGGCGGTGTTCAAGGCCGGGCTGGACATAGCCTTGGGTGGCATGGTTTAGTGGGAGGTGTCCCTGCCCATGGCAGGGGGTTGGAACTGGATGAGCTTAAGGTCCTTTCCAACCCAAACCTTTCTATGATTCTAACTTGGGGGGGGGCATCTGCCTGCACCCCCATTCCAGTCCCTGCTTGCTGCAGTGGTGCTCCACAGCCCTTACAGCCAGTGCCCCCCTCTCCTTGCCATGCACATGGCTTCAGTGACTGCAGATGTGTCCGCCCGGGTGCAGAGCTAAGGGGAAGGAGCTGCTTTGGAGCATCTGAGGTTAGTAATTGGCTTTAATTGTATGTTAGTAATTGGCTTTAATTGTATGTTAGTAATTAGCTTTAATTGTATGTTAGTAATTGGCTTTAATTGTATGTTAGTAATTAGCTTTAATTGTATGTTAGTAATTGGCTTTAATTGTATGTTAGTAATTAGCTTTAATTGCCCCAGAGACCACTCGGGAGGTGCCTGCCTGCAGGTCTGCAGTGGGCAGTTGGATGTGACCATGAGGCTGAAGTGATGGGAGCCCAGAGGTGACCCCACGGATGCTGGAGGCGTCCCACAGGGACACAGCGTCTGATCCCTGTTGTGGATGGGGTTTGGGAACGGGCAGGAAGCCGTGGCCTGTGCTTTTCCCCTCTGCACACCCATGGAAAGGGCTGTTTTGGAGCCCAGAGCTCCTGGGGGAGCCTCCCCCCCCCGGGCACCTTTGCTGTTGCAGTCAAAGCCTGGGTTGGTTTCTGCATGAACGTTAATTCCCTGATGGGAAATCCGTGGGCCCCTTTCCCAGTGCTGCTGCTCCCGGATGGAGCTGGCGCTGGTGGGCACCGGGCAGGGTGGTGTGGGGTGAGCTGCGGCCCCATTGGATGGTCCCGCTGAGAGCCCCTTTGCCTGGGGGACAGGGGCTGTTCTGTTGCCTCCAGGCCAAGCGAGTCTCTCACGGGTGGGAATCGCTTCTTGCCCCCTGCATCTGTGCCTGGTGAGGTGGGAGAGGGCAGAGCTGTGGAGCAGGAGCAGGGGGGATCCGATCCCTGTCCCACAGCGCAGGTTGGAGCTTGGCCTCAGCTCCAACGCAGGGCGCTGAGCTCCTGCTCTCCGTGTGCCAAAGGGCTCCTCAGGCCAAGGCCTCTGTAAATGGCTCCTGGGGCCTTGGAGGAGGCTCCGTGGCTGCTGCTCTGAGAGGGGAGCGCAGGGGTCGTCATCGCAACCACATCTTGCACTGGACCCCCCCCGGTGCCCCTGCACGGTGCTGGGGTGGAGGATGGAGGCGGCTGCAGCTCCGTCCCATCCCTTCATGGGGAAGCACCGCCTGGATGCCTGCGGCAGGGGGAGGTGAGGGACCGGGGTTCGGCTCCTGGGGGATGAGCCAGATCCCGACTGGCACCGCCTGGGGGGCAAAGGCAGGGACACGGGTCCTGAGGGAAGGAAACAGTAACTGGGGTGTATGGGGTGAAGGTGGAGCTGAAGGTGCAGAGGTGCTGCAGGGGCAATGGAGGGTGGTGATGGTTCAGGGGCTCCCTGTGCAGCAGGAGATGGATTTGGGGGGTCGATGGGCCGGGGGGTCCCTGGGCAGCAGGAGCTGGATTTGGGGCTGCAGGATGCTGATGCATGAAGCCAGAGCACGGCTTGGGGAGCCCCAAACCCCAGGGAAGGGCAGGGGGTGTCAGGGCAGAAGCTGCCCCCGCTTCACCCGGCCCAGCACCCGCCCCCCCGAAAAGTGCCTCTTTTTCCCCCCAAAGGAGCCATGAGCAGCGCCGCGGGTGGCTGGGGCCGAGGGGGGCGCTTCAGCCTCGGAGGATGCGGCACCGTGATGGCCCCTGAACCCCCCTTCAGCCCCCCCAAAGCCTATCCCGGGGAGATGACGCTGAGACCGCCCTGCTCATTACACTGGTGAGCGGGAGCCGCCGCCCCGCCCCCGGCGAGGGGGGCAGAGCCGAGCCGAGCGACCCATCGCATCCCATCGCATCCCGCATCGTCCGCAGCATCCCAGCGCATCCCGCATCGTCCGCAGCATCCCATCCTATTGCATCGCATCCCAGTCCCAGCGGAGCGGGGGCTCTGGGTGCAGGAACCGCCGAACGCCCCCCCAGGAACCGGGACCCGGGCCGGTGCCGCGGCCGCGGATGCCGGAACTGCGGGGGGGTCCCGGTTCCCGTCCCCGCTCTCCTCCGAGCCCCGAGGATCGTTTTGCAGCCCGCGGTGACCCCACTCGCTCAGGTAGCGCTCAGCGGCGGCGGGATCCGGGGGCCGGGGTGGGAATGGGGCGGGATCGGGGCACCGGGTCCAGGGCAGCGGGGAGCGAGTTTGGGGCCGAGCCCAGATCTCCGTCTTTGGTCAAGTTCTGGCTGCGGGTCCGTTTTCCCGGTGACAGCCGCAGCAGCAGCTCCCTCAATCCCTCTGCTCTGATGGAGGCCGGGCAGGATGGGGATGGGAGGATGGAGAAGCAGCGCTCGGAGCCGGGACGGTGCGCGCGAGCAGCGGGGCGGGAGGGGAGGATGCTGCTGCTGGATCCCATGAGGATGCTGCTGGAGCACTGAGCTCACCCGTGAGCCGAGTTTAGCCCGGTCTCAGCCTCCAGCAAACCCGGGCATGGGGGTCTGGGGGAGGAGGAAGAGGATGAACGCGGGAATCACCGCTGCGCTCTGGGACTTGGGATGTGGCATTCCAGGTTTGCGGCAGGCTCCAGAGCTGTGTGTATGGGGCTATACCCGTGGTGGTCCAGGAGCTTCGGGACCAGCAACCGGGGTTCTGGATGAGCTGTTTGGGCCTCGGATGGTCCCGATGCCACAGTGACCCTCCCCTCCCAATGTCTGCAGGGGGGTCCCTCCCTCCCGGAAGGGAACACGCGGTTCTGTTGCCGTTTCTCCCCCCACTTGGATCTGTTTTATCGTGCTCCCAAGCAGGAAAAGGCCCCGAGCTCTGCATCAGCTCAGCAGGACAGAGGGATGCGGTGGGTGAAGGCTCTGCCGAGCCCTGAACCCCTCGGTTTGGGCTCCCAGGCAGGGATCTGAACGGCGGCGCTGGGGATGGAGCATCCCGGGGCTGCGCTGGCGGGGGATGGAGCATCCCGGGGCTGCGCTGGCGGGGGATGGAGCATCCCGGGGCTGCGCTGGCGGGAGATGGAGCATCCCGGGGCTGCGCTGGCGGGGGATGGAGCATCCCGGGGCTGCGCTGGCGGGGGATGGAGCATCCCGGGGCTGCGCTGGCGGGGGATGGAGCATCCCGGGGCTGCGCTGGCGGGAGATGGAGCATCCCGGTGCAGCACTCGCGGGGGATGGAGCATCCCGGTGCAGCGCTGGCGGGGGATGGAGCATCCCGGGGCTGCGCTGGCGGGGGATGGAGCATCCCGGGGCTGCGCTGGCGGGGGATGGAGCATCCCGGGGCGGCGCTCGCAGGGAACCGCTCAGTTGACACAAACCGCAGTAAATCCCCCCCTCAGGGCGCCGGAAGGACAGTGCTGCTCTGCCGAGAGCAGTGGGTTCAGGGCCTGAGCTGGAGCCTGCGGTCGGCTCCTGCCTGCGGGTGGTGCCTCGGGAATGTGCTGAGGGGCTGCGGAGAGCTCCTGAGGAAGGGATGTGTGGGGGGAAAAGCTTCGAAAGCAACGGAAACCTGGGAATTCTTTCCCGTTTTGGAAATCCTTTCCCATTTCCAAAAGGGGTTGGAAGGAAATAGTGGGTTTTTCCAAGGGAGGGTTTGTCCTTCTGCAGGGAAAGTTGGTCCCGGAAAACTTCTGCATTTTCATTTCACCGGGAAGCAGGGACAGGATCGGAGCCTCCTGCATAGGCACAGGTGGGGTGCGGGACACAAAAGAGGCTGTTTGGGGTCAATCTCTGTATTGTTGCCCTGTTGGGATGTCAGTGTGGGTCTCCAGTGCTGAATAAGCTCAGTCCATGCATGACACGAGTTCAGCACATTCTCAGCCGAGAGATTGCCGAGCGTTTGTCCACTGCACACGGGGTTACGGCTGAGGAAGGAGGTTGGGGATGAAACGGGCACCTGCAGCCCTGCTGGGGTTTGGGTGAGTGATGTGATTCCATTTGGGAGACCCCCTTCTCCTGCTGTTATCCCTGCCCTTCCAGAGGGTGTCCCCCAGCCGCATCAGGCCAATGTGGCTGTTTTACACTATAACACACTGCAACTTCCACCTTTCCTATTAAAATCCAACCCGGGATGGGTTGGGGGGGGGGGGTTGATCACCCCACAGTGCCTGAGGATCCGAGCTGAGGTGGGAGGTGGGACCCAGGTATCAGGGAGTGTCCGTGGGACACCAATCCTGAGCGATGGGTGGGCTTCTGACTGTGAGAGCTCTGGAGGGGCTCGGGGGGATGATGGGGATGGGGGGGGGTCAAGTGAGGTCCCTGGGCTTGGGGATCCAGGATCACGGTCTGTGGAATCATTGCACCAGCAGACCCTGGTCCATGGCCTCCTGGCACAGATGCTGGGAAGCCAGGGGGTGCTGGCTGGGATCCTGTTGGATTTAGTTGTTGGGTGTTTGTGGGGACCCCAAACCCCCTTTGCACAGTGGATAGAGCCTGGATAAATCCCCTTTGGCACCGGGCTCTCTGGACTGAGCAGCTTCCTCTTGTTTAGGATGGAGCTCACGTCGGGCTCGCCTGGAAAACCCCTTCAGGGAGGAAGGCAATGGAGCTTCCCGCTGCAGGAATTGATTCCTGGGGAGCGGCATCCCCTGCATGGGAAGCGGGAAAGGGCTTTAAAGCGCTCCTGGAGGAGAAACATCTCGCAAGGAGCGATGGAAAACGTTGCCCATTAAATACTCCCAGGGCGGATCGCGCGGCTCCTGTTGGGGTTTCCGTCCCTTCCTTGCTCTTCCGTTAGTGTCTGAGATGCTTCAGCGCACGTTTGCTCCGTGCCTGGAAGAGCAGCCGAGCAAGGGGCGATGGAGGGGCAGCAGCTCTGGAGCTCAGCCCCCAAAGGCCGCAGCTTTCTCACTTTCCCCTTTTCCTGACCGGTTTCCCCGTCTGTTTCAGGCTGTCCCGGCCAGAGGGAGCGTTTGCCATGGACCACGGGCACGTCAGCAGCCACCGCCTGAGCGGTGAGTACCAGGGGGGACACGGAGCTGCTCCCGAGGGATTCCCATCCTGCTGCTCTCTGCGGGAGGAGCCCCTCGCTGTGCACGCACTGGGGTTTGTTTCCTAATACAAGGGTGAAACCCTCAACACCCCATCCCCAGCTTTCCAGCAGTGAGCAGGGACAAGTGGGAAGCGGGATTCCAGCCGAGCTGGGATTTGTTATCCAGAAGCAGGAGCCATAAAGGGCTCTTTTGCCCCAGTTTTTGCCCCCTCCCATAGCAGGAGCGTGGGAACTCCTCAGAGCCGGATGCTCCGTGTGCGGGAGTGCCCTGGAAAGCGGCATCGTTGCTTCCCCGGCGTCCTCAGCCGGGATGTGGGGATAAATCACAGCCTCCTGCAGATCCCAAGGGGCTGGGGCGGAGGGAGCTGGACCCAGCTCCTCTATTGAGGGTTTGACCCTTGAGATCCCTCCGGGCCGCTCGTGACCCTCTGGAAGGATCAAGATCCGGGTTTGGATGCGAGTGGGCGCCCTCCCGGAGCCCTTTTGCTGGCTCCTGCCGGCGGTCCGGGAATGCCGCGGTTCCTGCGCTCGGCTCCGGGAAGTTCCCTGGCTCGGGCGTTCTCCGGCTCGGAAGGAGGGAGCGCTGCGCTGCGGCGCGGGGCACCCCCGGCGGGGGGAGCCCGGGTTGGTCCCTTCCCCCGCTTCCTTTGTGCTGGGCTCAGGGAGCGCTCTCGGTGGCCGCTGGTGCGCGGGAGGCTGGCGCAATGCAGCAGGAGCGCAGCCGAACCGCGCTGCCGCCGCCAGCCCCGGCGGCCCTCGGTACCGCCGGCAGCGCCCGGGGGTTGGCTCGGTTGGGTTTCCTTAACGGAATTCCCAGGAACCCCCAGCCCGCGGGACCCAGCAGTGCGGGTCTCCCTGCGCCGGATGGACGGGGCGATGCGGATGCGCGCTGCGCACATCGGTACGGGGAAAGGACCCCGGCACCCCGGGTTGGTGCAGTCATTCGCTGATCTCCCTCCTTCCCTGGAGAAATACGCTGTGCTTCACCTCCCATGGGGGCAGAGCGAGCACTGGGATGGTTTTGGCTCCCAAACCCGGCACCGTTTGCCACCCGCCGAAGTGGGACAATGCGGTTTATGCCCCGCTCTTTGGCCGATTCCGTGCTCACAGCTCAGAGCTGAGCTCCAGGCATGGAAGCAGCCGATGATGGAGCCTCTCCCGGCTCACGGTGCCTCCCGTTCCCCCGCAGTGACCGCGAGCCCCCCGCGGTGGGAGATCGGGATTTACGCGGCCGGCGCCGTGGTGCTGCTGGGGGTGGCTGCGCTCAACCTCTGGAAGCTCTGGCGCTCCGGGACCTACCCGGCGCCTTCCCCCTTCCCCAACTACGACTACCGGTACCTGGAGCAGAAGTACGGGGCGGCGCACCCGGACACCAAACACAAGGTAAAGGGGGGGAAACCGTCCCTGGCCTCCTTTCCCTGCGCGACACGGAGCTGCTGCAGGGGCAGAGCCATCCCCGGCATCCTCGGTGCTGCTGGGGAGTGGGGGGGGACAGCGTGGAGCTGGGACACGGGGCTCGGGAGCTGCGGGAGGCGCAGGGTTTGCTGCAGCTGCAGCTTGGGGCCAGGCAGAGGCTGTCAGACATCAGAGAGGTGGCAGCGGATCCCCACGGTCCCTTGGCATTGTAGGGAGGGATGGGGCCGAGTTGCTTGGGTTTCGTGGGAATCCCAGAGCAGTTTGGGTTGGAAGGGCCATTGAAGCTCATCCAGTTCCAACCGTTGCTGTCCCTCCATCCCTTGTCCACATCCCCTCTCCAGCTTTCCTGCAGCCCCTTCAGGCACTGGAGCTGCTCTAAGGTCTCCCCTTCAGGAGCCTTCTCTTCCCCAGGCTGCCCCAGCCCAGCTCTCTCAGCCTGGCTCCAGAGCAGAGCTGCTCCAGCCCTCGCAGCAGCTCCGTGGCCTCCTCTGGGCTCTCTCCAACAGCTCCATGTCCCTCTGGTGTTGCTGCCCCAGAGCTGGATGCAGGACGCAGGGGAGGGATCTCCCCAGAGCACAGCAGAGGGGGGATCACCTCTAATTCCCTGTCCCTGTTGCAGCGAGGGGTGGCTCCGGGGGCACAGAGGGGGCTGGAGAAGACTTTGCCCACCCGCAAGAGCAGCCTGAGGGCAGATGACACCTTGGAGAGCATCAACGAGCTGGGGAGCCTGGAGCTGATGAGCAGGGACCTGGGCCTGACCGCCTATGGCCCCCTGAGGAGATCCATCTCTGCTGACTCACTGAGCTCCATCTCCTCCATCGGGAACAACTTCGGGCAGGACTTCACAGTGGGGCAGGTGGAGGTGTCCATGGAGTACGACGCGAAGGCGGCTGCGCTGCACGTGACGCTGCTGCAGGGCAAGGATCTGCTGGAGAAGGAGGACGCTCGCTTCGAGTCCTGCTTCATGCGCGTCAGCCTCCTCCCGGCCGAGCAGATCGTCGGCATCTCCCGAGTGAGCCCCGCTGCATGGAACCCCCATTGCACGTGGTGCTTGGGCTCAGCATCCCTTGGCTGAGCTCCCCAGGGCAGTGATGGGGCCTTGGGAGCCTTAGAACAGCTTGGGCTGAAGGGGCCTCAAAGCTCCTCCAGCTCCAACCCCTGCCACGGGCAGGGACACCTTCCACTGGAGCAGCTCCAAGCCCCTGGGTCCAACCTGGCCTTGAACACTGCCAGGGATGGGGCAGCCACAGCTTCTCTGGGCACCCTGTGCCAGCGCCTCAGCACCTCACAGGAAAGAGCTTCTGCCTCAGAGCTCATCTCAGTGTCCCCTCAGGCAGCTTAAAGCCATTCCCCTGTCCTGTCCCTCCATCCCTTAGGAAGAGCCGCTGGGGCTGGCGGTGCAGGATTTTTGGAGCTCTGCTCAGGGGTGTGCTGCATCCCATGGTTTAGGGGGATCCTGGATGTGTTTGTGCATCAGAGACCTGTCAGAGGCAGAAGTTCCTCTTGCCTGGGCTGGGGGATGACTTTGCCATCTCTCTGTGGCTTATGGCGAGTTTTCCCACTTGGCTTTCCCTGCTCCAGGCCTGGGGATGCTGCGGGAGGTGGAGGAAGTTTGGGTGGGATACAGAGGGAGGCAGCGCTTTGGGCATACGGTGTTGTGCCATGTCCATGCATGCACACATGCCATGTGCTCTGTCACCCTGACACAGCCTCCTCGTCATTCCATGGCACTTCCCCTCTCCACATGGGATGCGGCAGCTGAAGATCCGTGCGGCTGCACCGGCAGGTCCAGAATGGGGCAGTTTGGGGTGAAACCTCCCTTTTGAGATGCCCCAAAGCTGCTCTGGGAGAGCCGGGGCCGCATTTCCCATTGAGCTCAGCACCGCTTCTCTGCCTTCGCAGCGCTCACAGCGCCCTTTAACAGCATTTCCCCACCCAAGGATCAGGCTCTTTGTTTATGCTCCGAGATGTTCATTATTTAGCATCATTACTTGTAATTCACCAGCACCATTTGCCCTCTTCTGCTGCCCCGAGGGCACCCATAAACACACATTTGGTGCTTTCCCTTAATGCTTTGCAGTACTTGTGGTCGTGTGGGGGTTTTTAATAGCAGCTGATGTTCCTGTGGTACCTCTCATCAGAGAGCCCAAAACACAGCATCTGCTGCAAGCACCCTTCAGTGCGGTAAAGCAGAGAGCACGAAGCTGCTCTTCCCAGAGAGGCGCTTTAATCCCCTGGGATGATGGAGGCTGATGGTACTCGATGGGAGTGCAGGGACTCCTGTGCTAGGAGCACGGGATGAAGGTACCTGAGAAACTGCTTCACATCCTTCATCCCGGGGATGGAGTGGGTCTAGGAGACAGACAGACATGGGACAGTCCTTAGGGTGAGGTGAACCAGCCCCCACTGCTGCTGGGCACTCCGGTGGCTCTTCATGGAACCCCAGCCTGGTTTGGGTTGAAGGGACCTTAAAGCTCCTCCAGATCCACCCCCTGCCACGGGCAGGGACACCTTCCACTGGAGCAGCTCCAAGCCCCTGTGTCCAACCTGGCCTTGAGCACTGCCAGGGATGGGGCAGCCACAGCTTCTCTGGGCACCCTGTGCCAGCGCCTCAGCACCCTCCCAGGGAAGAGCTTCTGCCTCAGAGCTCATCTCAGTCTCCCCTCGGGCAGCTTAAAGCCATTCCCCTGTCCTGTCCCTCCATCCCTTGCCCAAAGCCCCTCTCCAGGTTTCCTGCAGCCCCTTCAGGCACGGGAGCTGCTCTCAGGTCTCCCCTTCAGGAGCCTTCTCTTCTCCAGGCTGCCCCAGCCCAGCTCTCTCTGCCTGGCTCTACAGGAGGAGGTGACGGCTGCTGGAGCCTGATGGGTTCAGGGCTGAGCCCTTTCCCATCGCAGCCCCCAGCTCTGGATGTGTGGTGGGAGCTGGTTCCCTGCTCCATGACCTCTCCTTTTAGGACAAACCCTGGTCTCTGGGTGGTACCCTGCTGCTGAATGAAACAGAGCTGGAGAGGGTGAAACCCAGTCTCTAAAGATATGATTTTGGAGCAGTTCCCCCCCACAGCACTTGGGGCCAAGCAGTGACCAGCACCCTGCAGGATGCGGCCATGTGGAGCTGCTGTGGTCAGGTGGAAAATACCTTCCATCCCATGGAGGCTGGGACCAGCTCCCTTGGGCAGGGGATGCACTGCCCTCATCACCCCAGAGCCATGCTCCCCCTTTGCTATTCCCATGGGAGAAACGGGGTAGATCCTGGCCACAGCCCCAGACGCTGGCATGTCTGAGGGGAACATCCAATGTCCCCTGCCCAGATCCAGCGCGGCGCCGGCGCCGTGGCCTTCGAGGAGCGGTTCTCAGTGCCGCTGGAGCCCACGGCGTTGGAGGAGCAGAGTCTGCGCTTCTCCGCCTTCGGCATCGACGAGGATGAGCGGAACGTGAGCACCGGCGTGGCTGAGCTCAAGCTCTGCGACCTGGACCTGGCCACGCGGCCCTTCAATGCCTGGCTCTACCTGCAGGACATGAACAAGGTGAGCAGGGGCTGGGCCATCTCCCACCCGGGCCCTCAGGGTTCTCCTCCCTGCGGGGCTGGGTCAGTGGTGATGGGATGTTGTGTCCCTGGGGTCAATGGTGATGGGATGTTGTGTCCCTGGGGTCAGTGGTTGATGGGATGTTGTGTCCCTGGGGTCAGTGGTTGATGGGATGTTGTGTCCCTGGGGTCAGTGGTGATGGGAAGTTGTGTCCCTGGGGTCAGTGGTGATGGGATGTTGTGTCCCTGGGGTCAGTGGTGATGGGATGTTGTGTCCCTGGGGTCAGTGGTTGATGGGATGTTGTGTCCCTGGGGTCAATGGTGATGGGATGTTGTGTCCCTGGGGTCAGTGGTTGATGGGATGTTGTGTCCATGGGGTCAATGGTGATGGGATGTTGTGCCCCTGGGGTCAGTGGTGATGGGATGTTGTGCCCCTGGGGTCAGTGGTGATGGGATGTTGTGTCCCTGCGGTCAGTGGTGATGGGATGTTGTGTCCCTGGGGTCAATGGTGATGGGATGTTGTGTCCCTAGGGTCAATGGTGATGGGAGGTTTTGTCCCTGGGGTCAGTGGTGATGGGATGTTGTGTCCCTAGGGTCAATGGTGATGGGATGTTTTGTCCCTGGGGTCAGTGGTTGATGGGATGTTGTGTCCCTGGGGCCAATGGTGATGGGATGTTGTGTCCCTGGGGTCAGTGGTTGATGGGATGTTGTGTTCCTGGGGTCAATGGTGATGGGATGTTGTATCCCTGCGGTCAGTGGTGATGGGATGTTGTGTCCTTGGGGTGGATGCTGATGGGACATTGTGTCCTTGGTGTCGATGCTCTTGGGATGTGGTGTCCCTGGTGTCAATGCTCATGGGATGCTGTGTCCCTGGTGTCGATGCTCATGGGACGCTGTGTCCCTGGTGTTGATGCTCATGGGATGCTGTGTCCCTGGTGTCGATGCTCATGGGATGCTGTATCCCTGGTGTCGATGCTCATGGGATGCTGTGTCCCTGGTGTCGATGCTCATGGGATGCTGTATCCCTGGTGTCGATGCTCATGGGATGCTGTATCCCTGGTGTCGATGCTCATGGGATGCTGTGTCCCTGGTGTCGATGCTCATGGGATGCTGTGTCCCTGGTGTCGATGCTCATGGGACGCTGTGTCCCTGGTGTTGATGCTCATGGGACGCTGTGTCCCCGGTGTTGATGCTCATGGGATGCTGTGTCCCCGGTGTCGATGCTCATGGGATGCTGTGTCCCCGGTGTCGAGGTTCATGGGATGCTGTGTCCCTGGTGTCGAGGTTCATGGGATGCTGTGTCCCTGGTGTCGATGCTCATGGGACGCTGTGTCCCTGGTGTCGATGCTCATGGGACGCTGTGTCCCTGGTGTCGATGCTCATGGGACGCTGTGTCCCTGGTGTCTATGCTCATGGGACGCTGTATCCCTGGTGTTGATGCTCATGAGATGCTGTGTCCCTGGTGTCAATGCTCATGGGATGCTGTGTCTGCAGGTGGTGGACACGGTGGGGGAAATCCTGCTGTCCCTGAGCTACCTGCCCACTGCTGAGCGCCTCACTGTGGTGGTGGTGAAAGCCAAGAACCTCGTGTGGACCAGCGGCAAAGTGACCGCAGGTGTGTGGCGATCCTGGTGGTGCAGGGTCCCTTGGTCTTGGGTGGGCTGGGGGGGGGCCTCTCATCCGGGTCCATAGAACCATGGAATGGTTTGGGTTGAAGGGACCTTTGAAGCTCCCCTGGTCTAACCCCTGACATCTTCAGCTGGAGCAGACCCCTCCAATGTGCCCTTGAATGCTTGCAGGGATGGGGCATCTGCCACTCTCTGGGCAACCTGTGCCAGTGCCTCACCACCCTCATAGAATAGGGTGAAACAGAGAATCCCCACCTCACCATATCTGTGTGTGTGCGTTCGGGTTGGGAGAGAGGAAGACGCCTGCAGTGATCCGGGGAAGAAAACAGCACTTTTCCAGCCATTTGCTCCTGAGGCTCTGGAGAACGTTCCCACCATGGGGGCCAGGCTGCCCAAGGGTCCTCAGGGCTTCAACTGGGGCCAGGCTGCCCAAGGGTCCTCAGGGCTTCAACTGGGGCCAGGCTGCCCAAGGGTCCTCAGGGCTTCAACTGGGACCAGGCTGCCCAAGGGTCCTCAGGGCTTCAACTGGGGCCAGGCTGCCCAAGGGTCCTCAGGGCTTCAACTGGGACCAGGCTGCCCAAGGGTCCTCAGGGCTTCAACCCCTAATATCCAATCTATCCATTATCCCATCACACCACATGGGGGTCTATTGGAGGGGCTCCCGTGGGGGACAGCCCCCCCCGGGAGGTCTCCAATGGCACAGGACAAGCTCACACTGACCCTGGCTCCCTTCTCTCCCCCCTGCAGACCCCTTTGTCAAGGTGTACCTGCTGCAGGACGGGAGGAAGATCAGCAAGAAGAAGACAGCGGTGAAGAGGGACGACACCAACCCCGTGTTCAACGAGGCCATGATCTTCTCCGTGCCGGCCATCGTGCTGCAGGTCCGCCCCAGCCTGCGGAGGGGGGCACATCCCATTGCTCCCCACATCCCTGCGCTAGGGAGGGACTTGTGTGGTCTGAGGGGTCCTGGGGGAACATGTGTGGTTTGGGGGATGTCCACATGGAAAAAGGGCTAAAGGGGGTGTGTGTGCATAGGGCTGTGTATGTGTGGGGTATGGCTGTTGTATGGGGTTTGGGGTATAGGGCGATGGAGCGGTATGGGATGAGGTTGTGTATGTGGATGGGGGCACATATGGGTTATGGGAGGATGTGTCAGAATGGGGGGCTATAGGAGGATGTGTCAGAATGGGGGGCTATAGGAGGATGTGTATATATGTGTGTGGGGAGAAGCATGTGCAGTGTTCAAGTGTGGTGTGGGTGTGAGTGGGGAGGGGGTACAGTGGATGGGTGTCTATTGGGGTGTAGTCATTTGGGGGGGTGTTTATGGGGTGGGGGTGCAGGGGGTGTGTACATACGTGTCAGCATTGGGGGTACATTTGGGTGCGGGTCTGGTTGGTCCGGGTCTGGGGACACGTAACGGGGATGAAGCCCTGGGACTGTTGTGTCCCCCCCAGGAGCTGTCCCTGCGGGTGACGGTGGCTGAGTGCGGTGAGGACGGCCGTGCTGACAACACCGGCCACGTCCTCATCGGCCCCGCGGCCAGCGGCATGGGCACCACGCACTGGAACCAGATGCTGGCCACGCTCAGGAGGCCCGTGTCCATGTGGCACCCGCTCCGCAGAAACTAAGGCTGAGGAGGGGCCCCTGCACCCCGGGACAGTGGCACAGGGGTCGGGGTGGCCGGGAGCCACCAGGGCTGAGCCGGGATCTGCAGCGCTGCGAGGACCCGAGCATCCCATGCCCAAAGCACTCGAGGATGGAGCAGCTGCATCTCCCCATCCAGGATGAGCTCGCATGTGCCAAGGGCTGTGAATGGACTCGCTGGGAAAGGAGCCTCCATCCACATGGACCGAACCCAGCACAACCTCCCCGGAGTGCTCCTGAGCATCCTGGGGGCACCGGTGGTGGCCTCAAATGTGGACCCTGAGGGCTGCTGGGGATGGGTTGGGCTTCTGTGGAGGGTGGTTTTGGTGGGATGGTGGGCAATGGAGAGAGAGATGATAAAGAGCTGTCATGGGGTGGCTCCAAAGGATGACTGTGGTTGCACTGGGTCAGTGTGGCTCCAACGTGTGACTGTGGTTGCACTGGGTCAGTGTGGCTCCAGTGGGTGACTGTGGTTGCACTGGGTCAGTGTGGCTTCAACGTGTGACTGTGGTTGCACTGGGTCAGTGTGGCTCCAACGTGTGACTCTGGTTGCACTGGGTCAGTGTGGCTCCAGTGGGTGACTGTGGTTGCACTGGGTCAGTGTGGCTCCAGTGTGTGACTGTGGTTGCACTGGGTCAGTGTGGCTCCAGTGGGTGACTGTGGTTGCACTGGGTCAGTGTGGCTCCAGTGGGTGACTGTGGTTGCACTGGGTCAGTGTGGCTCCAACGTGTGACTGTGGTTGCACTGGGTCAGTGTGGCTCCAATGTGTGACTGTGGTTGCACTGGGTCAGTGTGGCTCTAACGTGTGACTGTGGTTGCACTGGGTCAGTGTGGCTCCAGTGGGTGACTGTGGCTGCACTGGGTCAGTGTGGCTCCAATGGATGACTGTGGTTGCACTGGGTCAGTGTGGCTCCAGTGGGTGACTGTGGTTGCAATGGGTCAGTGTGGCTCCAACATGTGACTGTGGTTGCACTGGGTCAGTGTGGCTCCAGTGGGTGACTGTGGTTGCAATGGGTCAGTGTGGCTCCAACGTGTGACTGTGGTTGCACTGGGTCAGTGTGGCTCCAGTGGGTGACTGTGGTTGCACTGGGTCAGTGTGGCTCCAGTGGGTGACTGTGGTTGCACTGGGTCAGTGTGGCTCCAGTGGGTGACTGTGGTTGCACTGGGTCAGTGTGGCTCCAGTGGGTGACTGTGGTTGCAATGGGTCAGTGTGGCTCCAATGTGTGACTGTGGTTGCACTGGGTCAGTGTGGCTCCAGTGGGTGACTGTGGTTGCACTGGGTCAGTGTGGCTCCAGTGTGTGACTGTGGTTGCAATGGGTCAGTGTGGCTCCAGTGGGTGACTGTGGTTGCACTGGGTCAGTGTGGCTCCAATGGATGACTGTGGTTGCACTGGGTCAGTGTGGCTCCAGTGGGTGACTGTGGTTGCACTGGGTCAGTGTGGCTCCAGTGGGTGACTGTGGTTGCACTGGGTCAGTGTGGCTCCAGTGGGTGACTGTGGTTGCACTGGGTCAGTGTGGCTCCAATGTGTGACTGTGGTTGCACTGGGTCAGTGTGGCTCCAATGGATGACTGTGGTTGCACTGGGTCAGTGTGGCTCCAGTGGGTGACTGTGGTTGCACTGGGTCAGTGTGGCTCCAATGTGTGACTGTGGTTGCACTGGGTCAGTGTGGCTCCAATGGATGACTGTGGTTGCACTGGGTCAGTGTGGCTCCAATGTGTGACTGTGGTTGCACTGGGTCAGTGTGGCTCCAACATGTGACTGTGGTTGCACTGGGTCAGTGTGGCTCCAATGGATGACTGTGGTTGCACTGGGTCAGTGTGGCTCCAGTGGGTGACTGTGGTTGCACTGGGTCAGTGTGGCTCCAATGGATGACTGTGGTTGCACTGGGTCAGTGTGGCTCCAGTGGGTGACTGTGGTTGCAATGGGTCAGTGTGGCTCCAGTGGGTGACTGTGGTTGCACTGGGTCAGTGTGGCTCCAATGGATGACTGTGGTTGCACTGGGTCAGTGTGGCTCCAATGGATGACTGTGGTTGCACTGGGTCAGTGTGGCTCCAGTGGGTGACTGTGGTTGCACTGGGTCAGTGTGGCTCCAATGTGTGACTGTGGTTGCACTGGGTCAGTGTGGCTCCAGTGGGTGACTGTGGTTGCACTGGGTCAGTGTGGCTCCAGTGGGTGACTGTGGTTGCACTGGGTCAGTGTGGCTCCAGTGGGTGACTGTGGTTGCACTGGGTCAGTGTGGCTCCAACGTGTGACTGTGGTTGCAATGGGTCAGTGTGGCTCCAGTGGGTGACTGTGGTTGCCCTGGGTCAGTGTGGCTCCAGTGGGTGACTGTGGTTGCACTGGGTCAGTGTGGCTCCAATGTGTGACTGTGGTTGCACTGGGTCAGTGTGGCTCCAACGTGTGACTGTGGTTGCAATGGGTCAGTGTGGCTCCAACGTGTGACTGTGGTTGCACTGGGTCAGTGTGGCTCCAGTGGGTGACTGTGGTTGCAATGGGTCAGTGTGGCTCCAACGTGTGACTGTGGTTGCACTGGGTCAGTGTGGCTCCAGTGGGTGACTGTGGTTGCAATGGGTCAGTGTGGCTCCAATGGATGACTGTGGTTGCACTGGGTCAGTGTGGCTCCAGTGGGTGACTGTGGTTGCACTGGGTCAGTGTGGCTCCAGTGTGTGACTGTGGTTGCAATGGGTCAGTGTGGCTCCAGTGGGTGACTGTGGTTGCAATGGGTCAGTGTGGCTCCAACGTGTGACTGTGGTTGCACTGGGTCAGTGTGGCTCCAGTGGGTGACTGTGGTTGCACTGGGTCAGTGTGGCTCCAATGGATGACTGTGGTTGCACTGGGTCAGTGTGGCTCCAGTGGGTGACTGTGGTTGCACTGGGTCAGTGTGGCTCCAATGGATGACTGTGGTTGCACTGGGTCAGTGTGGCTCCAGTGGGTGACTGTGGTTGCACTGGGTCAGTGTGGCTCCAATGGGTGACTGTGGTTGCACTGGTTCAGTGTGGCTCCAACGTGTGACTGTGGTTGCAATGGGTCAGTGTGGCTCCAGTGGATGACTGTGGTTGCACTGGGTCAGTGTGGCTCCAACGTGTGACTGTGGTTGCAATGGGTCAGTGTGGCTCCAGTGGGTGACTGTGGTTGCACTGGGTCAGTGTGGCTCCAATGGGTGACTGTGGTTGCACTGGGTCAGTGTGGCTCCAATGTGTGACTGTGGTTGCACTGGGTCAGTGTGGCTCCAACGTGTGACTGTGATTGCACTGGGTCAGTGTGGCTCCAGTGGGTGACTGTGGTTGCACTGGGTCAGTGTGGCTCCAATGTGTGACTGTGGTTGCACTGGGTCAGTGTGGCTCCAACGTGTGACTGTGGTTGCACTGGGTCAGTGTGGCTCCAATGGATGACTGTGGTTGCACTGGGTCAGTGTGGCTCCAGTGGGTGACTGTGGTTGCAATGGGTCAGTGTGGCTCCAACGTGTGACTGTGGTTGCACTGGGTCAGTGTGGCTCCAATGGATGACTGTGGTTGCACTGGGTCAGTGTGGCTCCAATGGATGACTGTGGCTGCACTGGGTCAGTGTGGCTCCAGTGGGTGACTGTGGTTGCACTGGGTCAGTGTGGCTCCAACGTGTGACTGTGGTTGCAATGGGTCAGTGTGGCTCCAATGTGTGACTGTGGTTGCACTGGGTCAGTGTGGCTCCAATGGATGACTGTGGTTGCACTGGGTCAGTGTGGCTCCAGTGGGTGACTGTGGTTGCACTGGGTCAGTGTGGCTCCAGTGGGTGACTGTGGTTGCAATGGGTCAGTGTGGCTCCAATGTGTGACTGTGGTTGCACTGGGTCAGTGTGGCTCCAGTGGGTGACTGTGGTTGCACTGGGTCAGTGTGGCTCCAGTGTGTGACTGTGGTTGCAATGGGTCAGTGTGGCTCCAGTGGGTGACTGTGGTTGCACTGGGTCAGTGTGGCTCCAATGGATGACTGTGGTTGCACTGGGTCAGTGTGGCTCCAGTGGGTGACTGTGGTTGCACTGGGTCAGTGTGGCTCCAGTGGGTGACTGTGGTTGCACTGGGTCAGTGTGGCTCCAGTGGGTGACTGTGGTTGCACTGGGTCAGTGTGGCTCCAATGTGTGACTGTGGTTGCACTGGGTCAGTGTGGCTCCAATGGATGACTGTGGTTGCACTGGGTCAGTGTGGCTCCAGTGGGTGACTGTGGTTGCACTGGGTCAGTGTGGCTCCAATGTGTGACTGTGGTTGCACTGGGTCAGTGTGGCTCCAATGGATGACTGTGGTTGCACTGGGTCAGTGTGGCTCCAATGTGTGACTGTGGTTGCACTGGGTCAGTGTGGCTCCAACATGTGACTGTGGTTGCACTGGGTCAGTGTGGCTCCAATGGATGACTGTGGTTGCACTGGGTCAGTGTGGCTCCAGTGGGTGACTGTGGTTGCACTGGGTCAGTGTGGCTCCAATGGATGACTGTGGTTGCACTGGGTCAGTGTGGCTCCAGTGGGTGACTGTGGTTGCAATGGGTCAGTGTGGCTCCAGTGGGTGACTGTGGTTGCACTGGGTCAGTGTGGCTCCAATGGATGACTGTGGTTGCACTGGGTCAGTGTGGCTCCAATGGATGACTGTGGTTGCACTGGGTCAGTGTGGCTCCAGTGGGTGACTGTGGTTGCACTGGGTCAGTGTGGCTCCAATGTGTGACTGTGGTTGCACTGGGTCAGTGTGGCTCCAGTGGGTGACTGTGGTTGCACTGGGTCAGTGTGGCTCCAGTGGGTGACTGTGGTTGCACTGGGTCAGTGTGGCTCCAGTGGGTGACTGTGGTTGCACTGGGTCAGTGTGGCTCCAACGTGTGACTGTGGTTGCAATGGGTCAGTGTGGCTCCAGTGGGTGACTGTGGTTGCCCTGGGTCAGTGTGGCTCCAGTGGGTGACTGTGGTTGCACTGGGTCAGTGTGGCTCCAATGTGTGACTGTGGTTGCACTGGGTCAGTGTGGCTCCAACGTGTGACTGTGGTTGCAATGGGTCAGTGTGGCTCCAACGTGTGACTGTGGTTGCACTGGGTCAGTGTGGCTCCAGTGGGTGACTGTGGTTGCAATGGGTCAGTGTGGCTCCAACGTGTGACTGTGGTTGCACTGGGTCAGTGTGGCTCCAGTGGGTGACTGTGGTTGCAATGGGTCAGTGTGGCTCCAATGGATGACTGTGGTTGCACTGGGTCAGTGTGGCTCCAGTGGGTGACTGTGGTTGCACTGGGTCAGTGTGGCTCCAGTGTGTGACTGTGGTTGCAATGGGTCAGTGTGGCTCCAGTGGGTGACTGTGGTTGCAATGGGTCAGTGTGGCTCCAACGTGTGACTGTGGTTGCACTGGGTCAGTGTGGCTCCAGTGGGTGACTGTGGTTGCACTGGGTCAGTGTGGCTCCAATGGATGACTGTGGTTGCACTGGGTCAGTGTGGCTCCAGTGGGTGACTGTGGTTGCACTGGGTCAGTGTGGCTCCAATGGATGACTGTGGTTGCACTGGGTCAGTGTGGCTCCAGTGGGTGACTGTGGTTGCACTGGGTCAGTGTGGCTCCAATGGGTGACTGTGGTTGCACTGGTTCAGTGTGGCTCCAACGTGTGACTGTGGTTGCAATGGGTCAGTGTGGCTCCAGTGGATGACTGTGGTTGCACTGGGTCAGTGTGGCTCCAACGTGTGACTGTGGTTGCAATGGGTCAGTGTGGCTCCAGTGGGTGACTGTGGTTGCACTGGGTCAGTGTGGCTCCAATGGGTGACTGTGGTTGCACTGGGTCAGTGTGGCTCCAATGTGTGACTGTGGTTGCACTGGGTCAGTGTGGCTCCAACGTGTGACTGTGATTGCACTGGGTCAGTGTGGCTCCAGTGGGTGACTGTGGTTGCACTGGGTCAGTGTGGCTCCAATGTGTGACTGTGGTTGCACTGGGTCAGTGTGGCTCCAACGTGTGACTGTGGTTGCACTGGGTCAGTGTGGCTCCAATGGATGACTGTGGTTGCACTGGGTCAGTGTGGCTCCAGTGGGTGACTGTGGTTGCAATGGGTCAGTGTGGCTCCAACGTGTGACTGTGGTTGCACTGGGTCAGTGTGGCTCCAATGGATGACTGTGGTTGCACTGGGTCAGTGTGGCTCCAATGGATGACTGTGGCTGCACTGGGTCAGTGTGGCTCCAGTGGGTGACTGTGGTTGCACTGGGTCAGTGTGGCTCCAACGTGTGACTGTGGTTGCAATGGGTCAGTGTGGCTCCAATGTGTGACTGTGGTTGCACTGGGTCAGTGTGGCTCCAATGGATGACTGTGGTTGCACTGGGTCAGTGTGGCTCCAGTGGGTGACTGTGGTTGCACTGGGTCAGTGTGGCTCCAGTGGGTGACTGTGGTTGCACTGGGTCAGTGTGGCTCCAGTGTGTGACTGTGGTTGCACTGGGTCAGTGTGGCTCTTACGTGTGACTGTGGTTGCACTGGGTCAGTGTGGCTCCAGTGGGTGACTGTGGTTGCACTGGGTCAGTGTGGCTCTTACGTGTGACTGTGGTTGCAATGGGTCAGTGTGGCTCCAACGTGTGACTGTGGTTGCACTGGGTCAGTGTGGCTCCAATGGATGACTGTGGTTGCACTGGGTCAGTGTGGCTCCAGTGGGTGACTGTGGTTGCACTGGGTCAGTGTGGCTCCAACGTGTGACTGTGGTTGCACTGGGTCAGTGTGGCTCCAACGTGTGACTGTGGTTGCACTGGGTCAGTGTGGCTCCAATGGATGACTGTGGTTGCACTGGGTCAGTGTGGCTCCAACGTGTGACTGTGGTTGCACTGGGTCAGTGTGGCTCCAACGTGTGACTGTGGTTGCACTCGGTCAGTGTGGCTCCAATGGATGACTGTGGTTGCACTCGGTCAGTGTGGCTCCAATGGATGACTGTGGTTGCACTGGGTCAGTGTGGCTCCAGTGGGTGACTGTGGTTGCACTGGGTCAGTGTGGCTCCAGTGGGTGACTGTGGTTGCACTGGGTCAGTGTGGCTCCAGTGGGTGACTGTGGTTGCACTGGGTCAGTGTGGCTCCAGTGGGTGACTGTGGTTGCAATGGGTCAGTGTGGCTCCAACGTGTGACTGTGGTTGCACTGGGTCAGTGTGGCTCCAGTGGGTGACTGTGGTTGCACTGGGTCAGTGTGGCTCCAGTGGGTGACTGTGGTTGCCCTGGGTCAGTGTGGCTCCAGTGGGTGACTGTGGTTGCACTGGGTCAGTGTGGCTCCAACGTGTGACTGTGGTTGCACTGGGTCAGTGTGGCTCCAACATGTGACTGTGGTTGCACTGGGTCAGTGTGGCTCCAACGTGTGACTGTGGTTGCACTGGGTCAGTGTGGCTCCAATGGATGACTGTGGTTGCACTGGGTCAGTGTGGCTCCAGTGGGTGACTGTGGTTGCACTGGGTCAGTGTGGCTCCAGTGGGTGACTGTGGTTGCACTGGGTCAGTGTGGCTCCAATGGATGACTGTGGTTGCACTGGGTCAGTGTGGCTCCAGTGGGTGACTGTGGTTGCACTGGGTCAGTGTGGCTCCAGTGGGTGACTGTGGTTGCACTGGGTCAGTGTGGCTCCAACGTGTGACTGTGG
This sequence comes from Ara ararauna, assembly GCA_028858755.1. Lineage (NCBI taxonomy): Eukaryota > Metazoa > Chordata > Aves > Psittaciformes > Psittacidae > Ara > Ara ararauna. The sequence continues at coordinate 92,315,805 of CM054380.1, read as the reverse complement.
TTGCACTGGGTCAGTGTGGCTCCAGTGGGTGACTGTGGTTGCACTGGGTCAGTGTGGCTCCAGTGGGTGACTGTGGTTGCACTGGGGGAAGTGTGGCTTTTCTGGGGGGTTTCGGAGGGATTTTGGTGCCACAACATTGCCAATGAGGATGGAGGAGAGAAACGACAGCAGATTGAGAGCATCACTGCAGGTGTGGTTTCCTTCCATCTCTTAAGCAGAGCGAACCCCTGCCGCTCGCTGCCGAGGGGTGGCTGGACTTGCCCGGGGCGTTCCACCTCTTGGGTTGAAAGAGGCCCCTCAGAGATGCCTCATCCTCTGGGTCACCTTTTCCACGCCAGCCCTTTTCCCCTTGGGGCTGCTCCCAGCAGCTAATTCCTGCTTTCAGCTCCAATCTCATGACGGGGCCCCCAGTCCTGGAATCCTGCTTGGACTTGCTCATCCCAACGCTCCCTCCTTTACCCCATGTCCGGGCGCAGACAGGAACGTCCTGGCCCCGTGACCTAAGGCAGGCACACGAGATCCCATTTTCATCGTTTTTAAGCCCAGCTCCTGCTTCAGGGGAGAGGAAAATCCTGGCTCCTGGCTCCGGCCCCCAGGGAGGGCCCTGGGTCAGGTCTGGGCTGTTGAGGAGCCAATGTCCACGCTGTTTCCCAGATGGAGGGCTCTGATGGAGACCCCATGGTATGGGATGCTCTGGGGACTCATCCCTTGCTCCCACCTGCGGCATTCCAGCAGGAAGCTGGGTAGTTGGGGGGTCCGGGGCTCTTTGTTCACCAGGAAGGGGGGAGCACGGTCAGAGGACGTTGTTTGAATGCTTTGAGCAGGGAAAAGCGTGTGAATGAGCCGTGTGCCCCGGATTAAAGCAACCGCTTCCAGGCCGGCAGTGATCCTCCTTCCTGCTCATCTCCCTTCCCTGCCTGACCTTCCCTCGGGATGAAGCTGCAATTCCCGTCGTGCCCCCCCCTCACAGGCACCGCTCTGCTCATTCCCATTATTCACAGATTCCCTTCTCGCACGCTCCATCCCCTCCTCCCAACCCAACCCCGGAGCCCTGTGTCCCATTGCTGCCAGCGGGGCCGGTGCCATCCCACCAGCCCCGGGATGGGGCAGGAGCCAGGGCAGCGCTGGCTGCCCAGGACAGGGGCTGACATGGAGGGGTCTGGGGGATGAGCAGGGCTCTGGATGTGGTTCTCAGCCCGGGCCAACAGGAGCTGGGCTTTGGGGGACAATTTGCTTCTTGAATTGCACCCATTCTCCCATTCGGGAAGGGACAGATGGAGAAAGGCTCAGCTGTCCTGCAGCCCCCGCTGAGCTGTTGGGCAGGATGAGCTGAGGGCCCTGCACTGGTGCTGGAACCACTCTTTGGTAAGGGGTGTGCTGTTCAGCCCCAGAACGCTGGGGGATGTGTGGCTTGGGGCCTTTTGTGTCCTCTCCAACCATTCCTCTGGGGAAGCATCTCTGCTCCTTCATTCCAGGGCCTGCGTGTGCCACCATGGGGACAAAGTGGCTGCACTCAGGTGGTGGTGGAGCCTGTGTTGTGCCCTGGTACCTGCCCGGAGCCATCAAGGAGAGCGGATAGGGCAGGCGCTGCTGCATGGATGGAGAAGTGCTTTGGAGATGAGGATCAACAGGCAGAAAACGTGGGAGATGGATCAGTTTTGGGGGTACAGGACCAGTGAACAGACAGGGACCGCGGAGGCTGAACATGAGGCTCCCTCCTGCCTGCACAAACCTCACAGGGCTGGACCTGCCTTTGCCACTGCGGATCTTCCCTTCTGCTTCCCAAGGAGCTCGGCGGGAAGGGAAGGACAGGGAGAAGAATCTCCTGCATCTCCTCTGATGTCTGGGAAGGGACCAGCAGGCAGCAACGAGGGAGAGACCTCCCCAGTGCTGTGCAGGGGATGGTGAGAGCAGGCAGCGGATGGCGGCTCTCCCACAGGGTGTTTTGGAGCAGCTCACGATGGTGATTGCAAGGTCAGGACTTGAGGCCCCTCCATCCCCATAGAGCCCCAGAGGACTGAGCCCTGCACGGGCCAATTCCCACAGGGATGCAGCCCTGGCTGCTGTGTGGACACACCAGTGTCAGTCCTCCACCAGTGCCAGAGCGTTGCTGGGCTGGGGCAGTGGAGCTGGAGCACCCACTCCTTTGTCACATTCCCTGGATCCTCTCACATTCCCTGGAGGAGAGGCTCACGCGGGGCTTTCAGCTCCCCTCCTATTCCTGCTCTCAGACATTTTTCTTCTTACTGTAGCAGAAGAAACACCACAGGGGCAGGTGGTTGCTTTAGGTGTTTGGTATCCATCTTTACTGGCATTCTCCAGCCTCTCCCTGTACATCCATCACTTAGTCAATGAGGATGACCAGGAAAAACAGAGCTGCTCTCCATCCTCTGGCTCAGCTCTGTGGTCCAGGGAGACCCAGTGACCCTTTATTGAGGCACGATGGCTCCAGGCTGGCTGTCACCACCCAAACCTGAGAGCTCCACCTTCCCCTCTGAAGCTTTAGCAGCATCTTTGGCTTTCGCAGCCTGACCCATGACTTTGAGGCTTAGAAGAAGCTGTTGAGCTCCTTCACTTCTCCTTGTCCCTCTTCTTGCTCTTCCTCTGGCTCGTGAGCTCGTTGAGCTTCTTGTCCAGGCGCCGCTGGAGATGGGCTCTCTTGGCTGGGTCCAGGGAATTGTCCTTGGAGCCGCTCCCGGGATACAGGACCCCTTCCCTGCTGATGCGCTGCCGCGCCTGCGCCTTGGCCTTGTCCCCACAGCCATGAACCTGGTGGGGAGAGAATAGACACTGGTGGGAAACGGGGAATGGGATCACACATGTGGGAATGGGGTGGGTTTACTCCCAGAGCCTGGAATTCCAGTTGCTTTGCACCCCTGAAAACCATCTCCCATATACTTATAGCTCCTCTAAGAGAACAAGAATGTAAAGGTGTTTTATCCCTATCTGGAATGCGCAGAGCAGGAAAACGATCCCTTTGGACAGTGTGTGTGCCTCCTTCACGGGCTGACTCACTCCCTGTGAACACCTGGATCTTCCTTGGTTCTCACATGAGAGCCAGGAATAGACCAGAGCTCCTGATTATGTTCTCTGCTAATACAGAGAGACTTGAGGGGGAAAGGAGCGAAACAGGACAAGTGACTCGGGAAATAAAGAGACCTTTTAAGCCATTCTCTGCTGTTCAGCGTGAGTAGATCTGTGCTCTGCAGTGGAATTAAAAAGCTTCCTAACACTGATTCTGTGCAGGCAAACCTTCACCAAACCAGTCTGTGCTGAAGCCAAAGATCCTGCTTAGGGTTTAAGCCAAGTTCAAACCACCCTGAATCATCTCCACCAGGTAAGATCCCAGCCCATTCTGCTGTCACAGACCTCCCTGCCCATGGAGCCGGCTGTCAGTGGCTGGAACAGCCCATGGATCCTGGCCAAGATGGAGACTGCTGACCCCTTGCCCAACCTAAACCAGTTGGAGCTGAGACCCTCCAGACCAACCTTAAAATGAGCAGTAACCCCACACCAGCAGGGGCTGGAGTACAGGCATCGGCCAGTGGGGTCTGCTGTGCTGTGCTGTGCTGCATGGAGGGGGCTTCAGCAGCTAAAGGGGGAACAGGAGTCATAGAATCCCAACCTGGTTTGTGTGGGAGGGACCTTAGAGCTCCTCCAGCTCCAACCCCTGCCACGGGCAGGGACACCTTCCACTGGAGCAGCTCCAAGCCCCTGTGTCCAACCTGGCCTTGAACACTGCCAGGGATGGGGCAGCCACAGCTTCTCTGGGCACCCTGTGCCAGCGCCTCAGCACCCTCCCAGGGAAGAGCTTCTGCCTCAGAGCTCATCTCAGTCTCCCCTCGGGCAGCTTAAAGCCATTCCCCTTGGCCTGTCCCTACAGGCCCCTGTCCAAAGCCCCTCTCCAGGTTTCCCGTCCAACCATTTAGGTATCTCTCTTCCAAACAGGGACCAGAAGCTCCAATCCCCTCTGTGATGGCTCTAGGCATGTGTTGGAGCCCCCCTTAGGGCCAGGCAGGGGTAGGAGGTCTCAGGCTATTTCACTCTGAAGCCAAATAACATCTGGAAAAAGGGCTGAACATTGAAAAGCAACACAAACTCCTTGACAGGATTTATCCCTCCAATGGCTTCTCACTGGAGCCCTCATTGCCATTCAGCAGGGAGAGGCAGTTCTGCAGGAAAGAAATTTACATCCACACTGGATTGTGAATGACCATAAATACAGCGATTCTTTGCCATGGAAACAGATAGTGCCTGACAGGGGGAGCATCCATGTGGAGGATTTATAGGTCAGCTGCTAAATGTTGCTAAGCTCTGTGCAGTGAAGAGCTATGCCTGAGGGATGCAGGATGAGGATGATGGGCACAGGAGGCTGCAGCTCTATGTGCCATCACCTCTCAGCTTGTGTCCTCGTCACAGCCACGTCAGCTCTGCCCACAGGACTCAGACCCTGAGGCCAGCTTGCAAAGAGCATCACGCTGCCAAGCCTGGAGGCTCGAACTTGTCTGCCTGCCTCTGCACCCAAACAAAGCTGAAGCCTGACATCACTTTAACCTCGGTTTCCCTCCTTCCTCCCCAGATCTGGGAGGAAAGGGCTGTCAAGCAGCTACGGATGAACAGCAAGAAGCTGTTGGTTCAGCGGCCGTCACACTCCCACACTGATGCAGGAGGTTACAGAGCTGCTGAGATGCCTGATCAAGAGTCTTCCACCCCAAGAAAGCAGAGCAGAGGAGGCAGAGGGACTCCTGTCACTCAGGTATGGATGGGAGCTGGAGCTGAGTCTGCACAGTGCGGAGCAGCTCAGCACCAAGCCAGCAAGGCACTTAAGGAAATGCCTAATTGCTGCTCGGTGTGGCTCAAGCCTTGTCCCCAGGCTGCAGAGGGAATCTGCCAAGAACCAGGAATGGTGTCCAGGCTCCCTCCCCTCACTGCCCTAGGCTCATACCTCTTCGTTTCTCCTCTCTGCCTTCCTTTATCTGCACAACCCAGGAGTGTTAAATCGTAGAATCACAGAACGGTTTGGGCTGGAAAGGACCTTTAGATCATCCAGTTCCATCCCCCAGCCAGAGAATGGTACAGGAAGGCACAATGCAGGAGAAGGAAGAAGCAGCAGCTCTCAGGAGGCAGCGTGCAGAGCCCAGATGTTAACATCTGCCAGCCCCTCCTCCTGCATCTCCAAAGCTCTGCCAGAGAGGTTCTGCTTCCAGTCCTCCCAAGGAAACCCTGCCTGGGAGCTCCCACATCGGCCCTCTCCCCTGCAGCCCGTGTACCTCGGGGATGTGGTGGCTGAGGCAGAAGCGGCGGTGGCAGTGGAGGCAGAGCTGGCCCAGGGTGCTGACACTGGCTTTGCAGCGGGGGAAGCCACACGTGTTGTCAGCTTTCACGGCAGCAGAGATCAGGGCATCGATGTCTTCTTCTGCCTCTGCTGGTTTGCCTGGGGAGCAGAGACCACACTGAACCGCCTGCACAGACACTGAGAACCGCCCCAGGGCACCCATCACTGCAGCCTGGGCTGGGGAGCAGCAGCATGAGTCTGGGGCTCACTGCTGGCAGGGACTGGGATTTCAGACCCCTGTTCACAGGCATGAGCTCAGGGCTCCCTCCTGCAGGGTGCCTGGGTGCCCCCCTCTGCTAAAAGGGAAGAGGAAGGGATGTGTCAGGCAGGAGGAATGGCAGCTCCTGGCTGTTTGCCTCTGCCTCTGTGTTTAGGAGGCAGCCACATCCTTCACTGTGGGCCAGATACTCCTCTTAGTTCCTCTCGCTACATTTGGGAGCCTCCAATTCCCTGAGCCTGGGAAAGGGTCCCCAGTGTTTTTCTTTTGATCTAAGAAACGTGAAACACCCCTCTCCACAGATGCTGCAGCCAAGTGACGCGTGGTCCTGCCAGTCCTCACATCCCTGCAGGGACAAGCATCAGGGTGTTTTCCAAGAGCCACATCCCATCCTCCACGCACACAAATCCCAAGGCCTGGAGGCAAAACCACGAGGATTAAGTAGCCCGATCCATTCAAGTAAGCCCGTTAATTGTGGTGGTTATGAACACACTGACCTACCTTTGCCTTCACCTTTGTCTTTCTTCCTGCTGCTGGCCCTGGGCTCCTGAGCCTTCCTCGCTGCCTCCTCCCGCCTGGCTTTCTCCCTCTGAACTCTCTCGAGGTGCAGGGCTTTCAGGTCCACTTTCCCCGAGCCCTGGCTGCTCCCTCCTGGCTCAGCAGGGGCAGGGGTTTCACTGCTGGGCCGCTGTGGCTGAGGAAGCAGATGCTGCTCAGTGGGGAAGGTGGCTGCAGGCAGCGCAGGCTCCGTGGGCTCTTTCCTGCGGACGCTGATGAAGCGGTCCCTGCCCTCCCCGGTGCTCCCGTGCTGCAGCCCCAGCTCCTCGGCCATCTGATGAACCAGCATCCGATCGTGGGCACTGAGGGACGGGGGGAAGTCCAGCTGCAGCTCACTGCTCTCCAGGAAGGCCCCCAGCATGGCCCTCAGCCTGTCAGCACCACCTCTTGTCTCAGGGCTCTCCCTCCCAGCCCCACTCGTGCCCGCAGGGACCACGCTGCTCTGTGCTCCTGCCTTCGGGCGCGCTGCTCCGGCTGCTGCTGCCCCGCGCTTCCCCGCTGGGGGTGCCTGCGGCTTGGGGCTGCGCGCTGCAGGCAGCTTCGCCCCCCGCTGCCGCTGCCTCTGCCCCTCCGCGGGGCAGCTCTGGGGCACGAGGTCGTCGAGGTACTCGAAGGCTGAGCGCACGTCCCCGTGCCGGCTGACGTGAGCCAGCAGGCGCTGCAGGAAGGGCTGCCTGCCCACTGTGCCTGTGTCGCACACCAGGGCCACGTGGCGCCGGGCGCGCGTCACCGCCACGTTCAGCCGCCGCTCCTCGGCCAGGAATCCCACCTCACCTGCGGGGAACAGGGAATGGGGCTCTCAGTGCCCGCTCCAGCGCGCGGCTCCACCCCATCACCCAAGGGATGCTTTGGAGTCAGCAGTTACAGCTGCGGGCCCTGACTCACATCACTGCCTTCATCTTCCTCCCCCGTTTCACCAGCTGCAAAGCTGGAGCTCCAGCTCCTGCGGTCGGGAGGAGGATGATGGCCCATGGGGAGGAGAGACGTCTTCCTGTGTGGCCCACAACACAAGGTCTGGCTGGGACCTGGCAGCAAATGCCATATGGAGCAATGGGGAGAAGGCTCACTTTGCAATACACATGAGCTGCAGGTAAAGAAATCCCCCCTGTCCTACACCTATATTACCAGGGCTAACGGGTTCAAACTTAAACAGGGGAAGTTCAGGTGAGCTCTTAGGCAGAAGCTCTTCCCTGGGAGGGTGCTGAGGCGCTGGCACAGGGTGCCCAGAGAAGCTGTGGCTGCCCCATCCCTGCAGTGCTCAAGGCCAGGTTGGACACAGGGGCTTGGAGCTGCTCCAGTGGAAGGTGTCCCTGCGCATGGCAGGGGTTGGAGCTGGAGGAGCTTTAAGGTCCTTTCCAACCCAAGCCCTGATTCCATGATACCATGCACCAGCCCCCACATGTCTTCATGCTCTTGGTGGTTTAGGTAACAGCTATTGAGGCAGCTCTGCAGGGTTTGCTTCTGAAAGAAAAGCGAGAGCTGGCAAATGCCCAGATGAGTCAGGGAGGCTCAGCTAAGTGAGGAGGGTCCTGTGGGCAGCTACTGAGCTCCAGGCCCTGGGGATACAGAGCAGAAGCAGCTCAGGTCTCTGCTGGGGCAGTGACCAGCCCGGCTCTGTTTCTGCCCTGCCTTGCTGGGTCTAGGCAGTGCAGTTTGTGATGCCTTTGAGGAGCAGGGGGTGAGGGATCCCCTCTGTGCTCTGCAGCTTAAAGAATGTTTTCAGTTTTCAGCTCCTCTGGTGTGGTTTTGCCTGTTCAGGGGCAACTTCACATCCTCGATGGGGCAAGAGGGCTTCCCGCTGGATTAGGAATGGCTGGTCCAGGGCCCCGGCCTCCTCTGACCTGAGAAATGCAGCTGCAGAAAGGGTTTGGCTCTCTCCCAAGGACACCAATATCATCTCCTGTGCCCTGTGCAAACCAGAGCCGTGCCCAGACACCACGAGAAGCTGCCTCATGCTCCCAGGGAAGCCAGGGATTCCTGCCCCACAGCTGAGCCTTGGCTGCTGGCTGTGCACAGGAAGGGGTTGGGGACACCCACCTTCATGGGGACACCAGCTCCTCCAAGCAAAGGCGAGGTGAGTCACTCCTGAATAAGACCTATTCTTAGTCCTGCCCCACCTCCGTTCTCCCCCAGCGCTGCTTTCCTGGCTCCAGGCTTTCTAAAAACACCACAACCACCTCCTCCTTCCATGCATGCTTTCCTCTTTCTTTTCCTCCCAGACATCAGCACTCCCAGCACATACCCACTGCTTCATCTCCAGCAGCAAAGGCAGTGACTGCAGCAAGGGATGTGTGTCGCTGGAGGGGGAAAACAGCAGTGATCCATGGACAGGACAGAGGTGGTTCATGAGGGGTCCCTCGAGCTGCCCCAGAACCCTTCAGCACCTCCAAAGGAGCCTCCTGGCCCCAGGGCAGCAGCTTTTTCCCAGCTATGACCTCTGGCTGCAGCTGCTGATAGGGAAGAACTTGATTTTCTGCTCTAGATTTTGCTCCCCACAGCAGCATGTTCTGTGCAGGACGTGCAGTGCCAGCTCCTCCATGCTTTCCTTACGGAACTGACCCAGAAGAGGCTCCAAGCCCAAGGAATCTCTTCCCAAGTCTTCACCCTTTGAGGGACATGCTCAGCACTGCGTAAGTGTGGAGCCAAGTGACCTGCCATGCTTAGCACCCTGGTTTAAATCATTTCTGAGGCCTCAACAGGCTGGAAACCTTCAGACTGAGCCCTGGCCTCCTCTCCTTGCTGCCTCTCACGGAGCCTTCCCCTGCAACTCTGACAGCTGAGATGTTCCTTTGCAAAACCCCAACGGCTGAAGGGAAGGTTCCTGCAGTGAATCAGTTCAGAGCAAAGTGCCAGAGACTGTCAGAGCTGCAATTAAACCACTTGGCAACGTGACGAGAGACCTCTCAGCAATCACAGTTCCCATTTCTGTCCCATTCCCCATGGAATAACTCCAGCAGCGAGCCTCACCTTTCCTGTTGGATCTCACGAATGACAGGATCACGGCCTCTTTCTCTCTTCCTTGGAAACCATCAACTGATTTGATTTCTAGCTCCGGGTAGCTGCGGCCAAGGTGCTCTCTCAGCATGTCCACCTGAAAAACAGGGGATGGGCGTCTTTGAAATGAAAGCACAAAGTGAAAAGGACTAAAATGGAGCTGTTTTGTTGCAGTCCCTTCCTCTCAACCCCAAGGATGAGCTCTCACATCTCCCAGAGGTAAAGTGCTGACTCCTGAGGCTGGAAATGGAAAATACCCAACTGAAACCTCTTCCCTCCATGGCTTCAAGCTGCTTCAATGTGCACAACTTGGCCTCAAGTGCTGATTATACAGTTTGGTTCTTCTGACTTTCCCCTCCATCTCTCTGAGGCTGTTCTGGTATCACTGCTGGAGCTGTCAGCGTTTGAATGCTCCGTGTGCCTGCTCTGAGTGAGTGCAGCAAGAGAGAGGAGACACAGGAGAGGGGCAGCTCACCTGCAGGTTGTAGGGGGCTACCACAGCGATGTCTTTTGCCTTCACACCAGCTTCCAGCAAGGCTCGGATGTGCAAACCAGCCAGCTGCACCTCCCCTAGGGCAGAAGCAGAGGGGTTGGTGAGGGGAACAGGCGGCTGCTGGGCAGAGGCTGAAGCTGCCGGTTTGGATAAGCTGTGGCTCAGGGCAACTTCCCCATCTCCCCTTAAACAGTGAGGAAAGGCCAAGGGAACTCCTGCCTGCAGCACTCCCAATCTGGCTTGCTCGGCTCGGTGGAGATGAGCTCCACAACCTCATTCCCAGGGCTGTGCTGTGCTGGCTTCCTGCCTTTCCAAGTCACCAGCACGCTTAAGCTGAAGAGCTTTCTGAGCAGCACTTGGCTTTCCCTGGCTTTATTAATCCAAGAGACCAGTGATAATCCAGGCAATGGATTATTCTCCCTTTGAAGCAAGACCCCAGACCCCGCTATAAACTCAGCTCTCTGCTGCAACTGAACCCTCCACCTTCCTTGTCATTCTGCCTTTCAGGTCCCTGCACTTCTAAACCCCTGTGACCACACCAACATGCTCCATGCTCAGATCCGTGTGCTCAGACTCCCCATGGGCTGTTTGGGATGGGGCTGCTTCAGAGGGACCTGATGAGGACAAGGTAAATACAGCTGTGAACTGTTCCACTGGTTCATTGGCTGGGCTGGTTTCACCCTCTGTTTTACAGCAAAACACAGGTATAAACCCAAGACTCTGCACTGTGCTGCTCCAAAAGGCTGCCTCCCAGGTTTGGGAGATGAGCATTGAACCCCCTGCTCAAAATCTGTGACTCATCTCTGACAAGTTTTTTTGGCTCTCCATGAGGGCACAAGAGCCTTTCCCTGGATTTGGTGTACGGAAAACAAGAGCCACGTCAATGCCAGTGGGATTTCAAACAAAAGGAGCAAAAGATTATTTAAAGTGGTCAAAACTGTGCTTCGATTTTACAGTCCCTTTTCCCATCTTGCCAGATAGGGACGTGAAGCCTCAGCATCTGTTGCTGGCATCAGATCTGCACCAGTGAACAGAGGAAAACAAACGAATCCCTGGAGCAGCAGCCCCAGTGCTAAAAAAGCTCTTTGGCCAAATGAAAGTGATGGCAGAAAAGCCTCCGGCTCAGCCATCGGGAGAAGTGCAGCAGAAGCCAGGCAGGGGTGGCTGCAGTAAGTGGGCTGTCAGACGTTTTGGACAGCCCCTGCTGCAGAATGGCTGTGGAGCATGAGCTTACACTCCATCTCCATCATGAAACCTGTATTTAAAGTCAAAACCAGCAGGAAACTCAATGTCTCCAGAATACTCCTGGAGAAGAGCCATACAGGACTTCATGAAGGGAGCACATCCACAGTCTTCCCAGAACAGGCTCATGCTCTGCCTTATGTTATCTGTGTAAAGCATCTGTCACAGGGATCCTCCACCCTATCCCAGCCCACAGCATGGAGAAGTGTCTCTGCAAGGGAACAAGGCAGCCAGTGTGGCCACCTGCAAGCTGGACCTGTCATTGTGATCCTGTGGCCACTTTGCTCCAGCTCAGAGTCCTCTGAGCTTGAGGATTTATGGAGGAAATGGTCTCTCAAGCAGGGCTCCCTGGCATCCCACCTTCCCTGCTACCTGCTCTGGAGCGGCCATCTCTGGGATGTGGACCACCAAGCCCATGGGAAGCTGAGGACCTCAGACAATCGATTCTGGCCAACAACATATTCCAAACAATGGTACCTGGATTCCCTTTGGACTGCTCATCTTCCACTTCCAGCTCAAAGAGGCCGCAGCCAGCAGTGTCTATAAGCAGTAAGGGAGTTGTGGTCTCTTCTGTGGAGGTGACGCCCGGCAGGTCCCTGCACAAGACATGTGGGAAAGGGCCAGTTAATAACACAGATATTACACCCCAGGGATGATCAGCTGCGGTGTTCTGACTTCTCCCAACAACACCTCAAGGACAGAGGGGAAAAAAGATGGATCTCGCTTCTGAGGGATGAGGCTGCAGAGCAACCGGGGGGTTGCATGGGGTGAAAAGGCAGAAGATTGGCTCTTGAGGTGGTGAAGAATGACAGAAACTGAGCAATGAGGTCCCTCTCTCCTGCTCCACCAAGCTCTGGTCCCTTTGCATTTGCGGTGATGCTGCTGAAGACCATGTTTACATACAGTAAGAGCCAAGTGGGGCCCTTTAGCTCTGGTGGAGTCATAGAAGCACAGAGGCCAGGAGGAATGGCAAACCCATCACAGGGAAGGACAAGCCCTGCATGTGGTGGATGCAAAACACATCTCTGCTCTTAAACCAGCGAAGGGCGGTGACTCACTTGAGCAAGTGCTGGGCTACCGTGGGGTGCGCAGTGAGGCGGCCGCCGTAGAGCTCGGAGGAAGCCCAGTGCATGATGGCCTCGTGCATGCGGTACTGCACCGTCAGCATCTTCACCACCTTCTGCCCGTACCTCCCGATGAGCCGCTCCATCAGGCTGAGGGCAAGGCCCTTGGCAGCAGCCCTGTAACAGAAAAGCAAGTCAGAGATGAGGGTCTGATCTGGATGACGGTCCGAGGTAGAGATGGAACTCTCTTTGGGCTAAAGACTCCATCAGGCAGAGCTGCAGCTGGAACTGAACCCGGTGCTGATGCAGAACTGGCAGGAAACCCCTGGTGTTCTTTAACAATGACTACCCTGAGGTGTTTCTTGTAATGACACACGATAAAGTGTGGAGGAGGCAGCAAACCCCCAGCAAGCCTGAGCAAGAAATGCCCTTCCATGCACTAACAGCAGGGTTTCCTCCACAGGGATCTACATGAGGTTATAGCTTGAATTAATAATGAGCTATTCAACTGCTCACAAATCTTTCACCTGATAATAAATTTCCTATTATTTTACCACTCAATTATTCCTACAGTCACGGACTTCTTGGCCAAAACAGAGCACTGAGCAGAAGGGGGTTTAAGTAGCAATTGCTATAGAGAAGTTAAATTGGGAAAGGTTGGACAGATTCACGCATCTGATGCTCAGGAGAACCTACTTTATTTAAAGTACCTAACGTAAAGCAATGAAAGCTGAATTGACCAGAATAAGCCCAGAGCTCCCAGTATTTGCTGCTAACCTGGTTTCACCTCGCTTCACATGCAGGAAGAGGATGCACTTTGCTCAGATGCACCTTCCTGGTGATGGGGGTACAGGGTAGAACCCAGCGAGGATGAGGCCCCGCTCTCTGCACAGGTAAGGTTACCTCCTCCAGCCCTCGAAGAAATGCTGCACATTACAGTGATGGCTGTAGACAAGTGGAACAAAGTATTTCAGAGGCTTTGGTGCCCAGTGTGCTGTGAAATACCCTCTATGTGCTGGGTGTGAGCAGTCAGCCTGCCTGGGCATGTCAGAAGGATCATTACCAGGGGAACAAGAGGGAGGGCTGGAGCTGTGCCCTCAGTCATGCTGTATCTTTTCTTACTCATCCTCTGGGTTTCTGGTCTCCGCCCTTAGAGACAGAAGGAGATGTTGCTGCAGCTCTGATCTCTGCTGTGCACCACTGAGTCTGGACAGCACAGTCTGGATAAGGACGTCACTGTGTTTTCCTACCCCATTAAGCTCTTGGATGGCAAAACCAGACTGAGGCTGTTGTGGACATGCAAAATATCAGCTGGGCCCCCCTGTCCTGCTACATTTTTAAGAGGTTTCACACACAGGTTAAGTGAGGCTGTGCAGAATTCCCTCTTTCGCTCTGGATAGTGTGGATTTTGTTTAATCCTTACAAGCAGGATGGAGAGGGTGGCTTGTTCTTACCAGCTGTGGGGGCTCCAAAGAAATACAGGGCCTGACACTTGCTCTGCAGTGACCAAGTGAGAGCAAATCCATGTGGACCTGACAAGCAAATCAGTAAACTTCTGAGCATGGAGGACTCACACACGGATGTGGGACATCCAGACCCACTGCTGACTAACGATGGCGAAATACTCCTGTGCCTGTCTAAGAAACGAGTTGAGAGCCAGAGGGCTGAGAAGTGTCTCAGCTGCCTGAGAGTGTAAGAACAAATGAATAAATCAAAGCCCTGATGTGGAGACAAATTAATGAGGATGTCAGAAAAGGACGGAGTGAGGAATGAAATGAAAACAAGGAAACAAATGTTCCTGTCAGAGCAGAGAGCGTCCTGGCATTGAGATGTCCCTGGGAGCGAGCCAGAACCCAGCAGGAGGCTTGGAGCTGATGTTCGTGAGCTCTGGAGCAGCAGGACTGGTACTCACCATCACTGGGAGCTCTTTCAGAAGAAACCCACCCAGCAAGGACAAGGTGCAGTGAATGTACTGTGAGTGGGGCGGGAATGCCCTCTGCATCCTGACCTAACTCCAGTATGGCAAACAGCAACAAAGAGGAACAGCTTCCAGACTGCACCAACTCCCTTGGCCTCAAGTGGAAACAAACTTGATGATAATCACAGAATGCCAGCCTGGTTTTTGTTGAAGGGACCTTAAAGCTCCTCCAGCTCCAACCCCTGCCACGGGCAGGGACTCCTTCCACTGTAGCAGGGTGCTCCAAGCCCGTGTCCAAACCTGGCCTTGAGCACTGCCAGGGATGGGGCAGCCACAGCTTCTCTGGGCACCCTGTGCCAGCGCCTCAGCACCCTCCCAGGGAAGAGCTTCTGCCTCAGAGCTCATCTCAGTCTCCCCTCTGGCAGCTTAAAGCCATTCCCCTTGGCCTGTCCCTACAGGCCCTTGGCCAAAGCCTCTCTCTATCTCGCTCAGTCCTAGGAGTCACCACAAGTTTCCTGTATGATGTCGGATGAAATGGGGAGAGTGATCCTTCTGTCCTCTTCATGCTGTTTATTCAGATCAGAACAGAACATACACCACCTCTAACACAAAAGGGTATCAGTCAGGGTCTCCCAGTGCTAACCTAACCTACTTCAGTAACAAACACAGAATGCTGGGTTTTCCCTGGTCCCTCCTGTGTGGCTTCTCTGGCAGCCCCTGCTCTGGTTGAGTTCATCTGATGCTTTCCCCTAAGCGCAGGGACAAACTCAGGTCTCACCTCTGTTATCTGGTTTTACAGAGCTGGACTTCTCCCAGGCTCCCACCGGGCTGGATTTGCTTCACACCAGCTGGCAGGTTTCAGGATTACTCAGGGATTTAACTGAAGATTAGCTGGTGCAGGGAGCAGCACTGCAGCAGCTTTGCCTTTTAGGCTACAACAGAGACTTGCTGGAGAGAGGCAGCACCAGAGGCACAGCCCATCATGCTCTGAGCAGGCTGAAGGCAGCTTGGCTTTTTGCACTTCGTCTTCCAGAAGGCAGCTGCCTGTGGGGCTGAGCTCTGGTGCCCAGCGCCTGGGTCATGGACCTGCCAATGCCTCGAGCAGGGATGCTGCTCAATGAAGCAAGCTTTTCAGGTGATAATTCATAGTCAGGCCCAGACATAACTCCGTGAGCACTGACTCACGTACACGCTCTGCTCTATTCTGGTTTGAATCTGTTGTTAATCCTTAAACATCCCTAAGGTTTCTCATGCAGAGGTGATTGCCCCATGTGAGACGGGAGCTGCCCTCACCACTGCCTGCCCTGCAGCTGCTGAGGCTGAAGAGTCCAAGATCTGGCTCCTTGCCACCCTCCCTCTTAGTTTTACACAGAGCAGTGCTTTGTAGAGGTGGGATTTTAAAGACCTGGGAAGAAGCCATGCAAAGTGCCAACAGAACTGTCAGGCTCCTTTTAAACTCTTCCACTGGGAATAGTTTTGGTATCTGACTCCAGACTGAGTCATTCCCTATGTGGTGTAAGCACAGGAGGCTTCAACCCTGACCTGCTTCTCCCTACCCTAGGCTAACAATGCTGTCCTTCAGCACAGAGCACAGCCTCTCCTCAGCTCCCTTGGATGGTCATCTGCCTTCTGCATGGGGGTAATGGTATTTATTCCCAGTTTTCAGATGGGAAAACCCAGGCAGGGGCACAGCCTGCAACCTCCCTGTAAATACAGGTGAGAGCAGAGGGCAGGGGTCTGGCCAGGCTTTGTGCAGCCCTGTCACCCCAGCAGGCAGTGCAGGAGTGTGCCCATCACCTGCAAGCAACGATGTGTGCATCTGAGAGCAGCAGAATGAGAAGATGACACAGCCCCCCGGTATCTGCACCATCTCTTACCTCTGCTGGGAGCTGCTGCCTCCCTGAGGTTTCATTTCCTTCTCCAAGATTCAAGAGACAATAGATATGTATCTATCCAGCTTGTTATTCTTTGGGAGCAGGAGAGAAGGTTATGAAGTGAGCCCTGTTTGCTCTGCACAATGACGGCTCAGTAATGTCAGCTCTCAGGTTAGATAAACACATGCAGGCTTATAGCCTGAACTACCCAAGGGCTCCCCAGTAGTACTTGGAGTATCCCCTTGAAGTACAGGCAATTTACACCACCCACAGCCTAATTGTACTTGATAGGTGTTGTAGGTATGGGGAGGTTGGCTAATCGCTGTGCTGTGTGGTGACACAGCACCTCACCGAGCCAACTCCAACAGTAACAACACATTAAATAAACCCAAGTGGAACCACAGCAGCAGATTTAATAAAGGGAAGAGAAGACTTGGATTGAAGTGGAATGAGCTGGAATCCACTGTGCAGAGCCTGCAGCAGCAGAGCAGGGAGCCAGGCCACAGCTCCTGCCAGGAACAAGCAGGCTTTGTGTAGGAAACTAGATCATCCTTCTTCAACCCAAGCATTTTGAAGTGTAGGTACCAATCCTGGTCAGTGAAACTGGACTTCATGTGTGGTTTGTTCACCTTTGCTGGTTACCATTCCACCAGTTTGATGTGACTGCTTTAAGGTGGGTTTTGAACAGGTTTTCCAACCACTCTGCATATTGGTTTGCATAACAGAGAGAAAATGAGAATTCAGGTACGTGATGCTAAGTGGAACTGAGAAGGTCTCTGCTGCTGACAGACCTCTCAGGAGAGACATGTCAAGATACACACAACCTTGAGTAATCCAGTAGTAGTGCACAGTGCAAGTACTGCTCACTATAGTGAAAACCAGAGCAAACAACATATGCCCCTGATGCAGCTTGGAGGAACCCTGCTAAAGGAGCACAGCAGTGTCCCGCAGAATCCCAGACTGGTTTGGGTTGAAGGGACTTCAAAGCTCATCCAGTTCCAATCCCCTGTTCCTACACAACTCAATTCAATGCAGACTCCTGCAGGCCAGGTCTCTGCTCCCGCATGGATGAGAGCCTCAGAGAGACCTTTGAGACTTCCCAGCAGCTCCAGAGGCTGAAGGCTGCCTCCCAGTTGCTCTCCCTGCCTGCACACTCAGACCCCTGCACGCCCTGGAGCTGTTGCCCTGCAGGCACACAGCAGCACAAAAGGCCACTCTGCAGCACCATGGGAACTACACACACTTTGCTCTTAGGGGACCCGGTCAGCAGCAGGTAGAACAACCAAGTGTCATCTCCTGACCCTGCTTAGGTGGAGCCATGTCAGACTTGGAGCAGTGTTCATCGGTAAGCCAGGCCTGATGTAACTGGCAGCATGACCCAACCCAGCTCGTGGAGATCCCAATAAAGCACCCACGCTAATGAAATATCTTCACATTTGAGGCATTCAGAAGCATTTGGCTGCATAAACAGCACGAGGACCCAGGACCAGGAACTGCTCCTTACTTGTGGGAGATGATGGTGGGGGGAAGCTGTTTGTGGTCCCCGGCTAGGATGCACTTGGGAGCCTTCAGCAGAGGTATCCAGCAGCTAGCTTCCAGCGCCTGAGCACACTCATCTATCACCACGAGGTCAAAGTGGTTGTCAGGAAGCAGCTTCAGGGGGCCCTCAGAGGAAGCACCTATGAAAGGAGAAGGGGCAGCTCAGCAGGGAAGCACAGAGTACAAACCAAACCAGACAGTTTTGTCACAGAGGGAGGCAGGTAAAATCATGTTTCTTTGCACAGATTTAGGATTTCAGCCCTGCAATCCATTCCAAACACACACTTATCTGTCTATGTCAGAATTGGTTTTACCAATTTCTGTTTGTCCTTTTTAGCCCTGGCATCTGAGCCCAGGAGCTTCCAAGTATCTCTGCAAACAACAGAAACCAGACGACAAACAGAACATGCTCGAATCCTTCACTCAGAGCAGGAGAAGAGCAGCAGCACTGATGGAAACCCACTTCCCTGCTGCCCTCTGATGCAAACAGCTTCTCACCAACCCAAACCAAAGGGTGATGGATGTGAGATTCGCCTTGCCTGAGACACTAAGGGACAGCCAAGAGGGGAAGATCAGTTGAGACCCAACTCCTCCACCCTGCAGACCCCACTGTGCTGCTCCGGCCTTCCCCGGGCAGCAGAAGGGGCAGCACAGGAGGCTCTAATCACACAGCCACAGCCTGGGCTGGTTTTACATCCATCTGTAGTGTCAAATAACCAACCTTACACACATCCTACTGTAATCCAGGCAGGAACTCACAGTGACCCTCACATTGAGCAGAACTGTGCATTTCAGAGGCATCAAACAGATCCCTGCAGCTCACAAGCAAAAGGGAAGCAAAAGGGCAGAGGAGGGTGAAGAAGCCAGACAAGGAGAGTGTTTCACAGCCTTCACCAAGATGGTTCTGCAAAGCTCCTGTGCTCTGAAGGCAGCATTGATGGGGGATTGCTGTGCCCCTGGAAATCCTGCTGCTCCCCAGCTCTGCATCAGTTCACATGGTACAGTCTGACAACTGAGACACTGTTCTCCTTTATAACCCTTTATCGAGCCTGTAGGAATCCAGCCGGGTTACAAGGGCCATTCAGTCTGAACTCGGCCTCTGCACTCCTGCCATGCTGAAGGTGGAAGGAAAAGAAGAAGTAGAAGGTTCTCTCGGTCTCAAAAAGACTGCACCAGTGTGGCAGCAGCTCTACAGATGGGTCCCTGCCCATACAGCCTGACTGGCTCCCAGTAACTAAAGGTCACTGCTGTCCCCGTGTGTTGCCATGAGTAAATCCTCTCTCAGCTGAAGGCAGCAACAGAGCAGTGTGGCTGCATGGGTAACAAATCCCATCAAACTGGGTGGATTCACACAAATACCAGGAGTGCTTAACTGAGGAGAACACAAAATCCAGGCCCCTTCTTTGTCCTCCACCTTCCTCTGAAGCAGAACTGCACAGAGCTCCAGCAAGGCCCATGATCCCAGGGGAAAAGGACACCTGAGCCACACAGCATCAGCACAGAACAGCACTTTTAGTGGAGAAAGGAACCCTCCCCCTGTCCCTAAATCCCACAGCCCTTGGGTGACTTACAGGACTAAGCAACACACAGAGGCTGAGACCAGGGTATGGGAACACGTGCTGCATTGGATCAGTCACGGGAATTATCCGAGCAGGAAAGCAATTCCATGTGACTTGTGAAATCAATAAGCAGATTGCACACCTCCAATAGCACTTGTTTACGCACTGGAAGCTCAGCTCCTACTCACAGCTAACAAAGATGGGCCATGCTGGCTCCCACCAAAGGCCTTTCTAGACCTGGAGTCTTTGCTGAACAACAGCATCATGTGCCAGAGAGTGAGCAGGGAGATGCCCAGTGTGGAGGAGTTGGGAGCTTGCAGCAAACTAACTCCCAGGAGCCTGGAGCAGGAAGCCTGAGTCTCCCCGTATCCTGGCAGGATGCTGCATCTCAGGGCATGTGTTTTATGTCAGTCCTGGCAAGGGAGGTAAAACACTGCAAAGAGATCTTGTACCTGTATTGGTAGCAAGGACAACGCTGGCGTGGGTGAGGGCTGCAGCCATGGCTGTTTCTTCTCGCTCCTTCAGCTCCTTCCTCAGGGTCTTGATCTCACTGAGAAAGTGGCTCCGCTCCCCCTTGTCTTGAGCCTTCTTGGTTCTTGCCTAGAAAATGGAAAAATCAAGCTAGAACAAAGTGTTCCTGGCCCTAGGGCTATGGCCAGCTTAACCACAGAGCTTGATCACAGAGGCTGGATGCACACGGCTTCTGTGCCCACTGGGATACACTGGCTCCTCAGCAGCAGCCCCACGAAATCTCAGTTTCTCTCCCCTCTCCCTCCCACAAAGCCCCTTCCACAGTCAGTGGTGACTGAAGCATAAAGAGTATTTGTCTATGCAAACGATGAACTGTATCAGTACAAGTAAAATGTGAATACTGCTGCTTATCAGACCAGGGGCATCAGGAGTAACAGCATCCCCCAGGGTCCGGCCAGACTTGGTCTGTGCTGAAGCTCCTCTGCTGCACATTCTGATAGTCCTCAACTGTGAACATGAAGTCTTGGAGAGTAACTCCCTGTCCTCAAGTCCTCCGCTCAGCCCTTCCTGCTCTGCCCTGTACCTGCCTGTGCCCCAAGGGAGGAGGTCGGGTGCTTCAGTCCATCTGATGGCTGAGTCTATGCACTGATCAAAGCATCTGGGCATGGAGCAGGGAGTGTGTGTAATGGTGACTGGGCTTAATGGGTCTTGTGCCTTTGCTGGGGGAGGAACTGGGATTTCCTATCTCATTGTGCTCTGTTGCTTGGGGGGAAGCTGAGTGCACCCTGTCCAGCCAAAGCAGAGCTCTGCATTGTTAAAAGACTGTATCTGAGCCGCTGTCAATGATGCAGAGCAGCAGCTAGACAGGCTCAGGGCTTTTTTTAGCAGTGCCTATTAAATGGATCTAACCCATCATCACCCCTGGTTGCCAGAGCTTCCCCAGCTGCAGTTCAGCAGCTGGGAGACACCAGCCAAGGCCTCGGTCAGTGCAGTCACCTTGAGAAGCCACCACATCCCCAGATGGAAGTGGGGATGTTTCCTTGTGGGAAGGGCCGGGCATTTCAGAAAGCTCAAAAGGTTGCAGGCAGAAGCTTCTATATGCGGCCGAACCAAGAAGATCTGATGGCTCCTATAGTATACTCTGTAGGGGTGGATTCTTCAGTGTCTAACACCCACATTGCAGCCTTTTCCATAGGAAAGACATTCCTGTGCCTCACTCCTCCACTCTGCCATGTGCTTTGGTTAAACTTGTAGGTATTTAATACCTATGAAACCTCTACGTGTCTGTCTAGTCAGAATTGGCTGACGGGCTCAGAAGCTACAGGGGAGGATCACAGACAGATACCCAGACAAAGCAATCACACAGGCATCTTCTCCTTGGCTTCATCCATAAGGACAGGCCCTGATAGCCACTGAGCTGAAGGGACAAAGCAGATTAGCATTGACTGCCTCACTGCTAGGACAGGGGAGGATGAGAAGCAGAAGTGATGGTGCCAGCAGGGCCAAGTTCAGTGTCTGCTCTGCAGAACAGATCTGGTTAGAGCAGGCGTGCTCTGGTGACATTAAGATGCACGCACTGGAGTGATTTCCAGCTCTGGGAGCCCAGGCTGGGGTAACAGAGCACTGCTAGGGCCAGGGAGCCCAAGGGACAGGGCCTGGATCCCACTCACCCCTCATTAGGGCCCTAGGGCTCCCAGCAGGCTCTGATTGCCCTGAGCTGCCTCGACTGGGCCCCACCCAACCACTCATTGGGCTGGGAGCTGTATTTAAGGCCAGAGCTTGAGCTGGGTCTGAGCTATTGGGTTTGTACCTTGGCCCCATTTTCCTTCCTGGGCTGGCTGCCCCATTGCTGCTGGCTGACCCTGCTCAGCATTGCCCTTGTTGGTGCAAAGAGTACCCAGAAGCTGATGCCTGCAAAGCTTGAAGCCCAAACAGGTAAGGGAATGAGACACAAAGGGGTAGATAATGTTCATTTATATTGCTGGTTCTCATGTAGTGGTGAAGGAAAGGAATGAGAGGACAAAGTGGAGTGGGTAAAGGAAGATGTTATTATAGGGGTGAGCAGGGGATATTGCAGGGGAGAAGATGAGGGAAAGATGGGCCAGGGCCTCAGAGGTGAGCTTTCTGCAGCCCAGAGAGATGCTGATGATTCAGGTGTATCTTCTGTGAAGGACCTGACCACGGGCAGCTCAGAGCACTGCCAGGCAAGCTGAACTGCAGCAGTGTGCTCTCGGGGTTTTGTTTGGTGCTCAGGCTGGAATGAGCCTTGGTGGCCAATTCCTATACCCCATCACCATGTACCCCTTGCTCTAGGGAGGGAGTAGACTGAGACCTTCATGCTGAAGGCTCTGCTTTCTCCCTGGTTTCCCTTCTACTAGGGAAAATCAACAATGGGAAAAACCCCAACCTTCTCCCCCCTTCCAAAGTGCTTCCAAGGAGAGGAAAGGGAATGTTAGCCACTAGTGAGAAAAAGACTTGGTGCAGAGCTGTGACTACAACTGGGTCTCCATCCCAGCAGATAAGTGCACCCTGCAGGAACCAGCCCGATGCCCTCTCCTGCTCTCACACCATGTGCAAGCACCACTCATCTGCCAAGGGATGCCCGAGCAACAGAAACTCGGAGTGATGCAGAGCCACAGCAGAGAAAACTGCAGCTGCTCCTGAGGGTGACTGCAGATCAAGGCCCATGGAGCTGAAAGCTGTGTTTGCCCTGCATCAGTTAAAGCAAATGTGCAGTGCCAGGGCAATGAGCTCGGGCAGGTACCGCACCACACGTGAGCAGGGATATGGAGGTGCCCTCCTGCACCTCTGATCAAGACAGGACCTCTCTTGAGCTGGATACATCTGCAAAGTGGCCTCTGGATAATGCTGCCACCAGAAGAGGGAGGGGAAAACCTCTTTGGTATCAGAACTTGTGTCCAGTGCAAGAGCTACTTTGAAAATTGAGTTTAGGAAAATTAGGTTGGGAAAGAAGAAATTAAGGATGCATTTTTATAGTGTAATGTGCTTTCTATTTGAGGTGGCTGAGAGTGGGAGGGAGCATCAGGACAGCAGACTTCTTGTTAGGAAGAGAATTAATGATGTGTTTCTCCCTGGTGAAGAGGATGGCATGAACAATGCCAGACAGATCAGCTGGGGAGCAGGCACTGCAGCAGCTCCCCCACAGGGGAGTGATGATGGTTTCCAATCATAGAATCCCAGAGTGGTTTGGGCTGGAAGGGACCTAAAGCTCATCCAGGGCAGGGACACCTTCCACTAGAGCAGGTTGCTCCAAGCCCTGTCCAACCTGGCCTTGAACACTGCCAGGGATGGGGAGAGAGACCTCCAACATTCCCAGGGATGTTTTGCTGCTTTGATGAGGAATTTAGCCCAGATGAGTCTGCTCTCAGCTTCCTCAGCAGCTGAAGATGAGCACTGGTGGCAGGTGACTGAGGAGGCTCAGGCCATCCCTGGCAGAGGTTCTCTGCAAGACACCTCCTCAGGCTGGAAGCCTTCCCTGTGTCTAAGGCTGCCAGCTTGCACCCGGCTATCTTACCCAATGCCAGGTTAAATGCCTCCTAATCAGAGTAGGTGGGATTTATCCAGGCCACATGTATCTCCAACTGTCAGTTCCTGCACTCGGCTGTTTTCTGTCCTCCTGCTGAAGTGGCCTTTCTGCTGCTGACTGACACCAGAGAGGCTCATGCCCACCAGTATTTCAACCCTACCTGCATACAGTAAGATCCAAACTAGGAGCATCACTGGGCTCATAAACACCAGGTTTGGTGCCAATGGCTCATGTCAGGACTTGCCACTGTGACTTGCCTCTAGCCACCACTTTTGGGGCGACCCAGAGGACCTGGATGTTCTTGCAAGACAATCACTACAGCCAAGAAGAGGCAGGCTTCTTCCTCAGTCTGGGAGACTCAGTAGCTTGCCTGGTCAGCAGATGTGCTAGTCTGGAGAGCTGGTGCTCAGGTAACCCCCATGGGTGCGCGGCAGGGACACGTACACAGGCCTGGTCGATGTCCTTCCTGATATCTGCCACGATCTGGGCAGTGTCACCCCGAGCCAGGACCGCATCCAGGGAGTGGCGCTGGATGGGCTCCAGCAGGCGAGCGGGGTGCCCCAGGCGCAGGATGCGCACGCTCTGCCCGGCCAGCCTCTCCACCAGGTTATCCACTGCAACGTTGGAGGGGGCACAGCACAGGACCTGCAATGGGACACACCAGGAGCTTGTCACTGCCAAGAAGTAGCATCCGAGCAGCAAGACCCTCAGCAGAGAGAGGGAGACCAACACATCCTTTGGAACAGCCCACTGACACCTCTGCAGCCTCCAGACACCAAAAGGCAGTTCTCACCTTGCCTGGAAGCAAGTGCAGGGTCTTCAATAAACAGCAAACCTGAGCTTTGGAGCTTCTATTTGCACCCAATTTCAGCTGCCAGGGGAAACTGCCTGGTCCCCTCAAGCCAAGCCAGGCTCTGCAGTGTAGCACAGCTGCAACTGGATCTGCTCCATCTGGAGATGAGCTGGATTTGCAATGAGTTTGCAGAAGAAACCACCTCTATACTCACTTTCAGGCCTTGCTGCACTGCCTGCAGGATGATCTCCACCAGTGTTGTGGTCTTTCCTGTGCCAGGTGGTCCATGGATGATGGCAAGATCCCTCTGTGCCAGTGAGAAGGAGACAGCCTCCCTCTGGGATTCATCCAGTGAGTTGTTGTAAAGCTGCAGAGGCTCTGGGGAGACAGCAGGAGAGTCACTTGGACCTCAGCCCTCACCTGGGTGCTTGCTGAGAGGCACAAATCCATGAATACAAGTGAGATCTCAGGAGATGGCCCAAATCAATCTGATAATGGGAATAACCATCCTGGGGTGAAGGTGAGCTGTGTCCTGCCCAGGTGGCTGGAAGTGAGGCCTGTTGTGCTTTCAAACAGGCTCCCACTCTGTGTTCCTGTGTTCCTCCTCCTCTCCTGTCTTGCAGGAGGAGCATCCAGTTGAGAACACAGCTAGTCTGCACTGGATCGCTGCAGCATTTACTTGCTATAACATAGAATGATAGAATCCCAGACTGGTTTGTGCTGGAAGAGACCTCAAAGCTCTTCCAGCTCCAACCCCTGCCACGGGCAGGGACACCTTCCACTGGAGCAGCTCCAAGTCCCTGTGTCCAACCTGGCCTTGAACACTGCCAGGGATGGGGCAGCCACAGCTTCTCTGGGCACCCTGTGCCAGCGCCTCAGCACCCTCCCAGGGAAGCGCTTCTGCCCAAGAGCTCATCTCCATCACCCCTCTGGCAGCTTAAAGCCATTCCCCTTGTCCTGTCCCTACAGGCCCTTGGCCAAAGGCCCTCTCCAAACATCAAATGTGTGGGATCTCCTGGGTATGGAAGTGTCCTGGGGTTATTTCTGAGGGGAGGCAGCACACTGAGTAAAGCCTCAATGAAAAGAGGGGAGGAAGTAGCTGATCTTACAAACAAATCACTCCCGTTCCCATTAACAAGCCCAAGATAGCACTGGTGAATAAAGCAGCTGGAAAACCTACAGCATCTGTGGGCAGAAAGGAGCAGCCCTATATTGTTCAGTGACTGAAGAGGAAGGCAGGAAGAAGATACAAACCAGCAACAGGAATGGTGAAAACGCAAATTAGTTTGAGTTATAATGATTGGAAAGGGGAAAGAATCTGCAAAGTACATTACAGGGCATGGATTTCACTGCAGAGATGGAATTGTCACAAACTGCCTTTTATCTCCCAGATTTATCTAATTTCAACCCATATTTCTTCCCACCCCCCCCAATCTCCTTGTTCATTATGGGAGTTAATTACAGCAGAGCTGGTGACTCATTGCACTGAGGTGACTGGAAATCATGTTCCCACTGAATGCTTATGTAAGGCACAACTCTGGGCAGCATTCCCTGGGGGCATCATGTGTTTCAGCGCTATCTCTGCATTAAGGGCCTGATGAAGAGCATGGAAGCTGCTCCTGCTTGGGCAGGTTAAACTGTAACCTCTGGTGCTGGCTGTTGGAGCAGCATAGCTGAATGAGGGCTCTGGGGTAAACAGCACTTGTGAGGAAAATGGGAGTAGTGATGCTCTGGTTCTACACATAACTTTGGAGTCAGTGTGATAATGACTAAGAGCAGGAAGCACCCCATGGGCTGGGGAAGAAAGAATAGCTTAAACTGCAAGGCATTTCCCACAACAGGGAACAGCCGGGACGTAGGAGTCATTGATGCTTCCTTGCTCCAGGAATGAGCTCAGAAACACCCTCTCCCCTGATCACCACACACTGCCAAGTGCTGAGCGTGGGCAGGCTGTGAAATGGGCCTCTTCCCAGGGCTGGGCATGTCAGTGGGGAAGAGCAGGAGGGCAAAACCTTGGAAGGGATGATGCTGTGGCATGGAAACACTGCTCCATCCACCAGCTGGGCTCGAAGCGGGCTCTCCTGAAGAAAGGCAGTTTATCTGCCCCAGGAGATGCTTATGAGCCATCAGCGTCGGACTTGCACTGGTGCTCCCAGAAATGCCCATTAACCCAGCTCCAGCCCTGTGGCACCATAGAATCCCAGAGTGGTTTGGGCTGAAGGGAGCTTAAAGCTCCTCCAGTTCCAACCCACACCTTCCACTGAGCAGCTTGCTCCAAGCCCTGTCCTTGTGCTGTTGCCCCAGAGCTGGATCAGGACTGCAGGGGGGGTCTCCCCAGAGCACAGCAGAGGGGCAGGATCCCCTCCCTGAGCTGCTGCTCATGCTCTGGGGGTGCAGCCCAGCACGTGGGGGGTTCTGGGCTCAAGTGCACACTGAGGCTGGGTCATGGGGAGCTTCCCTTCACCCAACACCCCATTGTTTGTTCTAGACCTGAGCTACATGAGGGAGCAGGTGGCTACTACTGATCCGCACAGGGTTATGCCTACAATAGGGCATGTTATTTTGGAAAGCAAAGGGATTGTGCCCACTGGCTTGGGCTGTGCACAGTGACAGAGCAGGGCTGGCCTCTGCTGGCAAGCGAAGCCTCTGTACATCAGCACAGCACAAAAGGTCCCCAAAATACCTGCTGTGAGGAGGGAAGGACTGTTTGGAGGAGGTTGCTGGTGGGAAAGCTCTAAATGCTCCTGGGCCACAAGTGCAGGTTAAAGTGGAGAAGAGCCAAGCGAAGCATTTCTTACGGGTCAGCATCTGTATTCTGCTTCCGAGAGTGCGATGAGCAGAAATCCTCGTCAGTTCAGAGTTTATCTTTAAGAAGCTCATCCTTCCACTTGGTCCCTTTCTGGAGGCAGCAAGGTAAGGCTGGAAGTGCCTTGTGGTGGGGACTAGCCCCATTATCAGCTGCACTTCCCATCTACGTGCTGGTGATCCCTTCTGATGCTTCTTTTGACTACTCCATCGGTTGCTCTCCCCAGCATGTCTGGTGTTCTGTCCAAGGGTACATATTCTGAGTTGCATTTCTAAGTGTTTTAATAAGACTTGGGCTTTGCTGTGCACCTCTAGGTAATGCCTCAGTTCATGCACAATCCCAGCAGCTCAGGAGGAGGGAGGAAAAGCTTGGCCTTGCTTAGCCCTGAGCCCACACACTCCTGGCCAGAACCAGAGGGGCACCTTGAGCACCCTGCAGGAGGGCTGGGACTGGATGAGTTTTAAGACCCCTTCCAACCCAAATCATTCCAGGACTCTATGACCCTATTTTTCCAAAGGCTGGATGTAGAGGGTATCTTTAGGGCATACACAGGTACAGTGACAAGAGCCTCGTGGCCTATCTGGCAAATAGCTTTTAGTTGCTTCTCTTTTTGCTGCACTGTGATCCTCTCAGGACAGGATCGCAGCTCCTTGGTTATCCTGGGAGAGCAGGCTGCCAAGTGTGGTGCTGGAGGAGCTATATTAAGTCTGTGTCAGCCCAGGAGGGGGCCTAAATCCAGTCACAGGCCGATGAGGTTGACAAGGAGTCTGATAAAGCCAAGAGAAACATGGGTTTGAAAAGTTAGTGGCTGCTGGCGTGATCACTGCATGGTATTGCATATGCAGAGGAAACATCAGCATGAGCAGGAGGGTGATAATGGCAAAACCACTTTAGTGGCCTTTTCCCCACCTCCTGATGACTGGCAGAGCTGCTGCTGCTGTGCTAATCTGCACACAGCTGCCTCCCAGTGTCAGGAAAAGCCTGCTCACAACTTTGTGTGAATCCCCCCAGCAGTGATGGGTACAGGCACAATTCCCACTGGAGCAACGTCCTGGAGCATGTTTTCTGCAAGTGGCTTGTGTAAGATTGTGGTCAGTAACAGGGGGAGAATCCCAGAATCCCAGCCTGGTTTGGGTTGAAGGGACCTTAAGGCTCCTCCAGCTCCAACCCCTGCCATTGCAGGGACACCTTCCACTGGAGCAGCTTGCTCCAAGCCTGTGTCCAACCTGGCTTTGAGCACTGCCAGGGATGGGGCAGCCACAGCTTCTCTGGGCACCCTGTGCCAGTGCCTCAGCACCCTCCCAGGGAAGAGCTTCTGCCTCAGAGCTCATCTCAGTCTCCCCTCTGGCAGCTTAAAGCCATTTCCCTTGGCCTGTCCCTATGTCCCTTGTCCAAAGCCCCTCTCCAGCTTTCCTGTAGCCCCTTTAGGCTCTGGAAGACTGTTATAAGGTATTACAAGCACACTGCATCCTGGAATGGCATTCACAAAGATGTGTCTAGACAGCCAGTTTTAGGAGATGTACAGAACTTATTAACTCTGAGACTCCTGCCAGGTTGGTCTGAAATCAGATAATGGAAGGGATGAGACAGATACAGGGAAGCATCTCCCTAAGAAACCAGGCTAAAAAATGCTTGGTCATGGAAGAGCTCTTGTGCCATGGAGGAGCAGCAAGCAGCCTGAAATGCTGCAAGGTTTCTCTGTCCTTCTGTGTGCTCCTTGCTGTCTTCTATAGAGAGTTGTCATGGGTTCAGCAGCAGCAGTCATTTTTCTCCTCCTTGGTAGCTGGTGCAGCGCTGTGTTTTTGATTTTGGGCCTGGGAACAGCACTGATAACACCAGTGTTTCGGTTACTGCTTAGTGATGTTTTGGTCTGGCCAAGGACTTTCTGAGTTTCATGCTCTGCCAGGGAGGAGGGGAAGCCGGGAGGAAGCAGAGACAAGACACCTGACCCAAACTGACCAAAGAGGTTATTCCATACCACAGCATGTCATGTCCAGAATGGAGAGCAGAGAGCAGAGACCAGGAAGGGTCAGGGTGCACTGCGTGGTCAGGCTTGGTGTTAGGTGGTGAGAATTGTATTCTTTCCTTGTATTTGCCTTGTCATTATTATTATTGGTGGTAGCAGTAGTGGTCTTGTGTTATACTTTAGTTACTAAACTGTTCTTATCTCAACCTGTGGGAGTTGCATTCTTTTCAATTCTCCTTCCCACCCCTCTGGGAGCGGGGGGAAGAAAGAGGGGGAAGTGAGTGAGAGAACGGGCTGCGTGGCTGAGAGGCTTAAACCACGACAACAGTCCACACGACTGTGTCTGTGCTCTCTGCAGAGATACATCCCTGTGTCCTACAGCGATGGCCATCTGAGGAACTGCATGGGCTGCCATGTAAGCACAAGACACAGGATTTACCAGGCAGCTGCTGCGTCCTCCCCTTCAACTCAGTGGAGGGCGGCAGTTCAAGACAGCCTGCAGGACCCAGCTAGTCATTATTATTTAATCCCTGGCTGGTGTGACACCTTTCCAGCTGGGAAACAGGAGCTGTGAGCTGAGAAGGTCAATGGAAGGTCCTTCCTCCCTGCCAGAGTGTTTTGCTGTTCTCAGGTGATATGCTGTCTTCTCATATTGCATCTCCTCTGTCAGTCTGATGTGGTTGCATGTCTCTATCAGTGTTCTTTCAGAACTGGGGAGATCTGGAGTTCATCTCTGCTTAGTTTGGCACAGCTGAGCAATGTGGTGCGAAGGACTTTTTCTTTGTTAGAGGCAGTTCTGCCACACAAGGGAATAAGCAAAGTTGAAGCTAAGAAAGTTAGTTCATTAAAATTTAAACCTTGTATCTAATATTAAAACCCCGAGTGCACCAAGGCAAAGACAGCCAAAGGCTAAGGGGTCTGACTTGGATTAAGCTCAGTGCTTAGAACTGTGGAGCTATGACTTGCACTAACCTGAACTCCTTGTCCTTGGTGTATGGGTCAGAAGTGTGTCTGAGGGGTACTGCAGGGGATGGGAGTTGTGTGTGAGAGGCAACAACCAAACACAGTGATCACAGTGAGAAGCTGCAGCAGCAAGTGCAGTGCCAGGAGCTGTGCTGGGGAGGAAACAGTGCAGCCCTGGCCAGCAAGGAGGTGGGCAGGGATGGGTGGTGGCACCCGTGGCATGATGCTGAGGTGACAGGAGAGACCTCAGCTCTCTGTGTGGCTCAGATACAGAACTGCTGCTCAGTTCTGCTGGCAGCTTCATCCACCCTCTGCCTTCACCCCCTGACTCTGGCAGCCCCGAGCATGCTTCCCTTCTGTCAAGGGATAACATTCCTTAGCAGTTGCAGAGCACTTGGATGTTTTGCTGATCAGAGGCTTTGCTTCCCCTGTAGTTGCTCACAATGGGAAAGCTGTGTATTTCATCCTTCATTTTTCCATAGACTCCCATAAAAAGATATCTGAGTAAAAGGGATTCTACTTATACACCATTTCTTGACGGCTCTTGGTAAAACCAACACACCAGTTGTGAGGTTTCAAGTATCTGATGAAACCAGCACAGCCTGCACATCTCCAACCTGGCTGAACGCAATAAGGCTGTAAAAACACAAGTGGTCCCATGCTGTTCCCAGCTGCAGCAGTTCCAGTCACTTAATTCCCATGAAGGCAGAGTTATTGGATTTTCAATATAGAAGCAGCACTGGCGGTTTCTGATCTCTGAAGTTTATGGATGGGATTGAGGCAGGAAGCAAATGAGAAATGCCTCATAAACTAAATTGAATCTCAGACTCATGACTGTGTTTGCACTCATGAATGTGTGTGAACAAATTCACCATCACAAATCCTGCCTGGTTTATGCCACAGTCCAGCTTTACTTGGTACACTGAGAAGGGTGAGCATAAGCCAGCTGAACAGCCTCTCTCCCAGTGATGACAAGGGTCTTTACATGAGCAAAGTGTGTGTCCAGTTGCCCATAAATCAGTACGAAAAGTAACTGTTTAATGCTGCCAGTTACAACACCACTTACTACTTGCATTCAATACCTGGATATTAATACTGGAGCACAATAAGCTGCACGTTTGGTGTGGATAAAAACCTCACAAAGGTCAGAGTTGTGTTCCCATGGGCAGTTTCAAAGAATGGGTCTTGACCTGAGAGGCCACGAGCACCATTCTCAGCTGGGCAGTCTTATGGACAGGCCTTGGAGGACTGGAAGAGGAGTAGTGGCAGCACCATCACCACTTTGGACACTCACTGGCTCTTTGCCTCTGCCACATGTGACATCTGAAGAGCTAAGAATCCTTCTAACTGGGCAGGGACAGAGCACAGAGCCCTCATTTTGTGTGTGTGTGTGGGGGGGGGGGGGGGGGGAACTTCAGGCTTTACTGATTGCTCTGAAGAGTGAAATTTCCCCACACACACTCTTTCTGCACAATAACTTTCTGTGTCTTTGCTTACAACTAGTATGAGAGCAGCACCACCACTGCTCTCACCAGTCCATCCCAAAGGGCTCTCCGCCTGCCTAGCTCCCAGCTTGCCATACCAAGGCAGACTAAAACCAGTAGCAGCCCCAGTGCATGTGCTTGGCTGTGAAGGCTCAGGGGCTCTGAGGGAGCAGAACACTCCTCTAAAAAGATCAGTGCAGCCCCTGCCATTGGTCTGGTAGGAAATCTTATGAAAAAGGAACTTACTTGTTTCACTGAATGCTCTGGGTTCAGCAGAAAAGAAGAGGACATCAATAAGGTCAGAGGCTGGACCTCCCCGATACTGCTTCAGTGCGTTCAAAGCTCTGTCAAAGGAAAGAACAGCCATGGTACACCACAGCATAAACTCTGGAGGTTCCTGTGCACCTCAGGGCCCAGGGACAGAAGACTGGGCACAGACGCGGCTCCTCCAAAGCTGGAAATGTTACCCCCCAACAGACTAATCCTACCTAATGGCTGCATCCCCCAAGCCTCACACATCCCTTATGCTGGTCAGGCTTCCACTTGCTCCTATTGTTCCAGTCTGATGCAGTCAGGCCCTGTGCTGAGCCTTTTCAGCACACAAATTCAGCACAGAGCTATTTGATTTGCCAGGATGGAAAAGGCTCTACACAGAATCCAGTTAGTACCAGAGGTGATGCAACATGGGACCACAGCTGTGGGATAAGGGGTGGGAGAGGAAGAGGGAAGAAGAGGACCAAACTAGTCAGCAGGTAGATAAATTTAGGCTGTTTTGATGCTGCAGCATAACATATCCAGTTGAGTTACGACAGTATGGGTTCTCCTAGTGGCGAGCAGAAAGAAGGGCACAGCCAAAAGGTGGATACCTCCCCTAAGTGGAGGTGCTATAGGAGCAGGAGGAATAGAAAGGCAAGGAGATAAGCCCAGCCTACTGAATTAAACTGAGACCTGTCTCACAAGAGCTTTTCCAGGTTAAACTCAGCATTTTTCAGTTGGCTTTTGCTGCCCTGGGCCTTACTTTTTGAGCCTGTTGTAGGTGACATCATTGGCCAGCTTGAGCAGGTGGTAGAAGCGCTCGTGGTCCAGGCTCAGTGTGTCCTGAGAGTCCTCAAAGGCGACTGTCACTGCTCTGGAGGTGACGCGTGTCACGATGCCCGTGCAGAGCGCATCACCCTGGCTGGCCGCATCGTACAGGCCGGCGATGTCCCCTGCAGGGATGAGTTTGAAGAGGGCATGAACCAGGGCAAACGTTGTGAGAAGAGGCTTTTTTGGGGAGCAACCAAACACGGCCCAAAGTGGAGGAAATGTGGCACCTCAGGAAGGCAAAGGAAACCCCACTTTCTATTTTGCTGTTAAAGTGCGAGTGACCAAAGCTCCTCACCTACCACACGACCACTTTGGCTTGGACAAAGAATGCTATGAAATCTTTAATGACAAGAGATCAGGGTTTCCGTTTCATTAATAGAGCAGGAGGAAACCAGCACTACTTCCTGGTGCTACGTACATGTCATAGCCAAGGAAGAAAAGCTGGGTTTCTCTGGACTCATTCTGTAGCCATAACATTTTCTCCCTCCCTTTATGGCATCAATTGTTCAGTCTTTACAAATCCCATGTTAGGAAGATGGTGCTGAGGCGCTGGCACAGGGTGCCCAGAGAAGCTGTGGCTGCCCCATCCCTGGCAGTGCTCAAGGCCAGGTTGGACACAGGGGCTTGGAGCTGCTCCAGTGGAAGGTGTCCCTGCGCGTGGCAGGGGTTGGATCTGGAGGAGCCTTAAGGTCCCTTCCAACCCAAACCATTCTATGATTCTATGTTGGTCATCTCTTACTTTACCTACTTTGCCGTGACAGGATTATCACTCACCAGGCCCGAAGCTGTTAGAGGGCAGCTCAGCATCTGGGTCATGTTTCCTAGGCTGGAAGGTCACAAGCAGGCGCCCATAGAGGCCGGTTCTCTGGCTGGCAGGGTGGAGTTTCAGCAGGCAGACACCTCTGCGCTGCAGCTCCTTCAGGGGGACACTTTCCTGCCATGCCCTGCAAAGCAAACGCAGGCATGAAACCATTTGCTGGACTGAAGCTGAGGTTCAAAGCTCCAGCCGACACAAAAAGCCAGAGGGGGAGATGGAAGGGAAGGGGAAGGACAATGGTAAAAGAGGCATCAGCTTGTTGAAGTGTTGGCTTGAGCCATAACCCTGTGGTGATGTAACTACACGGGCTTCTATGGGCTTATTGTGGGCAGCAGGGTGATGCTCATGGAGCCTGGAGAAGAGGTAATGGCTGTTCGTGTTAATTTCCTCTCTCCTGTCTGGCTGTGAGGAGGAAGGAGCTGCCCAGCTCCCCCCCCAGGAGAGAATAACCCGAGTTTTCTATAGATACAAGCACTAAAATGGAAGATCTGCCACTGTTCACATGCAGCTGTGCTGACCTCACCGAACCCTACACGGGTGGCTGCCCAGCCTTGCAGCCCACAGGCGACCATGGCACAAAGTGGCAGCAGCAGCTTTGCAGACTGCAGCAGCCGCGTTTGCCCCACAGTCTCCATTGGGAGCTGAACACTCCGAGGGAGTGTCTTTGGGTATAGACCAAAACAGAAAGGGAAATCCCTTTAGCAGGTTTATTCTCCTTTATCCCCAGCTCGGCAGTGTCCCGTGCAGAGCAGTTTGTAGAGAACTTCAGGTGCGGAATGAGCTCATCCTGTCTCCGGGCACTTGGGGTGGGTAAGGGCAGGCCTCGCTGGCACCGCAACTGGGGATGCCTGTGCCCCCAGCATGACCACGCACATCCCAGAGGCACCCGGTGACACCCCTGCCCTTCCTGGCACTCTGAATCCATGAGGCAGGCGGGCTCTGGGCTCAGTGTGAGCCCCAGCACAAAGCTGGCTGGAGGCTGCGGGGTCCAGCACCCCCCACAGCACAGCAGGGGACTCCCAAAGCGCTGCTGGGGAGAGCTCGGATCCTGTGGGTGATAGCGAGCCCTGAAGGGTCAGGGATGGGGGGATCCCTACCGGGGTGAGTCCAGCAGGGCTTTCCCATGGATTAGAGCGTGGGCTTCCTATTGGGAAGTGCTGGTTACTCTGGAGTGAGTGCAGCAATATCTCCTCTAGGTGACAGCCCAATAGGCTGGCCTTCCTCTTGGGATGTGCTGGTTACACAGGAGTACAGCAGCATCTCCTATAGGGGACAGCAGCTTTCCCACAGGAGATCCCATAGGAGTGAGTCAGCAGCTCCCTTAAGGGGACGTCTGAGGACATAAAGGGGAATGGCTTTAAGCTGCCCGAGGGGAGACTGAGATGAGCTCTGAGGCAGAAGCTCTTCCCTGGGAGGGTGCTGAGGCGCTGGCACAGGGTGCCCAGAGAAGCTGTGGCTGCCCCATCCCTGGCAGTGCTCAAGGCCAGGTTGGACACAGGGGCTCGGAGCTGCTCCAGCGGAAGGTGTCCCTGCAATGGCAGTGGTTGGAGCTGGAGGAGCTCTGAGGTCCCTTCAGCCCAACCCGTTCTGTGCCTCTCTGTCTGCCGCGCTCCCGCCGGTGACTGCAGGTCCCGGGGCTCCACGCGGCTCCCCAGCAGCCGCTCCCGCTCCCCCGGTACCTGCTCTGGGCGAGCTCCGCCGCCCGCTCCTCCCGCAGCAGCTCCAAGTGCCGCTCCGCCGCCTCCGCCGCCATGGCCCCGCTCCTTCCGCTTCCGCCGGGGTCAGCGCGATGGCGGCGGTGGCGGCCGGGGCCCGGCGGGCGGCAGGTGAGGGAGGGGAGGGGGGGCACGGGGCGGTGCTGCGGACCCGGGCGGTGCCGCCGCGTCCCTACCGGAGAGCCCCGAGGGGGCTGCAGGGGCGCGGGGGGAGCGCTGGGGTCGGTCCAGCGGAAGCCGCGGAGCGGCGTTATCAAACCGCGAACCCCTTCACAGGCTCTTTTCCTGCGCGCACAGCCCAGGGCATGGGGGGTGTGCGGAGCCGGACCCAGCGGCCTCCTCCATCCGCGCCCTGCCGGGGTCCTGGCCGCGCGGTGCTGGGTGGTTGCTGGGTTTGGGTTCTGGGTTGGGAAGCGGAGCCGTGGGTGAAGCGTGGCTCAGCGAGGGAGGTGCTGTTCGACCCCTGTGTCCGTCGTGTTTTGGGTGGGGGGAGAGGGGCGCGGTCCTGCGGAGGAGCTGTGCACGGTCTGGTACTGAGCACACTGCTCCAGGAAAGGGATTGTTATTGCTGAGGTAACACGGGTCACAGCATCCCAGAACCCCAGCCTGGTTTGGGTTGAAGGGACCTTAAGGCTCCTCCAGCTCCAACCCCTGCCATGGGCAGGGACACCTTCCACTGGAGCAGCTCCAAGCCCCTGTGTCCAACCTGGCCTTGAGCACTGCCAGGGATGGGGCAGCCACAGCTTCTCTGGGCACCCTGTGCCAGCGCCTCAGCACCCTCCCAGGGAAGAGCTTCTGCCTCAGAGCTCATCTCAGTCTCCCCTCTGGCAGCTTAAAGCCATTTCCCCTGTCCTGTCCCTCCATCCCTTGTCCAAAGCCCCTCTCCAGGTTTCCTGCAGTCCCTTTAGGCACTGGAGCTGCTCTCAGGTCTCCCCTTCACGCAGCAGAGGGTCAGGATCCCCTCCCTGAGCTGCTGCTCATGCTCTGGGGGTGCAGCCCTGCACACGGGGGGGTTCTGGGTGCATGGGGAGCTTCTCCTCACCCAACAGCCCAAAGTCCTTCAGGCTCCATCCCATCTCCCCCAGCCTGTGTTTGTGCTGGGGATTGCCCTGACCCAGGGGCCGGACGTTGCCCTTGGCCTTGTTGAACCTCATGAGGTTTGTGCTTGATAAATCCCTGAGCGTGTGTTTTTAGCCCTTCATCTCTCCTCTAATTCACAGTGTGTGGGTCCTGCTCCTTTCCAAAAGCTCCTGAAACCACTCTCAAGGGGTAACAGAAGTGGTAAACCCCTCATTCTTGGAAGATGCATGCATTGGATGGCAGCACAGGTTCACTGGTGTGGTGAACGTTACCACGTGTGCACGGAGCTCTGAAAAGCATGGATACATTTCATTCCCGCCTCTGTTGTTACCCGTTTAGCTGTGTAGCTCCTCCACTCCTGTCTAGAAGGAAAAGGCACATTTGGGATGCTGAAACCCCAGGCACAGGAGTGTTAACCCCAAATCTGCTGACCGTGCCCCGCTCTTCCGTTCCCCACGTTCCCCTTGGCATGGGGGTGCCTGCTGGGAGCTGCAGGCCTGGCAGTGCCCTTTGTCTTCCTCCTTGATTTTTGGAGTGGGAGCTTCACAAGGCTTGGCAGGAGTTGCTGAGAACCACCTGAGGAAAAGCTGTTCAATGGCTCCCCTCCCTTCTGGGGGTCCCCAGAGGCTGGAAGGGATCCTTCAAGCAGCATCAGTTAGTGCTTGGAATTAGGAGAGTGCTCCCCAGTGTTCCTTCAGGCCGCTGCAGCGCCTTTTGGTCACGCTGTTGCCAAAAGAGGGGGATGCTCTGCCTGTATCCCTGTTAAACTGGTGTGTTGAGTGGAAGTGTCAGCCCAAATAAGTGTGTGTGCAGCAGGAGGCCTTTGCCCTGCTCTCTTGCAGGGCTGCACACAACTGATGGGTTATTTCCCTTACTGCGTGTCTTATTTTGCTGCCCCCTTTATCTTTGTCATGATGAGACTGAAGGAAGCTTTCACAGGCACAAGAGTGGTACCACCACACTGGGACACCTCAGTACTGCTGTGTTCTGCCCCACCAGGGACTAAAACCCAGCAGTTGCTGCTTGGTTTTAATTCTCTTTCCCTCTCTCCCATTCAGCCTTCCTGCTTTCCTCTGCAGTCCGGCACCAGAGTTCCCAGAGCTCCTCACCACAGCAAGGGTAATGTCAATGACTTTCTGCTTTGCTTTTTGCCCCGTTAAATGCTGCCCTGCCTTGGTGGGTGGGAGGGCAGCTTGGTTTGCCTTTGGAAGGGGGCCTGGCTGTCCGCTTTGTCAGTCTGGTGCTTCCCAGTGAGCTTTGGACTCTGCCTCCCTGCAGTCCCCTTTGCCGGAGGGATGCTTCTGTTGAGCTGTGAAGTTAAGCAGCCGAGTTTAGATCCTCTGCTGAGAAAGGGGCTGCAGTGTGGGCTCAGCCCATAGCTGACGGCAGGGAAGCCACTCGAGCCAGGACATTGCTGCAGGAAGGGCTTCAGCTGATGCTCATCGTTTTAGGTGCAGGTAATCTGCTCCTCAGGGTCACCTCTGCCTGGAGTCTCCGACACCTGACAAACAGGTACCTTGCTCTGCAGTCCTCGTCCAGTGTGGTGACAGGAGACTTGAGCTCTGGTTGTTTCAGCGCTTTGAGAGCTGCTCGGTGCTGTCTGTTCAGTTCCCCCTGCTGGGATGTCCCTGCAGAGCGAGCTGCGCTCTGTGCTGCTGCTGCTGTGACCAGGAGGGGACGCTGCAGCAGCACGGTGCTGCGGAGAGCTGCGGGGGAGATGGGCTGCTCCTCTACCAGGCGTACAGGTTCCTGTGCTGGTTCCCAGTGAGGTGTGCTGGTCCCTGTGCTGGTTCCCAGTGAGGTGTGCTGGTTCCTGTGCTGGTTCTTGTGCTGGTTCCCAGTGAGGTGTGCTGGTTCCTGTGCTGGTCCCTGTGCTGGTTCCCAGTGAGGTGTGCTGGTTCCTGTGCTGGTCCCTGTGCTGGTTCCCAGTGAGGTGTGCTGGTTCCTGTGCTGGTTCCTGTGCTGGTTCCCAGTGAGGTGTGCTGGTTCCTGTGCTGGTTCCTGTGCTGGTTCCCAGTGAGGTGTGCTGGTTCCTGTGCTGGTTCCTGTGCTGGTTCCCAGTGAGGTGTGCTGGTTCCTGTGCTGGTTCCGAGTGAGGTGTGCTGGTCCCTGTGCTGGTCCCTGTGCTGGTTCCCAGTGAGGTGTGCTGGTTCCTGTGCTGGTTCTTGTGCTGGTTCCCAGTGAGGTGTGCTGGTTCCTGTGCTGGTTCTTGTGCTGGTTCCCAGTGAGGTGTGCTGGTTCCTGTGCTGGTTCCCAGTGAGGTGTGCTGGTTCCTGTGCTGGTTCCTGTGCTGGTTCCCAGTGAGGTGTGCTGGTCCCTGTGCTGGTTCCTGTGCTGGTTCCCAGTGAGGTGTGCTGGTTCCTGTGCTGGTTCCTGTGCTGGTTCCCAGTGAGGTGTGCTGGTTCCTGTGCTGGTTCCTGTGCTGGTTCCGAGTGAGGTGTGCTGGTCCCTGTGCTGGTCCCTGTGCTGGTTCCCAGTGAGGTGTGCTGGTCCCTGTGCTGGTCCCTGTGCTGGTTCCCAGTGAGGTGTGCTGGTCCCTGTGCTGGTTCTTGTGCTGGTTCCCAGTGAGGTGTGCTGGTTCCTGTGCTGGTCCCTGTGCTGGTTCCCAGTGAGGTGTGCTGGTTCCTGTGCTGGTCCCTGTGCTGGTCCCTGTGCTGGTTCCCAGTGAGGTGTGCTGGTCCCTGTGCTGGTTCCGAGTGAGGTGTGCTGGTTCCCAGTGAGGTGTGCTGGTCCCTGTGCTGGTCCCTGTGCTGGTTCCCAGTGAGGTGTGCTGGTTCCTGTGCTGGTCCCTGTGCTGGTTCCCAGTGAGGTGTGCTGGTCCCTGTGCTGGTCCCTGTGCTGGTTCCCAGTGAGGTGTGCTGGTCCCTGTGCTGGTCCCTGTGCTGGTTCCCAGTGAGGTGTGCTGGTCCCTGTGCTGGTTCCCAGTGAGGTGTGCTGGTTCCTGTGCTGGTCCCTGTGCTGGTTCCCAGTGAGGTGTGCTGGTTCCTGTGCTGGTCCCTGTGCTGGTCCCTGTGCTGGTTCCCAGTGAGGTGTGCTGGTCCCTGTGCTGGTTCCGAGTGAGGTGTGCTGGTTCCCAGTGAGGTGTGCTGGTTCCTGTGCTGGTCCCTGTGCTGGTCCCTGTGCTGGTTCCCAGTGAGGTGTGCTGGTCCCTGTGCTGGTTCCGAGTGAGGTGTGCTGGTTCCCAGTGAGGTGTGCTGGTCCCTGTGCTGGTCCCTGTGCTGGTTCCCAGTGAGGTGTGCTGGTTCCTGTGCTGGTCCCTGTGCTGGTTCCCAGTGAGGTGTGCTGGTCCCTGTGCTGGTCCCTGTGCTGGTTCCCAGTGAGGTGTGCTGGTCCCTGTGCTGGTTCCCAGTGAGGTGTGCTGGTCCCTGTGCTGGTCCCTGTGCTGGTTCCCAGTGAGGTGTGCTGGTTCCTGTGCTGGTCCCTGTGCTGGTTCCCAGTGAGGTGTGCTGGTTCCCAGTGAGGTGTGCTGGTCCCTGTGCTGGTCCCTGTGCTGGTTCCCAGTGAGGTGTGCTGGTTCCTGTGCTGGTCCCTGTGCTGGTTCCCAGTGAGGTGTGCTGGTTCCTGCTGCGCTGCTGAAGGCTGTTGGGGTGGCCCTTTCCCGCTGGTCCTCACTGTGGGAGCGCAGTGTGGATCTCTGCCCCTGTGACACTGTCACTGAACTCCACAACAGTCCCTTGGTGCTCATTTATGCATTTGCTCTCAGTGCTTTGAGTTTCTGTTACATGAAAGCCTTCTGAGAGGTGCTGCTGGGCATGGCAGAGGAAACGGATGACACACAACCGCCGCTGGGTTCATTTGGCCTCTTCCACTGGCGTGTTAGCGGTCTTCCTCGGATATTTTAGGCAGCTTGCTCATCCTGTGTTATTTATAGGAAGTGTGGAAACTGAACTTCCACTGTGTGGTGGGGATGGTGTTCACTGAGCAGCACCTTTGTCCCCAGGTGTCGGGAAATGATACTGTTCTGGTCGTCTGAGTGTCCCTCCTCTTTAAATCTAAGGTTATCTTTGCATCATAGATTCTTGACTATAAGGAACTAGAATCTGATACGTTTTGGTTACGTGTCTCTCTGGGTAAAGGCATTTGGCATTTCTTGGGGGTGATCCCCGAGTGCTGCAGAGGTGCAGACTGCTGCCTCTGGCCCTCCTGGTTGCTCCTTGTCCTGGGGATCCTGAAAACCAGCTTATTACAAGCCAGTGGCATTGGCATTTTTAATCTCAGCCTCACACTGTGAGCTTCACAAAGTGTTTCATTTCTGAATTAACACCCTGCGGCACACTGGAGCGTGTTAGTTGTTGTTTTAAATGGGGCTCTTATGATTTAGTGTTGCCTGTCAAGGAAGGCAGAGTGTGCAAGTGAATGGATGCCTTGGGCTTGACTGCACAGGGCTTGAAGCAGCCAGGAACTGGTTCAGTTTGGGGCAGAGGATCCCTCCCAGTGATACCCTTGAGGAAAGCAGAAAGAACCCACCATAAGAGCCAATGAAACCTGTTGCTGGATGCTAGCTGAAACACCCCTGCCAGCTTTCAGTCCTCATCTGGTGTCTGTGCTGCGGGCAGCTTGCCTTCAAGCCCAGCTTTATGCACTATACTGGAGGGGTTGCATGTTGTGACAGCCACGTTCTGTTCCCAGTAAGCAAGAGAGCAACGTGTAAGTAAAGGAGGTGGAGCAGGTAAGTGTCTTCTGCACAGTTTGTAAGTCAGGCACTGGTACGGTTTGGGATGTGTTGCTCCTGTGATTGTATCAGTGCTGAACGTGTCTGTGATGCTCAGGAGTCCCCTGGGCTGGTCCCCAGGGAGGTCTTCAGGGACTGATGCAATGTCTTGAAATGGAGAAGCTCCTGTCCCAGCAGGACAGGAAAAGAGCTGTTATTAAGCAGTTCTCTGCCACAACAGCCAAAGCTTCCCTTCCAAGAAGAACAGGGATTTCATTTGCACCTTTTAGCAAGATATCTTGGGGCTCAAAGTCATCTCGAGGAGTGATGCTTGTGCTTGGGTGAGGGATGTGGGATGGTGCACGTTCCCTGCAGTGGTCAGCCTGGACAGAGATAGGTGTGGGGCTGAATAGTTCTATTAGTGCCTCTGTTGGTCCCTGCCTGGTGTGAGGCTGTCATAGACAGATGTGGTAATGGCACAGGAGAGGCTTTGGGGCTCAGTGTGTCTGGTGGTAGATGCTGAATGCTCTGGGAGTGGGAGAAGCTGTTACTGCTGCCATTCAGGGAGTGCAGCTGTAAGTGACAAAGGAAGAGCAGCCTCAGAACTCTCCTGTAAAGAGCCCAGCTGTGTTCTTAAGACCCTCTCTAAACTCTATTTAACAGAGAAGAGCTTCAGAGAACAGAGGAAGAAAGGATGCTGTGAGTTATTGAGGCGTAGCTGGGGCTGCTCTCGGGATGCTCATTTCCTCCCTCCCAGTCAAAGGCATGTTCCTGCCTCTGGATGCTCCTCACCACCGGGAGCTGCAGGGCTTTGTGCCTGGGCTGAAGTGGCTTGAGGAGCATTACCCTGCTCAGCCTCTCCACTGCAGGAGAGGTAACTTGTAGCTATACCTGGAAAAGCTTCACTAGAGCCTTTGGTCTAAATCTGAGCTGTAAGCGAGGCTTAAGGTGGGTCTGTTTGCCCTGAGCTGGGGACAGATTCCGGCCTGGGATGTCACAGTGGTTGCTGAGCTTGATCCCCACCAGCCCATCCCCCTGGAGATGGGTGTGCAGCACAGGAGCAAGGGATAACAGCCTGGGGGAAGCATTTTCACTTAACTTTCAATCTGTTTCTTCCTTGGGTTTCAACTATTTCAGTAACATCCTGAAGTGGGAAGGAGGAAAAAAGTGTGTGTGTGGGGGGGAACTAAATCCATTCTCCAGACCAAATTTGATGTCAGGATGGGAATAAAGCAAAGCAAGCACTGAGGCATTCATCCCTGTTTGTTAGAGCCTGCTGCAGGTCATGGTGGACCCCAGTGACATTAAGCCCTGGGAGCAGGGACTCTGTGGTAGAGCATTTGCAGGCTGAACTCAGGAGTGAGACCAAGTGTTTTCTGCCTGGTTCTGAAGAGGCTTCTGCTGCGGGCTGCAGCGTTTCTTGTTCTGCTGAGTGCTTTTGCCTGGTGCTAGGAGGAAGGTGTGGGGACTTTGCCTTAGCCAGGGTCCTCCATTGGATCCTAGGAGGTAACATGGCTTTTGCCTTGACTACCACCCCTGTCCATAGCACCCGAGGCTGAAACAGGAAACCTTTCCTTGCTCATGAGCTGCTGCAGGGGAAACGTGATCCCTGGGGAATTGCCTCTGGCCCAAGAGGGCTTTGGGCCGGGTCTTTCATACTGACAAATCATTGTCTTCTGTACAACTTCTGCTTGCCCAGGGGAAAAGCTTTTTGTTCCATCTTCTGTCACCCTTCTCCCTCTCCTCATGTTTTACATCTCTTGACAATACCTGTTTGCTACAAGTGAATTTTACCTTATCATTCACAGGCTTGTTGCCAAAACCTCTCTGTCTTCACCCCCATGGCCAGAAGTGAAACTCCCAGATCCAGCAGAAGAAGCAAAGTATCATGCAGGTAAAGGGCTCGCGTCTCCAAGTGCAGCCTAGCACACCAGTATTGCCACTGGTGGCCTCACTGAGTGCAAATATCTTCAGTGATTGGAGCCAGTTTCTGTTCTTCATGGTTTTGTCTCATTTCTCACGTGTGTTAGTGTCACTGGACCTGTGCTCCAGCAGCTGGTGTTGGAGATTTGGCTAGAAGATGAGGTCTTCTTAGTTGATGACAGCTTGTAACACTCCCAGAGGAATGTGGTGTGACGTGTTGCTCTCCAAAACATGCACCAAGGCTTTTGGACAGGAGAGAACATTTATTCTTCCTTTAATGGATAAATGGAAAAGCTGCAGCCAGCACCAGCAGTTGGATGGTGGGCACAGAGGGGGCTGGTGTATTTTAGTGCATCAACCAGAGCACTGGTGCCAGCAGAAGCAGTTGGATGGTGGGCACAGGGCAGAGCTGCAGAGGTGGGACATAAGGCAGTGAGCAGCTGGGCAGTGACATAACGTTGGTGAACGTGGTGTTACAATCATAGGATCAAGGGATGGATTGGGTTGGAAAGGACCTTAAGATCACCCAGTTTCAACCCTCTGCCATAGGCAGGGATGCCTCAACCAAACCATGTCACCCAATGCTCTGTCCAGCCCGACCTTGAACACTGCCAGGAATGGGGCATTTACCACTTCTGTGGGCAACCTGTCCAGGGCCTCACTGCCCTCACAGGGAAGAACTTCTTCCTTACATCCAATCTGTGTTGTCCCCACCTCTAGTAAGAACTGTGGAATGCAGCCAGTGGTGGTCCTGAAGGGAGCACAGGGACCAAACAGCAGCAGTCAGTGAAGTGCCTGTAGCTGTTTAGCAACCATCCTCTTGCTTTAACCTTACCAGAACGTGTCAGTGTTCCTCTTGTAACGAGACACAGCATCCCCTGGCAGTGGGATGTGAACATCAGACACAGAGGTT
Source organism: Ara ararauna (assembly GCA_028858755.1). NCBI lineage: Eukaryota > Metazoa > Chordata > Aves > Psittaciformes > Psittacidae > Ara > Ara ararauna. The sequence goes on along the minus strand of CM054380.1, from coordinate 92,272,797 downwards.
TATGTGTCCATATTGCCCAGGTGGAGCTTTGTCATGGTGCCAGGGCTGGTGGTGGGCAGCCAGCACACATGGATGTGTCTCAGCACTGAGCAGTAACGAGCCCCAGAGGGTGAATTCCTTCTGAGCTGCTGGGGGGTGGCAATGGGCAGCTGTGTGCTCCACACAGGCCCTGAGCTCTGGTGTTCAGGAGCAGGCAGTGTTCCTGCCTCACCTTAGCCTCAGAGAGGGCTGTGAGAGGAACCTGACCGCTTGGCTTTAGATGGGGGAAGTAAAGGAGAGGAGTTTACTTACAAGGACAGGGTGAGAGGAGAGCTGCTGGGCTGTGTCCACCCTTGTGCAGTGTCCCATCCCCTGGCAGAAGCGTGTTCATAACCAAGTGATGCACATTGGAGGCATCCTCCTGCTCCAGGTCTCCTCTCTGGCTGTTTTCCATCCTCCTCGTTACCTCCTTTGTGCTCCTGGGATTGCTCATGTGACAAATGAGTGTCCCTGAGCATGCTTTGACCCAGTGGTGAACCATGAACTGCTCAGTTTGGTTCACTGGAGCCCTGTAGTGAACAAGGTCCCATGTTCCTTGATTAATTCCAATGGGATCCCTGGGGCTGCTGTGATTTCTGTGCCTTGTAACCTCCTGCTGCTCATGAGCTTGCATCATTGTCTCCTGGCTGTGCTCATCCAAAGCAAGCAGCACTGATTGCATCTGAATCCTGCCTTCTGTTTTCCTGCTGGCTGTGGAAGCAGCCTGGGTATCTCAGGAAGGGTCACTCCACATGGTGCCAAGACACAAATGGGCTGGCAACTAAATGGGGACATCACTTGATGTTCCCTGTCACTGGAGGGGTTTGGAAGAGGGATCAACCTCTTTAGAGCCCCGGTGCAGTGAAAAAAACCTTTTCTGGTTACAAAAGGTGAGAAAGATGGGATTGGACATGGCGATACCCCTGTCAGAGCATCACCCTGCAGGCTTTGCTAAGAGTCTGAAATGTGGGGGTTGAAATGTTGCCCACAGGACAGTGATAGACCCAGGTCAGCAGAGCTGGAAGAACGGATTATACCCGTTGTGCAGGTGAGGGCATAGCAGGGAGAAGGGGTTGTGGGTGCTCTCTGGACTCTATGGAATGGATTGCTGTGAATCAGAGAAGAGCAGACACGGGACAGTTCCAGTGACGCAGAAGCTGAACTCTCCATCACAGTGGGGGCTGCAGCAACTGCTGCCCTGCTGATCAGTTCTGTCCTTACCTCTACCTTCAGTGGTTTGTATCTGCTGGGCTGGAGCTGGGCGCTGGGGGTGTTCCTGGGAGGGCTGGGTTGGTCTGACTGAATTCCTGTCTGTCCCAAGTGGATGTTGGTCTCTTTATGTTCCAAGAAAAAATGATTCAGCTGCTTTTGATGACAACGAGGAAAATACAAGTTTTCCAGTTATAGAAAAGTTGCTGCTCCTGCCCAGCTCCAGAGAGCTGAAAACTGCTGCTCTTTGGCTGGGAATGGCACTTGTTAAGCAATACCTTTTGATATTCCCATAAAAATTGGGTTTGGCTGCACTGCACTGGGAGCTGATGACAGTAAATGGAGCTTGTTCGTGTCCAGGCCCTGCGCCTGGGGTTTGTACCTGCTCTGCAGATAGATGGGAGAGGATTTTCTGGGAAGGAGGGGGGAAGGTTTCTCTTGGCTGTGCCACAGGTCCCTGTTCTCAGGCCAGGCCTTGTTAGCAAGCTGGAGCTGTCTCCTGTGTGCTTTGCCAAGCTCTCCTGATGTTCCTGCATGCCTTACATGGTTTCCAGAGCTCTGGGCCTTCTGCACATGGCTTGGGAGTGGTGAGGAGCTGCCCTCCAAGCACAGGATGCACAGGAAAGGGCTCTTTTCAGGAATGCTGTATATCAGAATACGGTGTGTTTGAGAATGCCCGAGAATTAGAATCATGGAATCCCAGCCTGGTTTGGGTTGAAGGGACCTTAAAGCTCCTCCAGCTCCAACCTCTGCCACGAGCAGGGACACCTTCCACTGGAGCAGCTCCAAGCCCCTGTGTCCAACCTGGCCTTGAACACTGCCAGGGATGGGGCAGCCACAGCTTCTCTGGGCACCCTGTGCCAGCGCCTCAGCACCCTCCCAGGGAAGAGCTTCTGCCTAAGAGCTCCTCTCAGTCTCCCCTCTGGCAGCTTAAAGCCATTCCCCTTGGCCTGTCCCTACAGGCCCTTGGCAGAAGTCACAAGAACAGGGGGGCTGAGCAGTCACCAGTCTGGATGGGCTGCCCAGGGCTGTTCCCTGATGTGTGGGTTTGCCACCTAAGTACAAACAGGTCCTTAAGCTTGTGGAAGGGAGCTCATGCGCTGTAGGACGCAGCATTGCTGTTGACCCTCACGTGCAGACTCCAGCGGGTAAGAGTTTTGGTGGGAGAGCGCTGCAGCTGAATGAGCTCTGAAGAGCCCTTGCTGAGGTCCCTCTCTGATCCCTCCCTGCTGTCTGCCCACAGAGGTGGTCCGGAGGGTGAACGGGCTGATCGCAGCGGGGCACTACGGGCGCCTCTTCGCCGTGGTGCACTTTGCCAGCAAGCAGTGGAAGGTCACCAGTGAGGACCTGATCATGATGGACAACGTGCTGGAGGCTGAGTGTGGAGACCGGATCCGCATGGAAAAGGTGACGTGCCTGCGATGCCACGGTGCCTGTGGGGCCATGTTGTGCGTGGGGCCAGGGCAGGCTGCTGCCAGCGTCCCCTGAGGCAAAACCCAGGGCCAGGTCTTAGAGCCGCTCCTGAAGAGCTCCTGTTGGACCTCTCTTCACTCCAGCCATTTGCTTTGCCTCAGTTTTGCTCCAGTTCCTGTTAGTGAGGCTGTTGCTGTGGTTTCTGTGGAGCAGGGCTGGAATGAATCCTGCCAGACACTCTTAGGAGCCAGGTTTTCGTTGCACTGGCTTCATCCAAAACAAGAAGGTGGCAGTTGTTGTTTCTGGAGAGGCAGCTGAAGCCTGTGTTTACCTCGAGGCTCCCAGCACCCAAAATACAGCAGAGCTCCCAGAGGGACCGGCCCTGCTCGCTGCTGAGCAAGATCCTTATCACACTGAGTGTGCTGGGTGGAGGGAGAGGGCTGCCAAGATGCAATTCAGTCTCTTCACCCGTGTTAACTGGTAGGAACTTGTGAGGCTCATTAATTCAAATCTTAACTGAAAGATTATGAAGTTGGCTTCATCTTAATATTGATTGTTATGATGGTTGGAGCCAGGCGGAGCTGGGCACTGTCTCTACTCATGCGCTCCTCTGAGGTCCAGTTTTGGGGCAGCTTCTTTGGACTGTGTCCCGCATCCTTGTGTACAATAGAGAGGAGTGATCTGCATGGAGTAGCCAGTTAGGAATACATGGGAGTGGAGGGGAAAAACCTGCCCTACCAGCATAACCCTTTGGGAATTTCATTGGCATGGACCTGTCTAAACCAGAAGTCAGAACATTTCAGAACCATTTCTGTGTCGCTTATAGCTGCTGCCATCAGTCAGGATGGGGAAGGAGGCAGCCTGCAAGAAATGCTGCCTCTTCTCACTGTATCCCCTCTGTTGCCCTGCCTGGTCCTTTAGAGAGGCTGCATGTCCTGGACCTCTACTCCCTGGAGTGGTGAATCCCCCCAGATGGTCATTTCTTTATTGCCCGTCTTGAGGTCTCCTGGAGGAGCATGAGGAATGTGTTTCTCTACTGGGTTTACGTAACAATTGCGGTAGAACCGCAATGATTTTAGGAGCTGCCATTCATTCAGATCCCACACTAGGGATTTTCTTCTTCTTCCCTTTTTGTCTCTTTTACAACTGGTGGCGAGCCAGAACAGGAAGGTTCAGTGTGTTCTGATCAACGTGCAAGATACTTCTGCAGCAGGCTTTGGTGGGCTGAGCTCTCCGGAAGGCTGTTTAATGAGTGTGTCTTGCCTCTTAGCTGCCTTTCCCCCATCCCAAGTGCCAGGTTGAAATGTGCAAAGCCCTCGTTTGAGGCAGTTTGACTCCTTTATGGTGCCTGTAGGCTTGGAAGTGCTGTCTGCATGTCTGCGGGGACCATGAGCGGTGATAGATGCCTGCTTTGTTTTCTACAGGTTCTGCTGGTTGGTGCTGACGACTTCACCCTTATCGGAAGGCCGCTCCTGGGGTAAGCTGTCTCATCTGAGCATTATCTGCAAGACAGTTCTTACCCTTAATTGTACCTTCAGGGCTCCTACAGTTGCTGAAGCTGAGGAGAGGCCTGGATTTATCAGCATGAGCTTTTTCCCAGCCCTGTGGCCTTTGAAAGAACACCAATAAGCCATTGCCACAGTGCCAGGGTAGAGCAGCAGTGCCCATTCCTAAGGTAACTGTAGGATATTCACCTCTGCTGGCTTGGATCTTTCCCTCATGGTGTAACCCTTGCACAAACTGGTAGTAAATCTTGCTTCTCAACAGCTTTACTCCCTCACTCTAATTTTGGTGATAGTCATCTTGGAATAACCCCGAAACCCTTTCCCAACCCTTAATCCCTTAATTTGACTTGAGTTTTTCAACCCATTTCCTTTTGCCCTTGTCTTAACCCAGCAGGCTTTAATCTTCATTTCAGAGGTCTGCCAGTCACATAGTCTAGCAGAACTGGGGAGGAGGAGCTGACCCCTTGGCACCCTCTCCATCCCAGTGCTGTAGGAGTTGCTCTACAACCTGGCAGAACACTTGGTTCTTCACCCTTTACCTAAAGGAAGGGGCGTGTGGACCGGGTGTTAATGCTCAGCTCTTGGCACTGGCCAGAACCAAAGTCCTGAGCTGTTTTCCCCAGGACAAGAGGTTTTAGTGGTAAAACACAAGATAAGTTGGTTGCAGGTGCTCAGAGTATCTGGCATCCCTGGCCGTGGTCTGGTTGCAGCTGACCCACACAGTTAGGATTCAACTGGATCTGCAGCAGCTTTGGCAGAGGATGGTCAGGTGAAGAGGAACTTTGCATCTGAGAATTACTACTTGGTGGTTTCAGATCAGGAGGAACTTGTCCATCTGAGCTATTTCTTGGTGGCTTGTAGATTCAGGTTTGAAATGCCACGTGGTTTCAGATTGGTTTCGCTTCTGAGTGCTTTACGGGGTACTTAAGGATCACTTGTCACATGTTTGTACAGTTGATAACAGGACTTCATTGTGCTGGTGGTTCCTGTCGTGGTTCCCTGTGTTAAGCAGGGTTTTGAGGGCTGCCAGTCCTTTTAGCAGTACTGCAAATAGATCTGGGGTAGCAGATCATCAGGAGTCTTTGGGTTATTGCCAGATCCTGCACTTGTGGAAGGGGAATCTCATTATTAGGACTGGAAGTGCCATCGTTGCAGAAACGCAAGGAGGAGCCCAAGCTCTCAGGCCGGGCTGTGCCATGGGAGGCAGTTCAGGAGCACCATCCTTCACCCAGCTCCCTTAACCAGTGGCTGGGGTGGTTCTTCACAGCTCTCCATTTGTGTGCTGGCCTTGGCACGTGGCCTGAGACCTGGGAGCTGTGGGGCAGGAGGAAAACCAGCTGCCTGGCTCCTGCAGGGGCTCTGTGTGTGGGACATGCTGTCAGTTCCTTGGAGCAGACCAGCTGCCCATCTGGCAGCGCTAGCTGGAGCTCCAGTACCTTTGGCAGAGGAAGACCAGTGGGAGGAGGAGGAGGAGGCTGCTGGGGAGGTGCCATCCTCCCCCTGAGCTCCCTGGTACAGGCTGAGGAGGGGACAGCAGGACCCAGCCTGTCCCAGGCAATGTGGGCTGCAGTTCTTTCACCCCATCCGCAGTTGTGCCTGAACCACAGACGCGCTGGAGGGGAGGTCAGAGGTTGGATGTGAACAGAGGGACTTGGTTTCCTGGTGGTTTAGAACTGTCCCCATCAGTGGCTGCTTGCACCATGTCTGTGTGAGACAGATCCCAGCTGCGCTCCCGGCTTAGCCTCGCAGGCAGGCAGGAACTTGTCCTGCTTTGGACACATGGTCATGGCTTAATTTGCTGTAGCAGTCGGATGCCTCCCAGGATGACACTTCTGAAGCCTTAAGAAACCCAGCAGTGCAGCAAAGCACATCTGCAAGGCAGAGGCTGTTCTGGGAAGCTGGGGCTGGCTCCTGCTTTGGAATCTGCTGAGGTCTGTGTCTGTGCAAGGGACTCGCTGCCTGGGCCATGGGCACAAGGTGCACTTGCGCCTTGTGGAGCTGTGTAACTCAACTGTGTGCTTTAGAGCTGTGATGAGAAGTGAGTACAACCTCGGGCAGGTCAGCATTTCACCCCATTGAGCCCCTGTAACTGTTCTGGACCTGAGGGAAATGAATGGTGCCTCTATGAGATGGGGCTTGGAGCAAGCTGCTCCAGTGGAAGGTGTCCCTGCCCGTGGCAGGGGGCTGGAGCTGGAGAAGCTTTAAGGTCCCTTCCAGCCCAAACCAGTCTGGGATTTAGCTTATTTCTAGGCCAAGTGCAGCTGATGGAGGGTTTTCCTCTGCATGAGCCTTGCTCTTTCTCCTGCTACCTGCCCATGCAGGGGCTTCAGTGGAAATGCCAAAGGGCCCTGGACCCATTCCTTTCCCAGTTACTTTCTGCAGGAGTGCGCTGTCAGCTGAAGTTATTGCCCTTTGGGGCTGTAGGTTGCCCAGATCCTGGATGTTTTTCACTGCTTAATGACAGCAGCTTTGAGCCAACTTATATCTATGAGGTTTCGGTGTGAATGTTTCGTGCCTCCTGCTGAAACCTGGTGGATATGCTTTGTCATGGAACGTTCTGCTGCTGAAGGCAAGGGCCTGGCTCTGTCAGGCTCTGGGAAATGTGTGACCCCCCCCTTTGTTTTTATGGGCATTCCACTCATACCAAAGCCGTTTGATAAAGATTTGCTTGTTCCTTGGGCTCTGTTTTGCTGAGAGCTTTTCTGTTTGGATGCACTTCACCAGCGAGTTGGTTCCTGTTGTGCTTCAGCCCCGAGCAGCAGGTCCTGGGGCTTTGTCCAACAGGGAAGCACTCACCAGGGCCCCTTGGCCTTGAACTTTGACTTGCAGAGTGAAGCCACGCTTGGATCCTCAGCTGCGTTAATGATACCCTTAAAGGTTTGCTCTAAAGCACATCAGCATGGACATGGGGGGCACCCTTGTCTACAGATGTGTGTCAGTGTTCCTCCTTTGGCTGACACCCTGGGACAGCTCTGTGTCAGGCCCAGTGTGGCTGTGCTGCTGCAAAGCCTGGCTCTTCTGAGAGCAGACCTCAGTGACCGGGTCACTTCTGGCCTGGCCACTTCCCAGTTTTCCCATGTGATCCATTCGGGAGTTTCTGACGTGCCTTTACAGCCCGAGCCTGGAGCGCAGCTTCCCCTTCAGTGGGCAGGAATCAGACCCAGAAGGAATTAGACACAGAAAGTGTCCCTGCCCGTGGCAGGGGGGTGGAACTGGATCATCTTTAAAGGTCCCTCCCAACCCAAACCACACTGTGGTTCTATGGACGTAGGGCTCCCTAATTCCAGGGTAAAGCAGGGCCAGCCCTGGGGTGCAGCTCGGTCTCTGCTTTGTGTCCTCACATACACACTCGCTGTGTATCTCAGTAGTGCTGGATGTGGATAGTGGCACGTCAGGGTCACCCAGGCACCATCGTGTGTCTGTTTTCTTCTGGGCTGCTCACTAAGCGCAGGCGCATCAGTTTGTCCTCTGGCTGTCATTCCCTCCCTAAGAGAGTCCATCTGAAATGCAGCACAGCCAGAGGAGATGGTGAAGGTCTGAGTGCCTCCTGCCTCCGGGTGACCCTGCTGGAGCAGTTGGGCCCCTTGGGCTGTCCCCTCTGTCCCCTTTATGTTCATTCAGAGTGCTTGTCGGGGAAATGTTCTTTCAGTGGCTTCTCTCATGCTCACGAGTTTCCAATGGTGCTCTGCAGTGATGCTGCATGAGTGTCTCTTCCTCCTCCCTTGGGGCCCTTGGTTAAAAGCAGCTTCCCAAAGCTTTAGTCTGGCTCTTGTCTGGAAGCTCTTCCCTTCCCAAAGGGGAGCTGCTGTGCAGACAGGTAGGGGTCCTCCAGCCCCCCTCAGTTTCCACCTCTGGTGTTCCTCAAGGAGCAGCTGGAAATCTCAGCGCTCTTCATCCTCCTCTGGTTGCTCTGCAGGGTCGCTGGGTGAGCAGGAGCAGTGTGTATGTGTGTGTGTCCATAGGGTGATGTGCAGGGACCAGTTAACTCTCTGGTCTTACCTGTTGTCATGGGTTCAGCAGCAGCAGTCATTTTTCTCCTTCTTGGTAGCTGGTGTAGTGCTGTGCTTTTGATTTTGGGCCTGGGAACAGCACTGATAACACCAGTGTTTCGGTTACTGCTTAGTGATGTTTTGGTCTGGCCAAGGACTTTCTGAGTTTCATGCTCTGCCAGGGAGGAGGGGAGCCGGGAGGAAGCAGAGACAAGACACCTGACCCAAACTGACCAAAGAGGTTATTCCATACCGCAGCACGTCATGCCCAGGATGGAGAGCAGAGAGCAGAGACCAGGAAGGGTCAGGGTGCACTGCGTGGTCAGGCTTGGTATTAGGTGGTGAGAAATTGTATTCTTTCCTTGTATTTGCCTTGTCATTATTATTATTGGTGGTAGCAGTAGTGATTTGTGTTATACTTTAGTTACTAAACTGTTCTTATCTCAACCTGTGGGAGTTGCATTCTTTTCTATTCTCCTTCCCATCCCTCTGGGAGCGGGGGGAAGAAAGAGGGGGGAGTGAGAGAGCAAAACTGTGTGGCTGACTGGACTTAAACCACGACACCTGTGAAGGCAGTGCAGGCTGTTTCCTCCTCATCTCCATCCTGGGGGAGGGAGGACCTTTGCTTGCTGAGAGTTCCCTTGTGCCAAATGGGATGTAGAAATGATGTGGGTGATGGAGCGGCCGCAGGGCTCAGCCTGAGCTCCCCAGGAGCCAGTCCCTGGTGGACTGGCACACACCACACGTGCCTGTGCCTGCCCAGCTCTGGGTCCTTTAGGAGTCCAGGCTCTCAGCTGGGTTTTAAGCATCCCCTGCTCTCCCTGGTTGGGGAAGAGAAGAGCCATCAGCCCCCTGGTCCCTGACGTGAGGCTCTGAGCCTGCAGGACAGACTCTACCTGTACAGTGACTCCATTCCAAGAGCCCACTGCTGTGCTCACAGGGTCTGGTTTGGGTAAACAAGCAGTTCAGGGCAGGAGAGGCGGGTGGGAGGAGAGGGCTTGCTGCAGCAGGCAGGGAGCTGTGCCTTCTGGAAGCAGTGCCCCAGTTTGTCACCAAGACATTGCCAGGACTCACTCAGGTGAGCAAGGAGAGAAGGCTCTTCCAGCTGTGTGTGATGCTTTATAGAAGGAGGAAGGGCTTCTGTGCTGACCAGCACAGGAGGAGGTGCCCCGGGTGCGTTTAACCTGCACCGCAGGCAGGGTTGGACGCACAAGCGCATGTGAAGGTGCCGGGGGCATTTCTCCTACTGAAATACAGCAAGTTCCTGCAGGTTCATCTCCCTGCTGCCTCCGTGGCTGCTTCTGATCTCACCCCTCATGGCAGCGGCGCTGCCCCACAGCCTGGCACACTGCTTGCCTGATCCACCCACAGCACCCTGAGGCGTCTGGGCTTGCACCATGAGGCCAGGAACCTGCCAGGTTTCCCTTTGGAGCTGCCATGGATGGGGGCTCTGTGAGGCAGGATGTGGGGGTCTCTGACCCCAGGGACCTGCTCCTGGATGGGAGGAGGGTGTAAATCATTACAAGGGATGCTTTGAAATCTGTTTCTCAGGAAGGAGCTGGTGCGTGTGGAGGCCACAGTGATCGAGAAGACAGAGTCGTGGCCGAAAATCAACATGCGCTTTCGGAGGAGGCGCAACTACCAAAGGACCCAAAGTAAGAGCACAGAGCATGGAGCGCAGGGCATGGAGAACAGGGCATGGAGAGCAGGGCATGAAGAACGGGGCATGGAAAGCAGGGCATGGAGAGCAGAGCATGGAGAACAGGGCATGGAGAGCAGGGCATGGAGAACAGGGCATGGAGAACAGAGCATGGAGAGCAGAGCATGGAGCACAGGGCATGTAGAACAGGGCATGGAGCACGGAGCATGGAGAGCAGAGCATGGAGAGCAGGGCATGGAGAGCAGGGCATGGAGCACAGAGCATGGAGAGCAGGGCACGGAGAACAGAGCACGGAGAGCAGGGCACGGAGAACAGAGCATGGAGAACAGGGCATGGAGAGCAGAGCATGGAGAGCTGAGCATGGAGAACAGGGCATGGAGAGCAGGGCACAGGCCTTGCTACCCTGCTGATTTGTGCCTGGACCTGGGAGGGGGGAATGCCCTGACCCAGGAGTGGTGCCTGGAGAAGGGAACTTGTTCACCTTCCACTGGAGCAGCTCCAAGCCCCTGTGTCCAACCTGGCCTTGAACACTGCCAGGGATGGGGCAGCCACAGCTTCTCTGGGCACCCTGTGCCAGCGCCTCAGCACCCTCCCAGGGAAGAGCTTCTGCCTCAGAGCTCATCTCAGTCTCCCCTCGGGCAGGTTAAAGCCATTCCCCTGTCCTGTCCCTCCATCCCTTGGCCAAAGCCCCTCTCCAGGTTCCCTGCAGCCCCTTTAGGCACTGGAGCTGCTCTAAGGTCTCCCCTTCAGGAGCCTTCTCTTCTCCAGGCTGCCCCAGCCCAGCTCTCTCAGCCTGGCTCCAGAGCAGAGCTGCTCCAGCCCTTGCAGCATCCCCATGGCCTCCTCTGGGCTCACTTCGCAGCATCACTGTGATCACCAAGGGTGTCCCTTCTCGCATATGACTGAGAGAGGAAAGTTACGACCACTCTCTATGAAACAGATGCTGAACCCGTGCCCAGCCTGACACAGTCCCACCTTCTGAAGGGTGTGCAGCGCGTTTGTGCTGTCATCTCACCTCTTCTCTTCTCTTTCTTTTCCAGTCATTGTGAACCCACAGACCGTCCTCCGGATCAACACCATCGAAATCTTCCCCTGCTTGTCGTGACCGACTGATAGGTGATGTGGGGCTTAGCTCTGTTACTGCTGTCAGCATACGTGGGAATAAAGCTGCCTGGTCATTGGGAAGCTCTGCACTTGTTGCTCTTGTCAGAGATGGAATTCTCTGTGTGCTTTTGAAACCAACAATGGAACACATTTTAAACCATTGTTTCAGCCCTGATGTTTGCCAGGAGTTCTAAGCAAGGTAAGATCCGTGGCTGCTGTCAAGCTGCTCCGTCTCGCCCAGCACACACCACACATGCCTGTGCCTGCCCAGCTCTGGGTCCTTTGGGAGTCCAGGCTTCAGCATCCCCTGCACTCCCTGGCTGGGGAAGAGAAGAGCCATCAGCCCCCCAGTCCCTGAGGTGAGGCTCTGAGCCTGCAGGACAGAAGCTACCTGTACAGTGACTCCATTCCAAGAGCCCACTGCTGTGCTCACAGGGTCTGTGAGTGCCCTTCAGGCTGGCCACGGGTTTGGGTGGCCCAGCTGCCCTCTGGAAAGCCTCCCTGCTCTCCACACACTGCACTTACATCAGTGTCCATAGCTGAGGTGTCCTCAGGTGTCTCATCTGGATTCTGTGCCCTGCCCCTTTCCTCTCCTGACAAAAGCCCTGCTGCTCCATTGGTGTTATCCCTGGTGCTGTGTGGTCTCAGGGCATGTCCTGGCGGAGTGTGGCCCTCAGCCGACAGGGACTGGAGGGAGCAGTGGAACAGGATGACTGCAGGATCCCAAATCCACTCCCAGGTCATGTGAAGTGGCGCAAATCCTTCTTGAAGATCAGCAGCAGGCAATGGAGCTGAGGAGCTACCCCCTTAGAGGTGAGGCTGTGATACAGCAATGCACGGTGTGTGTGATACCATCACAACAAGGTACCGGGGGCTCAGGAGCATTTCAGGCTACACACGCTTGGTGCTTGACCTGCTGAGAGCATTTTCATGTCCAGAGCTCAGCAGTTTCTCTCTGCTCTGGAAGCTGAGCACCAGCACTGAGCAGCAGTGTGGGGCCAGAGTGAGCTGAGGTCCACGTGTGTTTCTGGGCTGGAATAACAACCAGGAAGTTTCCCAGTAACAACCAGGATGCTTCCCAGGGCTTTCCGCAGGCTATTGGGGCCCCTACAGCTACCATGAGGTGAATGCTTCCTGCTCCCCTTGGTACTTCCCTAAGGAACACCTTGCCTCAAATGAGTCGGGAGGAGCTCCTCCATATGGGTGTCCTTGTGTACCCTCTGTGACTCCTCCAGAGGCCCATGACCTGTGCTACAGGACAGCTCGGTTTTGAACATAACTCCCTCCGGGTCTTGTCCTGTCTTCTAAAGCTCACGCACCCATACAGGCCTTCAGGAGATCACGTTAGGTGCCATGAGCACCAGGCTTGGAGGCTGAGGCTGCTGCATTTCCTCTCGCCTCAGCTGGAGAGAGATCCAGGCATGCTTGGGTTAAGGAAGTTCTGCAGTCACGGGGTCATCTGCAGAGCCTGACTCATCTCTTCCTCTTCAGGATGCTGGGCAGGAGCAGCCCTGGGGAGATGCTCTTCCTCCTGTGCTGGCTGTACCGGCGGGTGGACACCCGGATTTTCAGCAGCAGTGGTAACACAAAGGCAGGGACCCTGATGGTCTGGATGAGGGGCTCGAGGGCACCCTCAGTCAGGTCACAGATGACACCAGGTTGGGTGGGAGTGGGGATGTGCTGGAGGGCAGGAGGCTCTGCAGAGGGATCGGCACAGGCGGGGTCCATGGGATGTGCCGACGGGATGAGGTTCCACAAGGCAAAGGGCTGGGTCACAACAACCCCTGCAACTGAGGGGGTTCAGATGGAGAAGGCTCAGGGAGGACCTGATCGCTGCCTACAGCTGCCTGAGAGGAGGATGGAGCCAGGAGGGGGCTGCGCTCTGCTCCCAAGGAACAAGGGATGGGACGGGAGGAAACGGCCTCAGCTGCACCAGGGCAGGTTCAGATGGAGCTGAGGAACAATCCCTGCCCCAGAGGGTGCTCAGCACTGGAACTGCCCAGGGCAGGGCTGCAGGCACTGTCCCTGCAGTGTTCACACACCGTGGAGACGAGGCCTCAGTGCCGTGGGTCAGTGGTGGCCTTGGCAGTGCTGGGTAAGGGTTGGATGGGATGAGCTTGAAGGGCTTTGCCAGCCTGCTTGATTCAATGGCTCTGTAACCAGCTTGGATCCAGGCCCTTACAATGAAGGGCAGTGTGGGGATCCCTCTGAAAGTCACCTCCCAAAGGTGTCTCCAGTTCTACTCCAGGCCTATGGCTCCCACCAGGAGCAGTGAATCACTGCATGCTGCGGGCTGGCACAGGCACTGTCCCCGCAGATTCCGTCCTGTTCCCGCTGTTCCGGTTCCCAGCGGGATGGTGCTGAAAGATGGAGGAATTCTGCTGGAAACCGGCGTTTCCCAAGGCATTGAGAGAGCCAGGGCTGGGGAACAGCAGGGGAATAGCAGGGGAACAGCTCGGGCAGCTGGGCTGGTGGAGGGTGATGGGAACGTTCTGTCCTTCCTGGTTACAGGGAAATGCTCTGCAGAGCTTCAAGCCTCAGAATTCCGGCAGGAAGAGCCCAGAGCTGATTTGAAAGGAAAAGCAAAGGTCTTCAGTGGATGTGTAACAGTGGCCATTGGGTAACGTGCTCCTAATGCAAGGTAGGAAAGGAGGGTGGCTCCGCAGCAGTGCGGGGGAGAAAAACGCAGTGTCAGGAAGCGCTGGGTTTGGTTTGCAAATGGAGCGGTACAAAATCAGCATTCAGGGTTTATTCAGGGGATGCACTGGGAATGAGGCGGGAGGGGATTGGTGTTGGCATCTGCTCCAGGGGAACTGACCAGGAAAGCTTTCTGCCATTCCAGGTGGAAGCAGAAATCCCTTCATCCTTCTCCAGTCCCCCTTTGGCTTCCCGTGCTCGGGGTGGCTGATGGGGATCCCCTTTCTGGCTGCCAATGTTGCCACACTTCAGTACGTAAGAGCAGGACTTTCTCAACAGAGGAGCACTGAGTTTTCTCCCCAAGCGCTGATTCAGAGCTGAAGTTTCTCCCAAACCATCTCGTTGGGCAGCACGTCAGGTCCTGGAATGTGGGAGGCGCTTTGCCCTGAGTCTGGAGGTTCAGCATCCACACGGGTCAGACAGGAGCCGGGCTGAGCTCTAGAGCCACCCGCGGGTGTTTGTGCCCGTAACGTCCCTCGGCGCTGTCTGATGCTGTGTAAATCCGGCTCCGCTGCCCAAGGGAGAGCAGGAGCAGATGGAGCCGGATTCCAGCGGCTGCTCCCTGCCCCGGCCACAAAGGCTCCGGCTGTTGTGGGTTCTCTGGGTGCTGCCGAGGAATGCCCCAGCACCGCACTCTTCCTGCGGGATGAGGGGCTCTCAGCGCCGGCATTCCCTGCAATAGGGAGCGTTGTTTCCTGGCCGGCCACGCTGAGATGGGGCTTGTTCAGAGGCCCCACATCGCTTCCATGTCCCCTGTGCCGATCACAGAAGCCTGGGAGCAGCAAACCCCTGGATCCCAATGTGCGGATCCCAGGGCACCCCTGTCCCGCTCCTGCTCCCTTTCCGGCGGAGCTGGGGCTGTTTGGTCAATCCCTTGTCAGGTGCATGCCGCGGCAGCGAGCAGGATGTGCTGCTGCGCAGCGATCCGTGAAGGTCAGCCCAGCCACGTCCTCATCCCTCACCCTTTGCAGGCAATGGACTGTGGCACCTTAAGTCGTTTGTGTTAATTCATCTCAGAGCCAGGCTGGAGGGGGCTTGGAGCAAGCTGCTCAGTGGAAGGTGTCCCTGCCCATGGCAGGGGCTGGAGCTGGAGGAGCTTTGAGGTCCCTTCAACCCAAACCAGGCTGGGATTCTTGTGTAGTTACTTTTTCCCTTCCCCTCAGAGACAGAGGCTTCAGGAGCTGGTTTGGATGGAGGTTTCAGTCATTCAAAGGCCAATGCTGCTCTCCTAAATGGGATGCCGTGACCCTGGCACCATGGGTGTGAAGTCTGCAGCTTTGAGGTGCTTGGATTTGGGTTATGCATCCCAATGAGATCAACAAGAGCCAGAAGATCATCCCTGATACTGAAGGGGAATGGCCTGCACTGATCGTCCTGCAGGGGAGCTTCCTGCAGCCTCTGGGTGAGTTTTAAACCCCTCCATGGTGGGGTTCCTTCCCCTCAGAAGCCATTCTGGGCTCTAAACCAAGCTCCGTTCCTGGCAGCGTGGAGCTCCCCGTCGCGAGGAGCAGCATTTGTGCAGCCTAATGGAGCGCGGCAGACGTGGGGAGCGCTGGTGTCCTCGCTTCAGCAAACCAGGAGGGCTGAAACCCTCTCCTTGGGACCCGAGGGCCGGAAAGGGCTTTGGTGACCTGGTTGGGATCCTTGGGTCCGCTTCACGCTCTCATGCTCCCCCCGGAGCTGCCAGCGCGCACCCGGATGAAGGGGCAAAGCAGCTTGAGCGGTTCCCAGGACGCGTTGTTCGGGCCTCCGGGTGGAAGGGAACCGCTCTTCATCCGCCCCTTTGCTGTGATTTCACCCCCATCGGCTTTGCGAAGGCGTCTTTGAGCTCTAATGCGGAGGCGCATTTATTGGCTCCGCAGGATCCAGCCCCGCTCTGGCTGCGCAGCGGAACGTGCTCCAGAAACCAGGCACGGCCAGGGCGGAACCCCAGGAGCAGAGCCGGGCTCGTGCCCTGCACCAGCGCTCCCTTGTCTCTCTTGACCTGAAAAGCAGCCCCTCCATGAGAGGAGGCAGCAGGCAGCAGGCAGGCAGCAGGCAGGCAGCCCTGGGGAGCCGCTCTCATCTTGTTTCGCTCTCCCTATTTACAGAACATGGGAGAGGCGGCCGGGATCGGGATGTGTGTCCCTGCTCCCGCCGCGGCTCTGCCTGGCTGGAGCCATGGCAGGGGCTGATGTCGGTGGGGTGAGGAAGGAGAGGCCCTGAAGGCTGAGAGCACTTCTCAGTTGTGCGATGGCTCTGCTATAGCAACCCAAAGCATGTGACTGAGGGCAGCGTGGCTTCAGTGGTATCCTTGGAGAGCATTCCCTGGGGGCCCCATCCAGCATTAACTTCCAAGAGACCTGCTGCCCATGGAGCTTGAGCATGGGGTCTTGTCTTGATGGGAACAACGTTTGCACGGTCATTAATGGGCAATGGTTAAATGTGACACACGGGGTGGGAAGAGGGATTCGTCCCTTTGAGGGGATGCTCAGGAGATGAACTAAACGCTGTGGGACCAAAGCTTTGGAATACCTTGGTCCTTTTTGAGAACAGGGTGCAGGCTCCAAAGCCAGCTTGAGACTGGGTTGGTTTCCATCAGCGCCCTGCACTTTCAGGTCATCTGATGGAGAGAAAAGGGACCAATTTTATGTTCCCTTTCCAAAGAATGAGCCAAACATCCCACTCCTCCCTCAGAAGCAGCAAAGTTCGGGTTGTTTTGGGAGCTCTCAAACCAGCCAATGATCCAATAGGGATCCAGTTTGGACCACAAGCAGGACTCCTGTGAGCTGATTTGGTTCTTTGCTTTAGGACAGCGCTTTCCTGCTGCTGGATTTGTGTTTGCAGGGACACGATTCCTGGGTGCCTTTGGCCTCTTTCCCAGCGCAGGCTCCACATCTCCAAACACTGGCAAGCAGGGAATAGCCTGACCACAGCTATGTCAACAGAAACCGGTACCTACTCCACCTCTTCCCCCGCACCGCCGCAGGGGCCCGGTTGCACTGGAGGTGGCTGATTCAGCGATTGCAGGTGATAAAGTTGTGTCTCTGTCACACACCTCCCACTGGAGCAGCTCCAAGCCCCATCCAACCCGGCCTTGGGCACTGCCAGGGATGGGGCAGCCACAGCTTCTCTGGGCACCCTGTGCCAGCGCCTCAGCACCCTCCCAGGGAAGAGCTTCTGCCTCAGAGCTCCTCTCCATCTCCCCTCTGGCAGCTTAAAGCCATTCCCCTTGTCCGTTCCATGATGAATGTGCCCAAAACCGGTACTAAAGAGGAGCAGGCGAGACAGAACTTGACTGCAGACTTCTCGTTTCCTTAGGAAGTCAGGCTAAAAATAGGACAGGAACATCACGGAGACTTCTTTCTCTTGTCACTCCCCAGCTGGGAATCAGCTTTTGTCCTGAAAGCTGAGTTTATTGCTCTTGTTCTTGCTTCTGGGCTCCAGATGTTGCCAGGCGTGGACGTGCCTCCCATCAGCGGTGGGAACACGGTGGCGAGTGGCTGATGTGCAGGAGGACCCGCGCTGGGGATGGAGGGAGAGCTTCTCTCCTGCGGGCAGCAGCAACGCTTCCCATCTCCCATTGGAGGTGACACCCCCGTGGGTGCCGCGTGCCTGCTCAGGTCTCCTGCAGGCACCCGCCGCAGGGGCGTCTGACACATGATATGGTCTATAAATACTTTTGGGTTCCTGTTACCCTGAGCTCCATCCATCCGCGTGGAAGCGCTGTGCCCTGCTGTGCGCCAGGGCACCAGAGATGGTCCTTCAGAGCTCCCTGGGCCGGGGGAATGAGTAAAGCCCTTGGAAAAGGCACCGGATCCCGAGGGCAGGCGCTGACTGTGCCATAGCCCCAGGCAGGTCTGTGCTGCTGGGTTTGCAGTGCTGGTGCCTCCATGCTGCTGTTTGCTGAGTGTGGTCGGGATGTTCCAGGTCTTTTCTCCTATTTCCAGCAGGACACATCAGCACACACCCGTTACATGTTACCTGTGCTCACACACTTGTGTGTACACATGGGCACATCCCTGTGCTCCTGGGTGAGGCCTCACGCTGGTACTTAGCAGCCTCCCAGTGACGTGTAAAGCTGTGAGGTCTGAGCTCTTGGATGTCATAGAATCAAGGAATAAACCAGGTTGGAAAGGAGCTTTAAGCTCATCCCGTCCAACCGTTCCCAGCACTGCCAAGGCTGCCACTGACCCATGGCACTGAGGGCCTTGGCTACACGGTGTGTGAACACTGCAGGGACAGTGCCTGCAGCCCTGCCCTGGGCAGTTCCAGTGCTGAGCACCCTCTGGGGCAGGGATTGCTCCTCAGCTCCATCTGAACCTGCCCTGGTGCAGCTGAGGCCATTGCCTCTCGTCCCATCCCTTGTTCCTTGGGAGCAGAGCGCAGCCCCCTCCTGGCTCCATCCTCCTCTCAGGCAGCTGTAGGCAGCGATCAGGTCCCCCCTGAGCCTTCTCTTCTCCATCTGAACCCCCCAGGTCCCTCAGCCCTTCCCCATCACACTGTGCTCCAGGCCCTGCAGCAGCTCCGGTGCCCTTCTCTGGCCCCGCTCCAGCACCTCAGTGTCTCTCTTGCAGCGAGGGGGTTCAGCCGCTGGTTTGGGCAGAGCCAGGATTCGCCCCTTGCCTTCTGCTGGGTGATGTGCGGAGCGTGTGAAGCTGCTCGGCTGGGTTTGGGACCACGCTGTGCCTGGGACACGGAGCGAGGGCAAGGCTGGGGCTGAGCCAGCTCCTGTCTTGTCTCCATTAACTCCTCTCGCACGCAGGAGCAGCCGCAGACAAACCGTGATTTCCTGCAGGCGGGGGGGGGGGGCAGCAGCCTCGGGCGCTGTTCCCCCCTGGCAGAGCTGCTTTGGGGCTTCTCCACTCTGCCCTCGCTCTGCCCCGTTCAGGGCAGCAGCTCCTCGGGCTGCCGCTGGCGGAGGGAGCGGTGACACCCCCGGAGCTGTCTGCGTGCGGGGAAACTGAGGCACGGGGCGCGCATCGGGGAGGAGGAGGAGCCGAGCACGAGCCGGGGCCCGCCCGCACCGACCCGCGGCTGAGTCCGGCCCTCGGGGCGGAGCCGCCGGAGCAGCGCCCGCCGGAGCGGGGAGCGCCGGAGCCCCGGCCCCGGGATGAGCTTCCCGCGGCCCCTCCGCCGCTCCGTGAGCCTCAGCCCGGCCCGGACCCTGCGCCTCGTCGTGCTGGGGCAGAGCGCGGTGGGCAAGACAGGTAGGAAGGGGGTGCGCGGCATCCCCCCCTACCGCACCCGGTAACCCCCGGTATCCCCCCCGGTATCCTTCCGGAAACCCCTTCCTATCCCCCGGTATCCCCTCCGGTTTCCCCTGCCCCAGGTCTCATTGCTGGGGTCGAGCCCCCGGGGCTCCCCCGGAGCAGTTCGGTTACGCCGGGATGGGGATGGAGGGATGAGCCCTGTGGACGCGGTTCGGTCTGAGGACACCCGGCTTGCCGGGATCCCTCGGGCTCTGCAGCGGGGGCTCGTCCCGGAGCTTGCAGGAGCCGAGCTTAGGCTTGGGCTTGTGCCGGTGCTTTGAGTCCGGTGCTCGTTTGCGGAGCCTCCTGGAGCCGCGTTGGCTTTAGTTTTCCTTTAGGAAAACTGCTTTTCCCCGCGCCTTGCTCAGTGCTCCCACCTGTGGGGATTGGGATGCCGAGCCGGGAGCGCCTGAGCTCTCTCCTTCATCCCCTCCTGCCCGGGAATCACCCTCGCGCCCTTCCCGCTCCTCCGTCCGTGTGGTGAAGGCATCCAGTGCTCCCGTTCTGGGCAGCATCCAGTGTTCCAGGAGCAGGGATGAGAGCTGCTGGTCACTGGGGGGGAAAGGTGGTGTCCGTGTGGGTCCACGTTGCTTCCATTGCAGTGGGGCAGGGGAGCAGGGATGCCCGCAGAGCCTGGGGGACACGGCTGTGTCCTTGGATAGGGCAATGCCCGCTGGCATCCTGCTCCACAGAGGAATAACCCCGGCGGCAGTAGCACCTCTGCCTGGCTCGCAGCCAGCGGCTCTGGCTCTTGGTGCTTGTTGTGTTTCCATATACAGTAACCGGCCAGCTTCCCGCCTGGAGCCGCTGGAAAACCAGGATTCCCTGATTGAATCAAAGGAGGAGACTCCCAGGTCTGGATCAGAGCCTGGCCCTGGGAGCGTGGTCCGGCTCCAGGGGTACCCAGAGCACAGGGGGGTCCCTGCACTGTATTTGGCCTCAGAGTCCCTGCGAGCAGAGGGAGCTGTGAGTGATGGTTGCACAGCGGTGCTCCAGCTCACCCCCTCCAGCCTGAATCCATGGATCCCACCAGTGTGCAGCTGCATCTGGGAGCTGTGGGTCCCTCCTGCAGGCACATGAGAGGCTGCTGTGCCTCCTCCATAGGGTTGGGTGATGCCGAGGGTTCTCCATGGTTCCCGGTGGTTGGGTGTCTGTGGGTCTGCCCTGCAGTGGCTCAGCTCCTTTGCGCCCTCAGCAGTGTGGGTTTTACTGTCCCTTTGGGCTGTGGTGGTGACACAGACTATGGGATTGGGGCAGAGGGAGGGAACTGATACCCGACTCATGCAGGGAAGAGCCCGGAGCATGCCAGGAACCGGGAGCAGCCCCTTGGAATGGCAGGAACATGATCCCCTGCAGCACTGACACGGGTCTCTGTCCCCTTGGGTGCTGTCCTGCACGTCCTCTCCTGCAAAGGGACACTGTGGCATCCCCACTGGGTGCTGTGCCCAAGGGCTGGGTCCTTCTGTCTCTGAGCCCCTGCACTCACTGGAGCCGGGGACCAGGACGCCTCTGGCTGGGGAGGATGGGCTGCAGGAGGCAGCTGGTCCTCAAGGCAGGGGGAGGAAGGGATGCGACACATGGGGATCCCCTGTTTCGGGGAGTGGTGCAGGGGGGTGAAGGTGGGTTCCATCCATACCCGTCCCTGATCCACCAAGCTCCTGGTCCTGGAAGGATGGAGTGAACCCAATGCTGGAGCATCACCCGGGTGAGGTGTTCACATCCATCCCTTGGGAAGCAGAATCCAGGTTGGGAAAGCTGAGGGGGCCAAGATGGGAGAGAATCAAAAGGGGAATTAACATCTGGAGAGCTGCAAAAGGGGGGGGGGGGGAACCCAAATCCCTCAATTCTCAGCAAAAGAGTTTGGGGTTTTGGAGCAGTTTGGAAATCTTTGTATTTCCCTCCAGACCTTGGGCTCCTCCAGGTGGGTTTGGGTGCAGACCCATGGCTGAACCACAGACTTGATCTGGGTGTAAATCACCCGCAGAGGCTGCAGTTACCTCCACCAGTGTGAACTGTGCCGTGCTTCCGAGGAAAGCTCTGCTTAGGGACCACCAGCCAGAGCTGAATCGATGCTGGTCCAAATGGAAAATGAACTTAACCTTCCAGCTTTGGGGTGTCCAAGAAGAGCTCTTTCTGAGGTTATTTATGTTCAAGATGGAGGGGAAAAGGCCCTGTATAAGGCTCATGGATGTGCCGATGTCTCTGCCCGCATCCACGTCTCCGGCTGGCAGCTCCGCTCATGTTCTTGTGCTCCAGCCAACTTTTAATCAATGTAATTGGCTCCTCTTCTCGCACAGCACCATGTGCTGCAGCCCTGGTGACTGCCTGGTGCATGACACAGAGTCAGGTGCCTTCTAGAACCCGAGCCTGGCTTCCCTCGTGATGTGGTCACCTCCTTGAAGCTGCTGATAGGAGCCTCCTGCGGGGTCCTCGGTTATCTCCATGGAGCAGTTGTGGTAACTAACATGCTTGTTCCACCAGATCCCTGGCTTGGAACCCAGAGGCGGCTTGGAAGGAGAAGGGATGGTGAATGCCTCAGGCAGGGGCTGGGCAGGAGATGCTGCGGCTGGAGGAACAAACAGCCCAGCTCTGGTTGGAACCCATGTTCCTGGGATGAGCACCCAGATCCCGCCCGGCTTGGTGTGGGAGTAGGATGTGGGGGACATAGGAATGGCTTTAAGCTGCCGGATGGGAGACTGAGATGAGCTCTGAGGCAGAAGCTCTTCCCTGGGAGGGTGCTGAGGCGCTGGCACAGGGTGCCCAGAGAAGCTGTGGCTGCCCCATCCCTGGCAGTGCTCAAGGCCAGGTTGGACACAGGGGCTTGGAGCTGCTCCAGTGGAAGGTGTCCCTGCAATGGCAGTGGTTGGAGCTGGAGGAGCCTTAAGGTCCCTTTCGCTGTGTTTTTTCCCTGTTCCCACTCATTTTCCACCAATTGCACTCTCTGCTCCCATCACCTTTCCAAGCCCTTTCCCAGCCTCTCCGCTGCCTTTCGCTCCTGTCCCTGCGCAGCCCTTCCTTACCATCAATAACGCCGCTAATGACCCATTACCATCATTAACACCTTCAAGGGCTTCAGCAGCGCTGCCATCAACCGTGTTCCCTCCAGCCGCCCAACCACCCGGTTCTCTGCCTGCGCCTGGGTGCATTTTCCCAGCAGCTGCACTGACCAGATGTGATGTACAAGAGGCCACGCAGAGGGGTTTGCGTTGAACCAGCACATCCACAACATCAGCTCATGGATCAGCTCCCAGGCACCCGGGAACCCCTTTGAATTAGTTTAGACCTCGGGGTCCAAGTGTGAGGATGAGTTTTGTGGCCTCCCCCTTTCCAAAGGCAGAGCGAGGTGTTCCTGAAGCCACCTCTGAGAGGGTGCTTGTGCTGCCAACTGTTCTCCCCAGCAAGCATCTCCCCTTCCTGCTGTGCAGGGAAGAGCTGAGAGCCACAGGGAAGCTCCCTCGCTCTGCAGGGCTGGAGAGCTGCTTCTGCGGATGCTTCTGGTGCTTTCCTGGTCCATCCTGTTGCATCCTAAGGGCAGTTCCCTGCAGAAAGATATTCCAAAGGGTGAGGATCATCGAATCAACCAGGTTGGAAAAGACCTTTAAGATCATCCAGTCCAACTGTGCAGGAAGGTGAGCAGATGAATAAGCCCTTGGCTTGGCTGGGGAGTCCTTCCCCAGCATCGGGAGACGCAGTTGGTCTCTTCCCAACACCAGTCCCTTCTCCAGTGCAGAAGCTCCTCCAGTGCTTCACTGGGGCAGGACCAGACCCTGCACCACCTCCTTTGAGGTGTTCTGGTGCGTGCAGCGTTTGAACCTCCCGTTGTGATCGCTCCGCTCCTTTTTGAGCTCCATGGCCCAGAGGTGGTTCCTGCAGCGCTGCCATTATGGGGCTGCTCCTGAATCATCCCCAGGCAGCCAATGCTTCCAAAGCATCCGGCCCAGAGCTTCCCTTTGGTCCAGGCCGAGCTGTGAGCCCACATCCCCACCCAGCCCCTCAGTCTCTGCCAGTTCACCACCACCGTCATTATCCGTCCTGGTTGGGGTGACCCACTTCAGGCAGGATCTGTACATCGTGCCCTTGTTCTGTTGTTATTCCTTGGCTTTGCTGTTGTTCCTCCTTCCCTAGGAAAGCCCAGGAGTGACCGCTTGCGCTCTGCAGTCCTCGGCTCCAAGCTGTGGCATTCATTTTCCAGGAAAAGGAGTTCTCTCACCATAAACCCCTTGTGTACCCTTGGGGGCAAGTTCTCTGCTGCTGCCGAGCTGATGCAGCCAAGCACCACCCGCTCCTGCCTTCCTCTTTGAGATCTCCCCTTCATCCCAAGCATCATCACGGCCTCCTCACAGCTCTCCAGGGCTGTGCCATGGCATGCTCAAGGCTTGTGAAAAGTCAAGTTAAAATGTGGCAGCTTTGAGTGTGCTGTTTTCCTGCATCTTCCGGCGGGATGCTGCTGTGCTCTGCCTGAAATGAAGCCGGCTTGGTACCATCTCACCTGCTCTGCCCCTTTTCATGAGCACCAGTGTCCCCTTGTCAGCTGCCTGCGCCACCCAGGGTGCTGGCGTGGGCACCACAATGGTCCTGCTGCAGTGCCAGGGAGGCTTCCGCGTGCTCCAGAGCAGGAGATGGGATAAACCCCAGCACGATCCAGGGCAGGGACAGACACGGGTTTGTGTCCCTTTGGCCACACTGGGAACCTCTACCCGAGCTCAGTGCTCTGTTATCATCAGTGATGGGAACGCTCCGGCTGCCTCCCTGCCCCGCTCAGCCCAGCAGGAATTCCAGCGCCTCCAGATTGCTTCATTGCTTAGAAAACCTTTGCTTTTCCCCTGCTTCCCTTTCCTGACCATTTGCCAGCTGAGCCTCCACCCTCTCGCTTGTCCTCGCACGCTATAGAGACCGTGCACCATGGCAGAGGAGTCTCTGAGTTTGTTCTGCAGCCCCACAGATCCTGCCCACCTCCAGCAAGCCCTTGCGCTGGAGCTGAGCTCTGTGTCCTTCAGCCTGCAGCGAGGTGATGAGCTGCAGCACCCAGCGAGGAGAAGCCCCTGCCAGTTTGATGGAGCTGTTGGGCAAGCCTCCAGCCCAGCAGACCTCCAGCAGCTTGGCATTAGGGTGTAATTTGGGCTTCACATCTCCAGTCTCTGGTGCAGTGATGTGGTAATTGGATAAAGGGGTTGAATTGCCCACACTGACGTGTGCGGCTGCTCCTGCCATCCCTTGCCCCTGCAAGGAGGAAAAATGGGGCCAAATGATTCAATCCCTGCGTTGATGCTGTGCCAGCAGATGGAAGATGCTGCCTGCCCCATCCCTGGCAGTGCTCAAGGCCAGGTTGGACACAGGGGCTTGGAGCTGCTCCAGTGGAAGGTGTCCCTGCCCGTGGCAGGGGTTGGAGCTGGAGGAGCTTTAAGGTCCCTTCAACCCAAACCAGGCTGGGATTCTATGGCTTTCATAGCAAGGGGGTTGTTTCATCCCCTGCGTGCCAAGAGCTGCCAGGATGCTCCTTGCAAGGATGAAACAACGGTCCCAGCTTGCACCCAGCATCCCTGTGCTGGGAGCATGAATTCCTGAGCGCAGGCATAGCAGGAAGCTGATGTGCACCCAGGGATGGGCTGCTCCTTGCTCAGCTCCTCCTGCTGCCGGGCACCTTCCCAGGGCTGGGGCTGCTGCGAGGGGCACCTCCGGGGCTGCTGTGCTCTGTGCTCCTCCAGCTTTGGCTTTCTGATGGCCCACATGGGGTCTGGTGCCAGCACCTCCCTCCCTCCCTGCTGCGAGCCTGGCCTGGGTTAAAGCAGCAGTGCTCAAGTTCATGGGACCCATCCAGGCAGTTACAGCACCAGCACCAGCAGAGCCTGACCCGGCACTGATGTGCGCTGTGTTGAGCTCATCAGTGAGGCCATGGAGGGCATCACTCACCCGGCATAAACTTCAGCACGTGCATTAATCAGTGCAGGATGAGCCAGGAGATGCAGGTCATGAACCCCCCATGCAGGTATTTGCTGCTGACAGCGAGCAGGCAGCTGAGGGCAGAGGTGCTGGGCAGAGGCCTCTTCCTCTGCCTGGAGCACCCCATCTCGTGCTGGGTTTTGGTCCTCGGTGCAAACGTTTGCAGCATCCCTGCTGGGAAGTCTGCTCCTGGTGCCCACATGGACGCTTTCCATGAGGCCGGGGCAGCTCTTGGTCCATCCCTCGCCTCAGTCAGCTGCTGGCTCTCTGCAGTTCGACCATAACTGGTTTGTTGTGCTTTCTTACAGCGCTGACCGTCAGGTTCATCACCAGGAGATTCATTGGAGACTACGACCCAACCCTGGGTAGGTGAAGTCCTTCCTCTTGTTGCTGCTGCCACTTGTCAGCCTGGGGACGCTGATGCACCCAGCTCCTGGGGAAGCCAACGCCGCTCCCAAACTCACCGTGTTCAGTGGCTCTTGCAGCCCCTTTTCCTCCTCTGTTGGTTGTGTTAAGGCCAAAACCCGTTGGGGCGAGCCATCGGCATCACCAGGAAGCACCGTGTGCTTGGTCACCCTCAGCAGTTTGCTGGGAGGTGGCTTTAGGGCGAGGGAGGTACCTGAGCCTCGGGGCAGTGGGAAGTGCCTTCCTGTCCTCTGGGTTTGCGTTTGGGTTTGAGCTTTTGGGGTACTGAAGCCACATCCCTGCTGAATGTCCCCGGAGCCCCTGCTCAGGGCTGTGCGGCCTCCTGCCAAATCCTGCTGCCACCCACCAGCGTGGGAACTGGGGAATTCTCTGTTCTAACCCAGCTGCTTCCCAGGGAGCCTGAGGGACGGCCTTGGTTTGAAGCACACCACCGTTGCCCTGTGTGTCTGCTCCGTCCCCTCCTCACTTGATGCTATGAGCGATGCTCTTCCCTGGAGCAGAGTTTGCTCTTCCTTTCTGCCTCCTATTGTGCTCACTCCATGTGATGTGATGCACCACAGAGCCCACATGTGCATGTTCCTGGTGCTTCTCGTGTCAGAGGAGAGGGAAGGTGCCTGTTTAGCCCATAGCAGCCACACGGGTTCCTGCCCTATCGTGCCTGGCACACGAGCCCCGTGTGACCGGGCTGCTCCATCTGCCCGAGCAGTGTCCTGTGAGCATGTGGTTGCCAAGCAGTGCTGGTGCTTTCATTGCTGATGATGTTAGTGAAGCTCGAAGGGGTTTTGTGCTCCAGAGCTGCCCAGATGCCACCAACAGCCACTTTCATTGCTTGGTTACAAAGGAGCCGCAGCTTCAGAGCAGGAGCTCAGTGCTGGATGGGCAAAGGGCTGGTGAGGAGCATGAGTCCTTCATGGAGAGGGGCTTTGGGCAAGGGATGGAGGGACAGGACAAGGGGAATGGCTTTAAGCTGCCAGAGGGGAGACTGAGATGAGCTCTGAGGCAGAAGCTCTTCCCTGGGAGGGTGCTGAGGCGCTGGCACAGGGTGCCCAGAGAAGCTGTGGCTGCCCCATCCCTGGCAGTGCTCAAGGCCAGGTTGGACACAGGGGCTTGGAGCTGCTCCAGTGGAAGGGGTCCCTGCGCGTGGCAGGGGTTGGAGCTGGAGGAGCTTTAAGGTCCCTTCAACGCAAACCAGGGTGGGACTGTGGGATTCTGTGCAAACAAGCCGCGCTTCTCACCTCTCCTGCTGATCTCTCCCCTTGCAGGAGCATCACTCCATGACCCCTTTCTGCTCCAACACTTGGGACACTGTAAACCTTTTATTTCCAGCAAGGCAAAATCCAGCGTGGTGCTGGCTGGGGCTCTGTACCCATCAGAGTTGCTGAGCTCAGTGCCATGGGCACAGGGTGGCCCTTCCCAGGCATGGGGGCAGGCTGAGGACCAGCTCAAGATGCGCCCTCAGAACAGAGGCCACACGGGCTGTAGGTTGCAGCAGTGAAAACCAACTTCTGCAGCACAGCACAGAGGGCACCCAGGTTGTCATTTCCTACCCGGGGCTCCTCTCACACAGGCTTCTCTCTGTGTCCTGCTCCAGAGATGATTTACAGACACGTGGCTGTCATCGATGGGGAGATGGTGCACTTCGAGATCCTCGATACCGCGGGACAGGTGAGCTGCTGCTCTGCACAGCTTTAGTCTGCTGCAGCCAAATGTGGCTGCCCCATCCTTGGCAGTGTTCAGGGCCAGGCTGGATGGGGCTTGGAGCAAGCTGCTCCAGTGGAAGGGTCCCTGCCCATGGATGAGCTTTAAGGTCCCTTCCAACATAAACCAGGCTGTGGTTCTATGATTCTATGTGTTTAGCTTGGAAAAAGGATGTTTGGAGAATTTCTGTGTCTCTAGCATCAATCACAGTGTGTCTTCAGGTGAAAGTTTCCCTATTCCCATTGCTGGTTGAAGGAGACACCAAGCACTGGGATGGCAGCAGGGGAGAGCCCTGTGCTGGCTTCCCATGTAGCAGCATCCCTGCCTCTGGGTACCCTCTCCCTTTCCCATATCAGGATGGGGCTGATCACTGCCTCCATCTTCCACTTTGCTCCCCACATCAGATCCCCGCCCTACCTTGCTCTGCACATCGCTGCTGTGTGCAAGCCCATGGCCAGAAGCCTTCAGGACGGTGGTGATGACCCCATGGAAGGTTTCTGGGTTCCATCCAGCAGTGTTGGTACTGGGAGGTGTTTGGTGTTGAGAGGAGCTTGTGTGCCCGGCAGGAGGAGGACTCACTGCAGATAGAGGAGAAGATCAAGTGGGGCGATGGCTTCGCCGTGGTCTACTCCGTGACGGACAGATGCAGCTTCGACGAGGTGATGCGCCTCTGCTTCCTCATCAACCACATCCACTCGAGCCCCCGGCGCAGCAGCGCGAGCGAGCAGCCGCCCATCGTCATCGTGGCCAACAAGAAGGACCTGCAGTTCGACCGGATGGTGTCCACCGAGGACGGCGAGAACCTCTCCAAAGCCTTGAAGCTGCCTTTCTACGAGATCTCCACCCGGGACAGCTACGAGGAGCCCGTGGCCGTGTTCAACGCCCTCTACCAGGAGCTCATGAGACAGGGGCATTTCTCCCCGGGCTCCTTCAAGAGGAGGACGGTGTCGAAGCTGATGGAGAAGATCCCAAAGATGCAGGCCAGCTCCACCTCGCACTCAGCGGGACGGAGCCTCAGCTTTAACTCCTTCAGGGACTACATCCCCGAGTGAGCCGAGGTGCAGACAGAGGGACAGGTCTTATCCTGCCGCTTCAGCCCCAGGGCCGAGGGGCAGCTCATGGGGCTGTGCTGGCTCCAGGAGGGAAGGGTAAAGATGGGGAGGGTGGGATCGGGGTTCAGTAGCCTTTGGAAGCCTGTTTGCACAGGCAGGCTTTGTGCCAGCAGGGACAATGTTCTTTCCCCCATCTTTGGTCCCCCTTCCTCCTCCTGCCTGCCTGAAGTCAGCAGTGAAGGTGGTTTGTGGTGGCTTCAGTGGTGTTGGGTCAACCTCCGGAGGCTCAGCAGTGCTTCAGCAGGGGTCAGACCCTGCACGGACACATCTCGGTGGGTTTCCCCTCTCCCCTGACTAATCTGGGTCTGTTTGTGCCCTGGAGCGTCACCCAGGACACTGCGGTGACCTCAGGGTGGCTCCAGCTCCAGGGCAGCCATCCCTGTCCTGGGAAACATGGATGTTGTGGTGGCAAAGATCCCCCGGATGCTCAAAACCTTTCCCGTGCCGGGGGATGGTCACTGCCCGCATCCACCCTCCATGCCCGGACCCACTGCACTGGTCAGCGATGCCTGGGGGAAGCCACGTCCCCGTGGTCCCCACAAGGAGCCCATTCACCATCTGCAGCCACCAGAATCCATCTGTCCAAGCCCAGCACTATATTTCCATCGCCCTTCTCCCTTGGGCTGTGACCTGAAGCCACTGCAGAGGGGCAGAACCCCCATCCCCCTGCCTACGGAGGAGCTTCGCCATCCCCACTGCCCATGGGCTGTCACCAAGGGCATGTTTAAAAGCAAACCAGGGATCTGGGGGGGAAGAGCCTCTTCCTCCCTGGCTGGTCTGGAAACGCAGTTATCAACGTTTCAGGCTCCTTCACTGACCCTGTAAGTGCAGTCCCAGCAAAGAGCAGGTGCTGCTGCTCCATCTCCAGCTGGAGCCACCACATCCCTGGTGCTTTGCCTGGTGCTGCCTTGGAGCCTGCCCCTGTTTTCCATCTCCACCTCACCCGGGCAGCCCGCCTGTGAGGGGGGGCACATGGAACACACTGGATTGCTGATGCACATTGGAACCTTAGGCTGGGATCACGCTTCTGCATCCGAGAGGAACAGTGTTCCCAGGGCAGCTTCTCCTGTTCCTGCCTTTGCCCTGCACCTCTCTGTGGTGTGAGCAAGCCCACTGGTGGCAATTTGCACCATGGATGCAGGGAGCTGAAAATGATGCTCCATGCAGGGACCCCCTGTTCTGCTTAATTGCCCCATTCCCACATGGAAAACCAGCTTGGGCTGGGAATTTGTCTCTGCCCATAGCTGGGGCAGTAAAGGTGGAAGGAGCAGGGCTTGCAGACAGCAGCATCTTCTCCCTGCAGCATCCTTTCTCTCCCTCCATCCCCTCCGATGCTGAGCGCTGCCATGCAGGTGCATGTGCTGGATGACCTGTGGGGTTGCGCTGTGTCCCCCCGTAGTGACATCTCACACCCTCTGCTGCTGCTCCTGTGACAATAAAAGCCATGTTGGCAACTGCCAGCGATGCCTCGAGCCTGACAGTGCGGGGTGGGGGGGTTTACTGTGCTCTGTCCCTTTGGGGGCAACTGTTAAGGGTGCAGGGAGGGGAAATGCTACCTTTATATTAGCACTGGGCACCTCTGTTGTCATCTCTCTGTCTCCTATGGAGCCAGGCTGAGAGCTGGGCTGGGGCAGCCTGGAGAAGAGAAGGCTCCTGAAGGGGAGACCTTAGAGCAGCTCCAGTGCCTGAAGGGACTGCAGGAAACCTGGAGAGGGGCTTTGGACAAGGGATGTAGGGACAGGACAGGGGAATGGCTTTAACCTGCCCGAGGGGAGACTGAGATGAGCTCTGAGGCAGAAGCTCTTCCCTGGGAGGGTGCTGAGGCGCTGGCACAGGGTGCCCAGAGAAGCTGTGGCTGCCCCATCCCTGGCGGTGCTCAAGGCCAGGTTGGACACAGGGGCTTGGAGCTGCTCCAGTGGAAGGTGTCCCTGCCCATGGCAGGGGTTGGGGCTGGAGGAGCTGTAAGGTCCCTTCCAACACAAACCAGGCTGGGGTTCTGCTTTGAGTAGTTTATACCAAGCAACACAGGTTTGTGCATGCCCAGCCCTGCACTGAGCTGGAGCTCCAGGCAGCAAGGAAATCCAGCGCCTTGGACAAGCCTTGGGGACATCAGGGATTTAAGCAATATCCTTGAAACACCCAAAACCTCAGTGGCTTGGCAGAGGGCTGGAGCAGACATTCAGCATCCCGATGGGGTTTAATCCTCTTGAGCCAGGCTGTTATCACAGCCCCACGCTGCTGGGTTTGGGGTCAGAGGCTCTGGCTGCCAAAGCCCAACCTGAGCCCTGCAGCAGCGTTCAGCTCACTTGGAGATGCCATGAAGCCCTGAAATGAACCCAGGTGAGAGCCCAGCCCAGCCCTGGCTTCCCCTTGGTCAGATCCCTGACGATTCAGACTCCCAAACTGTGCTCTTGTGGCGAGCAAACCAGCAGCCGCAGCACCTCCCACTGCTGGCGCTCAGGGGTTTAATTAGGGCGCTGGGAAGGAGCAGCTCTAAATTGGTCCCTTGGCCTGACCCCTCGACTGGGTTCATTTCACCCCGCGGGAGGGATGTGGTGATGTGAATGGAAGTGGGATTTAATGGAACCCTTGGGGAGAAAACCCTTGGCGCGACACAGGCAGCCCCAGGACACGTCTCTGGGAGCTGCGAGAGGGGAAGGGGGGCCCGTGTGACTGCAGAGCAGGGAGGGGAGGTGGGATACGCGGCTCCCCACGCTGGGATGCTCCAGGGGAAGCCCCAGGCACACACCTCAGCTTCACCAACTGCTGAGAAGCGGAGGAGGCGCCTGGTGCTGGGGCAGGCAGTGAGGGAGATGAGGATGGTTTGTGTTGGATGGACCGTAGAGCTCCTCCAGCTCCAGCCCCTGCCACGGGCAGGGACCGCTTCCACCAGAGCAGCTTGCTCCAAGCCCGTGTCCAGCCTGGCCTGGAACACGATGGACGGGAGCGGAGCAGCCTGGGCACATCCCGGCGCAGCATCCTCCCCTCTCCGGGTCCCTGGGAGCAGCGCGGCGCCGCGGGGATCCCTGTCCCGAGCTCGCCCCGGCGCTGGGTTTATCCCACAGGGAACGCAGGGAGGTTTCCCAGCAGGAGCTCCGTGCGGCCGCGGCTGCTTCCCGGCGCAGCCCCTGGCGGGGCCAGGAGGCACCTTGGCTCTCGCTCGCTGCTGGGCTCAGCCAGGAACGTCTTTGGGATGGGGCTCAGCTGCATCCAGAGAGGCCGAGGCGGGGCTCAGGCTGCTCAGCGCTCATCGCTGACCGCTGGGAGCCCGCGATGGCTCTCCCGGGGAGTTTCCCCACTCCCGTATAAATCTTGGTCCTCAGGGGTGGGAAGGATTTGGTGGGGAGGGTCACGGGGGGGTTTTCTCTGTAGGTGCCCTTGGGGGTGATGAATGGGGGGACACCCCCATGAATCCCAAGTGCTTGTGGTGGGCGCTCTGCAGGGCTCTCGCAGAGGATGAGGAGGACCAAAAAGAGGAAGAATGAGGACAAGAGGAGGAAGAAGAAGAGGAATGTCTCTGCCTTCCGTGTCGCTTTGGAGGCTCAGTGAGGTGGGTTAAAGCCAGGTCCCTGAAGAGAAAGTGCTCAGACCTCTGTCCTTGGGTGTCTTGCAGCCCCTTGGAGGTGTTTGGTTCTGGGGGGCTGCAGCCTTCCCCTGTCTGAGAAGAGCAATGCCACTAAGATAACATTTGAGTGGGTTTTGGGGTGGAAGCCGGGGGTGTGTGGTTTGGTTTGCCCTGGAGACCTCTAATAACCCCTCACCCTTATGGAGGACCAGGCTTCAGGGCTGCTTAATGCCCCATGCAGGAAGGAGAGATTGATGGAGCGGGGTGTCCTGTACTGATCCTCTGGACCAATGCTCCTGCGTGTGGATGGAAATGCCACCCCTCTGGGCACATGTGGGTGCCCAGGAGGTTGTACTGCATCCAGGGCCATCAGTACTTCGATGTCTGGGCTGTGGTGGCTCAGCCCCATGGGGAGAAGCTGGAGAGTTTTGGTCTCCTCATCCCAAAGGCATCTCCAGGGCAGTGATTTAATTTGGCAGCGGTGCAGGCTGCAAATGTGCTTGCCAGATTGCTGGGAAGCTTGGAAGAGACAAGTGAGCCAGAAACATCCTCTCCCCTCAGCTCCCTGGCCTGCTGCTCACCACCAGCAGCTCCCTGGCATGCCAAGTCTCCTTGTTATCCCCCCTTAACCCTGTCTGCACACGCCTGTGCTGGAAAAGCCAGAGGAGGGGTGATGTGTGGGCTGAGATTGGTGCCTATGGCTTTAGCTTCCACTTGGGTTGAGCCCTCCTGAGTGATAAGGGGCAGGAGCTCTTTGCACTGATGCGCGAGTCCTCTTGGTACCTGCTGCTCCGCTTATATACCCTATGCGGTTTTGGGGATCGTCCTTACAAATTAAGGCCACTGCAGGGCTGGGACTCGACTCCAGCAGCCAAAGCCTTGCTCAGAAAGATAAACCTGTGCTTTGATGGGGATGATAAAGCTGGATTCAGCAGGAGATGGGATCACCTCTTCGCAAGGTGCACAGAGGAAGCCTGAGAGGTGGGGTGGAGCTGCCTCCTCTTTGCAGCTGCAGCCTTTATCATCAGTCTTGTGCCTTTGTTTGTGTGTATGTATGTAAAATAGAGGGTGAGGGCTTTTCCTGGAGGAGCAGTGTGTGGATCTGGCTTCACTGCAGCCCCACACCGGTTGGGGGGTGATGGGGAAAGCAGAGCTGCTGGAAGCATCTTCCAGGCAGGTCCTGCTTTTAGGCACCCAAACCAAGCGCAGCCTCTCCCCTAAACCAAAGCTATTCACTAAGCTCAGAGCAGAGAAACGGAGCTTGTCTGGGCGATGCAATGCTTTCTTGTGCTAAGGTGCCCCTGTTGGGTGCCTGGGGGCTGCTGGGTCTGGGGGTGCCAGAGGGCAAGAGCCCGATCCAGGTGGTTTTCCTTAGCACAGCAGCTCCTCCATCATCAGTTTCAGGGCAGCCTCATGCAGTGAGTGGTGGCTCACGGGCTCCGTCCCTGTCACCTCCTCACCCCCTCGGTGTTCCCTAAATGTCAGGGTTTGCCTGGGGTGAAAGCAGGGACAAAGGGGGCTGTTTCCTGGTGCAGGGGACACGATGGGGTTGGGAAGGGACAATGCCTGAGCAGCTCTTTCCAACCACTGTTGCTATTTCTGTGCCCATGTTTTCAGTGCAAGTCCTGCTGCTCATTTATGGCTGTTATAAATAGCTGTGGAGTTGCCTGGGAGTTCATGGAAATTCGGGAATGCTTCAGGGGGAATCTGGGGCTGAGATCTAGGGGGTTTGCAGCTACAGCCCCCTTCTTTCTTGCTTGCTTTTAAGCTATTCAATAGCTTAGCGCTAACAAGGAGCACCAGGCTCTACAAAGCAGTTTTAGCACAGCCAAAGGCTTTTGCTGGCCCTGAAAGGAAAAGCTGGGAATGGCACCGGGGAGAAAAGCAGGAGGAAGACCCCCTCCCCAGCCCAGCAGCTGCCTTGTTCCTGGGTTCCATTTTTAAGGCATCACCTCCAGGTCAGGCAACAGCAGATGGACCACGGGCAGGTACCACAGTGGAGGTGAGGGCAGGAGGAGGGTACATAGGATAACAGAGTGGTTTGGGTTGGAAGGGACCTTAAAGCTCCTCCAGTCCCAACCCCTGCCATGGGAAGGGACACCTTCCACTGGAGCAGCTCCAAGCCCCTGTGTCCAACCTGGCCTTGAGCACTGCCAGGGATGGGGCAGCCACAGCTTCTCTGGCATCCCTGCGGTCAGGCTCTGGGTGCTCTGCTTTGGCTCACACTGTATCTCCTGGCCTGTGCATACAGTGGGGTTTGGGTGCAGGCTTTTAAGGCAACATAGGATCCATCCCCACAGCAAGAGCTTGGCCAGAGCCTGGGGGATGAGGC
The DNA here is from genome assembly GCA_028858755.1 of Ara ararauna. NCBI lineage: Eukaryota > Metazoa > Chordata > Aves > Psittaciformes > Psittacidae > Ara > Ara ararauna. The sequence continues at coordinate 92,238,898 of CM054380.1, read as the reverse complement.
TGCTCCCTCAGGGAAGACCACGGAGAGACGCCAAGTCCTGGAGGCTCTTTGCTGCTCCAAGAGTTTCCTTTGTTCTGGGCCAAGCACACATCTTTTTTCTTTTGCTTTCTCTGTTCTCCTTTCTCTCTTTCTAATGATAATATTGAAACCCATCCAAACCGGGCTCCCCAGTGCAGCCTGGCCACACCACTGGGGAGCTCTGGCTGCCCTCACTGGGGCTTGGAGGCTGTAGGAAAACACTGATGCTGAGGACTGGTCCTCCCCGAGGGCAGCCCCTGCTCCTCACCTCACGCGCATGGAGGATCCCCGTGGATGCTGGTGCTCTGCTTTTCCAGGCAGCCTGAAAGGTAAGGGCAGGGTTTGTTTTCAACGGATGTGGTATGTGTTGTGCAGGGCATAATGCAAAGGCAGCTGCTCCTGCGGGCTGCGCATCCTAAATCCCAGTGGGAATAAGCCTTACTCCCCATTTTCTGGGTGTTTTGCCGCAGTTTTGACTCCTGAACTCTGCTTATTGATGCTGGTGGGTTGAATGTATTCCCAGGCACCCACCGCATCCCTTCCAAGGCACCAGCAGCCCATGGGAGCTGCATCCACCTACCCGAGCCAAAGCCCTTTGGAGGTGGCTTGGGCTTTCCCATGGGATGTAAAATGGGAGCCTCGGGGTCTTTTCAGGGCTGCGAAGTCAGGAAGGGGGCAAAGATTCCCTGTTTGGCAGCGGAGGAGGCTTAGGGCTGTAATAAACCCTCAGCAAGCAGAGCGGGTGTGGGCTTGCCTGGAACCCCGTGAGCCACCCGAAATGTGTTTTCCTGCTGCGGCTGGTCAAGGAGAGGTGGTTTTCCTTGGCAGCGGGAGGAGGATGAGGTGGGGCTTTGAGCTGTTCATGGGAGCAGGGTCGTGCTGTGATTTGGGATGGGCAGGAACATTGGCAACACCATTCCTCCCCCCCAAAGCAGAGGAGTTTTGGGAGGGCCAGGAAGGGGGCTCAGCCCAAATCCCCCAGTGCCTGTTTGCGGAGCTGGTGAAGGCCATTTCTTGACTTGCTGGGATCTCCAGCAGGATTTTCCCTGCGGCAAGGAAGATTTGAGCTGCTTTTAAAGAAAAGCTTGTAGAAAATCCCACTGTTTCCCTGGGATCCCACCCGGGAATTCCGGCCCCCTCCCCCCCAGCCCCTGCATCAGCAACCACCGCACTCCCCATCCCTGGGTTCTCTAATCCCATCCTGGAGCGGGTCACAGCCCCTCTGCCGTCCCGTGGATGTGATTTAACGTGTGCCATGTGACAGAGCTTTGCCTTGAGCTTCTGCTGCTGCCAAATAACCCCCTCGGTCGCCCCTGGCCTCTTCTGGGTGAGGAATGGGGAATTGCTGAGCCCTGAGCAGCTCTCGTGGGTTCCTGGGGCTGCTGCCACATCCTCTTCTCTACCCTGGACAGGAGGATTAAACCCCCCCACGCAACGAGGACCACAGCCCCATCCCACAGATCGCTCTGCTCTCTACCCCGTCTCCACGTGTTTTTAGCCGAACCGTGCTCTCCATGGGGCAGATGGGTTTATAAACCTTGGAAGAAGGCAAATGCCTCACTGCTGACTCGGTATTTCAGGTTTACGTTGCGGCTGAACAGCTCTGAGTCCCCAGAGGGTTTTATGAACTTCCACTTGTTGCCTTCCTGCAGGCTGTGGGGTGTGGGGGCAGTGCGGGTCCCCCAGCCCTGCCCAGGACTTCCCTGCTGGAAGAAGCATCCTTCTTCCTTCTCTTAGAATGATTTCCCCTTCACTTTAACTACTTTTAAATGAGCCTGACAGCTTTTTTGGGAGGATCCCATGAGAATCGCGACCTCTTTCTTAAGCACCTCACACCCGGCGCTGTCTCCGTCCCCTGGAGCTTTGCCATAATCCCTCCTAACCTGGCAGTTTGAGGGAGCCTTTTCCCAGGTGGTCGCCATCCCGGTTTGGACAGACATTGTCCTCTGCATCTCGTCTCCAAGCTTGCAGTAAAGCCTCCTCCTTCCTCCTTATCCCAGATCCAGCCTTTTCTCCCTGCCCAGGAAAGCCTGCCCGTGGCTGGGAGATGATCATCCCAATACGATCAACCCATTTTCCCCTTCATTTCATACTGGATATTGCCCCAGCCAAGATCACAAATTAATCCTGCGGGAAAGGCCCCTCCAGGGGCTTACTTGGGCTGCGGACAAGGATTTTCCCTGTGGATTTGGCTGTCCTGAGACCTTCCCAAAGAGCAGCATCCCCAGGGTGAGTCGTGGTTTTGTCTTTGGCCTCAGGGCTTGGGGGTGTCGGGGTTTTACCTGGTGGAGGATGGGGAAACTCTTGGAAATCCCAGTTTGGGATTTGGCAGCCAACAGGTTGTAATATTCCATGTAAAGTCCAGGTCTTCCCTGGCCACCCACCGGCAGGGGGAGGGCTGATGGGATGAGCGCGAGGGACACGGCAAAGTGGATGGAAATCACAGACTTCCAGTGTTTTCTGCGCTGGTGGGGACTGAAACAGCCCCAGGCAGCTGCCTGCCTCTGCAAGGCTGCTCTGCTTTGGGTGCAAGCAGCACCCTGTCCTGCAGCACCCACTTCTGCAGCCCTGGAGGTGACGGGGGGGGGGGGGGGGGGGGGGCAGCTCATTTGGGGGGAGAAAACCCCACAGATGTGATAGTGATAACAATTAGAGCGCAGCGCAGAGCAGGGAGCCCGGGTGCTGCCTCTTCTGTGTGGGTTCTCAGGTGTGCAGGAAGGGCTCAGCTGCAGCCGCCTCAGTAACTTGGCAAAGAATCCCTTGGGAGCTATTCCCCTATAAACGAATGCTTCTGCACGGGATATTTTTTGTGTCCTGCCCGTTTCCCACATCAGTGTTTGGGGTCCTGCGGCCCGCAGGGAGGGAGGGAGCGCCCCGGGTCCCGTCTTGGGTAACGCTCCTGGGTCAGTTTGGATCAAGTTGCCTCGGGGAAGGTGTCTGACGCGGCCAGGAGGAAAAGCTGCCCTGGGAGAGAGGAGAGGAACCTAACAGCGGGAAAACAGCCGGAGCAGGAGCGCTCAGCCGCCGAGGGGCACTGGGGGGCTCCTGAAGCATCTTTGGTCTGCACTGAGGTAAAGGAAAAGCGGCTCCTTCGCTGGGAGATGGGGCTGTGCGATGGGCGTTGGGCTGAGCCGGGGGAGGAAGGACCCGGCCCTGAAAGGCAGGGAAGTAGTAGGGAAAGCAGCAGCGGTTGGGTCTGCTGGGATGCAGGAGGGGGCAGCAGGGTGGGATGCAGAAGGCATCCCACCTTGTCCGTGCCATCACCGTGGTGGTCCCCAGCTCGGGCTGGAGCACTGGGTGCTTGTTCCTTTGAGGGAGGGTTGTGCCATGGGTATCTTTTCTCCCTGCTCTGTCCATCATAGAATCTGGTTTGAGTTGGCAGGGACATAAAGCTCCTCCAGTTCCAACCCCCCTGCCACGGGCAGGGGCACATTCCACTAGAGCAGCTTGCTCCAAGCCCCATCCAACCTGGCCTTGAGCACTGCCAGGGATGGAGCATCAAATACCAAATCAGGTGAGATGGAAGGAGGCTGGTGTTGCATCCCCCTCTTTCTCCAACCACCCCTGCAGTCCGTCTCCTGCACCCCCCCAGCTATTTACTGCTTCTTTTCACACCAAGAGGCAAAGCCAACCCCCAAAGGTCCATGGAGGTGCGAGCGCTGCTGTGTCTCCCCTCCACTGCTGTCCCAGGCTCTCTGCCACCCGTGTTCTCCTCCTGCTCCCCACTGGCATCGCTGAGCGGATGCTGCTGATCATGCCAAGGGGTTGAGCTGACACCAACACCGGGTCTTGTGCTCAAGCTGCATCCACAGCCAGCACGGAGCCTAGCAGCAGGGTTTGCTGCTCAGCAGAGCACACAGGGGGGCTGCAGAAAGAGTTTGTCCACCTTTAGATTGCTGCAAAGGGAGAAGAGTTGGGGCTTCGTTTTTTTTCTCTTTAAACATTCATTTGGAGCAAAAAAGAGGTTTTGGTGCAACCCAAGGGGGTTTCTCTCTTGTGCCGCCGCAGGAGCGGAGCGGAAGAGGACCCGGAGCATCCCCTGTGACCGCGCCATGCCGCCCTCCCGCCCCACTGGCCAGATGCCCGAAGCCACTTGGACGCTGGGCTTCAGGGAGATGACGGAGCCCTGGAAAGGCACCGCGGGCTGCCTCGGCGTCGCCGTGTTCTTCGCCATGACCATCGGCATCATCTCGTGGCAGGCGCTGGAGCAGCCGCCGGAGGAGTGGGTGCTGCGGGGCCGGCGGGGCGGGCTGCTCTGGGAGCGCCGGCGCGGGGCCCTGCTGCTGCGGGCGCTGCCCGCGGGCCGCGCGGTGGCCGCGGTGGCGGTGGGAGGGGTGCCGGCCGCGGAGCCCCCGCCGCCCCGTGACCGCTGCTGGCACGATGGTGGCCAGTTCTGCTACGCATGGGAGGAGGATGCTGAGCTCCGGCTGTCCCTCGAGCCCCCTCCGGCCCCCAGCACCGAGTGCTACAGCGTCCGCTGGACCCCGCTGCGCCCCAGTGTGATGCTGAAGGTAATGGAGACCTCGGAGCAGCTTCCAGTGTCTGAAGGGGGCTACAGGGATGCTGGAGAGGGGCTCCTCATCAGGGACTGCAGTGATCGGACAAAGGGGAATGGGTTCAGACTGAAACAGGGGAAGTTCAGGTGAGATATAAGGAAGTTCTTCCCTGTGAGGGTGCTGCGGCACTGGCACAGGGTACCCAGAGAAGTGGTAAATGCTCCATCACCGGCAGTGTTCAAGGCCAGGCTGGACAGAGCCTTGGGTGACATGGTCCAGTGTGAGGTGTCCCTGCCCATGGCAGGGGGTTGGAACTGGATGAGCTTAAGGACCTTTCCAACCCAAACCAGACTGTCATTCTGTGACCCGTGTGCTGCTCTGAACTGTGCCCTTTGGGGTAAAGTGAGCCAAAATGCAGAGGAACTGCCCCGAGCACCTCATTTCCCACCGTGGTTGGGGCTCCCCATCTTCCAACCCTGGATGATTCTGGGGGGGGAAAGCATTTTGGAAGCCTCATGCCTTGCTGCTGAGCTCCCAGATCTCTGAGGAGCCGCTGCCTCCCAGTGCTGTGTTGGCAACCCCAGGGTGGGAGATCCGTGTTTATAGAGACTGAATAAACACCACTGAGGATCACAATGCTGGCGAGGAACACGAGGAGCGCGGGGAGGTCGCCTCCAACCGCAGCACAATGTGGCTGCTGCAGATATTTATGGGGCTGCTTCTTTGCTTCTATCCTGCCCAGCTTTGTCACCCAGTTAAAGAAAAGCAGATGCCAAGAACGAGCTTTGGGGAGGGGAAGCACCGGATGGAGGTGTCCTGTTGTGGGGAGCCCTCGGGACCAGTGCGGGAGCAGATGGGATCCTGTGGGGATGGGGAATTTTATCCCTTTAGCTGTAAATCGCCTGTTGGTGTTTGGAGCTGGGGAGGGTGCTGCCTGAACACAACTGCAGTGGTGGGGCTGGGTTTCCTCTGCTGCCATCACTTCGGGGTGCTGGAGAGGATGAGCAAGGGAGAACTGGGCTTTCTCCCACTTCTTATGGAACCCAACCCCCAGACCACTGGACAACACGATGCCGTGAAACGTAAGAGTTAAGAAGGGCCCTTTTCCCCCTCCCTTTCCCAGCCTGGGTAACCTGCTCAGCTGACACCCGGTACTGCTATTCCGAGCCTCCCGGCTTTCCACTTTAATAATTCACATCTCTCCTCACCCCTTGGTGAGACTCAACCTCCTGCTGCCCCCACGGCAGAGCCGAGCTCGGGGGCTCCAGGTTGGGGTGAATGAACACGGGCTGTGTTGAGCTGGGTCCTTCTCTGCCCGCCCCAGCCCCCCTCTGCGTTCCCAAATCCCTATGGGAAGTCACTCATGCCGAGTCCTGCTGATCCCGGCTCTGGCAGAAAGAGGGCAGCTTTGAAGGCTTAGAAGTGAAAACTGATGGTTCCTAAAAGGAGACGGGTTAAGGATTGGGATGTCACTGGGACCAGGGCTCTTGGGGATGGCTCCTTGCTCTGCCCTGTCAGCCCTATGCGAAGTGCTCCAAATACCCCTACTGATGTAGCCTCACTGAGGGAATATACTCATTCTTAGTGCCATTATATTCCTATAATACCAGGGAAGTACTTCTTGTTACCAGCGCAAAGGGAAGAGGGAGGCTTTGCCTTGGGAGAGAGCAGAAAACCCACAAGGTACCCCACAGGGACACTGCGGTGCTATAGAGGTGAATGGCAGCGGTTGGAACTGGATGAGCTTTAAGGTTCCTCCTATCCCAAACCGCGCTGTGATTCCATGAATTTCAGTGTTATTTTTGTGCCTGGAAGTGCAGCTCTTGTGGAGAAAAACTTCACCCCAGGGGTGTTCTACCGTGAGCACCCACCGCTTCTTGTGTAAAACACCTAAATCCCATGGACTTGGGATTTTTCTTCCTGGGAAAAGCCCCATCTCACAACTGCTCTGACAGCACTGGAATAACTTGAAGGGGTTTTGCCTCTCAAATGCAACTATTCCCATGTTCATCCTCACCCCGAGGTGCTTCTCACCCCCTGATGACTCTCTCTTGGCTGCAGGATTGCTTCTCCATGGCCAACATCTCCTGGTACGGAGGGGTGAGCATCCGTGCCCAGCGCTGGCCACTCAATGGAGCCGAAAGCCACACGCAGCCCTTCGTCAGCGGGGGCTTCAGCAAGAATCCCATGGGATATGGACCAGTTCTGGAGAGATACTTCTTGGGCTCAACAGGTAACTGCTTCCTTCCCCATCCGGCCTCCTGTTCCTTCAATCCCTGTGGTTTTCCATCCTCTCCTCATCTGTAAAGCAACTGGTTTAACAGCAGGATCGATGCCTCAGAGGTTAAACTATCCTCCCAATGTAATGACAACCGGCAGCGGGACACAATGGATGGATCCCACACTGCCTCATCCCTGTGGAAAAGGCCATGGTACTAAACCTGAGTGCCTGAGAGGATGGGGTTGGCCCAGCTCACCCCAGGGGAGTCCCTGCTCTTGGTGTGTCATCAGTTTTAGGATCTGTTTCAGCAGAGATCTGTGCCCATTGCCACCTCCTCCAGCTCCACTTGAGTGGCTTCATCCTGAGCTCCCAGGTCCCTCACCCTGCTGTGGGATGCTGGATGAGAGCTCAGTGGCTGTTGTCATTTTTGGGTGGATATTTGGATTATGCTGCAGCACTTCAGACGTTGCCCCTAATTAATCAATTGGTCTGCGACTGTCCTGCAGTGATGAAGCTGAAGCCGCTGCCCAAGCTGAATGCAGAGCAAAAAGGCAGGAAATGGAGCAAATCCAGCCCTCGAAACGCATTTTGGTTTAAAGGGAATAGCGGGAATGGAGAGCAGGGATTTGCCTACGTGGCTGGGATCAGCTCAGGAGGTCTTGGTACCAGTTAGGCTCTGCCCTGTACATCCCCATCCCTGTGACCACCAGCGCAAGGACCGAGGCAGGGCAGGCACCCTCTGAGGCACCGCCTTGCTCTTCCCTCCCCAAGGCGTGACGGTGACGGTGCCTCCCGACGTGCCCGTGTTCCTCTCGCTGGAGAGCAACCGGCATTTCTGCCTGGCGTCCCCGGTGGGGAGAGCTGCCGAGCCCCTGCGCTACACCCTCTGCGTCAGCACGGACATCGCAGCCGCGCACCGGCACGTGGGCACCCAGCTCAGCGCGCAGGAGCGGGCGCTGCCGGATACAGCCCTCCTGGGGTAAGATATTCCCATGGGCAGGGACACCTTCCACTGGAGCAGCTCCAAGCCCCTGTGTCCAACCTGGCCTTGAGCACTGCCAGGGATGGGGCAGCCACAGCTTCTCTGGGCACCCTGTGCCAGCGCTCAGCACACTCGTGGTGAAGCATCTCGTGCTGGCACAAGGTGCAGCCACCAGCTCTTTCCACCACACAGGTCTCCAGTCTGGCGGTATTCCGGCCCAGGGGGTTCAGCTGCCAAAATAAAACGAGGTTTGAGGTCACTGGCCAGGAGACTGAAGCGACATCATCTTCAAGAGGGGGTCCTGGTCCTGGGGGAGCACTGCACTGCCATCCTCGCTGCTCTGGTATGTCCTGTCCTGCTGTCCTTTGGGACTGAGAGGCAAATGGAGTGCTGCCATCAGCCCTGCTCTCAGAACATACGTTAAATCTTAAATTCCTGGAATCCCAGAGTGGGTTGGGTTGAAGGGACCTTAAAGCTCCTCCAGCTCCAACCCTGCCACACGCAGGGACCCCTTCCACTGGAGCAGCTCCAAGACCCTGTGTCCAACCTGGCCTTGAACACTGCCAGGGATGGGGCAGCCACAGCTTCTCTGGGCACCCTGTGCCAGCGCCTCAGCACCCTCCCAGGGAACAGCTTCTGCCTCAGAGCTATCTCGGTCTCCCCTCTGGCAGGTTAAAGCCATTTCCCTTGGCCTGTCCCTCCATCCCTTGCCCAAAGCCCCTCTCCAGGTTTCCTGCAGCCCCTTCAGGCACTGGAGCTGCTCTCAGGTCTCCCCTTCAGGAGCCTTCCCTTCTCCAGGCTGCCCCAGCCCAGCTCTCTCAGCCTGGCTCCAGAGCAGAGCTGTTCCAGCCCTCAAAGCAGCTCCATGGCTTCCTCTGGACTCACTCCAACAGCTCCACGTCCCTCTTGTGCTGTTGCCGCAGAGCTGGACCCTGTGATCCCTATGTGTAAAATGCCAGCGTACCCATTTTATGGGCTGGGGGCTCTGAGCCATGCAGATGATGACACCAGCAGCTGATGCTTGGTGGCTTTGCCACTCTGACAAAACCCCTTTTCCTGCCTGTCCCTCCCAGCAGGACCATGCATCCTCAGAGCAGAGGAAGAGGCAGGACCCGAGCCATGCCTGGGACCCATCCGTGGTGGCCCCGCTGCAGCTCGCTGTGACACTGTCCCCATACACCAGCATCTCCTCCCCGCTGTTCCTGCGCACGCTTCGGGATGGACATGCAGCAACCTACTGGCTGAGCCTGCAGCCCCCCATTGGGGGCAGCCCGGTACGAGACCTTCCTCCAGCCCTGAGAATGCTCCTCAACCCAAACCTGCTTTAAACCTGAATAACCACCCGCACTAGGGTGACAACCTGATCCTCCCATGTTGGGGACCAGCCCTGTGCTGCCGAGCGATGCCTGCGGGAGCAACTTTTCTGTTTCTTCAGGAAGTAGCTTTCAAATTCCCACTTCCAAAAGACATTTCTCAAAGTTGCTGGTGCTCAGAACATCCCAATTCCCTTTTCTTTTGCAGTCATTCTAATGATCTGCCTCTTTTCCATCAACTCAAAGGTGTCTTTGGGTTGGTTGACAAAGGGTTTACTCTTTCATGCATGGCACTGTGATGGTGCAGGATGTGGTGGGGAGGGATGGGGACACAGCAGCCATCTCCAGCCTTGCAGCAGTTTCTGGCTCTGACAGGAGTCTTCCTCGTCTCCCGCAGATCCCACTGCTGACCACATGGAAGGGGCAGCTTTGTGCCCGCCTCAATGTCACCAGTGAGGCAGCACTGGCCTGGTACCTGGCACGTGCCCGGCGCCTGCGGCAGGCACTGGGTGCCACGTACATGGTGTTTGAGGGTGCTGAGGGCAATGCCTTCCTGGAGCAAGCTGTGCCCCCTCCCGCCGAGCTGGAGGGTGACCTGTACACTGGGGTGTTGGCAGAGGCACTGGCAACGCTGGGAAACGCCACCATCATCAGTGCCGGTGCCAGGTGGGTACCACTGAGATGATGCTTTGCTGGAGCCGATGGATGTGGGAACTGCTTGGGAGTTGCTGGAGGTGATGCTTTAAATGTGCCCTTGGGGTGCTCAGCACCCAGGGAAGCAGTGTGGAGGTGATCTAGGGTAATGGGTAGATTCATGGAATCAACCACCTTGGAAAATACCTTTAAGACCATCAAGTCCAGCCATTACTTCAGGACTGCCAAGACCACCACTAACCCATGTCACTGAGGGCCTCATCTGCATTATAGGAAGGGGTTGCTCTTTCATCTCTCTCATTTGGAGCATCTTAACATTGTTTTTAATGCCTTAGAGCATAAAAATATTTAAATGCATTGATGCCTGATGCAACTAAGATGCATCTTGTCACTTACGGCCATTCAAGCTTCAGGCTGCTGCCCCTCCTGCAGTCTTGGCCAAATCCCTGCATTGGAATTGCTTTGGTGTCCAACAACTGCAGTTCTCTGACTTCCCATGCTTGTGTAGCACGTAACAGGGTTAACGTATCAATAAGCATTTGTAGCACCCCTCAAGACCCTTTGGTTGGAGGCACTGAGAAACATTACTTGTCTTTTTACCCATTCTGGTTATGCTTGGCAGATGCAAAAGGCTATCAGGCTCTTTGCAATGTGGCTTATTTCCTGTTGGGGATGAGGCACTGATGGTAAATTGCATGAGAAGGCAACTTTGGAACCATTCCTTTTCAAAGAACAAGCAATGTTTCACATGCTGAGGTGGTGACAGGCTCTTACTCAGCCTCCTGCCAAACCACAGTGATGGGAATGGCCCCTTTCCTCACCATCTCCTAGTCCATCCAGGATCATATCTTTCCTGGGGGGCAGCTTCCATAGCAGAAGTGTTCTATAAACCACCACATCAGCCTTAACTCCTCCTGAGATGAAAGTGTCCTTGGAGATCTCTGGGAAGTCAACATGTATCTGAAGGGCACAGTATCTGAAGGGTGGCTCTAGGGATGCTGGGAGGGACTCCTCATTAGGGACTGTAGTGATAGGACAAAGGGTAACAGGTTCAAACATAAACAGGGGAAGTTTAGATTGGTTATGAGGAGGAAGTTCTTTACTGTAAGGGTGGTGAGGCACTGGAATGGGTTGCCCAGGGAAGTTGTGAATGCTCCATCGCTGGCGGTGTTCAAGGCCAGGTTGGACATAGCCTTGGGTGGCATGGTTTAGTGGGAGATGTCCCTGCCCATGGCAGGGGATTGGAACTGAATGATCTTAAGGTCCTTTCCAACCCTAACTATTCTATGATTCTAAGTTAGTGAGGGGTCAAGGAGGAAACCAAACTCCAGGAACCAGAAGCCTTAGACCAAAAACCCCCTTTGGCTAGATCAGCTCCAGACCATTTTTCAAGCTAAAGCTCATTGTGAAGGTCCATGTTTAACCCTTTTTGGCCACCTGAAACAGAAACAGTCTCCTTCAGTGGGCTGCTTGATGACATGAGCCTCTACTCCCCTCCAGGTAAACCCAAGGCATAGAAATGCTCTTGAATGGGAAACAAGAGCACTGAGGGTGGGAGTGGTTTCCCTTCAGTAGAGATGCCAAGTGGCTGGAGAAACCCACACCTCCTGTGGGCCATCTCTAACCAGCAGGTCTGTGCTTGTTTCCCCCAGATCCAGTCACCTACCTCTCTTCCTCCAGATGAGCCCCCTGCGCTCAGACTGGAGCCATGCTGGACTCAAGGGGATTATTCCCTCTGTGCTGCACTACAGCCTCTTGGGCTACAACTTCTTCATCCCCGATGCAGTAGGTACGTAGGTTATCATCTCTGTTCTGCAGTGACAGCCAGCATGGCTTCACTGAGGGGAAATCCTGCCTGACCAATTTGGTGGCCTACTACAATGGGGCTACAGAACTGATGGACAGGGGTAGAGCAGTTGATGTCATCTACCTGGACTTGTGCAAAGCGTTTGACACTGTCCCACACAACATCCTTGTCTCTAAGTTGGAGAGACATCAATTTGATAGGTGGACCACTCGGTGGACAAAGAACTGGGTGGATGGCCGCATGCAAATAGTAGTACTCAATGGCTCAATGTCCAGCTGGAGACCAGTAACGAGTGGTGTCCCTCAGGGATCGGTGTTGGGACTGGTGTTGTTCAACATCTTTGTCGGTGCCATGGACAGTGGGATTGAGTGCGCCCTCAGCAAGTTTGCCGATGACACCAAGCTGTGTGGTTCGGTTGATACGCTGGAGGGAAGGAATGCCATCCAGAGGGGCCTTGACACGCTTGTGAGGTGGGCTGATGCCAACCTGATGAAGTTTAACCATGCCAAATGCAAGGTCCTACAGCTGGGTGGGAGCAATCCCAGGCACAGCTCCAGGTTGGGCAGAGAAGAGATTCAGAGCAGCCCTGCAGAGAAGGACTTGGGGGTGTTGGTTGATGAGAAAATGAACATGAGGCGGCTGCAGTGTGCGCTCGCAGCCCAGAAACCAATCGTATCCTGGGCTGCATCCAAAGGAGTGTGACCAGCAGGTCGAGGGAGGTGATCCTGCCCCTCTGCTCTGCTCTCCTGAGACCTCACTTGGAGTATTGTGTGCAGTTCTGGTGTCCTCAACATCAAAAGGACATGGAACTGTTGGAACAAGTCCAGAGGAGGCCATGAGGATGATCAGGGACTGGAGCACCTCCTGTGTGAAGATAGGCTGAGAAAGTTGGGGCTGTTCAGCCTGGAGAAGAGAAGGCTGCGTGGAGACCTCAGAGCAGCCTTCCAGTATCTGAAGGGGCCTATAGGGATGCTGGGGAGGGACTCTTCATTAGGGACTGTAGTGATAGGACAAGGGGTAACGGGTTCAAACTGAAACAGGGGAAGTTTAGATTGGATATGAGGAAGAAGTTCTTTACTGTGAGGGTGGTGAGGCACTGGAATGGGTTGCCCAGGGAAGTTGTGAATGCTCCATCGCTGGCGGTGTTCAAGGCCAGGTTGGACAGAGCCTTAGGTGCCATGGTTTAGTGGGAGGTGTCCCTGCCCATGGCAGGGGGTTGGAACTGGATGAGCTTAAGGCCCTTTCCAACCCAAACTATTCTTTAATTCTATGATTTCTGCGGGAGGTGAGGTGGGAGGAGTGCAGGAGGTATCTTGCACCACATGGCTCAGGTGTGCTGTGCTGAGGCTTGAAGCACATTGATCTCCATACCCTGTTTTCCAGCTGGTTTGGGCTGAATGTTACCAGGGAATCAACTGAGGAATCGAAAACAAAGCCCAACATGGAGGAAATGTGACGAGGCATCCCCAGAAGCAGGCAGGTCTTTGGCAATGCCCTTTACAGAGCTCCTTAACTACAGGCTGAGGGCAGCTCTCTGCCCCTTGCAGCTTTGCTGGAGCTGAAACCCATGCAGCAGAAGCCAAGAGGGAGCCCACAGCCAGGGAAGTGCGTGCCCAGGCTGCTGGCTGGGAAGCAGATGTTCCTGAAACACCAGCAGCCCTGCTCCAAGTCTGTGTTCCTGCTCCAAAGCACAATGCTTGAGAAAGCCTTAAACAAAAACGTTGTAAAAGGCCAGAAACAATCCTTTAATTGCAGCCAAGCAGCTTGGTTTTCCCCTCCTCTTGGAGGTGACCATGTTGTTTGTGTTCAAAACGTGCCACAAACACGTGGAGGCTGCACGTGAAGGGTCAGAGCCAGAGGTAGAGCTGCAAAGAGCCCCGGTAAAGGGGTCATGGAGCAATTCTTCTATTTGGCCTCTATTTTTAGGCAGTTTTCCTTAGAAAACAAGGCTTGGGCCATCACAGCAAAGAGATGCTGAACCCACTGCTGTGCGGTCCATGGGGCTGTGTAACCTCAGCCCGGGAGCTGCAGCAGCACCAGGGGCTGCTCGGGATGCGAAGAGCCTCTGGAGGGAATGGGGCTCTGTGGGTGGTTTGGGTGAGCCCCTGGCTCAGTTCTGGGGGTCATTTCTATAGAAGCTGAGCCAGGTTTTCAGAGTGAGGATGTTCCGGCTCCAGAGGCTTCATCTCCCTTTCCCTGTCCCTTTCCATCCTCTCCTGTCCTTCCCAAGCCCCTCCGTGGTGTTTCAGAGGGCAACTGGAATCCCCTTCCACGGCATATTTCTGACAACAATACCCTGCTTCTCTACTGCTGTTCACTATGGAACTGAAGGGAGCCAAATCACGAGTATTCTCCCGTGATGCTTTACCTTTGCACACCTTCACAGCAGGAAAACCCAGCACTTCCCCAGTGCTTTTCTTTGCAGGAAAGAAATCCCTTTTTATGTGTTCTGATTAAACTTAGAGAAACTCCTAAGACATCTGGTCCTCAAATGGCCAAAGATCGTAGAGTCAGAGTGGTTTGGGTTGGAAGGGACCTTAAAGCTCCTCCAGTTCCAATCCCCTGCCACGGGCAAGGACACCTTCCACTAGAGCAGGCTGCTCCAAGCCCCATCCAACCTGGCCTTGACAGGGATGCCTGATATTTGCTGAAGGTGCTCAAGGGAGGACAATATGGATGGGGAGAACTCGGCTCCTCTTGCAGTGGGGTAACTTGTCCTGCCCCCATGGAGAGCCCATGGATTGAGATGCCCCTGAGTGGCTTCACTGAGTCCTTTGTCCCTGCAGGAGGGAGCCTGGCCGGTGACAGCCCAGGGGACACGGAGCTCTACGTGAGGTGGCTGCAGATTGTGACGTTTCTCCCCGTGATGGCCTTCAGCACACCGCCCTGGCTCTGCTGCGATGCCTGGGTACGTACCCCCATGCCCCATGAGGAGGATGCGGTGTCACTGGTATGACAAACACCCCCAAAAGCCATTCATGTCCCTATACTGGAGAAAGCTGAGGCTAAAACTCACTGTCCTGCTCTTGCTACCCACAGAGTCCTGCTCTGTGCCCTGCTCAGCCACATCAGTGCGCGTTCTCAGCAGTGGGTTTGCTGCAAAATTAATGTCTTTGTGGTTTTACACTTCATGGCTCTGCGCAGCCATGGGGACATAGTGCCTGTAGAAATGACACCAATCAGCACATGTGTGTGTGTGTCCCTCCCTTTGCTGCTGGGATGGTTTAATTGCAGCTTGACCAAATCCTTGATATCTACAGTAGAGTGAAGCCCGCAGATTCACATTCTAGATCTTCTTAAACAGCTGGAGGCAATTTCATAGAATCCTGGAGTGGTTTGGGTTGGAAGGGACCCTAAAGCTCCTCCAGTTCCAACCCCTGCCATGGGCAGGGACCCCTTCCACTGGAGCAGCTCCAAGCCCCTGTGTCCAGCCTGGCCTTGAACACTGCCAGGGATGGGGCAGCCACAGCTTCCCTGGCCAACCTGTGCCTTCCTTTATATCTAGCCTATATCTCCCCAGTTTCAGTCTGAACCCATCACCCCTTGTCCTGTCGCTCCAGTCAAAATGAAGGGTCCCTCTCCTCATCCTTGTAGTCCCCTTCAGACACTGGAAGCTGCTCTGAGGTCTCCACGCAGCTTCTCTTCTCCAGGCTGAACAGCCCCAACGTTCTCAGCCTTTCTCCATAAGGGAGCTCTTCCAGGCCCTGATCATCCTCGTTGCCTCCTCTGGACTTGCTCCAACAGCTCCATGTCCTTCCTATGCTGAGGACGCCAGAACACAACAGATTCTTGCTTTGCTCTTTATTAGGTTAAGCTGGTCACAGGTTTCTCTTTTCTCCCCCATGCTGCAGGTCCTGAATCTCACCCACCACTGCATCCAGAGGCACCGGGACTTCGTTGTGCCGCTGCTCATCAAATACAGCTCGGAATGGCTCAGCTTGGGGTATCCCATCTTCCGGCCGGCCTGGTGGCTCAGCCCCACGGATCCAGCCGCTTTTACCATCGAGGATGAGTTCCTCATCGGAGATGAGGTAGGGAATGTGGGGCTGAATGCTCTCACAGGGTAAATGGATAAATAAGGTGCCCCCTGCACTCGCCCATCCACCCCTGCATCCTACCTGAGTACAGCGCTGGGGGACCCTGCGGCTCCTTCAGCTTTGCAATTTGTTCAAATGGAGTAGCTGACAAGGCTTTTTTCCTTTCAGTTTTTAATATCAGGGTTTCAGTCCTTTCTGCTGGAAGACACCTCCTGACTGTCGGGAGTTCTTTCCCCCCTCCTTTCAAGCTGTTCATCCCATTACCTGAAGCTGCAGCACAGTTGTTTCATGCTGTAAATGCTCCCTGCAAGTCTGGTGTGCTCACGCTTTGGTCATGTAGCGGGAGTCTGTCCCTGCAGATGTGTCCATCCCACTGGTGCTCCTGCAGTGCTCCTTTAGATGGCCTGATATTCAAGGTGGTCTGAACTGCTTCAAATCAAAAAGGTCTTGGAAAAGCAACCCAGGCCTTCTGAAAAAGGCCTTTCTTAAAGGAAACTGTGCCTCATCCTCCCATGGTTGTAAGGAGCCTTCATTTTGGGCAGTGGCATCACTTTATCTTTGCCCCTCCTGCTTTGCCTGGGCGCAGGATCCCAACAGCTCCAGCCTTTGGCAGTTCCTACTGGGGTTTTTTAGTCCATTAAAAGCATAACCCTCAGTTCATACTATTGAATCCATTTTGCAGCGACAGATTGGGCTGTCTTTACATGGGGATGCCGCTCATCATGCGGATATCATCTCCATGAAATAAACATCAATCCCAAAGCAAAGCTCAGTAGGAGTTTGTTCCTTGTTTTAATAGAAAGGCAGCTTATGCTGCAGAGGTACCTTTCGAGGCTCTGCTTGCAGCCTCCAACAGATACTGCAATACCCGGTTGCCACATAAGAGTTTCTGACCATAAGATGTGTGAATTCATTTATAGATTTTATTATTTATGATGATGATGGTGATGATGGAAAATTTCACTGCAGGAGATCAGCTTTTTAAGAAGGAGCAGAAAGGCCTTTAGCAGAGAGCTTGGATAGAATCATAGAATCAACTCGCCTGGAAAAGACCTTTAAAATCATCAAGTCCGACCTACGCTGGGAAGCTTTTAGAACACAAATCTTTGGCACAAAGGAATTCTAGAGCAGCACTGCATGAGCGCAGAGGTCGGAGGGACCTGAGGTGTTGCCCCTGTCCTAGTGTTGTTTGGGCAGTAATGGGGGTATGAGTTCTAACTGAGCAAGCTTAAGCTTAGTCCCTTCCCCTAGCATCTCTTGATTGATGCAATTCAGTCAGCCAGGGCAGAGTGTGCTCCGTGTTAGCTGTGATTCCCAGTTCATCGCTGCGAACTCAGGGAGGAAAGACAATAAAGTGTCGGCGCAATTTCAACCTCCTCTCCCCTGGGAGGTGCAAAGCTTTGGCTTGGCTGAACACTCCCAAAGTACGGTAAAATGTGGCGTCTGCTCCGGAAGGCTGTCAGGGCCAGGCAGCTGTGATAGAGCAGGAGGTGAGGCTGGCAAGGAGCTCCCTGTTTCAGGTTTTAATCAGTATTACTGTTATTTTCCCAAAGAGCCTGAGCGTGTGTGTGACAGCGCAGATGGGGATGGTTTGATTCCAAGTTGGGGTTTGGAAGCTGGAAGAATAGAGGCACGCTCCAAAACCAGCTTTGGTGCGATCTGGAGCATCGTTAGTTATGAACTACTGGGAAATACACAGTGTGGTTCTGTCCTGGTATAGTGTGAGGCAGGACTAAGTGCAGGACACTGGGATAAACCCTCTGAGCATTATTGTTCAGTGCAAACAGCTGCTGCAAGTGCTGATGAGCACAGCTCTGGTGTCCCTGCATGTGACAGGGGGCTGGAAGTGGATGAGCTTTAAGGCCCCTTCCAACCCAAACAAGTCTGGGATTCTCTTCCTGATGCCCTCCTGCTTCCGAGTCGCACCTGAGGTGTTCTGGGGGTCACTCTGGGCTGGGACAGCCCTGCTCTGAAAGCTGATTGTCAGGCTGTGATTTGTACATTCATCACTTCCAGATCTCTTGGCACATTCAGCCTGAATCAGGCTGGGCACTGTATCTGTCGAATGTGCAGGAATGCTCCATAAGCAGGTTTTAGGTCAGATTTTTGCTGACTGTGAAGGGAAATAAGCATCATCTCCCCTTGAGCAGACAGACAGCAATGCCTTTGGGTGTCTGCAAGCAGCTTTGGATGCAGTGATGGACTGCAGTGGTCAGGGTGGTTTGATCCTTGATGTCTTGAAGCTGGATTTAACACTGCACAGCCACATTCCAGCATTACTCATGAGCAAACTTCACTACTGGGAAGGGACTTGGAGCAGACCACTGCTGACTCCTTCCAGCAAAACATGTTGAAATACAACAGCAAAGAGCCAAGTCGGGCTGGTTTGGCAAAAAGATCGCGTCGTGTGGTGCTTTGTGGCTGCCTGTCCGTGCCATCTGCCCTGCGAAAGGGATGCTGCAGGAGGCAGGAAAGCCGAGTCTGCCTGCCAAACACATTTATAAAGGCCGGGAGGGTCCAAACGTGTCCCCAGAAATTTTCCAAATGCCAGGACTTCTCCCTGGGATGACACTGGGATGCGGCTCAAGAAGCGTCACTAAGGGGTGCAGGGATGAATCCTTAGCGCTTGCTCTTTGCTGTTGACCAAGACCTCCAAAAATAGGGATTAAAAGGGCCATGAATTTCACATCCAGTTTTCACTATTTAGCCTTTTTTTCCCCTCCTTTAATGGCCTTTCTAGAGTTTCAATCTTTTCCTTGTCGCCTCTTTATTCATCATCACGTGGCAGGGACTGGAACTACATCAACTTAAAGTTCCCTTCCAACCCGAACCGTTCACTGATTTAGAACCCAGTTGTGCACAAACACAAATCAAAGCCTCGGTGTTCAATCGGATCTAAATTGAAGCAGAGCTTTGCTCTTCTTGCAAAACCTCTTTCAGTTTCTGCAGTGATTTATCAGGAATAGTCTCAGGATGCTGGAAACTGCTTTTCCCATAAAGCAAGGGGGAAAAAGATCCCTAAAGTCCTTTGGGACTGGGTTACTTTGACCAAGTCGCTGGGAAGGAGCAAGCAGAGAGAGCACACCTCTCCTCATGCCTCAAGTCTGAATGGGGCTCACTGATTTGTGACCCAAGAGCAACTTCATGCTTTTACTTTTATATACTTATTAAATGTAATTATCCCTATGCCAAGGCCACTGGCT
Source organism: Ara ararauna (assembly GCA_028858755.1). Classification (NCBI taxonomy): domain Eukaryota; kingdom Metazoa; phylum Chordata; class Aves; order Psittaciformes; family Psittacidae; genus Ara; species Ara ararauna. The sequence goes on along the minus strand of CM054380.1, from coordinate 92,220,167 downwards.
GGGATTCTGATAATTATCTGAAGGTGCAGCACAGCTAAATCCTTTGAACCTCCCAAAGGAGCCTTAAGTCCATAGAACGATAAAAGTGCATCCGTTGCTTGGATGGTTCAGATCACATTATGTATTTTGAGCACCACCTTTTCCTAGGGTTTCATCCTACCTCACCCCTAACCTGTAACAGTGTGAGGTGGAAACACAAATCCTTCTCCTAAATGCAGGAGAGGAAAGGTGGGAGGGGAGATGGGAAGAAAGCGTTAAGTTGCCTGGAGAGCAGCCCCAAACAGAGGGCTTTTGAAGTCCTTTTGAGCAGCCTGGAACTAAAGCTCTTTCCCTATCCTTTTCCTATCTTTTTCCTATCTCTTTCCCATTCAGGTAGAACATGTTCATTCTACTTGAAATATAAGTTTCTGCTTGGTTTCATACCAGCTTATGTTTGGCTTCATTGAATAAGTTGTATCAAAGAGTCAGCCTGAACCAGATCCTCCCAAGCACAGGAGGAAAGGGAGATTCCCAACTTTGCCATGGATCCCCCCGTGGCTTGGGGATGTCTCTCACCCTGACTCAGTGCCATCAATTCCCACTGCAATCCCATAAAACCTCCTCAAAAGCTGCTTTGAGGGAGCCCGAACCCACCTGCATGTGGGTTCATGGTGTCCCTGCTAATGCAGGGGGTTGGACTAGATGAGTTTTGAAGGTCCCTTCCAACCCAAGCCATGCCATGACTCTCCAGTCTTTGCTCACCACAGCTCAGGAAGCTTTGCGCTTATCTCTGCTGTTGCACGGATGGACACTCATCTGCAGTTAAGAGCCAGACTTCCTGAGCTCCTCTGTGGTTGCTTGTCCCTTCAGCCTCGTGGTTTGCTTGGTGCATGTCGCGGCTAATCCTCCAAGTGCTACGTTTCTCTTCTCCTTATTCACTGCAGGTCCTGGTTGCCCCAGTAACAGACAAAGGGCAAACGTGGAGGGACATCTACCTGCCCGGAGAGGGGCACCTCTGGATGGACACCAACACTGCCCGTGTGTTCGATGGAGGCACCATCCTCAGGAATTACTCGGCTGGCCTCGCAGAGGTGCCGGTCTTTGTGAAGACCTCCTAACTCCAGGCTGCTGCCGCTCCGGCGCCTCTCTCAGAGCAGCGCTGCCCACACGTGCTCGCTCTTCCCTGAGGCTCTTCCAGCCCATTTGCACTGTTCCAAGAACCCTTTTTATCAGTATTATCTTAGCAAAAGTCGTTTGAATCTTTCTTACTTGCTGTTGCTCTAAGAGAGGAAATGCAGCTTTGGCACAAAGACACGTCCATGTGGAATGGTGGCCTCTGCATTTCCAGGGTTTGCCCAGTGCCATGTTTGCGTGTGAGCTCAGGTGGGCTCATCCAGCATTTCCAGGCCCCTGGCACTGCGCTCAAAGGTGCTGCCTTGGCCAGAGAGTGGATTTCCCAGAGCAGGAGGTAAATGAACATCAGCTTATACCCGATGAGATGCTTTGTGTTTGAAGACAAAAGCACATGCAGAGAAAACTGACCATGAGAGCTCTCTTCACGTGCATGGACATCACGGGTGCTAAGCACTACCTGCTTCTCTCAGCTGATGCTGGGTGTATGGTCCCCCAGGACAGCCTTTGGTAGCAAGAGCTGACTTTGAGGATCACCAGGAAAACTGGGTGAATTCCAGGTCTATTGGCAGCAGGTTTCTATGGAACAAACGTAAACTTGGCCAAGCAAAGAAGTGGCTCTAATTGATGGGGTCAGACAGGATCATCATCCACCTTGGAACACAATCTCTGGTGCTCAGCACTGAACTCCTGTGGGCCCCAGCAAGGGCTCTTCATCATCTGAAGATGATGGTGGTGGTTCTTTTTTCCTCTCAGTTATTCCCTGCATTGCGACACGGATCCAGCATGACCGGCCTTCTCCCATCCAGCAGAAACCATTGCATAGGCAATCCACATGCGGAATGTGCATTTAGGGAGATGACCAGCTTCTCTGATAGCCCAACGTACCACGTACGTTAATGGGGTGAGTTCAAAGGCTGGTGTTTGAGGGCAGGATGAGGTGGTAGCTGGGACTGAAGTGGAGAGCAAGACTGTGCTGCTGGGCTTGGGCACATGCAGCCCCCAGCGATGAACTGCATCAGCACGTAGGGTTGGTGTGGAAATGCTGCTCTCCCAAGCTGTGGCTCTGCTGAAAAATGCTATTTAAGGTGTACTGGGTCCTGCCATGTGGTTTTCCCTGGAAAATAATGGGAGTGAAGGCAAAGATGAATAACATTGACCCAGCTGTGGAAGCCCAGAGAAGCAAGAGGGGCAGAGCGAAGGTTGGCATGTGGGAAGCCCCTCAGCTCCTTGTCTGATCCATGGAGGTACAGGATGGGGCCAGGGGGATCACCCAGAGGAAGATGACGAGGCCGGATGAGGCAACCCAAGGCATGCCTGGAAATGTCAACGTACCCATGACAGCTTCTGAGACGTATGAAAAGGCACAGACTGACTACAGGAACCTTTTGCCAACTGTAATAGAGAGCTCATGAGGAGCCAAGCGCCGGAACGGGCTCTTCAGAGGGGATGTGGAGGCTCCATCCTTGGACACCACCGAATCCTGGCTGGATGCCGCCTGCTCCAGCAGCGGCTGTGGGTGTCACACGGTCCCGCGCCGAGCGCGGCTGCGCTGCCCCTGCTGGGACCGGGTCCGGGCTGCATCCCCGCTCCTGGAGGGGCCTCTCCGCTGCCCGCGCTCTCCTGTCCTGGGGGTGGACGGTGCGTGCAGCGGCGGGGGCAGAACGTGCTGCTTGTACCAATTCCTCCTCCTCTGCCCCCGGCCTTGGCCCCTGCGGCGCCTGCGCCTCATCCCGGGCTGCTGCCGCCTTCTCCCCGTCGCGTTGCCCACGACGGCCCACTCGGGCGGCGGACCTCGGCCCACGCTGTGGTCCATGTCCCAGGCCGTGCTCCAGAGCCGCCTCCTGCTCCTCAGCTTGGATCTCCGGCCCCGCCGCGACCATCGGCGGCTGTTGCGGTGCCGGGACCCGCTCCTGCCCCTCGCCGAGCCCCTGCCGTGGCCACGGGCACGCGCTCTGCTGGAAGAGCCGTCATTCCGGCGGCCTGAGGGACACCGCCGGCTCCCGTCCGACCCCCTGCCCTCGTCATGGCCCTCATGGATGCGGCCGTCCCGCAGCGGGAAGATGTGGTTCACGGAGCGCTGGCACCTTGGGCACACGGATTTCCTGCGGGCCCACTCCTGGATGCAGGGGAAGCAGAAGCAGTGCCTGCAGGAGCTCACGCAGACTTCGTTGGTGGGGGCTTCCTGGCCGCTCGGCTCCTCAGAAGCATCCATCGGCGCCGCCTGGGACCCCCTCCTGCTGTCGGCAGGGGAAGAGCTGCCCCGCTCTGAGCGCTCCCCGTCCTCCATCTCACCCTGCAAACCGAAGCCATGCGGAGCTCAAGCCCTGCCCTGGAGGCCCCCCCTGCCCGCGGCAGGGAAGCCCCGGGAGGTGCCCATCCCAGGGCAGGAAGGTGGCAGCGGGGGCATCTCCAGCGCTCCCGGGACTCACCTGTCCGGCACGGGCCGGCAGGAACAGGGGGGCAGGAAAGCGGCTGCCGGCCTGGCCGCGAGGGCAGCGCAGGGCCGGGGGGGGGGGCAGGTCGGGAGCGGTGCCCCTGCCCCTATCCCCATGGGCAGCTCCCCTCGGCAGGAGCCCAGGGGCCGGGGTCATTCGTCCCCCCGCAGCCCCCGTCCCCATGCGCCGGGACAGCGCTGTGCCCCAGGGCTGCCGCGCTGCCTCCCAGGGGGGATGTCAGGAGCGTCACAGCGACCCCGCTGACATCACGGGGCTCCGAAAGCAGACGCAAGCTCCAGGGCGAAGGCTCCTTTTGCCCTGTGCCGGGCGCCCCAGCGGGAGACGGCCCTCGTGGGAGCCGTGCACGGGGTCCGGGTGCCGATGGGGCTGAGCGGAGCTGCTCCCTGGGAGCAAAGGCTGCGCGGGGGCGCGAAACCTTGCGCGGTTTCCCTCAAGTCCCCGCCAGGGTGATGGGGAAGGGGAAAGAGGAGAGGAGGAGAGGAGGGAGAACCGGAGAACTGCAGAGCAGTGCCGTCGGAAGGGGCTTGCAGCAATCACCTTGTCCAACACCCGACCACGTCAGGGCTTGTCCAAAAGTGAAAGCAAATTCCAGTGCAGCAAAGGCTCCTCTTTCTCTGTACGTGAAGCCTTTGGTCAAACCTCTGCTCTTCCTGCGGCAGGGCAGTGCCTGACCCCCCTGAACCAGGCAGGCGGGAATTGGGAGGCAGGGAAGCGGTGTCCCTGCAATACACACACCCTGCTGCGCCCTGCAGTGTGTCGGTGCTGGGCCCCGCATGATGACTGACAGCCACTGGCTCCTCCTCAGCATCCTCATCCTGGCTGTGAGACCATCCTGCTCACCACCACCGGACGGCAACAGGTACGGGGCTGCTCGGACCCAGGGGTCACTTGGGGTGGGTGGTGATGAGTTCCTCCCCGGCAGGTCCCTGTGCCCTGCTCTGTGCCTGCAGGGTGACAAATGGAGCTGGGGATGGTGCCAGCGAGTGGCAGCACCGGAGAGACCAAAGACCTGTGCGGGTCCTCCCTGCGACCCAGGGGGTACCTGGGCATGTCTCCGGGGCAGGACAGGGCAGAGCAGGGCCCCTTGGGACCCTGGGGGCAGCCTGGCCCCAGCGCAGGTGGGCAGCCCCTGGGGGCCCCAGTGTCCCCAGCCCCATGACTCAGGCCCCCCTCCCTGTTTTGCCCGTGGCAAGCGTGGGATGTGCCCCAACTGCGTGCACTGCCCCAGGGCTGCCCAGGAGCTGCAGCAAGTGATGCTGTCACCGTCACTGGGGATGGGGTCATTGCCTGCACAGGGCCACGGCATCCGGCAGGCAGTGTGGGGGACCTGCGGGCACTGCAGGAGCGGGGCTGCCTCTCCTGCCACAGCCGGAGCTCCTCCGGCTTCTCCACGAGCCTCGGCACCCCTGAGAGCCTGACGGATGCCTGCCTGACCCCGGCCACAGGGACCCCCATGCAGCTGGGGTCTGCCTCCTCCCTTGGGTCCTTGTGTGCCGGTGGAGCCTGGTCAGCACTGAAGATGCACATGGCCAGGAAAAGGCTGGAAGTGCAGCTGGGGGCCCTGCCTGTGCCAGCGCAGCTATCCCAGGGGCAGGCAGTGCAGCGGCAGGGCCACCGTGTCCTGCCAAAGCTCATCCAGCTCGGGCAGAGCCACCCTTTGCCACGGTACAGGATGTGCCCCTGGATGCAGGCAAAGGCAGATGCCAACGCAGACACCATCCAAGAGAAGGAAGTCCGGAGGCTGTGGGGGGACCCCAACCCCACCGAGGAGTCCCTGGATGTGCTGGGGCCGTGCCCTCCACCACTGCTCATTCCTCTGGCCCTGCAGCTCCCTCAGGAGCACAGCACATGGGGAGCCCAGGCCCTGGGTCAGGCTGGTGCCATGGGGCAGCCCATGGAGGGACAGCAGGAGTTGCCCAGCCAGCACAGCCCTAAGGAGCGTATGCACACTGCCAGCAGTGCCGTCCGCTTCTCCAGCCGACCACCAGCCCCAGGGACCACCACAAGTGAGAGCCTCCTGCACCCACATGGGCAGCTACTGCAGCGGGAGTCGTTCCCATGGCCTCTTGGCTCATCCTCAGCCCAGCCAGCGCTTCCCAAGCCAGACCACAAGGCAGGGGGACTGGCAAAAGGACCAGCACCAGCTTCAGTCCTGCACAAGAGAGATGCTGGCCTTCAGACCAACCTCACTGCTACCCAAAGCAGGCGTGAGGCCAGCCTTGCGGACACGAGCCAGCCTAGTGCTTCAGTGGCTGCTGTCATCTCAAGGCTGGAGCTGAGCCAGGAGGTGCGCAGCAAACTCAGGTACACACTGCAAGGCAATGCCTGCAGACTGAGCTGCACGGGACCCCGGCCGCAGCGCAGGGCTCCATGGCCGTGCACCAGTCACTGCCCAAACACCTTTGGAACGGGACTCGTCCCCCGTGGCTACGTCGTGGCGGTGGCCCCTGCCTCAAAGCACGGTGCCAGACAGCCCAGGTCGCACCCCAGCAGCACAGGGCACCCCTCGCCTCCCGCTCAGTGCCCAGGTCCATGCGCCAGCAGCAGGAGGTGACCCCGGAGCTGCGCACCCATGCCCCGAGGCTGCAGCGCTGCAGGGGCCGGCGTGGCACAGAGAGGCCATCGGAGTGACCAGCGCCCGGGGAGGAGCGTGGGGGGCAGCAGTGCAGGCCAGCAGCCTGCCCCTTGCACCCCTCACAGCCACCCCAGCACCTCCCCGAGCTGGAGCAGGAGGCGCATCCTGCGGGAGCTGTATTTGGGCTTTAAGGAGATGGTGGGTAGCTGGAGAAAGAAGGGAGATGTGAGAGGAAGAGGGGTTAGATCCTGGAGAGGGAGCGATCCATGACCAACATGCCCAGGGACACAGAGGGCCCTCACGGTGTTTTTTGTGTGGATGATGAGGGGCACGTGGACATGGCAGAGGGACAGTCACAGCCAGGGTTGACCCTGGTGGTGGCAGCAAACAGCAGAGCCGGTTCCACTGCTCCAGCTGAATCCACAGCAGAAAGCCACCACGAGGGGACTTCAAAGCGGCCCTGGGAGGGTCAAGGGTGGGAAGATGAAGGGCAGGGACAGGGGTTCACAACTAGAGTCAAATAAATCCTCTTTCTAGCCTGAATGTGGGAGTTGCTTTATGTGACCTCTGAGCAGGATGTGGCTGTGGGCTGGAGAGGGGAGGAGAGGAAGGGGCTTTCTCAGCCCTTCCTTGTACGAGAGATGCTACAGCCCCTTCATCTTCCTTCACTTCCTGTGAGCTACGGCACAGCCCGGCTCACATTCGTGTCACCAAACCCGCGTCGCAGCGGGGACAAGCAGTGAGGAGACCCATCTCCAAAGGCTTCCATCAGAATCCCTGCATGGAAACCTTGATCTTGTCTCAGCAGACGGCTCAGGAAGGGCCAATGGCCAAGACCTTGCAAAGAGTCCAAGGTCAGGATGTGCCTGGAGCTGCAGAGACCCGAGGCCCCGCTCCTTGTCTCCAGGACAAGGCTCCTTTCCTGTAATGCTGAGCCCTCCGCTCACGTTTATTTCTACACTTTGGAGTCAGAAGCGTGTCCTGAGGTCATCTCCTCTCCTGCTTGAAGGAAGCGCTGATGGGGCAGTTCCTGAGAGGCCTCTGCGCTGCGCGGGGCTCCGGGCAGGAAGGGCTTTGTGGAGGAGTCTCCCCTGCGCTCCCCACCACGACTCAAAGCCGGGAGGTCTCAACACCCCAGCATGAGCAGCACAGAACCTCGGCCCCCCCTCCTGCCTTTCCCCATTGTCCACCCGCGGTCCCTGAAGCTCCGTGATGTCACCAGAGCCCCTGTGACACCGTGTGCCACCCGTGACAGCGCTGTCCTTGTGCACGGGGCAGCATCTGCGGGGGGACGAAGGGCCCCATCCCGCAGGTTCCCTGCCCATGGGGACAGGGGCACCGCTCCCAACCTGCAGCCCCCCCCCCCCGCGCCGCTTTCCTGCCCCCCTGTTCCTGCCAGCCCGTGCCGCAGAGGTCAGCCCCAGCCCTGCACGGGGAGCACTCGGAGATGCCCCCGCTGCCACCTGCCTGCACTGGCACGGGCTCTGGCTCCCTCGAGGCAGCACAGGCACCTCCTGGGGCTTCCCTGCCTCGGGCAGGTTGTGCCTCCAGGGCAGGGCCTGAGCTCCGTGTTGCTTTGGTTTGCAGGGTGAGATGGCACTGGAGGAGCGCTCAGCAGAACAGGGCACCTCTTCCCCTGCTGCCAGCACCAGCCGCGGACCCACGGCCGTGCCGATGGGGGTTTCTGAGGAGCCGATCTGCACCATCTGCCGGGACACCATCTGCGATGAAGCCCACATAAGCTCCTGCAGGCACTGCTTCTGTTTCCCCTGCATCCAGGAGTGGGCCCGCAGGAAAGCCATGTGCCCGCTGTGCTGGCTGCCCTTCCACCAGATCCTACACAAGCTGGGACCCCACAGCCACGAGGTGCACGACGTCAGGGACATCCAGGGCAGAGGCAGATCCGCACATCGCTGGGCAGAGAGGAGGCAGCGGTGTCCCTCCGGCCACCAGCATGGCAGCTCTTCCAGAAGAGTCCCTGCCCATGGTCACACCGGGGCCACAGCGAGGGGCCGGAGAGGGTCCTGGAGGTGGCACCGTGATGGCCAGCGATGGCCTGAGGATGGCAGGGGACATGACTCCTCGAGAAGCAGGAGACGGCACCGGAGCAGGGCTTGGGATGCTGATTACAATGAGGACCGAGCTGTGAGGCCAGAATGGGACATCCCGGGCTCTTTGAGGAGGAGAAACCGGCAGCAGCAGCCAGGCTGGGGCTCCAGGCAGTGGCATGTAACAAGGAGCCGATCCCAGCACAGGTTCCACAGGAGCAGGGGCTCAGCATGGCAGGAGCACTCATGGAGCCACAGCAGCAGGCACTGGAGAGGGAGCAGGGACAGGGAGCGTCCTATGCCTCGGAGAGACCATGGAGCACATCGCCCAGGCGAGGCCATGGGGGGCTGCATGGGGCACCCTGGCACCTCAGGGAGGTGATGGGGGAGCCAGGGTCCCAGTGAGGAGTATTCCTTCCCCTACAGATTGCATTAAATGGATACCATAGAATCATAGAGTCATGGAATGGTTTGTATTGGAAGGGACTTTAAGATCATGTAGTTCTACCCCCTGCCACGGGCAGGGACACCTTCCACTGGAGCAGGGTGCTCCAAGCCCCTGGGTCCAACCTGGCCTTGAACACTGCCAGGGATGGGGCAGCCACAGCTTCTCTGGGCACCCTGTGCCAGCGCCTCAGCACCCTCCCAGGAAAGAAGAGCTTCTGCCTTATCTCCAACCTGAACTTCCCCTGTTTCAGTTTGAACCCATCACCCCTTGTCCTATCGCTACAGTCCCTGATGAAGAGTCCCTCTCTGGCATCCATATACTTCCTTCTACAGCACTCTCCCTGTATTTACAGCTGTGGAAAGGACATGAAGGTGCTCTGCTGACAGGCAGGTACTCCACAAAACAATCACACACCAGCCATATAACATGCACAGTGGATTATACAAGCACACTGAAGCAAATAAGCAGACTCGCAAATGAGGTATATATCTGTATATATATAGTAAATAAGCACAATAAAGCAAATCATACATATATATAGCACAGAAGAAAATTAGCAATGCATCAAATCATTACTGCATAGAGAGAACAGAGATTAAGAAGGAACACATCACCAATCACCACCAAATCATCATCCAGGCCCGCACTTCCATTGGGAAGCCCTGTTGCAGCTGATGCCGGGAGTCGCAGATACTTGGGAAGATCCCTACACAGTGCACCCACCCACGGGGGAGGTTTTGGATTCAGCTGCAAGAGGGCCCTGCTTTTATACCCCTACAACCAACCAGCTTTGTGCCAGCCCCGTCAGTGCTCACTCGGGTGGCTGCGCAGATTCTCATGGTCTCACTGCTGTCCATGCTGAGTGCTGGAGAGGTGTGAAGGGTCAATGCGAAGGTCAGCAGCACCCTCATGTTTTCCTGCCTCTTTCCAACAAGTAGCCACACGGAACCTACAGAAACATTACCGAATACACTCTGTCAACGCCCTACTGTTCTGTTTCTCACTGTCACGAGCGGGGATCAACTCTCGGTTAGGCTCCCATCCATCACCAGGCGTCTGAAAGCCATCGCTCAGCAAGGATGAGCACTTTCCCCGGAGGATCCCTGTTCGGGACGGCTCGGAAGGGACCACAGTGGGGCAGCACCAGCGGCCTGCCCTCAGGACACGCTGCCGGACGGACATCTGCCCTCCGCGGGGCCACCGCACCGTTCCGGACCTCCTGCTTCCCTTGCACCTCCGCACTGTTCCGCACCGTTCCGGACCTCCTCCTCCCCTCGCACTGCCGCACCGTTCCGGACCGTTCCGGACCTCCTCCTCCCCTCGCACCTCTGCACTATTCCAGCCCCTTCTGGACCTCCTGCTCCCCTCGCACCTCCGCACCGTTCCGGACCGTTCCGCACCGTTCCGGACCTCCTGCTCCCCTCGCACCGCCGCAGCCCTCCGCAGCCCCGCGCTCCGCCTGCCCTCCGCCCGGCGGCGCAAAGCACGACGGGAGTTGTAGTCCCTCCCCCGCCCGCCTCGCTGGCAGCCGCCGCCAGGAAACTACAACCCCAGCAAGCACCGCGGCAGGGGCGCGGTGCGTCCCGGTATATGTAGTCGCGGTGCCGCCAGTGGCCCCGGTACTGGGGGGTGCGGGCTGCGCTTCGCGGCGGAGGGTGCGGTCCCGGAGCGCCGCGATGGCGGTCGGTAAGGAGCTGCTGCAGCTGGACCTGTATGGGCTGCTCGGCGTCGGCGAGAAGGCGTCGGAGAAGGAGGTCAGGGCCGCGGCCGGGAGCCCTCACGGGGAGGGTGGGCCGGGGCCTCCTTTCGGTGCCCCGCATACCGAGCTGGGGCTGTGCGCAGCGGCGCAGCCGGGTTCGGTGGTGGCGGCGGCGGCGGCTTTGCTGCGCTCCGTTTACCCTCGCGGTTATCCCGTCTCAGTCCCGTGCAGCGAGGCCTGGCTTCGGGGAGAGCGGCAGAGCGGCTCTCGGGCTGTGTTCCAACTGTCGCCGTGCCCTCAGGAGGGAAGCTCCCGCGTTTACCCCCACGCCGGTTGTTAGAGGCTGCTCTGGGTTCCCTTAGTCCGTGTGGTTGATTCTGTAGGTTTGGAATGATATGTTTCCGCTTGATTTGCCAATTAAATTAAAGGGAACCACAAGATTTGGGCAGCTGAGCTGGGGAAGGGACACTTCAAGGGAAGCAGAACTACTGGTAACTGAGCAGCTTGAAAGGAGAGCTTTGGTTTTTCTTCCTTGGGCTTCATTTTTATGTAGGTTCTCCTTTGTGTAGCAGTAAGGAGCAGTAGCAGCACACCCGGGTTGGGAGCTACAGCCCGGGCCTGACCTGGGGCTGCCTGGAAATTCCATGTGGGTGAAGCACAAAACAAGGGAGCAAGCCACACGTGATGCCCAGGGTTGGAGGGGGTGGAAGACTTGGGGTGACGTCGGCTTTGCTGCTGAGCTGGTCACTGGGGGGGGGAAGGAACTTCAGGAAGTGGCGGGTGTAATTTGGAGTGTTAATCTTTAAAGCACTTGGATCAGCCTCAACACCCGTTGTATGCAGAGCTGCGTGGCCAAAAGAGAGGAGCAAGGGGGAGGAAGGCTGCCCAAGTGACTTAACCTCACTGTTCAGAGAAGCCTCATCTGCGCTGGCCTGGGGAATAATCCTGTTATGGGAATAGTTGTGGCTGATGCGCAGGAGAGTTGCTGTCTCTTACCTGGAGTCCTGCTCATGCGGGAGCTGGGATTAGCCTGCAAGGCTTTAGCTGCACGTTCCTCTTACAAGAGCTTTGTCCACGAGGTGGTGCACCGATAATTCCACTTGTTTTAGCAGAGGAATGTGCTTTGGCTGTGGACCGGAGCAGCTTTTCTTCCCAACCTTTCTTTTTCACTGACAAAGGGAACTTAGGTTGATAACAGTGACGAAGCTCCAAGTTGTCAGTGTTTCTTTGAAGCGTAGAAGGCATTCAACAGTCTTTGGTCAAAAATCCCTCACCTTGCCAAAGTCAATTGTGCAGTGAATGGTACTTGCTGTGTCCCAAAGCTACAGCTGCAAAGAACATGGCTAGAAGTCTGCTTCGGTGGACCAGACTTGTCTGGGATGATCCTGGGGTTTGACTGCTGCAACACAATGCACCTACCAGTGAAATTTCTGGCTTTGAAAAGCTGAGACTCATTCAAGATACAGCTGCCTATGGAGTGTCCTGGCCTCCAGCACATGTCCTCGTGGTACAGTGTGATTAAAAAGGACAAGTCACTGCACTGAGGCTGAAAACTGAGCTTTTCAGAGGTCTCTTGCTCTCACAGTAGCCTTGCTTTACCCATCAGCATGGGGGTTTCTTGAGCTATTGGTACTCTACAAAGGTCTTTATTTCCTGTCAGGCTTGGGGGACATCAGGTCATGCACATGACTGCTGGTTCCACCACAGCCTTCTGCTTACTTAGAGAGGTGTGCTTTCAGTTCAGCAAAACCAATAACAAAAGAGACCCTCTGAATAGTCCTTTTTAGCTCTGTAGTGTTGTGCTGTTGGGTTTTATCCCCAAGTTGTTCTTCTCACTGAAGAGCAATGAGTAACTCTTCCCCCTGGCTCTTGCAGGTGAAGAAAGCGTACCGGCAGAAGGCCCTGACGTGCCACCCCGATAAGAACCCAGACAACCCCAGGGCAGGTGAGATGGGGCTGTGCAGGCACAAACACCAACTTGTGTTTGTTTTCACATGGGCACACTCCTGGAAGCAGCTCTGCTTTGCTTCAGGTCTGCTTATGTGTGTAATTAAGGGAATGCGTGTCATGTAAAGTATACTCAGGCAGGACTAAGAGTTATTTTGTCACTACCAGAGAGCTCTGGTTTTGAGGATGAATGCAGTCATGTTTGTTTGGGGAACATCAGTGTTAAGGCAGTGCTGAAATTGTATTTGCATCTCCCAAAATCTTCCCACCGGGAACGTGAAGCCTGGACCTTTTGCTGTGCTATCCCCAGTGTTCAGTGGCTGGCACTGCTTTAATTCATACCTCTCAGTCAAAACCTCAACAGCAAATTTATAAGTCCTGTAGGTATATGATAGTTGATAAGTCATACCTGCGGGCAGTGTGTGGTTTTATCTATTAGAGACAAGGCCCTGACTCTGCGGAGCTGAGCATACCCAAAGTGCTAGCAGGGTCTGGCTTGTGCAGCTTCTGTGTTTCAGTTTGTAGCTGCAGGTGGCAGTGAACAGCAGTGGTAAGGATGAAGGATGCTGTTCATCAGAACACCTCAAAATAACCATGGTTCTGTATTTTGCATTTCCCAGTTTAATGGGCTACAGTCCAATAGATCGAAAGCTTACAGCTGTAATACAGGTTAAAATTTCACAACAGAGAAACAAGCTTTTAGAAGCAATGGGAGGAAAGCCGTGGGCTTTGAGGTGTGCAGAAGGTTGAGAAGTGATTTGAAGTGTGTGTGGAAGCCTCCAGCTTGTAAATGCAACCCTCCAGGAAGAGGGTTATCAATGTTACTGTAAAATGCAAAGCTTGAATCCCAGGCTGCAAAGCTGTTGATGTGAAAGGAAGGATTTGGTTATAGCACTGGGTTGCAGGATGGCTGCAGGCTGAGGGATAAGCTGCTGTAGATGGATTCTGTGGAATTCTGTTCAAATGAAATAGGCGCAGTTCTTGTTTCTTAATTCACACTCATTTATGTAACTGATGCTGTCTTTTGAGGTGATCCTGGCTACGGCCTTACAAATGGTTTGGAAAGATTGTTCTTTCTGCTGTTCTGCAGGTCTGTTCCATCAGGGAATGTCATTCCTGGTTCACGCCCAGGCTGCTAGCATGGTTTTCTGCATCTCACCCTTTTTTCTTCTAATCCCCAGCGGAAATCTTCCACCAACTGTCTCAGGCCTTAGCGGTGCTCACAGATGCAGCAGCGAGGGTAAGGATCCTCCCCTATGCTGGGCACTGGGGGGGGGCTGCAACTTGAGTCCTGTGTTCAGTTCTGAACCCCTCACTACAAGAGAGCCATTGAGGTACTGGAGCGGGGCCAGAGAAGGGCACCGGAGCTGCTGCAGGGCCTGGAGCACAGTGTGATGGGGAAGGGCTGAGGGACCTGGGGGGTTCAGATGGAGAAGAGAAGGCTCAGGGGGGACCTGATCGCTGCCTACAGCTGCCTGAGAGGAGGATGGAGCCAGGAGGGGCTGAGCTCTGCTCCCAAGGAACAAGGGATGGGATGAGAGGAAACGGCCTCAAGCTGCACCAGGGCGGGTTCAGATGGAGCTGAGGAACAATTCCTGCCCCAGGGGGTGCTCAGCATTGGAACTGCCCAGGGCAGGGCTGCAGTCGCCGGTCCTGTAATGGTTCAGACGCAGTGGAGATGAGGCCCCAGTGCCATGGGTTAGTGGTGGCGTTGGCAGTGCTGGGAACGGTTGGACTGGATGAGCTTAAAGGTCTTTCCCAACCTGGTTGATTCTATGACCCCCATCCCTCGGTGCTGGGATTGTCTGGTGCTGCAGGCATGCTGGAGAGGTACTGGGAACTCTGCCTCTGTCCTGCTCTCCTCCAATGTGCCCTCATGAATGCAAGTCTCATCTGTTACTTCCTGTAGTTCTCAATGAGATCATATTGTAGGTGTCAGATAAGAACTTGGACAAATGTTCTTTTTGTGACTTGATGTGCTGGAAGCAGCTCTGTCCATTCACTCAGGGTGAGATACTGCCTTTAATAATGTGTTAGACTGGGGCATATCCCATTTAAAATCTGATAACAACTACATGGTGCAGGGCCACATGAAATTCCCATGGCAACAGTGCATCTGCAGTTCCCTTGAAGACAAGGTCTGACAAATAAATACCATCTCGCTGTGATTGCCAAGGCTCAAAGCCTTTCCAGAGGGCACAAAAGAGACTTGTAAACAGCAGAGCTGAATCAGAATCACAGCCTCTGTCCTTCTGCTGCAAGAGCTTTGCTGCCAGATGTAGCTTGAGCTCTCTTGCTGTGAGGAAGTGGTCGAGTGCCCCCTACTTGAGGCCTGAAAGTAATCTGAATGTGTGATGGGGAGGAATAAAACCAGATAAAACTGAGCAGGTAACTCTACCCAGAGAAACTGAGCAGAGAAGGAACGTTGAAACTTCAGGTTATAAGATTTAAAGACATGAGATAACTCTCCTCTGTTCAAACATTGGCAAGGTTTGTGATCTCCCCACCCCAAGGGGCAATTTAGCTTTTGGCATCCAGGAACTTTTTGGCTTCTACTTTTTAAAAAGGAGGAAGTATTTAGCAAACCCCTCCCATGCAGGAAGGGAAAACACCAGCTTCTGTAGTCTATAAAATGAGAGCAGTGCCTTCCTGTACAGCTACTCTACAAGTAAGACGTGAGCACTGTGCCAGTCTGTGCTTTACATACTACAGACAGGTTCTGTGTAGTCTGATGAAGAGATTACCAACTGGTTTAAGCAGGTGCCAGTGAAATAGCTGGTTTCCCCCAGTTCTGAGGTCTCTAGTGCTAAATGACTGTTGATGCGCTACTGCTGCTCAGGACTTCTGGTGCTCTTCGATCTCACGCATGCATGAGTCTAATGCCCATCTTGTATGAATCTTTCATATAGAACAGACCTTTTTAACTGTAAACCTTTGCTCTAAACCAACCCTGATCTGTTAGCAGTGCCCCTAGAGCTGCTTTGGGCATGTTCAGGAGCCCAAAATACTCTTGCCGTCTCTGAAGAAGGGTCAGACCTTCTTTCCAGTACACTTTGCAGTTACGGATAGACTCCCGCACCCCTTCAGGCTCCATCTGGAGATCCGTGGGCCTCTTCTCATGTTCCCAGGGTATTTGTGTGAGCTTCCAACACTTTCAGGAGCAATGTTGGCAAGAAGCAGCAAATCTTTCCCTCTGCTTATAGTGTTTCAGTGGCTGATGTGACCTTTATTCACTGTTTTCCATTTCTCCCTCCTGCTTTACATAGTTTCATACTGTTGTGTTGTTCTTTGACAGGCGGCGTATGACAAAGTGCGAAAGGCCAAGAAACAGGCTGCCGAGAGGACACGTGCACTTGATGAGAAGAGAAAGAAAGTGAAGCTTGGTAATGACATCAAACCTTCATTTGCTCTTGGCTTGAAGCCTTCCTTAGCTGCGTGTTTGCACTTCTGCTGCTGCTGGAATTGACCACGGGTTAATCTACTGCTCATCTGCCATGGCTGTGGCCTCTTTGAGCCCAGTACAATGCTGTAGCCATCTGAAATCTCCTGCCACAGCTGTAGCTGGGATGGTTCTGCTCTGGAATCAGGGCCTTGGAGGACTGTAACACTGCTGACACACCGGCAGAGGAGAGGTAGCAGAGCTGTCAGGGCTCTACCCTGACATTGGTGCAGGTGTAGCCAAGTTATTTCTTTCTGTCCACCTCTAGTCAGCAGTGAAAATTCTCATTGGATTGTTGTAATTTGGTTGCTTTCTCTGCAGATCTTGAAGCCAGAGAACGAGAAGCTCAAGCCTATGAGGCTGAAGAGGAGGAAATCAGGTCAACGAGATCATTAGAACAAGAAGTAATGATAAATTGTCCAAGTTTTGTCTGCTTCTTTTACAAAGTATGGCTGAAAGTCTTTGGTTTCATAATGAAAACCATGGGATGTGATGCACCAAATCTGTGTAGCAGACCTCCAGCCTTTTGGATTAATGGGCTCTCTGAAAGGGGCACGTAGAAGAGATCTTGTAGCAGTTTGGCATGTGCCAGTCTTGGGATGTTATCTTTTTGTCTGCCCTCTTTTGCCATAGCAGACAATAACAATAGCTACTGGGTTATATGCTGGCTGATGGGCACTAGGAGTGTGAGTGGTCTGATTATGAGTGCTGGAGCTCTAGCAGGGGAGCTAGCAGGAGGGCTGCCCCAGGAGGTGGGTGTAAGATAAAAGCTCCCCTTGGCAGCCTTTCACTGGCATGAACCAGCCATGGAACTGTGCCCTCATGCCTGTGCTGTCTCCCCTCTGCTGTAGATAATACGCCTGCGTGAAGAAGGCTCCCGGCAGCTCAAGGAGCAGCAGAGGCTCATTCAGGAGCAGATCTGGCGTGAAAGAGGACAGCACTTAAAAGGTGAGAGCAGAGGAGACTGGAGCCCTCAGCTAAACTATGTGTGTGTGGGACTCCAACTCTTCTGCAGACAGAGCTCAGGCGCTGGTGCAGCCTTATCACTTGGTCACCTTATGTGTAGGATTCTGCTTTGCACCTACTTCATGGCTAAGTCAAAAGACCGGTATCTCTGTGAGGTTGCTTCTTATATGTTTCATGCTGCTCTTCAACACACTGCTGCTCCTTTCCAGTAAATACTCTGAAGCATTGAATCTAGGTGGTCTGTGGAGCCCCCCAGTTAGGCTGGAGTGAGCCTGAAGCCCTGCTCATCTCTCAGTGGAAGCAGTCAGTGTTGCAGACTCAGGGGATGCTTCAAGTTTGCAAAAACTAATAGTGGTCATTGGTTTACTACTCCAGTATTCCCTTGCAAGTTCCCAGTACTCATCACCCAAAAGAGACTCGGTGTGGAGAACAAAGTGTGGTTCACTCTATGGTTGCTGAGGCTTTACTTTCTGGAAGTTGGTTCTCTCCTGTTCCTTGAGTATGCACAATCTCCATCCCAGGCTTGTACAAAGCAGTTATTTTTCCTCATACAGGAGGGGATGAGATTTTTCCAGAATCCCAGAGCCTCATCCTTTGGCATACGTAACCTCATGCCCATCCACAGAGTTCTATAGTGAAGTGCCTTTTTTAATACCCTGTATCTGTGTAGGCTTAAAATTCGGTTTTGTGTTTCAGAAAGTTGTTTCAAAACTAATTACAGTGCTGCTCAGGATTTCAGTTCAATGGGAGGACTTATTGTCTCCTGCTCCTTTCATTCCAGCAGAGGAAATAGCATAGGATCTGTTCCTTTCTCTCAGGAAAATGATTGATGTAATGAGTAAAAAAGTAACCCCAGGGGTCCAGATGCAGGAATTCTTCTGGGAGTCACCGGGGCACAGTCAGACACCACTGACGGTATGCAATCATTCATAGAATCACAGAAGCAACCAGGTTGGAAAACCCCTTCAAGCTCATCCAGTCCAACCGTTCCCAGCACTGCCAAAGCCACCACTAACCCATGGCACTGAGGGCCTCATCTCCATGGTGTGTGAACACTGCAGGGCTGGTGACTGCAGCCCTGCCCTGGGCAGCCTGTTCCAATGCTGAGCACCCTTTGGGGCAGGAATTGTTCCTCAGCTCCACCTGAACCTGCCCTGGTGCAGCTTGAGGCCGTTTCCTCTCATCCCATCCCTTGTTCCTTGGGAGCAGAGCTCAGCCCCCTCCTGGCTCCATCCTCCTGTCAGGCAGTTGTAGGGAACGATAAGGTCACCCTGAGCCTTCTCCAGACTGAACCCCCCAGGTCCCTCAGCCGTTCCTCATTCATACTTCCTTAACTTAATTTCACATCTCAGGAGCTGGGGAGGATGTTAAGCGTTTGCTAATTGTAAACCACTTTGAGATCCTTGCGATAAGAGCACACCACTGTAAAGTATTTCTTCGCAGGGCCTGGTTATGCTATCTCAGGTTATGCTATCCTGTCTTTTTTGTCTACCCTTTATTTTTCCACACTTGTTCCCACCACCACAACCCTCTTACTGGGAAAATGTCCCAGAATCAAACAGGTCTCCTGCCTGCATTTTTACTTAGCTTGTTCCAGCCTTGCTCATGGTAAGCCTGGGGATCATAGAAGACAAAAATGCTGACATCCAGGATTCAGTCTGTGCTATGCTTCCTGATGATAGTGTTGCACAAGACTTTTGGGGATTAAATGGTCTAGTGGAAGCCCAGAAGTGTTTGCTATTGCCATATGTGTGTTCTCAGGGTGAATTTTGTGCTAATTGATCTTTAACCAAGAACTCTTCATTCATGTCCTTTCTATCTGTTTTTTCCTTTCCCCTCTTCAGGCAAGCAAGAAAGAAATGAAGCTGAAGGCAAAATAACCCCTAAACTCAAAGTAAGACATCCTTATAAAGCTGGGGTTTGGTGAGTAGGACATTATACAGCTTCAGAAAACAGAAGGGACACTTCAGCTCTGCTGAACTGCCATGTCCCTCTGTACAGTGGAGGTGAAGTTCCTGTACGTAGTGTGCATCATGCGTATGAACAGCTCCTGTCATTGCCTTTAAAGCATCCTCCCCCCCTCCCCCTCTTCTCTACTGTCTGGTCTAGTTTTTTGAGCCTGAAATTGAGTTGTCTCTGCTTTAAGCACAGGGAAGCATCTGCTTATTACCCTGATAGAGCCATTAGTATGCTTTCAAGTATGATCTTTTTATTCTAGTGAGCAGTGGCTCTCCGTGTTGCACAAATAATTTGTTCCCTTTGGGCGTTCTGATGTTGAGGTCACTGTTTTGGGGATGTAACTGTAAATAGCAGATTAGATTAACATGCAGGTGGCAGGAGCTGCACTGAGCATCTGTTCACATGGACAAAACTAGCTTGTCATCTTTATTTCCCAGCTCAAGTGGAAATGCAGGAAGGAAGATGAGACGAGAGGGGGATACTCAAAAGATGTTCTGCTCCAGATCCTGCAAAAGGTATAAGAAAGGATGGTGGATTCTAGGAAACTACATACAAACTGGAGTGGGTCAATTCTCTGTGGTCCAGCTTTCTCAGACAGTTTTCAAAGACCATCAGCATGACCCATCAGCTGTGATCTGTTCCCCAGGGAGCACCAATGTCTCACTCCCAGCAGGGACTCCTCCTGAAACTCTTCCCACTGGGTGGTAGATGCCCTGCATAGCAGTCAGCTTGGCTGTGTGGTTATGGTGCGCTTTTGCCTTCACTTAAAGGACTAGACATTTGCTGCTGTGGGAAGTGCAGGGACAGGCATAGACAAGCCTTTGATACAAGGAATCCCAGCAGGTGATCTTTATTTTCCCTTCATGCGAGTGTCTCCTGTAGCTCTGACTGAGCAAAGCAGCCCTCTTGCACTGGGGCTTGCTGGAAGCAGTGTGGAGCTCCATTCCTCCCCAGAACTATTTCCTGGAGGGACAGAAATTATGACAGCTTGGGATCTGTGGGAACATCATGCAAGACAGAAATGGTGACAGCTCAAGCCTCATGTCTGAGAAAACACATGTTTTCTCTTTGCTTTCATTTCAGAAATGAACTTGACATCTCTTGGGTCTGTAATTAACCTTTCTTTCTTTCTTTGTCTTACCAGTATGGTGATGTGCTCAACTTGGTGATCTCCAGCAGGAAGACTGGGAGTGCAGTTGTGGAATTTGCTACAGTTAAGGCTGCTGTAAGTCTGGCAGAGCCCCCGGATGTGTGAGGCTGACAGTGGGCAAGAAGGGGTGCTGCAGGAGGGAAGGCTTGGCAAGCTGACAGCCTCCGGACGCTGCCTTGTGATTAAGGCGCTGAGGAAGAGTAATGAGAGTCTAAAGGTACAGATGCCTGAAGGGAGTGGCAAAGCTTGAGGCACAGACCCAGAGCAGGTCATGCACATAAACAAGCAGGTTGTGTGTGGAAAAGGCTGAGGGAAGAGGCAGTGCTTCAAAAAGCAGGCACTGAGCTGTTTAACCAGCTCTCACAGAAGGTGAACTGCCCACTGTGGGAATGGGCTTAAGGAGTTTTAGAGGTTATATCAGGCATTTGTTTCAGAGAAAGCAAAATGTCTTGACTCACTGTGAGTTACAATAATTCATGTGGCTATGGAAACAGAAGTCATCAATTACCCTGAAGTGTAGTACTTGCATTAACTTAAACTGCGCTGTACAAGAGCCTCTATCCCTTGTGACCTTTCTTTCACTCGTAGATCTCTATAATTAAAGCAACCCCACAGGGTTGTCTCTGACCCTGTAACCTGTTTATCAAAAGTACCAGCAGTGATATGTGCTCTATTTAATGCAGATACAGACCCTAAAGGGTGTCCCTCATGTATGGCAGCTGGGAAGTCAGTGTTCTTTGTGCCCTGCTTGCCCTTGATGCCAGGCTGAGATGGAATTTTATGGTTGTTGGTGACCCGGGAGGGAGTGGGATGTGAAATTCAGGTGGTGATGGATATCCTCAATGGCTGTTTCTGCTGTCAGGAGATGGCTGTGAAGAATGAAGTTGGTCTGATAAATAATCCTCTCAAGATTTCCTGGCTGGAGGGCCAGCCCCAGGACAGTCCCAGCACCATCCTTCCTGACAGCAGTGGTGAGCCCAGGACTTCCCAGGTGAGGAGACACAGCACAGGCTGCTGTTAACTAAACCTGTTTCTATAGCTACCTACGTTTCACAGTGTGCTCTGCATTGATGGCAAGATGTTGATTCCCAGCAGAGCTGATAAGAAGCTCTTAATGCAAAGCCCCCTTCTCTGGTAACTCTGACCCTTTTGTGCTGAAGCAGTGGCTTTTTGGGAGGACCTCTTGCCTGAGCAGCAGCACACTGAGAACACGAGTGTTTGGATGACTCGATCTTCACCCAGTCTCTCTTCAGGTGAAAACCAAGGATGTTCCTTGCTCAGCCAAAGCCTCTAATGCTGTTCTTGTGGGACTTTTACTAATGTACTTTGTGGGAAGCCTTTGACTGATAGCTGGTTGAAATGGGTCTTCTAGAAGGCTTCTTTAGGGAGGCTTGGTTACTCACTGCATTCCCAAGAGGGTGGAATTTCAGTGCTGAAAGGAAACATCTATTCTTAGAGTCTGCAAGATAGAAGAGAAAGCAGTTACATACCCATGTAGAGACCTCATTGCCTGGTTTTGGTCCTCTTTACTAATGTGGCTATTTTGAGTGCAAGGTGTGTGTTAATTTGTAGCTGCTGCTTCTTCATTTCATAAGAAATCCCTCTGAAGCTGTTGCTCTTGAGTAGCAAATGTATACCAGTCACAAAACACATGGAAGGCAATAACATGTAGTGGTTAAAAGAAAGAAACCAGTCTGAGGACGTGCTGCAGCAGCTTGTTGACTCTGTTACCCCTTGCTCTTGGTGGCTTTCTGGAGTGGGAGGTGTGTCTGCTTCTTTTGAGGCAGGTTATGTCACACTTTGCTCTGTAGCGCAGAATTTATCTTGTGCTCTCTGTGTCTTCTGATCCAGTTAGCAATTCCTTGGCTGTGAAGGGACCTGAGATCCTTTGCTGGTTATTTGAGTTGCAGTCCAAGCTCCATGTGACACTTACTGCATTCTTCCCTGTGGTGTAAAGATCAGAATGATCTAATTGCAGAGAGGACTCTTGCCTCATGCTGTACAGGTGCCCTTACCCTGTGTCTCAATCAGCTTTGTGTGTGTTCACTACCTAAATATTTTAGCAGCTTATTAGATTGTTCAGAATGAGAACTGGTTTGTTCCTACCTAAGAGAGTTGCTGCTACTATTGGAACTTGGTGATGGATTCTTGCCTCCATGGGTTCGAAAGCACTGGTTTTAACTGGGTTGATCTTGGCTTCTTTCCATGACCAAAGCTTGTTAGTGTGGAAGTGCTGCGTCTGCTGCTGTGGAGGATTAGCTTGGTGGAGCACAAGGGAGAGCAGGCTACAGCAGCAAAAGGTGTCCATGCTGCATGCGCTGGTGACTCACTTCTGCCCAACACAGCCTTGACAATCCCATACAGCTCTCAAAATGGTGAGAAGCTGTGGCCAGTGACTTGCATCCTTCCCCAGGAGTTGCACTGCTGGTACTTGTCTGTCTTCGCTGCTGCTTTCTGTAAGCAGCTGCAGATCCTCTGATTACATTGCAGTCTTGCTGTCCACACTGAGATCTCTGAGCCGCTCTGGTTCCTTTTCCTGGTTCCTACTCCAGACCCTCCCCAGATCCTGCTGCTGTTTCCACTAGGATGCTTCTAAAGTCTGTAATGTGGTGAGAGCTTCTCTTGGCTGTAGTGCTTCCACAGAATCATAGAATCAATTAGGTTGGAAAAGACCTTTAAAATCAAGTCCAGCCATTACCCCAGGACTTCCACTTGACCTATTCTCTGTCCTCAGCTCTTCAACTCTAGACCATGCAAAATGAGCTCTCTCATATCTCTTGCCACTGCCTCAACATACTCCCTGCCTCATCCTCTCGTACACACCCTGGCTTCCCAGCCACCGGGGCCACGTTCTTGCGTGGAAGCTGCACTAATCTCATTCTGATTTAAGCTGCCCTCGCTTCCTATCCTCTGCTTCCTCTGGGTTGCTCCTGTTTTTGTCTGAATCCACCCCCACAGTCCCACTCTGTGCAGCTCCCTCCCTGCTCTGCTTCAGAAACCACCCGGAGACCTACAGTTCTCATGGCAACACACTCGCTACTCATCCGCTTCTGAGCTGTGTCTGCTCCCTGCCTGGGGTAGTCAGCCAGGAGCTGAGCACCAAAGCCTTCAGCCACAGGGCAGCCACACACTAACTGGGAGCAAGGGGCTGTGGAAGCAGTTTCCAGGTCAAAGCCAGGCTGGTTGTTGAGAAGCCCTGCTGTGGGAGACAAGATACTGGCCTCCACAGTCTTGGCTGGCTTGTTTTCTTCTACAGCAGTGGGTGCACATTGTCCAGCAGTTCCTGGAGAGCTGCTGGAGCCAAAGAGGTGAGTTATGCTTGAATTACAAACACTGTGGATTGGCCACTGTTCCTCCAGGCTATTGAGAGCAAGACTGGTTGATTGCTGCAGCTCTGAATGGTTCAAGGCACACAACAGCTCTACAGTGCTGTGAAGAGCATGTTTTGCCATCACACAGCGTGAAGCACTTCCCATTCAGCTGGATTAAAGTGCTGAGGAAAGCCTCTGTCTGGCACTCTTGCATCTTTTCTAGCTCCTTTGAGATTTCATAGAGTTGGTTTCGTGTTGTCTGACTTTACAGCCTGATGTAAATCTAGTAGGTAAGAGCCATCTGTACCTTCTCTGCAATGCCTCTGGGCACTTTGCTGTAGCTGGCTTCCAAAGCTTGTGGTTATCTGGGGGCCTGCAGGTTTTAAGAGCCCTGGTATCTAATCCAGCTATGAGAAAGGTCAGAATTGGTGACCCAGTGATTCCTGCAGTGTCCCTTTAACAGTTTGACCCAATACTGCCTTAAATGTTTTTAGCTTGGCAGAGCCCTTCCCATCCTTTTCCCTGGGAAGATAAAGTCCCAGCCCAGGAGAGCAAAGCCATGCTGCTTCCCCACCCTCAGAAGAGCCTCAAGTGCCACAGAGGGTACATCTTGGTGGCTACAGAGAAGGGGCCTGAGCTCTCAGTGCTCTTTCTGGCTTGCTACCAATGAAATGAGGCAACAGGACGCTTCCAGTCACACATACATTTATTCTTCCATATCTGTACAGCTGATAGATCAGTGCATGCTTCAAGCAGCAGTAGCCAGAGAAAGTTCTTCTCCTGCTAGTAGGATAAATAAACTGCTGTTGCTGTATTACGAGCCAGTGTGGATGCTTACCTGTTTCCAGGCTGGGAGTGCCAACTGCACTTGAGTTAGGGGGAAAGAAACCCACAAGGAAGAAAAAAGGAAGAACAGCTTTGATTTCATTCACACCCAAACGTGGTGGGAGAAGAAAGACCAGTTTGGGTCTCTGACCCTTGCCGTAACTATGGCTTTGAGATGCAATGCTACTGTCTCCTTGCAAGCTGCCTGCTTATCCACAGATGATGGTGCCATATCCCTTTCTGTCCATGCTCTGCAGTGTCACAGCCATATCCCCAAAACAAGTCTTTTGCCAAACAATGCCATTCTTCCACAAGGAGGAGATGCACAGTCAGGAATGGGGAATTCCCAGTGTGGAGAATGGGACCTTGCCTGCAAGGTTCCAGCAGACAGGGCTGTCATCTGAGCAGGGAGCCTGCGAGCTCTGCTCCGAAGAACTCTGTGCAAGGACAGGAACAGGGACAGTCTGTGATGGGTAAGGTGAGAACAGCAAAACAGGCCACACAACAGGAATGCTGCATCCTTCCTCCTGCTAGGGCTGGAGAAACTGGCAGCAGCAGAAAAGAAATGGGATATGTTAAATGATAAATACCTTCAAATGGCGTAGTCTCTTGGATTCTGTTTCCTGAGGGTCTGCAGAACATCCTCGAGGAGCGATAGCCCCAAATCCACTTTGAAGGACAGGAAGGGGTCCGACAGGTCGGAAAGAGTGGTGCCATTCTGGGAACCTGTCTCTGAGGTCCCATAGTCTGTAGCCTGGTCCTTGTGGAATTGAGTTTGAGTGGCTTTGTGGTATTGAGTAGCATCGGAAAAGGAGATGTCAGAGTGAGAATCTGTGTGGTCGATGATGTTGGGGCAGCTAGAACTGTCCAGGTACAGCCGGGGAGGCTTGGGGGGGGCTTGTGCCTTGGCTAGGTTCTGCTCACTCTGACATGACAGGTAATCAGACTTGTCCTTCAGATCCCTCAAGCATTCCCTCTTCTGGCACTGTCCATCACTCTCCAGAGTGTGGCTGTTCTGATTGAGGAGGATGACCTGGTTGCCCAGCTTTTTGTGTCTCCTGAGCGAGAACCGTCTGAAGAATGTTGTGGATTTAATGGAGCCTCTCCGCCAAGTATCCATGCTGATGAGAGGAGCAGGAGGAAACTGCTGACTCTTCACAGTCAGGTGCTGGACTCAAGTCGCAGGATCAGCAGCAAGCGGCACAACAGGAACAACCTCTTCCTTCCCTGTTCCTGTAGCTGGAAGGAAAACAGAGGCTGGTATTGCAGGAAATGCAAACTTCCCACTATCTCCCTGTTCTAAGGAGCAATTGGCCTGCCTTGGCTATGGAGGAGTCTTCTCCAGTGGAGAAGGAGTCTCCTTCTTCAGTGGAGATGGAATGGCGATGTCTGAGCTTATTAAATCTGAGCTGCAGGAACAAGTGGTGAAGAATAGCAAAGGCACACAGTCACCATGAGAACAGATTTAATCTAGCATCTAGAACAGAAGGGCACTGGGGTACCATGGTAACCAGGCACCTTCTCCATGCAGGGCACAGTATGAAAATCTCAGTGGGTGGTTGGGAAGGGAGACGGTGACTCAGTCGTGCCGAAGGAAACCAAAGAAACAGTCGAAGAGGAATCTGAACCATGACAAAACGCAGGTGTAAAAGGGAAACATCAGGAAAATTGAATGCAAAACAGACTTACTGTGCGGTGGAGCAGCACCTCAGTCCAGCAGGCGGAGAGGAGAGACCGCTGAAGCACTCGGAGAACTGAGGCCACCACGTTCACCAGCACTGGGACGTGGAAGAAGCACGTCTGGGAACAGTTCCGGCAGGTCGGACCCGGAATGCCGAAAATCCCCGATGCCTCTTTCTCTTCATGTGCCTCCTGTCACTGCTTCCAGGCTGCAGTTCCTTGTGCGTGTGGATTTGTTTTGAGCCAAGCCCTTGCTGAGTCAGCCACGTCAGTATCTGGGTTTTACACTATTGGTAATTGCCAGGATTGCAGGAAGTAGGTGTGTGGAGTGGCAAAGCATCAGCCCACACGCTCCCGAGGAGAACACGAGCTCCCTCCACGGCACCCGGGCTGCTGGAGAGCTGTCACCATGGACTTGGAGCCCATCTTGCATCAGACTCTTCCTTCTCTTGGTGCTGTCCCTCCTGCCACTTCTGCTGGCTTCTTGTCTGAGCAGAGCTCCCAGAGGAGCCTGGAAATCATCTCTTGTCTGTTTTAAGTGTAAATCCAGAGTGTGAGGTGGTGATTCAGGTTTGGATGGTGATTCATCTGCATGAGCCTCATGTAGCTTACTTCATTCAGCCCAGCAAGCGACAGTGTTTGTGGTTAGTGGCCAGGAACTTTGAAGCAGCCCAGTTCTGCCACTGAGGGCTGATATGATCTGCTTCGTGCTCAGACACTCTGAAGACCTGTGCTGAGCAGTCCTGAGGGGTTATTTCATTCATGCAGCTCCTAAGATGCCAATTATGGCATGTTAGTCTCTTCATTTCCCAGTCTGAGTTTCTCATCTATTGTGGGCTTCTGTTTTCTCCTCCTATCCAGACACTGCAGCTGGAGGAGCCACTTTGCTGGCACATGACAGCAAATTTGCACTTGCCCCATTTTCATGCAGAATCTTACTTAGCTATTCTATTGCCTTTTCATCCCTTCTCTTTGCTGTTTAAATGTCCTTAAAACACCAGTAGATCTAGTAAAATGAGCATGAGATTTACTTCTTTTCATTCACTTTCTGTGAAGATGCTTTTATTTCTACCTGAGCTGTCAGGCAAATGAGCTGCATGTTTCCAAGCACTGCAGAGCTTTGAATACATCCAGAATAGTCAGGCCACCTACTGATGTTCAGCAGCTTCAGAAAGCAGAGTGCCAAACCCACCACTTTGCTCTGCAGTAGCTGCTGTCATCTGCTGCCTACATTGATTAGGTAGAGTCTGCAATCAACTTGCTTGATGTGACAGTTGCCACACACAGAGGAAAAGGCTTCAAGAGCTTTTGAGAACTCAGCGATGCTTGGGTCAGGTTTGGGAATATCCCTGCTGGTTTTCCTGCTGCAGCCACTGCAATGACTGAAACCAGAGAAGGGTTTGATGATGGTGGTGTTTTGATGGCATTAGCCTTTGTAACGGGTGAAGTGTACACTGGACTTTGTGCCTCAGTGTTGGACCTGCAGAGCAAGCTCGTCATCTAAAATAACCAGCTCCAGCGAGGCAAAGCCATGCTTCCCATCCAACCTCAGAGCAGCTTCCAGTGCCTAAAGGGGGCTACAAGGATGCTGGAGAGGCACTCTTCATCAGGGACAGGAGTGACAGGACAGGGGGTGATGGGTTTAAAATGAAACAGGGGAGGTTCAGGTTGGAGATAAGGCAGAAGCTCTTCCCTGGGAGGGTGCTGAGGCGCTGGCACAGGGTGCCCAGAGAAGCTGTGGCTGCCCCATCCCTGGCAGTGTTCAAGGCCAGGTTGGACACAGGGGCTTGGAGCAAGCTGCTCCAGTGGGAGGTGTCCTGCCTATGGCAGGGGATTGGAACTGGAGGAGCTTTAAGGTCCCTCCCAACCCAGCCCACTCTGGGATTTGATGATTCTATCCTTGTTGTGAGCAGGGAGTACCTCCAGTTGCAAGCAGGTAACTGGGGCTCTCAGTCTGTCCCACTCCCTCAGTGCAGCACTGTTAAGGCTCGGGCTGTTTCCTGTAGGCCAGGCAGCTTTCACACCCTGCCCCATTTCTCTGGGGTCACACTGCTGTGAACCACCCCGTGACTCGAATGTTCATGTTGTGAGTGTGGTTCGTGGAGCGGGGGCTGGATGTGAGCTGTCCTCAACAGTCGCTGTTTGCTTTCTGCTCCCAGGAATCAGTGGTATCAGAACGGGACTACGAGAGCCTGGTGATGATGAGGATGCGCCAAGCAGCAGAGAGGCAGCAGATTATTGAGCGGCTCAAGCGGGAAGAGGAGGAGGAGTCTCACACCTAACGTGAGAGAGGGTGGATTCTCCCACCCCATCATTCTGCATTTCCAAAGCTGCTGCTTAATTTAAAGTCAATAAACCTCCTTTTTTAAAGCTGTTGTAGGAACGGGGCTTGTTGACAGCTGAGAGAGCTGGGCCGGGGCAGCCTGGAGAAGGGAAGGCTCCTTAAGGGGAGACCTTAGAGCAGCTCCAGTGCCTGAAGGGGCTGCAGGAAACCTGGAGAGGGGCTTTGGACAAGGGATGTAGGGACAGGACATGGGAATGGCTTTAAGCTGCCAGAGGGGAGACTGAGATGAGCTCTGAGGCAGAAGCTCTTCCCTGGGAGGGTGCTGAGGCGCTGGCACAGGGTGCCCAGAGAAGCTGTGGCTGCCCCATCCCTGGCAGTGCTCAAGGCCAGGTTGGACCCAGGGGCTTGGAGCTGCTCCAGTGGAAGGTGTCCCTGCGCATGGCAGGGGTTGGAGCTGGAGGAGCTTTGAGGTCCTTCCCAACACAAACCAGTCTGGGATTCTATGAACAGGAACTCACTGCAGCCAACCCAGTGGAGGGATGGAGATGGCTGTGTATAAGTGTATTAACCTGTTGTTCTGTGGACTCAGAGCAGCTGCCTACTCCCATAGGGTGAGGGCTGAGAGATGTTACTGGAACACCAAACCCTGGAGCTCCTTTTCATTCCTGAAAGTTCCTTCAGGAGCATCCAGGAGCCTTTGGCAGCAACTGTTTGAAAGAACCCACAGGAAGACATTGGTCTCTTCAGAGAAATGGTTTATTGGTGGTACCCATTCAGCAGGATTGATACAGTCCCAAACCATCCGGCACTGCTGCTAAGGTGACAGACCTGTACCTGAAGTGTTCACGAGACTTTTCTGTGCTGCTCTAAGGCTATTTCAGGAATGATGTGGAACGCTTGAATGGCCTCCTGGGGCTGATGGTGCTGCTGACCACAACCCCATGTGGGAGGGAAACCGCCCTGCTGCCCATGAAGGGATGCTCGGGGAGCACTGCGTAGGTTCTGCTGTTCCTGCTTGTGTTTTGGGATGAGCTGGTTTGCCACCCAGGTTTGGCTGCTTCTATGGCCTGGGAGAAGGCATGCCCTGACCTCAGCTCAGCCCTGAGGGGCAGACAGGGCTGTATTAAGCTCCCTCCAGTGTATGCTAAAGAGATGATTAAAATGTGAAAAGATGATGGTATTTGCCAGGCTGCCATTCAGATGAATGCAGAGATGGAGCCACCTCTTCTCTGGGCTGATTGCAGTGGGCTGGGCTCACCTCCCCCTGGCCTTGCCTAATGGCAGGGGTGGCAAGGTCCCCTTGGGTCACGTTTTGCCTCTCACTGCTCCTCCCCTGCACCCGCGTGCCTGGAGTCTGGGACAGAAAGGAATGAAGGGGAATGTTTGCAGTCAGTCCTGTGCGAGATGAGCCCCAGCAGGATGTGGTCCAGGTGGGATGCCGGAGTCTTCCCTGCTAGTCCTTGTGGAGGCACCAGACCAGGGTCTGCCCCACGCCGGTCATGCTCACCACGCGGTAGCCGCGGCTCTCCAGCTTGTTGAGGACGACGCGCGGTGCATCGTTCACGTAGTACTCCCAGCTGCAGCAGGGAAGGGGGAGAAGCCACATCAGGTGAGGGAAGAGGGGAGACTTCCCTCGTGGAAGAGACTCTGCCTCAATGCCAAACCCATGGCCAACTGTAGGACTGAGCTGCCCATCATCTACGTGATGCAGTGTTGGGGTTAACCCAGTGGGGAAGGTCAACCCCTGCCAAGGCTGCCACCCAAGGGGAAAGCATGTCCAAAGTGGAATGGTCATGTTAAATTGAGATGTATTTTGGAGACCAGAACCTTGTGCTGCTCCGTTAACTGGGCTGGAACCGCACCAGAGAGGGTTCCTGAGTGTTCATAGCTAGGAATTCATGGAAAAAGAGGATAAACTTGGCAAAGTGGGAAAGAAACCCCAAAGTTCTGCCTGCGTCAGAGCGTGTTGGTGAGTTGGGTGGTTTGGAGAGTCTGTGCCTGGAATTTGAGGACTGGGGGGAAATGCTGCCTTCAGCCAAGCCTTTGAAAACCAGGAATCCTCAGCTGAGCCCAGATAGGAGGAGCTGGAGCTGCTCAGCCCCGGCAGTTTGGAGCAAGGAGGAACCAGGACTCGGGATCCTTGTCCAGGTTTTGTTCCTCCAGGATTGCACTGGCTCCGGGTGTTTGGAGCAGGAGCTGCCTTTCCCTCTGCCTGATCCCGAGGCTGCTGCTCCACAGGGTTGAGGGCACTGGGACTGCGCCGTCCAGCAAGTGGGATTGCAGAAGAGCAGAGCATGGACACAAACCAGGCTGCGGTGGGGAAGAAGCAGCAGAGCTGAAACAGCAAGTGTGACCTTCAGTGCTGGACCTGGCAGCCTTCCTGCTCCTTCAGCCATCTCTGGATGCAGGACTCAAGCAGATGGGGTAAGGTTCAGGATAATTTAGCTCTTCACTGACTCACTGTGCCAGATAAGCTGATAATGATGGGCTGCAGCATCATTGGTGAGCTGGTTTGGGCTCCTTAAAGCCCTCTACCAATTTGCATGCCAATAACAACACAAAAAGACCCCAAAGCATTCCCAAAGTGGCTCCTGGTGAGATTACAAAACATTAATGAAGTGCTGAGTCCTTTTAAAGCACAAAATAGCACCAAGATGTGAGAGGTTTCTTTTTTAGCTTCTCAGGACAGACTGTACTTTGCTGTAATTACAGATGTGGTGGAGGGATAATGGGTATTATTATAAGTGCCTTTGAAGTCAGTGCTTTCTCCAGGAGCCTTGCCACATACCCTTGGGATTCACATGGAGCAGTTGGTAAATATTATCCCCATTATGCAGAAGCAGGCATGGGCTGGATTGTTTGGTACCTGTGGGAGCTACAGGACGGGGTGACTGAGCTAAAGCAGAAGGAAGCAGAGCTGCTCAGGGCTTTGAGCCCAGCTCTGCAATGAGGGACACAAGGACTGCACGTGGTGAGTATCGTGTGTGCTGCCATCTCCATCTGAATGGGGATGGAGCAGCTGGGAACATCTGCAGAGTCCTTCATCCCAACTGAATGCCGGTAGGGAAGTGAGGAGCCACCCCAGCTTGGAGAGGACTCAGCCCCTGCGCATCCTTAGAATCATAGAATCAACCAGGTTGGGAAAGACCTCTAAGATGATCACGTCCACCATCCTTGAGCATGTTGCCCACCTGCTCTCCAGATGTGCCAGAACCAGAGACTGGATGAGCGTGCACAGGGTGGGATTGATGGGCAGGAGCATCCTCCATGCTACACTGAAGTATCAGTGGGTGCTTTAAACCTCAAATCCCAGATGCAGGTAGTGCATAAGGATGTGCTGCCTTTCATCTAAGATCAAATGGCACCAATAACGTTTCTAATCACAGCAAACTGTGAGTGCTAAATTCAGTTGAAGTTGAGGATGGTTGACTTTTTGTGTGTATAAAAGATGGAAAGATGTTGGGCTGGGGCAGGCTGGAGAAGAGAAGGCTCCTTAAGAGGAGACCTTAGAGCAGCTCCAGTGCCTAAAGGGGCTGCAGGAAACCTGGAGGGGGGCTTTGGCCAAGGGATGGAGGGACAGGACAGGGGAATGGCTTTAAGCTGCCAGAGGGGAGGCTGAGATGAGCTCTTGGGCAGAAGCTCTTCCCTGGGAGGGTGCTGAGGCGCTGGCACAGGGTGCCCAGAGAAGCTGTGGCTGCCCCATCCCTGGCAGTGCTCAAGGCCAGGCTGGACCCAGAGGCTTGGAGCTGCTCCAGTGGAGGTGTCCCTGCCCGCGGCAGGGGTTGGAGCTGGAGGAGCTTTAAGGTCCCTTCCATCCCAAACCAGGCTGGGGTTCTGCGGGACGCTGGAGATGGTGCCTGGATCCATCCCTTCCCGGCAGCAGCCGGGGCTCAGGTACTTGATCCCTGCCCCTGGGCAGGCTGGGGCAGGGCTCGGCTGCCCCATGCTCAAGCCCGGATGCCCTCCCGGTTCTGCTCCACGCGTGGGGCCGCTGCCGGGACGTGACCGTGTGGCACTGGCTGGAGCAGAGCTGCATAGCAGGATCTCGCCCATCAGAGGGAAGCTCTCCCTTGTTAGAGGCAATCATGAGCTTCATCCCTGCGCTGCAGGGCCCCAGCGGGGCCTCGATGCTTCAACGCTGTTCTTTCCGGCTCCCTCCAAGGTCAGGTTTAAGGCTTTGGGGCGCAGGGGGCTGCGGGCAGCGCGAGCTCTGCAGCGCCCCGTAGCCGGCGTTACCGTGACTGCAGCCCTGCGGTCAGCGGGGCGGCGAATCCCGCTGGGATGTGGCCCAGGAACGGGAGCAGGAGGTGGGATGTGCAGCAGGGAGGCGGCCGGGAGGGAGCTCAGGATGCTCCAGGCCACCAGGAGGCAGGGAAGGTGCAGAGCGCACCAGTGGAAGCTCAGATCCTGCCTCCCAACAAGCAAACCGCGGCATTCCAGTTGGAAGCGTTTCATCCTTCTTGGCCTTTCTTTTCCATCCCAGTCCCAGGGATTCTTGCCCTCTCTCAGGAGCCAGCACCACCCCTCCCTCTTGGAGCCTCTTTTCCTCCCCCAGGTCTCTCTTCTCCCATTGGCAACCTCCCAGCCCTGGGCAGGCAGCAGCATGAAGCTGCCGCCGCTCCCAATCTCCGGCCACACACAGGGTTGGGAATAGGAGCGTGGGGATGGCTCAGCCCAGGAACCCATCCCGAGCCCTTCCATGGGGAGCAGATGAGCCCGGGGCTGCCTTTGGAAGGGTTCTCTCTAACAGAGGCCTTTGGCTCTTATTTATTATCTCCTCTTCCTCTGAACCCCCCGCCCTGCTCAGGCTTTCAGCGTTGCAGGACCCGGGGATCCCACCTCACTGGGTCGGTTTTCCCAGCTCCAGGAACACTGCGAGCGAGAGCCATGTTCCTTGGGAGCAGAGCGCAGCCCCCTCCTGGCTCCATCCTCCTCTCAGGCAGCTGTAGGCAGCGATCAGGTCCCCCCTGAGCCTTCTCTTCTCCATCTGAGCCCCCCAGGTCCCTCAGCCCTTCCCCATCACAGTGCTCCGGGCCCTGCACCAGCTCCGCTGGGACCACACAGGCCAAAGGGTCGGTGTTGGGGGATCTGATGGGGAATGGCTCCAACCCTGGGGCTTGGCAGCCTGAGGAAAAGCTTCAGGAGCCATCAAGGGGCAGGCTCAGATGCTCCGTAACAGGGAGAGACCTCAAACAGCGCTTGGGAGCGGGATGGGATGGGATGGGATGGGATGCAGGTAAACGTGGCTGGCGGCTGGCACCGAAAAGACCATGGCCGGAGCAAGGCTGGGGTGGGCACTGTTGGCTTCTGAGCACCTCGGGCTGGGATTGAGCCCGAGGAACTTTGTGTTTCAGGGATCAGGTAAAGCTAGCCAGGAAGATGCAGATGCTCCCTGCGGCTGCTTGGCTGCATCCCAGGGGGTGAGGGGGAGAAAGGGGGGGAGCCAGGTCAGGCCCTAAAATGGGGTCAGAGCAAGAGCAAAGAGAGAAGTCAATGAAATCAGGCAGTGTTTCCTTGGGTGAGCATTGATGGGCAGGGGCAGGGACACGTCCGGGCTGCATCAGCATCGAATCAGTTTGGGATTCAGTGTGCCATGGAGGTGCCACGGGGAGCACAGGGAGTGAACACGTGGATTTTCTCAGGGGTACTGAGGAGCAGGGAGTGTGGAACGTGGCAGAGGGGCACTTACAAGTGGTTCCCCAGCATGTTCCTCTTCGTGGCCCCCAGGAAGCTCATCAAGTTGGGATCCGAATGCTCATCGCCCACCATGGTGGGGCCGACCTCCTGCAGGAAAGCAGCAGAGCTGATGAGTGACGTGCGGGTGGGCGACCTCCCCACTGCGCCCCAGCACAGCTCCAGTAAGAGCTTTACTGGGACAGGGATTGCGGGGGCCACCTTCCTGCCCCAGGAGAGGGCCTGGGTGACTTTGATCCCAGAGGGACACCACTGGGAAAAGCCATGGGACAGCAACAAGGGACAAAATCAGCAAATCCACCAGTGTGAAGGTCCCAGTTAGGGGTTGTCACAGAATTCCGGAGTGGTTTGGGTTGAAGGGAGCTTAAAGCTCCTCCAGCTCCAACCCCTGCCATGGGAAGGGACCCCTTCCACTGGAGCAGCTCCAAGCCCCTGTGTCCAACCTGGCCTTGAGCACTGCCAGGGATGGGGCAGCCACAGCTTCTCTGGGCACCCTGTGCCAGCGCCTCAGCACCCTCCCAGGAAAGAAGAGCTTCTGCCTCAGAGCTCATCTCAGTCTCCCCTCGGGCAGGTTAAAGCCATTCCCCTGTCCTGTCCCTCCATCCCTTGTCCAAATCCCCTCTCCAGGTTTCCTGCAGCCCCTTTAGGCACTGGAGCTGCTCTAAGGTCTCCCCTTCAGGAGCCTTCTCTTCCCCAGGCTGCCCCAGCCCAGCTCTCTCAGCCTGGCTCCCGAGCAGAGCTGCTGCAGCCCTCGCAGCATCCCTGTGGCTCTCTGGAGCTGCGCAAGCCCAAGCGATTTCCCCTGCTGGGAGCGCTGGAAAAAGCACTGGGACAGAGGAAGAGGCTGTGAACCCCTGGCAGAGGTGCCGCGGGTGCTGCCAGGACAAGGCAGCCCAGTCCATCCCCTGCCAGGCCCATTGTGCTTTTGGCAGCCACGGCTCCAATCCAAGGCCCTGGTGGGGACATTTGCTGTGCTCGGATGAAGCGCAGCTTCCAAAGCCTCCAGCGGGAATCATGCTGAGCTGTGCTGGCCCAGCCACCCTCCTGCACGCTCTTCCCTTAGGTTCTATAGCCCCCAACCATGTGATGCTTCCTCTATCTCTGTAGTCACTTCATTGACTCGTATGACGCCAAATATTGCTGCCAATGGATGCTCCAGTGCTGCAGCATCCCCCTTGCACCCGAGTCTCTGCTCTTTGAGGTGTGTAACGGGACCTCTTCCCTCTTTCCCCGCCCCATCCCTCTCCCAGCTCCCACCAGCCAGTCCCTTTGCTTTGCCCACCGTTACCCCCTTCCTCCCACAAAACCACATCTCCCCCGTTCAGCTTTCAGCCGCAGACTCCCCTCTGTGTTGGCAGAAAGGGCAATCCCAGGCAAGGGGCGGCTATCGGCTCCCGCAGCCCCGCGGGGCAGCCCGGCTGCGATCACCGGGCAGCAACGTTTCCTTACTGCCGTTACCCAGACCGCAGAATCAACCCGACCTTTACATGAGGCCGATGGGCTGTGCCCGAGCTCCCGGCTCCGCGCAGCAGCCCCGCTGCCGGGAATGCCCTTCCCTTCGGCGGCGCTTTCCACCCAAACCTCCCGCTGGGGAAGGCGAAACCTCCGCGCGCGGCCGGGAGCGACTTCCGCGGCCGTTCCTGGGACCCTGCGCCAAGTTTCCGCGGCGCGTCCTCGCTGCGCAGCACGGACGGGGCTTCCGCGGCACCGGGCGCTCCCCCCCGCCCCGACCCCCTTCCCGGGCACAGCGACGTGGGGGGGGCGGTTGGGGCACCCTGGTCCTGCGGGCACCGGGGTCCCCGATCTGCGGGACATCACCCCCCGACGCTCCGCCCGCACCCCGGGGCTGCGGGACCCGCGGCTGCCGGGGGCTCAGCGCGTCCGCCCCGTCCGGGGCCGTGCCGGAGCCCGGACTCACCAAGCGGATCTGCGTGCTGATGAGGACGTACGGCATCCTCCCGCTGCTCCCGCTGCTCCCGCTGCTCCCGCCGCTGCCGCCCGGGGGGGCCGTGCCCGGGGCCGCCCCCAGCGTCCCGCCCCGCAGAGCCACCGCCCCCGGGCATGGTTAAAGAGGGGTCCGGACTTGGCGGAGCCTCCCCCCGAGGGCTCAAAGGACTCGGGGACCCCCTTATGGTACCGTCGGGTGTGGATCCCCCGGGGGTGCGGGCTCTGGGAGGGGTGAGCGGCCGGGAGGTGATGGACAGGGGGTGATGGAGACGGAGACGGCACAAGAGATGATGGGCAGGAAGGTGATGGATCACAAGATAATGGACTGGGAGACAACTGACAGGGAGATGGAGGACAGGAGACAATGGACAGGAAGGTGATGGACAAGATGATGGGCAGGAGATGGTGGACAGGGAGACAAAGGACCAGAAGGCAGTGAACAGGGACATAACGGCCATGGAGATGGAGGACCGGGAAATGAATGGCAGGGAGATAAAGGGCCAAGAAATGATGGAGAGGGACATGAGGGCTGGGAGATGATGGACCAGGGGCCAGGCAGGAGCCCTGCACCCTGCAGAACATCCCAGATCCCACTCCCGGGGCCTTTCCAAACACCCCCCTGAAGCAGAGGCTTGGCATAACCTGCATATTGGGGAGAAAGTCCCTTTCTGCAGGGGCTGTTGAGCTTAAATCTGGGAACATTGGGGGTTAAATCCCTTCAAAATTGGAGGAGAAGCCCAACTGAGACCGGGGCAGGGAGAGGTGCTTCCTCTGTAGGTGCTGAGGGAGGAATTCACCCCTCAGCATCCACCCCTGCAGTTTGAAAAGTGTCTATACATCAAACCATATTGCCACAAATAGCAAATAATAGTCCTGTAGCCTCCAAGCTGAGCAGGAGCCTCTCCAGGCAGCTCACCAGAAGCTATGAGCAACCCGGAATCTGTGGCTAATTTTGTTATTAATGGTCAGAAGCAAATGACTGCAGGGGAAAGCAGGAGAAGGATGTTCCCAGGTGGAACAGGCTCTTCCCATGGGACCAGGGCCAGGCTCTCTGTGCTCCCCAGTTACTGATTAACTCCAACAGGGAGCAAATGGACATTTTGGCTGCTGGGCTAAAGGAGAGGCTCAGACAAAGCCAAACCTCACTCACCGCTGCTATTAATGTTGTTATTAACTTGTTTGCTGGGTTTGGCATGATAAAGGAAACAAGCAACACAGGCTGATGGCATCATCTTCCTCCAACGTGCCCCAGATATCCCACGTATTCATTATGAGCTGAGAGGGATACCTTGTGCCATGGGTTAAACATGGGGTCATTTGGATCATTTCCATCCTAACGAGGGTTTTCCCCCATCCCGACTGCCAGAACAGCCCAAATATTTACTCGTAGCTCTTGTTTTCCAGTGTAAACCCACGTTTGGCTTCTGGCGCAACCCCTGAACACGACGTTGACTGATCCATGCACAGGAAACGCCATCTCCTGCGCAGTTCACCTGGGTTGTGGTTGATCTGAACATGATCCCAACATCCAGAACCCCTTTGGATCCCTCCTGCGCAGCCTCACCGCGAATCCCAGTGCTGCAGAAGAGGACACGGATACAGAATCCAGAGCCTTCACTCTGTCCATAAATGACACTCACTAATGGGCAGGGTTCCCAGCTCTGCTCCTTCTTGGGAAGGGGGGAAATGAGAGCGGAGATGGAAGCAGAAGCTGCCACAGAACTTCAGTATTGAATTTCCTGGTGAGATTTTGGGATCTGGGAGGCAGCCGAAGCCCTGCGGCGGTGTGGGAATGAGCTGTAAAGCACAGAGCAGAGCATCCCAGTGGTACCATCCATCATCCCAAAGCGAGTTACTGCCCTTCAGCGCTGGCTCTGAACCAGGCTACAGCCTGAAACAGGGACCAGGAGAGCTGCTGCTTGGGATCTCTGCCAATAATTGATATAGAAGAAAGCAAAAGGTTGTTTGGCTCTGCAGAAACCACCACCCTGATCCCAGCTCTATGAGAGACAGGTGGTGTTTGAAGAGCTTCATTCTGCCTCTGACACGTTTTGGGGCAAAACATCATCAAATATCATGGGACCATCAAACCCAGCGGGGGTTTCTGCCCCTTCTACCCCCCAGCATGTGGCTCTTTTCAGCTGATATAAATGGGTTAACAGGAAAGAGAAGAACTCCTGGTTTTCCCGGAAATTATTCCTTTGCAAAAGCTCATTCTGATGAGTTAGAGTGTGACAGGGAGCAACAGCCCGGCTGCGGCGCTGGGTCTCAGATACCATCTTTAATATCCGCAGGAGCAGGATGCTGCCGGGCTGTACGTCCCAACCATGAGCAGGAGTGCAGCTTGTGGCTCCTCCACACCCCATTGGGGGTCTGCCACTGCCGCTGAGCCCCCTGCGGCTGCCACTTGTCACTCGGAAGTGATGGGCACAGGTCATAAAGCGAAGGCAGGTGAGGAGCCAGCAGCAGTTGGGGTGTTTCTCCCGGTACCACCAGAACTAAAGCCCAGCACCCCATGGTTTCAGTGCCAGGCACAACCACGGTGCAGTGACAGCCGTGTTGGGGTGCTGGGGCTGTAGCGGCTCTGTGGGGTGGCGGTGCTGCTGTGGTGGTTGTTGAGGCTGTGGTGTGGTGGGTGTGTGGACAGGGGAGCAGATGCAAGTGGAGGTGTAGGTTCAGGGGAGGCGTAAGCTCAGGTGCAGGTGTAAGTGCAGGTTTAGGTGCAGCTGTAGGTGTACAGAGAAGCAGATACAGGCACAGGTATAGGTGCATATGCAGCTGTAGGTACAGATGCACATGTAGGAACAGGTGCAGATGCAGGTACAGATTCAGCTGTGGGTGCAGGTGTAGGTATTGTTGTAGGGATAGGTGAAGGTGGAGCTGTAGGTGCAGGTACAGGTACACTTGCAGGAGCAGGTGGTGCTGTAGCTGTAGGTTCAGGTACTGCTGTAGGGTATGTACAGGTACTGTTGTAGCTGTAGACATACAGGTACTGTTGTAGATGTACAGGTACTGTTGTAGCTGTAGACATACAGGTACTGTTGTAGATGTAGAGGTACTGTTGTAGCTGTAGATGTACCAGTACTGTTGCAGATGTACAGGTACTGTTGTATATGTACCGGTACTGTTGTAGATGTACAGGTACTGTTGTATGTGTACCGGTACTGTTGTAGCTGTAGAGGTACTGTTGTAGCTGTGGATGTACAGGTATTGTTGTAGCTGTAGAGGTACTGCTGTAGCTGTGGATGTACAGGTATTGTTGTAGCTTTAGAGGTACTGCTGTAGCTGTAGATGTACTGGTATTGTAGCTGTAGAGGTACTGTTGTAGCTGTAGATGCACAGGTACTGTTGCAGATGTACTGGTACTGTTGCAGATGTACAGGTACTGTTGTAGATGTACTGGTACTGTTGTAGATGTACCGGTACTGTTGTAGCTGTAGATGTACTGATACTGTTGTAGCTGTACCGGTACTGTTGCAGATGTACTGGTACCATTGTAGCTGTAGCTATACCGGTACTGTTGTAGCTGTACCGGTACTGGTACCGTTGCAGCTGTAGCTGTACCAGTACCATAGCAGCTGTACCGGTACCGGTACCGTTGCAGATGTACCAGTACTGTTGTAGCTGTACCTGTACCGGTAGTGGTGCAGCTGTAGCTGTACTGGTGCTGTTGTAGCTGCACAGGTACCAGCACCGTTGCAGCTGTAGCTGTACCGGTGCTGTTGTATCTGTACAGGTACCGTTGTAGCTGTACAGGTACCGGCACCATTGCAGCTGTACCAGCACCGTTGCAGCTGTAGCTGTACCGGTGCTGTTGTATCTGTACAGGTACCGTTGTAGCTGTACAAGTACCGGCACCGTTGCAGCTGTAGCTGTACTGGTGCTGTTGTAGCTGTACAGGTACCAGCACCGTTGCAGCTGTACCGGCACCGTTGCAGCTGTAGCTGTACCGGTGCTGTTGTATCTGTACAGGTACGTTGTAGCTGTACAGGTACCGGCACCGTTGCAGCTGTACCGGTGCTGTTGTATCTGTACAGGTACCGTTGTAGCTGTGCAGGTACCGGCACCGTTGCAGCTGTAGCTGTACCGGTGCTGTTGTATCTGTACAGGTACCGTTGCAGCTGTACCGGCACCGTTGCAGCTGTAGCTGTACTGGTGCTGTTGTAGCTGTACAGGTACCGTTGTAGCTGTGCAGGTACCGGCACCGTTGCAGCGGTAGCTGTACCGGTGCTGTTGTATCTGTACAGGTACCATTGTAGCTGTACAAGTACCGGCACCGTTGCAGCTGTAGCTGTACCGGTGCTGTTGTATCTGCACAGGTACCGTTGCAGCTGTACCGGTACCGTTCCAGCTGTACCCGTACCGGCACCGCCGCTGCCGCCGCACGTACGGCGCAGGTACCGCCCTGGGGGCCACGCGACGCCGCACAGGCCCCGCCCCGGCGCTGGGCGCTGACGCGGCTGCACGGCATAGGGCTGCTCTGTGGTGACGCTCCGGCAGCGCGCCGGCAGGCAGGCAGGGCAGGCAGGCAGGCAGGGCGGGCAGGGCGGCGGGCATGGCGCAGCCCGTTCCCGGCCCCGCTCCCGGCCGGGTGGCGCTGGCGCTGGCGTTGGGCGCGGCGGGCGCGGCGCTGGGGCTGCTCTGCGCGCTGCGGCCCTGGCGGCGCCGCTCCGGGCGGGGCGGGCACCGGGGCAGCGCCCGCGAGGATCCGGCGGCGGCCACAGCGCTGCGGAGCCACGGTAGGAGAGCGGGGGGGAGGCGGGGCCCGGGCGTGGGCTCTGGGCGGGGACTGCTGCCGTGAGCGCGGCTCCTGCTGCTGCCCTGCGCCGGGGGGAGGGCTCGGGGGGGACCTGATCGCTGCCTGCGGCTGCCTGAGGGGAGGATGGAGCCAGGAGGGGGCTGCGCTCTGCTCCCAAGGACCAAGGGATGGGATGAGAGGAAACGGCCTCAGCTGCACCAGGGCAGGTTCAGATGGAGCTGAGGAACAATTCCCCAGAGGGTGCTCAGCACTGGAACTGCCCAGGGCAGGGTGCAGTCACCGGCCCTGCAGTGCTCACACACCGTGGGCACGAGGCCTCAGTGCCATGGGTCAGTGGTGGCCTTGGCAGTGCCGGGAGCGGTTGGATGGGATGAGCCTGAAGGGCTTTGCCAGCCCGGGTGGTTCTCAGATTCGCCAGAGCTGCTCAAGGCTTTAACTCCCCTCACCCACTGCCAAGTTTGGAACTGCAAAAAGCTGCCCCAGGAGCCACACTGCGTTTGTTTACTGCAGGAACAGGACTTGGTTCTGGCTCTGCTCAAGTGACTGCTCAGGCTCTGAAGTGGGGCTGCTGGCACCAGCACTGGGCCGGAACAGAGAGGCTGTGGCTGCCCCATCCCTGGCAGTGCTCAAGGCCAGGTTGGACACAGGGGCTCGGAGCTGCTCCAGTGGAAGGGGTCCCTGCCCATGGCAGGGGTTGGAGCTGGAGGAGCTTTAAGGTCCCTTCCAACACAAAGCATTTCATGAGGCACCAACCTCAGGTGCTCCTCTTTAACAATGTGTATAGTGCAGTGGGTTGGATTGAAAAATGACTTTACTTTTGGGAAGAACTTCTAGAGCATCCTTACTGGAGAGTGTCTGAAGGTTTGTCTTTGCTACTGCATTAGGGCAGGAGTAGTTTGGGCACAGCGTGTTAACCTGTGATCTTGCACAACCAGCTGGTAGATACTCATCCTGTAATGTTTTCCTGCTACAACACATGTAGTGTGAACCACACAGGAGAGCAGATAGACTCGTACAGCTTCAATAAGCTGGTAACTATGGCTGCAGTGAACATCTGGCCCTGGCTGTTGACCACACAACTTAGAAGGAATCAGTTTGTGCAGTTGGGCTTCACCTGAACCAGCAGCTCCTAAGCAGAACCAGGAGGATGAGAGCGTTAATTGGGCTCTGCTGATGGGAGAACAGGAGCAGAGACAACTCCTGCCCGTGCAGGGTGGGTGGTGGGGAGAGGTTCTGTGCAGCCCCTTCATGAGAAAGCAGCAACAGAGGTGTCCTGAGATGGGGAAGAAAGAGCAGGGGAAAGGTTAGAATCTCATAAGGTTAACTGAAGAGAGTTTGGAGTGCTATCTTTGAGGTTAGATGCACTAACAGGGTATTCTGGAGGAGCAACCCTTTATGTCTGCGGATGTGGCTGCTCTTTGAGAGGGATTCTCTTTTTCTTGCTCTTAATATAAAAAGAGTGTTCCTTCTTAAACAATTGACTTATCTGGTAGTA
Organism: Ara ararauna; assembly: GCA_028858755.1. Classification (NCBI taxonomy): domain Eukaryota; kingdom Metazoa; phylum Chordata; class Aves; order Psittaciformes; family Psittacidae; genus Ara; species Ara ararauna. The sequence goes on along the minus strand of CM054380.1, from coordinate 92,178,372 downwards.
TCTGAAGGGGGCCTATAAGGGTGATGGGGAGGGACTCTTCATTAGGGACTGTAGTGCTAGGACAAGGGGTAATGGGTTCAAACTGAAACAGGGGAAGTTTAGATTGGATATGAGGAAGAAGTTCTTCACTGTAAGGGTGGTGAGGCACTGGAATGGGTTGCCCAGGGAAGCTGTGAATGCTCCATCGCTGGCGGTGTTCAAGGCCAGGTTGGACCGAGCCTTGGGTGGCATGGTTTAGTGGGAGGTATCCCTGCCCATGGCAAGGGGTTGGAACTGGATGAGCTTAAGGTCCTTTCCAACCCAAACTATTCTGTGATTCTCTGTTTACCTATAATATATATGAGCTTTCAAGAAAACATATTTAAAATCCCCAGGTGTGAATCCATTCTTCCAGGCTGGTTGTGCCCACTCTGCAAGAAGGTTCAAGGATCAGGCAGGCTGGTGAGGTCTCCAGCTACTCAAAAGCAGGCAATGCCGTATTTAATGGCTAAACTTCTCTCTAAATGTGATGTCTCCTCTTTGGATTCCTGTAGGGCTTTCCTTGACTAAGAATAGAGTTGTCTGTTTGAAGAGTAGGTCTTTTTGGCCCAAATTAGCTTCCATTCTCCTTATCCATTGTCCCAGTTACCTGGCAGGCTGGTTGCTTCCTGACTTGTGGCCTCCTGAGTTCTTTGTGGTTCAGGGGGAAAGCACAGTGTGGTTCTTCAGGGTGATGTTAGGACAGCGGTGTGGAGAATAGGAATTACGGAAGGAATCTGCAGTAAGGACTTAAAATAAACCAACCCAAAAGTAGTTTCTCCATCTACAGACTCTTTGTGGTGACCACTGGATTTTGGTGGTCTTGAGGAAGTTTTCCAAGGGGATATTTGTGGAAGTGGAGTCGCAAGAGCTTTTGTTACAAGAGTTACAATAGCAGCTGCCCTAGTTGCTATTGCAGAGCTCTTCAGGGCGGATAGAGGCTGGTGTCAGGGAAGAGAGCTGCAAAACAGCTGAAGAACACAAAAGGTCAGGACAGGCAGCGATGCTTGAAATGAGGCCTCATCCTCCACCTTCTGAGGACCAAATGTGCCAACATTTCCCATGTGGAATGCCTTCCTTTTCCCCTCTGCTGAGCTTCTCCTCCTGTTTCCTTTCAGCCATGGCCAGATCTCTGGCTGCTGTGGAGGCAGGCGATGGTGCTGTGTACAGACCTTTCCCAGTCCCTGATGAGCTGGTGGATGCGCTGGAGCAGCTTGACTTCGTGGTGAGGAACCTTTCAGAGCTGAGGAAAGAAGTGGAGGAGCTACGGAACAGCCTGCAGAACCTAGCTGCAGAAATCGTCTCTGAAGTCAGGTATGGACCCTGCCCCTTGCTGACGTGCTCTGCTTGTGCATAGATTTACTCCATAGCATGGCAGAACAGCCATGAGTATGTTAACTCTAAAAGCTAAAAGTGGAGAAAGTGTCCTTCTAGTTTCCACAGGGATTATGTCTTGGCATCCAGTGAGATTAATGGAAAAATCCTGTGTATTCAGTCATGGTTGGCTTCATTCTTACAGAATATCAAGCAGTGACACTGGCTTCTTGTTCTGAACTGGGAAGGTTACTTGTGGTGTGAATGTTTGTGTCTTGCGATTGCTGTCTTCTCTCTGCTGCCAACTGTAGTAACTTTTGATATAGAATAAAAAGGTGCTGTGTTCTGCAGGGTGGTTGAGGATTCCTTTGTTCACTGGTGAAGTCAGTGGAGTGGGTGTGATATAGAATCACAGAGTGGTTCCAGGCCCTGCCACAGGCAGGGACACCTCCCACTGGAGCAGCTCCAAGCCCCTGTGTCCAACCTGGCCTTGAACACTGCCAGGGATGGGGCAGCCACAGCTTCTCTGGGCACCCTGTGCCAGCGCCTCAGCACCCTCCCAGGGAAGAGCTTCTGCCTCAGAGCTCATCTCAGTCTCCCCTCTGGCAGGTTAAAGCCATTCCCTTTGGCCTGTCCCTACAGGCCCTTGTCCAAAGCCCCTCTCCAGTTTTTCTGTAGCCCCTTCAGGTATCACTCTGTATGTGGATGGCGCATGTGGATTGTATCTGGACCAAGGCTGTGCTCAGTCTGTGTTCACTGTCGAATATGACTCTTGCTGCATGGTTACGGGATGTGTGCAAGCCGGAGTAAGTCACCTTGTGAATTCTTTGGATATAAAGTGAATTGGATAGGATCTGCTTAAGAGAAGGAAGTGAAGGAGCAGTCATATCACTGTCTAGTGATCGTTTGTTTCTCTTTCTGCCTTCCTCTTAGGTCCCACCTGGAAGAAACCCAGAAGGTTTCTCGCCGGAGGCGCTTTCCCTTTCCCAGAGAAAGAAGTGATTCCACGTGCTCCAGTTCCATTTACTTCACAGCCAGCTCAGGAGCAGCCAACACGGACGATGGGGAAAGTGAAGGAGGGTAAGCACAGCACCAGGGCAGGAGCAGCTCTGACAGACGTGGGTGCCCAGTTACATCTGTGCAGTTTCTAACATAAAGGAAGGGATTTTTTTCCTCACTAGATGTCTGTCATCCTGGGTTTATTTGCTTTTATTACAGTAACTCTACTACTGCCAGGGCCAGATTGAGAGAAGTGCAACAGTCCTTACTGAGAGAAAGAGGGGAAGGAAAAAAACCCAATCAAATACAGGTCTTGAGGCTTTTTCTTCAGCAGCAATTTGATTAGGGAACCTTTTAGAAAGAAGGGAAGTAGAAGTCCAGCCTGGGGCTTGAGTGAGAGTTTAGAAATGACATTTCCAGACAATAATATATTTTGGAGTGCTTGGAAAACTTAAGTTAAAAAATTATTCTAGTTAACTAAAATCTTCAGCCTGGAGAAGAGAAGGCTCCTTAACGGGAGACCTTTGGAGCAGCTTCAAGTGCCGAAAGGGGCTTTGGACAGGACCTGTAGGGACAGGCCAAGGGGAATGGCTTTAAGCTGCCAGAGGGGAGACTGAGATGAGCTCTGAGGCAGAAGCTCTTCCCTGGGAGGGTGCTGAGGCGCTGGCACAGGGTGCCCAGAGAAGCTGTGGCTGCCCCATCCCTGGCAGTGTTCAAGGCCAGGTTGGACCCAGGGGCTTGGAGCAAGCTGGGTGGACCTTCCAGTGGAAGGTGTCCCTGCGCGTGGCAGGGGTTGGAGCTGGAGGAGCTTTAAGGTCCCTTCCAGCCCCAACCAGTCTGGGATTCTATGAGAATGTCTTCAGCTAGGGTACTTACGGATTCTTCGCACTTATTTCGCTGTTGTGTTGCTGAAGTTCTTTTGGTTTAATAAGAGGTAAAGAGTACTGTGTCGTTTAAGAACATTGGTAAAAGTTACAGTATACATGAAGTTGTTGTCATAGTAGATAGGTGTTGAGGTCTATTGCATAAACAGATGTGAATGCTGCTTTTCTGGTGAAGCACTGCTATGTATTCATCAGATGGATTCTAGAGCTTCTGAGGTGTGTGAGTACGCTCCAAAACATGCAGCACTGTACTTGTTCATGGCCATGCCCATTTTCCCAAGGGAATTGAAATGAATGTGATGTGAAGAGAGAAGTTAGTTACAGCACAGGACAAGGCGGGCAGCATTTGGGCATGATGTGCTCTCCGTTAGTAGCTGAGTGACCAGTGAGCTGGTGCAGGCTGGCACTTGGCAGCAGGGGTTTTTCAGTGGGGACAAAGCAGCCCTTGCTGCAGCAGCCTCTGGAACAGGAGAGCAGGCGTTGTGACTGCCAGAACCCACGTCACTTTGGTACTTTATCTCTAGTTAAGTGGAATTGGTGAAGCAGGAAAGAGCTGCTGTGAGCTCATTCAGCTCTAGAAGTGCTTCATTCATCTGGAGTGGGTGTTGTACGAAAGCAGATCCAGGGAACAAGTGATTCACAGTGGTGTAATAGGTAACAGGGCTGCATAACATCTTACAGCGATGGAGCTGGGTCTGAAGCCAAGACTGCTATGTAGGTAGTAACAGATGCACTGAGTCATCAGGGTGCCAGTGTACTTTGTAAAGGTTGTTGAAAAGGATGGACTTTGCCAGCAGATAGCAGCCCGTGGTGTTGTCTGGTCATGAAAAAGTTTTAAATCATGATAGGGGCCAACAGCAAGTCAGAGGTTCAGAGTTTAATGACCAAGGTGGAGAATTAGTGGATAAGCAGCTATCACATGATTAAAAAACCCAAACTGAATAATATATAATGTCTTGCTCTGGCATTTGTCTTACACAAATAGGTATAATATCAGTCTGCTCAGGACTGGCTGCCTTTGTTATGCAATATTGGCTTTTAGAGATGTAAATACTGACATTTTCTAGTGGAAAATCAAGGTGGGAAATGTAAATTTTGGAATTAGCAGCCTCTGGGAGGAAGAATGAAACTGTTCCCAAGAGCTGACTTCCAGCTGTGTATTCATTTCTGACAATCCTATTCTTTTAATGCAATTCAGAAAGAGGAACTTGGGTTTCAGCTTGACTTTGTAAACCACACAGGCACAAGCATCTTCTCCATTTCATATACAAGTCACAGGAATCATCTTGAGCTTCCAGGAGCCCAGAGGTCTTTGATGCTTAATTCCCTACCCTGCTCTACCACCACGTTGGCCTTTTGAGCCTCTTTGCCTCCTCTTCCCATGGGCATTTTGTTCCTGATAGTAGGCGTTAGTTTTCATCAGGATGAGTGCTCACCAGAGGCCTCCACTTACTGAAGCATTTAAGAACTTTCCAACATCATAAATGCAAGAAAACGGGCTGCTAACATCTAAATCCCTCAATCTTTGTGAAAACTCTGTGTTTATGAGGTTACGTACAGCATTACTTGTCTTTTTAAACAGCAGCATCTTGTCTGAGCTGTCCCGAAGGAAGCACGCTTTGGTGGTGGAGGAAAAAGCCTATAGGAGCCACATGTTGCTGCCTAGTTTCAAGACCATGTTGTGTGTCAGGAGACTTCAGTGTGGAAAGTGTTTTGTAGCTGGAGCACTGGAATCTTTGCAGCTGCCAGTCAAATGTAGTGAGGCAGTGTCACAACTATGCTGCATGGTAGGTTAGGATGGGACATAAGAGTCTGAGGAGTTTAAGTACCAAAATGAGGTGGTCCAGAGAGCTAATAATACCATCTTAAGAAAATACCAAGAAGTGAGGTTTTTAATCTGAAATGGAGCCATGCCAGTGTCACCTACCACCATGCTGCTGCATTATCCGTGGATTTAGTGCTGCCTGCATAACCTGCAGCATGGCACTTGGTTTCCTGGCTTCACAGGGATAAGCTGGACTTTTCCTTTATTTCTTGTCTTAAAATGTTTCAGTACAAAGTGTGTGGTTTTAAGTTTATGGATGAGGGCTGGAGGCTGTGGGGAGTGAGGTGTTCATTTGCCCTCTGGCAGAGAGGGAGATGCTTGAGTATTATCGATGCTTCTCAGAAAGCTGAAGCTTTGCTAGCCAAATGTGTCTTGTTATCTGTGTGTGGCCGAACTACTGTAACTGCTTTCTTCAGATAGCCACTTGGGTCACATATCTTTGTCTCCAGGCAAAGGCAGCTTCATGCCCAGAGCATTAGGCTCTCCCTTCAAGGAGAAATTCAGCTTGGACAAAAGGGAGAGCAGCTTTTGATCCTTTATATTTATATATATATCTAATAGAAATATATTATAAATTTTAAGTATTTATTGTATATGGTTTTATACATATATATGTATATCCTACATTACTTGCAAGCCAAACTGAACTGTGCAAAGGTGTTAGTAAGTGAAACTCAGTGCATGTGAGTTCTATGAATCATAGAATCATTGAAAGGTTTGGGTTGGAAAGGACCTTAAGCTCATTCAGTTCCAACCCCCTGCCATGGGCAGGGACACCTCCCACTAAACCATCTCACCCAAGGCTCTGTCCAACCCGGCCTTGAACACCGCCAGCGATGGAGCATTCACAGCTTCCCTGGGCAACCCATTCCAGTGCCTCAGCACCCTTACAGTAAAGAACTTCTTCCTCATATCCAATCTAAACTTCCCCTCTTTAAGTTTGAACCCGTTACCCCTTGTCCTAGCACTACACTCCCTCATGAAGAGTCCCTCCCCAGCATCTCTGTAGGCCCCCTTCAGATACTGGGAGGATGCTCTGAGGTCTCCACTCAGCCCTCTCTTCTCCAGGCTGAACAGCCCCAACTTTCTCAGCCTATCTTCATACAGGAGGTGCTCCAGTCCCTGATCATCCTTGTGGCCTCCTCTGGACTTGTTCCAACAGTTCCATGTGCTTTTGATGTTGAGGACACCAGAACTGCACGCAGTGCTCCAAGTGAGGTCTCAGAAAGCAGAGTAGAGGGGCAGGATCACCTCCCTCGACCTGCTGGTCACACTCCTCTTGATGCAGCCCAGGATACGGTTGGTTTCTGGGCTGTGAGCGCACACTGCAGCCGCCTCATGTTCAGTTTCTCATCAATCTAGTTTCCCTCTCTAGAAAGGAAGTGAGATTAGTAACCAAATGCCCCCTGACTTTGAATTCTAGCAGGACTTGTAAAATGGGCTTGAGCACAGTTTATTTGGGTAACAATTGCAGACATCCCCTAAAGTTAATAGTTGATGGGATTTGAAGTAGCCTGCTTCAGGAGGAGAGCTTCCTATGCAGGTAAACCAAGAAAATACCAATAGAAAAGTACACTTTCTTAAATGGCTGGCTGACTTGTGCTTATTCTTCAGTTAAGAGCTTGCAGATACATGTGAGTGGGACAGATAGAGAGTCTTCATTAAAAAGAAACTAGTTCTGTAAGTAGACACCTTGCAGCAGTGGTATCAGTCATATATAATGGTGGTTTAAATTTCCAGCTTATGTGCCTGTATATGATTTTTGGGGAGCTTAATTTTAGCTACTTTGAGAAGCTTTGATCTTAGCTTTATCCTGGTTTATTTGCCTAATTGAGCAGCTTATCGTTGCCTGGGTTCTATACTGTGGTGTCTTTTTGTGGCTCATCTGCTCTCTCCTTCCTGGATTTCTTGCTCATGTGAAATAGTTTTGCTCACTCTCCTGCTGTTTTGCACCTCTTCATGTCAGTGTGAACCAGCTGTTTCATGTTGAGCATTCAGACAAGATGATGGAGGTACCAGATCCTGCCAGAACAGCTATTGTGTGTGAAATTCCCTGGTACAGGCTGAAAACATGAGGTTATGTTTTCCACATGGATGAGCGTGTTTAATTTTCAGTTGAAATTCTCTTTTATAATCCACACACTGAACTGAATTGTCCTGGCTCTGTTCTTAGTTGCTTTAAGTGGTTTACCTTGAGGTTAAAAGGCTAAGAGAAGCTGTTATGATGTGCACGCGAGGTGTGGGTGCTTGTGAGTGGGTTCTGCTTAACTTCTTGGGTCTACCCTCTTCATTTTGTTAATGTTGTGTATATTACATGAGAAACAGTGATTGGTGTGGTGTTTGTGACACTGGACTGTAAAGTGTTCTCCAGGATAAACTAAGGTACTCCTCTTCCTCTATTAGGAAGAGTTGTTTTTCCCATCCCAGGTGTATAAGCCTATCACAGGCTGCAGAGCATCTCCTCAAGCTGATTCTGCATGGTGGTATTTTATCTCAAAGGTACAGCACAGCCAACGCCGAGTCCGATTACGACCGGGAGTCTGAGAAAGACAGCGAGGAAGGGGAAGATGAAGTGAGCTGTGAAACAGTGAGAACTGCACGACGGGATTCCCTGGATCTTGTCAATGAGGATGAAACCCATTTAGTCCTGGATTCCTTACTGGAAGAAGGGCTGGAGCAGCTACTGCAGCAGGCTGACCGCTTGCACAGCGGAGATGAGCAGGAGAAGAGAGAGGGGTTCCAGCTGCTGCTCAACAATAAGCTGGCGGTAAGGGTTGCCTTTTGTATTCTCAGCAGTGATTTCAGCTGAATAGCTGAAGAGGAAATTGTATTTCTTAGCAGGGTCCAGGTCCTGCCCAGCAACTGGGCCAGCTTCCAGTGGCCCCCTCCTCAGGAGCAGCTGGGGAGTGGGCTGAGGACCAGAGTTGTTCAGGCTACAGCAGCCAGTTGCCAGTCGCTTGCTGTCTTGGAACTCTGTCTCATCATGTCATCGCTTTCCCTGAGTGAGCACAGTGCCCATGTGTAAAACAATAGTGCTGGGGGAATACAGTGAGCAAATGCTTTGAGGACCTTTATCTTATTGCATGTGGATTGGCTCAATCTGTGTTCAGGAAGCTTGGCCTTTACAAGGACTGCCCAGGCATGTGGGGTGTTTCATGTAATAAGTAAGTTTTATATTGAAGCAGAAGGGTTAGGTGACACTTATGTGTATATCAGTTAATGAGATTAAAAGACTGGAGTGTGGCAGCTTAAAGAATGGGTGTTTTTCTATCATGTAGGTGATGTAGCTGGTCTTCCCTGTGAGGGTGCTGAGGCGCTGGCACAGGGTGCCCAGAGAAGCTGTGGCTGCCCCATCCCTGGCAGTGCTCAAGGCCAGGTTGGACACAGGGGCTTGGAGCAAGCTGCTGTAGGTGGATGGTGTCCCTGGCTGTTGCAGGGGGTTGGAACTGGATGATCTTAAGGTCCTTTCCAACACAAACCATTCTATGATTCTATGTGAATTGATCCCCTGGTTTGGTGAAAGCTGGTGGTGAGGTCTGGAAGCACAGCAAGGGCAGTGATGGTGCAGGTAGCTGCTTGTACCTCTGGCCACACACAGCGGCTGCAGTCAGCATTGGCTGTGGCTGTTCATAGAATCACAGAATCCAGAATCAGCCAGGTTGGAAAAGCCCTTTAATTTCATCCAGTCCAACCATTCCCAGCACTGCCAAGGCCACCACTACCCCATGGCACTGAGGCCTCGTCTCCACGGTGTGTGAGCACTTGCAGGGCCGGTGACTGCAGCCCTGCCCTGGACAGCGTGTTCCAATGCTGAGCACCCTCTGGGGAAGGAATTATAGAATTATAGAATGGTTTGGATTGGAAAGGACCTTAAACTCATCCAGTTCCAAGGCCCTGTCCAACCTGTCCTTGAACACTGCCAGGGATGGAGCATTCACAACTTCTTTGGGCAACCTGTTCCAGTGCCTCACTACTCTCACAGTAAAGACCTTCTTCCTTTTATCTAACCTGAATTTCCCCTGTTTCAGTTTAAACCCATTTCCCTGATGAAGAGTCCCTCCTCAGCATCCCTATAGGCCCCCTTCAGATACGGGAAGGCTGCTCTGAAGTCTCCACGCAGCCTTCTCTTCTCCAGGCTGAACAGCCCCACCTTTCTCAGCCTGTCTTCATAGCTTATCACAGCATGGCTTATGTATCAGAGTTTTGTTCCTCAGCTCCATCTGAACCTGCCCTGGTACAGCTTGAGGCCATTTGCTCTTGTCCCATCCCTTGTTCCTTGGGAGCAGAGCCCAGCCCCCTCTTGCCTCCATCCTCTCTGTGAGCTCCAGCACCAGTGCATGTATGTCTGTGCCTGCTGCAGCCGCTCTGGCAGCCCTGGTTGGAGTTCACTGAAGTACTGCACAGCCAGCAAAGGAAACATTTTGTGTTTCCAGCTTTCTAAAGAGCAAAACCTTTTGCCTTCTGTATTTTCAGGAGGAATCAAAGGAGAGGAATAACGAAGAACTTGATCAATTCTTGTTTCAAGTAGGTTGGGTTTTCCTTCCCACCAGGAAGCAGTGACAGGCCTGTGGGCTTCTGAAATTCTCTTGTGTGCTTCTTTCTGGTGATGCTCCCACTTTCGTTTATTTCCAGTATTGTCACAAAAGAAACCAGACTGTTGGTGGTCGTGTTTTCGTTTTCAACCCATTTTTTTCAAGTAAATCTGAATTTGTCTGAACATGGCGTGCTTCAGATTTAGCAGAGCACCTCCAGTACTGCCCCAGGTTTCAGAACAGGACAGGATGGGGAACTGCTGGAGTGGGTACTGAAGCATGAGGGTCATAAAGCTGAATTTGTGATATTTAATCAAGAGTTAAGCTTTAGGGTGATTTTTTTGCCTGGTGTGTTGAAGTTAGTGGAGCTGCTGGAGACCTGACCCCAGTATAGCCTTTAAGTGGAGGGTTCCTTGCAAGGAGGCAGCAACAGTTAGACCCGTACCAGCAGCGTAGCATTGTGAGATTAACTATAAATGTGGCCACCCAGTTTGTTTTTTTTGTGGTGCTTTCCAGTTCTTGTGGATTTGGGGCCTTTTAAGATGTCAAGAATCATCTGTGTGACTTCTGGTATGTGCCCCACTTGCTTTTTCTTGCTCAGGGGGAGAATGGATCTTTACACATAACGTTTATGCTTTTACTGCAGTATGCAGGGCAGAAGGACTTCCTCTGGCGCCTGGCCCGGGCACACAGTGATATGTGTGAGCTCACAGACGATGCAGATGAGAAGAGATCCTACGCAGCTGATGGTGAGGACTTGTGTGCTTGAGGCAGAGGGAGGGGGATGCTCAAAGCTGACATGACACCTCAGAGATACAAACCCTGCACTTGCCGTGCATTGATTTTCCCTGTAACCATTTTTTAAGGTTTGTTTCTCAAACCTTTTATCCATATCATAGGATCCCAGCCTGGTTTGTGTTGGAAGGGGCCTTAAAGCTCCTCCAGCTCCAACCCCTGCCACCCGCAGGGACACCTTCCACTGGAGCAGCTCCAAGCCCCTGTGTCCAACCTGGCCTTGAGCACTGCCAGGGATGGGGCAGCCACAGCTTCTCTGGGCACCCTGTGCCAGCGCCTCAGCACCCTCCCAGGGAAGAGCTTCTGCCTCAGAGCTCATCTCAGTCTCCCCTCGGGCAGGTTAAAGCCATTCCCCTGTCCTGTCCCTACAGGCCCTTGTCCAAATCCCCTCTCCAGGTTTCCTGCGGCCTTTAGGCACTGGAGCTGCTCTAAGGTCTCCCCAGTGCCTTCTCCAGGCTGTGGTATTAAGATAAATCAGTTTTGCTGTAACACAGTTAATTTTGTGTGTCAAGTATAAAAAAGAAAGATAGTTTTAAATGTGTATTTACTTAGAGGAATCAATTTAGTTCCCTTGTTCTTCTTCACTCTTGGATGTGGTTTGTTTGCTAGGTTGTAGGTGGGTCAAAATAAAATCATCATCCCTGTTACAGTTTAGGTGTGTGACAAAATATATTGTTCTAAGTAATTTCTGTCCTGTTATGCACATAGCTAAATATAGCTCTGTTACTGTAGCTAATAGAATTATCCTTTTCTGGAAATCGGTGTAGCCATTTAAAAGATGAAGTTTTAAGTTTTATTTTGATAATAGTGCTTAGTTTTCAGCTTTTTGAGACCGGGGTTGTTCTTGGAGGAGAGAGGGGAATGTGGGACATGTCCCAGATCTGAGGCCATTAAATGCATCAGAACAAACCACTGAATGCTCTACTGAGCTTCTCTTACTGTGGTGTGCAAGGTGGCTTTCTTGTAGGTGTCTGTGCTTCCAAAGGAGGTAAAACCATCTTGACAGGTCAGTGCTGTTTGCGACTGCACTGTGAGTTTGCATGACTGGTTTGAGTGCTCCTGGGTGTTCCCTAGCACGGCAAGAGGATGAAATTCTCTATGGGACGTTTTCAAGGCAGCTGTATTATAGAATTAATAAATAGGACTTTGATGCCATTCTATTAGCATACCCTGAGAGCCTCAGAGAAAGCAGCTGCATTTCTGACCTCTGACCACTTATTTGCAGGCAAAGAAGAGCTGGAAATTGCCTTACAAAAATGGGACCAAAGTGCTGAGTGCCACCAGTGGTATGTAACTTCTTCCTGCTTGCGTTTAAGAACCACAGGATAAGGGCTTGGAGGTCGCTGTAAGCTGAGCTGTTGTTAGTACATCAGTGCTACTTTCTGTAAAAAGCCATCCTGAATAGCTTTGGTTAACTGGAGTCAGGGTTGACAGGCTGGTTTGGTTCTTATAGCCATAGACTTTGCTTGTACCAGTTTAATTCTGAATGTCTCTCTGAGACAACATGGCCAGTTCTTTGGATACTCAGAACAGATTGTATCAAGGGGTTTGTGAAGCGTCACCTAACAAGTTGATGCGCTTTGATAGTGAAGGTTGAACTTCCAGATGAGGCTTGGAAAAACAAGTGATTGACAGGATGAGTTTGAAATTGATAAGTGCAGTGAGCTTCATGTGGTGTTTCCCATGCTAAATTTAGCAGGCTAAACTGCAGATCCTTTGGGCTCCTTCATAAAATCATACAATCAAGAGTGGTTTGTGTTGGAAGGGACCTTAAAGCTCCTCCAGTTCCAACCCCTGCCATGGGCAGGGACACCTTCCACTGGAGCAGCTCCAAGCCCCTGTGTCCAACCTGGCCTTGAGCACTGCCAGGGATGGGGCAGCCACAGCTTCTCTGGGCACCCTGTGCCAGCGCCTCAGCACCCTCCCAGGGAAGAGCTTCTGCCTAAGAGCTCATCTCAGTCTCCCCTCTGGCAGCTTAAAGCCATTCCCCTGTCCTGTCCCTCCATCCCTTGGCCAAAGCCCCTCTCCAGGTTTCCTGCAGCCCCTTTAGGCACTGGAGCTGCTCTAAGGTCTCCCCTTCAGGAGCCTTCTCTTCTCCAGGCTGCCCCAGCCCAGCTCTCTCAGCCTGGCTCCAGAGCAGAGCTGCTCCAGCCCTTGCAGCAGCTCTGTGGCCTCCTCTGGACTCACTCCAACAGCTCCATGTCCTTCCAGTGGCTGAAGCACATGTATTTTGAAAAGGTGAAGGGCAGTTTGTGTAGCAGCTTCCCTGGGAATCATGCAGCTTCCCTTTCCAAAGGCGGAAGGTGATGCTTTGCACAGCAGCTGGCTTTAGGTCTGTGCCTGTGTGGGATGCTGCAAGCACCTTGGCACAGAAATGTGCTGAACCCCACGCAGTGCTTCTGGTTGTGCAGACCCTGGGAACCAGCTCTCAGAGCAGCCTGTTCCATGCAGGGTGTGGATGGGCTGCCAAGGGATATGTTTCACACAGACAGCTTGCAGAAAGCTACTTCCTGAGTTGGAGAGTTTGCTATGCTGGGGCTCTCCTTATTTCCTTCTGGGAGCCTTGTTTCCTTTGGCTCCATTTCGGCCCCCTGTAGAGCAATGTGTACAGCCCCCAAAACCAAGCTCGTACCTAGCTGCACACAAAGTCTTGAGAGTTACATATTAAATATGAATGAGGTTCTCTCTTTGTGTTCCTCCAGTATTTGTGGGTTAATTTGTTGGGGTTCATTCAGTTACTGCCATTTTGATAGTGCTCTGCTGCACAGAGATGCTTGCTTTATGTCAAGAGGTGATGTATTTGCCTCAGTCAGCTAGGCCTGTGCGTGTGGGCTCAGTGCTGTGCCCATGTTCTTTATTCATCTTCATTCTGGAGTAAGTAAGGAGGAACATCATTCTTATCAGACAACCTTTTATAGTCTACTTGAAGAGTGTCTGCTTGCCTGCACTGCTGTGGGAATGCTGTTTGTCACTCCGCAGAGCACTCTGGCTTTGAGATGAACTGAGACAGCAGCAGATGGCTCTTCCTTTGTAAAGAGCGTTTATCTTTTTGCTGTGATAAATGATGAAATGATCTGCACTTCAGCCAAGCACGGTGTTCCATGTTTGTGTAATTCTGCTGGTGGCGAGGATCTCAGTCAGGAGGTGGGCAAGGGGGAGGTACCTCTCTCATCCAGCAGCCCAAGTGAACACGCTTGGGTTGCGACTCGGGGGCCGAAAGGATTCTTCTGCTTGCTTAAAAGCACCCCACAAGAGGGTTTGGAGTGGGGTTCAGGTATCTGTAAAGGTGCATCCTTTTGTGGTGTTCTGGTGAACTCCTCAATGAGGTGTTGATCAGCAGTTACTGTGAAGGGCTTACAACAGAATAAAAGAGAAATTATTATTTTTTAATGGAAAATACTGGGAGAATAGGATGCTGGGTATCTTCTCTGTGTAAGATCTGCACTTTTATGCGATGAGTGTGTGTATTTGGAGGGTTGGTTTGGACTGCTGGCATCTAAATAAATGCCTTTAGCATCTTGAGCAGACTATTCTAGCTCTTAGTGATGAATTACTGTTCTCCATTAAAGCTTTGAGAAGAAGGTTCTGGGTTCAGCAGTAACAATCATTTTTCTCGAGTGTGAAACATGTTCTGCAATTAAGCAAGCTAAATGGTTAAAGCCTCTTTGATATGGAGGATGATGGCTGAAGTACAAATATGGGGAGGCCTGGCAGACTGACTGTATCACACTCTCTCCCCTGCTCTGAAAGACTGTTATAAGAGATGGAGCCCGACATCATGGACCGGATGAAGTCCTCAGCTTTATAGGGATTGGTCCATGCACTTAGGGATGATCTCTCTCTCTTTCTCTCTCTCTGTGTGGAGGTATATATATGAGATAAGAGTGATGGTATACTGAAAATGTGGGATCTGAGCATGACGTGAATGGTATGGAATAAGGGGTGGATACTGCCCTGGGTTCAGCAGTAGCAGTCTCAGTAGGTGGTGCAGTGCTGTGTTTTTGACTTTCAGCCTGGGAACAGCGCTGATAACACCGATGGTTTCAGTTGCTGCTCAGTAATGTTCACTCTGAGCAAGGACTTTCTGAGCCTCATGCTCTGCCAGGGAAGAGAGGAAGCCGGGAGGAAGCAGAGACAGGACCCCTGACCCAAACTGACCAAAGAGGTATTCCATACCACAGCACGTCATGCCCACCATATAAACTGGGGGCAGTCACCCAGAAGGGTGAGATCACTGCTGGGTCGGGCTGGGTATCAGTTGGCGGATGGTGAGCGGTTGTATTCTCTTCCCTTGTTATTTCCCTTATCATCATTATTATTGGTGGCAGCAGCAGTGGTTTGTGCTATACCTTAGTTACTGGACTGCTCTTATCTCAGCCTGTGGGAGTTACATTCTTTCCATTCTCCTTCCCATCCCTCCCGGAGCAGGGTGGGGAGGAAGGGGGGGAAAGTGAGGGAGCGGCTGTGTGGTTTCTTGGTTACCGGCTGGGCTTAACCCACGACCCTGGGACAGACAAGGTGTCCCATCTCTAGCAGGTTTTGGTGTTTGGCTTTGCTGTCTTAACATTTTGAGGGAATGGGGTTTAGGTGTCAGGTTGAGTCTTGAAGTGTGTAAGCCACAAATACTGTATCTTTCCTGTTTTACAGGGTGTAATATAGTTCAGCTTTGGAATTCATCATTTACAGGGTGCAGAAGCAGTGGGTATTATGGGATGTTTAGTCATGGATCTGCAGTAGAAAACCCCAAGCCTCTGGAGCTAGGATGTCCTCAGTGCCTGTGTTACACCCTGTGCCCACCGGTTCCCCCAGCAGTTTTGGTGCAAGAGGATGCAATTCCTGTCCTGTGGGACCCATTTCTTGTCCAGCCAGGGGAGAGGTTCTGCACATCTACATCTTGCTATTAACTCGAGAGAGCAGCTGCAGAAAGGGCAGCTGGAGGAAGGAAACAGCAGAGCAGCATGTGGGAGGCCGGGAATGGAAGGGAATATGTAACTACCTTTACCAGTCACAGAAATAATCATTTCTGCTGTAAATAGAACAGGAAATTATTCCCTTTCCAGCTCCGTGTGGCTCATGGGATGGTTACAAGCTGCTTTAATTGCAGGCTCTTCTTATGCTAATTGAATTTACCCAGAGAAAAACATTATTGCTCACGAAATGATGCCTGGAAAGATACGTACATATACATACGTATGTGCATACACACACACACACACACATATATATATATATATGAAAAATGTAGGGTAAAACATAGTTCCAAAGGACATTTTCATAGGGAATCAGTTTATTATCTCTCATCACCCATGTTACCTTTCCTGTCTTTTTCTCCCATCTCTTTTTTCAGACAAAAGCATAGGATTTCCCTGCAGAGCACAAGCTGTGGGAGCAGCAAGGATGTGTATGATGCTAATGTGATGATTCTTATCGTTCTTACTTCCACATGCAGTCACGAACATTGTCTTTCTCTTTTCCACGGCATCCTAAATGGGCATTTTAATAGAAATATCCCAAGTGATTTTAACATCTCCCCTCTGCGATAGGGGCTGTGTGAAGCCTTGTGCAGGTATTATAAGGGCTGCGTTTTTCCTATGTACCTCATTTCATGTTGGCTGTAATTTTCTATTCTATCAGTTGCCACTTATGGATTACCTGTGATGCAGTTGTGCTGGTTCTTGTGCTTGCTCGTTGCTCCCTTTGCTGTATGATTTGCTCCTGTTGCACAATCATTCCCTGTTTATTTGCTCTGAGGTGTGATGCTTATCGAGCAGGACAGAAGCTACTTCACATACAGCCATCAGTGCAAGTAAAACTTCCCCTCTTTCAGTCCCTTCCAGTTACTGCAGGAATCACTGACGTTGTGAAACACCAAATGAAGAAAATAAGGTTGTGAACAAGAGGGATTAGGGAGCGCTGGCCATGGCAGTGCTCTGTGGAGCATGACCAGCTGCAGCTTCAGGGTGTTTTGTGGCTGGCTGGTTTGAAGGCTCTGGCAGCTTCATAGTGAATGGTTTCTAGAATGACAGAAAATCACTGAATGTCTGGGACTGTGGCTGGACTGGCTTTGGGAGCTGCCCAAATGTGAGGCAGAGCCCTCTGATGGACCTCCTGGGTTGTCTTGAAATGAGGCTTGGTACAAAGCTCTTATTGTAGACACTTGCTTTGTGGAAGTCAGTGGGCAGCAGGAGACCCATTGCTGCAGAGCTGTGGGCTGGTTGGAAAAGTCGGCTCTGGTGTGGTGGGACTGATCTCAGCTGTGCTTTCCTGGGAGGCACAGGAATACAGGGATGTGGGAGAGGTGTGCTGAGGTTTGGTGTATTTACTACTTTTAGGATACATTTGTGTACTGTAGGCTGATTGGAATGATACTGAGTGTTCTTAATGCCTATGTTCTCCTCTCTTATAATCACCTGATCCTTACTTTTGATAGAGTCACAGTCATACTTTGATTGTAAAAGGTCTCTGGACAGGTATTATTATGTGCAATTAAAGCGATTACTGCCTGAGCTGATTTCAGGTCATGAAGAAGAGCACAAAGCAAATGCTTGTTCAAGTTTCTCAGTCTTGCTTGCATTTAGTGGTGGAAAGAAGAGGCATCAATTGTTCCACAGACCCATGCCGTTTGCTGCTTAGACTTCACAGATGAAGTGAGGGAAGCAGTTGTGGCCTCATCAGAATCCCCTGTCCTTGCAGTGTAGCTGTTTGCAGCACAACTCAAGCACGTACCAGCAGCTTTAGGGATCAGGCAGGGATAGTGAGCTGTGTGTTTGCCTTGGCTGCTGCTCCTCTTGTTAAAGAAATAGTGAAGTGCAGCCAGAGCAGAGAGGGATTTCAGAGCTCCATTGGGGGAAAATTTTGCAGGTGCTGCTTTAGCAGCTTTTGTTTGAGTTGGGTATTTCACATTGGAAATTCAGTGCTATTTCTGACTGCGAAAGCTGTCGCTGCAGAAGGCGTAATAAGCTTTGGCTCTTCTGGTGGTATTCTGTATGTTACAGAGAAGCAGAAGAAGGATATGTTTTTGGGTTGGATGCACCTCTGAAATGTGCCTTCTCTTCTAAAGAGCCTGTCACTTTGGAGAAGCATCTTGCACACTCAGTAGCCATTGAATTGTGCATCAGCCCTTTTAACTTCATAGAATCCCAGAGTGGTTTGGGCTGGAAGGGACCTTAAAGCACCTCCAGCTCCAACCCCTGCCATGTGCAGGGACACCTTCCACTGGAGCAGCTCCAAGCCCCTGTGTCCAACCTGGCCTTGAGCACTGCCAGGGATGGGGCAGCCACAGCTTCTCTGGGCACCCTGTGCCAGCGCCTCAACACCCTCCCAGGGAAGAGCTTCCGCCTAAGAGCTCATCTCAGTCTCCCCTCAGGCAGGTTAAAGCCATTCCCCTGTCCTGTCCCTCCATCCCTTGCCCAAATCCCCTCTCCAGGTTTCCTGCAGCCCCTTTAGGCACTGGAGCTGCTCTAAGGTCTCCCCTTCAGGAGCCTTCCCTTCCCCAGGCTGCCCCAGCCCAGCTCTCTCAGCCTGGCTCCAGAGCAGAGCTGCTCCAGCCCTTGCAGCATCTCCATGGCCTCCTCTGGGCTCAGTGCAATAGCTCCACGTCCCTCTGGTGTTGAGGCCATATTGTGCCACCAGCTTCTGCTGGTGCATCTGCCTGGCTGTGGGTAGATAGCAGTTCATTGTAAAGTGATGGCATTCCGGATATGACTTGAAAAGAGCTTTAATTTTAACAGCTGGCAGTACTTCAGGATTTACCTCTCTGTGTTGTACTGCCCAGATCTGGCCAATTTGGAACTGTGTCTGGATTTGTGAGCTGAGCATTTCTGTTCAATGGGTGAATTAAACATGGGAGTTACTCTCAGTGTACATTAGGGGCAGAAGGAACTCTATAGCAAATCAGAACTGGTGTTAGAAGGTAGTTCTGAAGTTAGAGGAGGAAAAATAGCATGTAGCTGGAGCTGCCTGACAGCGTCTGTGATTGAGGAGGGTCCCTCCCTTCATCAGGAGTGTTGGAATCCTGTTCCATGTCCTGAGCCACACAGGCTTTGAGAGTGGGAACACCAGAGAGGAGTCAAAGAAGAGAAAGTACTCGAGTATGAGCAGGGACAAAAGAAACCCCAGCAGGGATTTATATCCCTGCTCTTGGAACCAGTTAAATAACGTGACATTTCCAGTCTGTTGGGCATGACGAGAAGTTGTGAGACCTGGGATCATAAGAGTTCAGGATGTCAGTAGAAAGCTCTCATAGCGCAGGTGATCGTGCTGCAGATGTGGAAAACAGCTCATGCACTACAAAAGGCTTCATTCTGGAGCTCTTCTCATCAGTGTTGGTGTGGGTGACACCTTCCTTGGGAGCACCAGTTGTTCCTGCAGCCTGGTTTTTATAGTTTGGACATCTTGTTCAGGTATGTCCCAGCTCTTTGCTGGTAGCTCTTGGGAGAACAGCTGAAACTGCATCTTCTGAGTAAAACCAGAGGTTTAAACAGGCACGAGGTCACTCCATAAAGATAGCGTTCTACACAGTAAATACCATTTGTATCTTCAGACTTCTCTGGGGATGAATACGTCACATTCTACAAGGAGAGCACATATGGTCCTTTCCAGCTGCCTCTCAAGGCAGACCAGAGATCTTCAGCAGATAAACCCAACACAGACAGCAAAACTGAAGACACATTGTGTGTCCCAGCGGAGGTTGCCAAAGATTTTAACTGGTTTAGAGAGAAGGAAAGGTGGATTTCAGTACTGATAGAGAAGGGGATGTTCCAGCCTTTCTTTTCTGTGCCGGTCATTTGCATTTGGCTTAAATCACTAATGAAAACCAGCTGGTTTAACCATGTGCCTGAGTAAACTCCTTAGTAGCTAACCCATAACTTAACATCATTTGCCAGGTCTCCTTTGAACCTGAGTATGTTCCTAGGAATGATTTTTAAGTGAACCTCTGCCTCAAACTGAAGGTGATATTGGAATTATGTGTTTATGTGTGTTGGGCTCTTGCTTTCATCTTGGTATATCTTGGCCAAAGTGGAGCTGATCATGCTTGGAAAGTGGGGGCTTTGCTTGGGTAGCAGGATTTGGCTGCTCTTGTAGAGCAGCAAGTCACTGTGAATTGCTTCTGTTGCATCTTGTTGGCTCCACTGGTGCAAGGCTGAGGAGGGTGTTACTTGGAAGACGTGAGCCGTAAGTTGTTCGATAAGTGACAAACCCCCCCAGACAGGATTGTTTCAATTATAAAAATGAAAGTTGTTTTCCTGTAAAACGGTGAAAACTGTCATGCAGATGAGAGGGTATCATTTAGGTGACAGTGAGGTAATGTTCATATTGCTGTCACAGTGGCTCTTGGGGATGCTACTCATGAGTCAAACTCACGTGAGGTCTCTGCACTTGTATAAGGCTGAAGTCATGCCCAGACTCACCCAGAGCAGTCACAGGAAGCCTGCAGAGAGCTTTTCACAGTTTTGCTCCCAGTTGCCATATTACTTCAGGTACAACTATGTGTCCAGCAAAATAGCTGCCTCTCCCCATTTCTTTCCCCTCCTCCCTTTATTCCCCTTCTTTTGAGTTTACTGGTTCTCCCATGCAGGAAGGAGCAGCAGCATGCTCAGCGAGCAAGCCTTTGACACAGTTGACAGAGATAAGAGATGTGTTTGGGTTGGCAAACCACCCTGGCCGTGGAGCTGGAGGTGCCAGGGCTGAATTCCATGTGCAGAGGCCACATGTCCTGCTGTGATGGAGGAAGGCAAAGGGCACCATCAGAAATGAGGTGTTTTCAAAGCTGCATGTTCTGAGCTCGGGGGTTTAAGGTGGAAGAACAGGCGGTCTCTCATCTGATAGGGTCTGCATCCATGAGCTGATTTAGTGGTAAATGGGGAAATCCTTGCTGGGCTGAGATTCCAATGGGAACTTGCAGTTTGACCAGTGTCTGCAGTGGTAATGAGTGGTTCTGGTTAATAATTTGTCAAGTGAAGTCATAATATGAGGGTTTGGTAACTGCTGAGGCATTGAACAGAGCTCCAGAGGTTACGTGGTGTTTACAGATGAAAATACTCTTCCCTAACTCATTGCTGGTAATCTGTTATTGCTTGTCAGTCCTGCAACTCCACAGAGCCTCCTGTGACGTTCATCCCAAGGCATTTCCCAAATGGATTAGAATAAGTAGCTCAAATAAGCCAAGCTAAACAAGCAGAAGGGATGGAAGCAGCAAACCACGTTGGTGCTGCTGAGTGAGGACAGGAAGTCAGGATCTGAATTAATCACCGAGTCACAGACCTGGCACAGGGTGCCCAGAGAAGCTGTGGCTGCCCCATCCCTGGCAGTGTTCAAGGCCAGGTTGGACACAGGGGCTTGGAGCTGCTCCAGTGGAAGGTGTCCCTGCGCGTGGCAGGGGTTTGAACTGGAGGAGCTTTAAGGTCCCTTCCAACCTAAACCACTCTGGGATTCTATACATTAAAGAGGGCTACATGACTTATTGTACAGGAATATTGTATCTTGTGAGCTTAGGAAACAGGCCTTTTACTGGCTTCTATTTCTGAACCCCAGTCATGCGATGAGGGATGTTTAGCATAGGCTATGCCAGTTGTGAAACAAAACTGGAGCAGCTCATAAAAACACTTCCTTCATCCTCTGCAAGCGAGAGGTTGTGACAGCAGCTCTGAACTTCTTCAACTGGGGGAAAGGATTTTACCAGTTAACGCATTGATCTGGTTATCTTTGCCATTGTCATGGAAAATAGGAATCTTAAAGCTGAACCAGTGTTTTTTCACACAAAAAATAACGTGTTAAAGGAGTGAGGTTTAACAACAAATACGACAGCATTTAGGAGATGCACTTCTTTGTATAGTAACTTACACATTGAACATTCAGGTCAGGCAGAGCCATGAGGTGTGGATCCATTTGTGGGGTTTCTCATGACACTGAGGATTCAAAAGTCTTCTGGCAAATTTCTGCATGGACATCCCTTAACCATTAGCAGGGATGCTTTGGGTACAGTGTGGTGAGAGGAGACAGGAGGACCCAGCAGCACTGGGATGTGGATGTAGTAAACGAAACCTCCAGGGAGGTTTCTTTGCATCTTTCTTTTCAGCTTTGTTTTTGTAAGGACAAGACTTGTGTTATTCATCCATGCATTCCACCCATGCCAAGCTCTGAGCCCAGCGGGGAGCTGCCTCCATTCCCACAGGTCTCACCTGAGTGGGATGGCAGAGGCCAAAGACTGAATCCGTACAGCCGGAACTTGGGATCATGTGTTCTCTTTAGCAGCGGTGCCCTTGCACCTCCCTATGATTTGTGGTTTCCTGGGGAACAGTGCAGGGAGGGAGGGGGTTGGAGCTGCTATGGGGCAAGGGGATGAGACGGGAGGGTGCAAATCCACTGCTAATGAACCTTCCTTAACTTTCACAGCTCATCAAAGAGCTGATTTGGTAGGGACCGGGCTTCTCAGGGTCACAATTTAGGATCTCTTACTGCACAAAACTAAATGGCCTTGCACTTGCAATGTTGAAAACATGTTCTTTTGTTTCCCAAGCTTGGTGGCCATGTCTGGCTGCAGGATGTAGGTAGGTTTCCATGGTATTTTCCCTCTGAGTAGACAACTGCTGTGCTGTAGATGGGGTGTTGCATACGGAAGGTGGCTGCGTGCCATAGTTAGCATAGAGCTTTCCATAGTCCTGGCTCTCACTGCTGTAGCCCTTACTCTTCATTGCTTTGTGTTCTGACACAGTTTCATTGCTGAGTGAAGAACTTTAGGGTGTAGAAGCTCCTGTCATAGAAGGAAGGCTCCTCAGCCAGAGAGCAATGAGTTTGTGTCACACCAAACCACTCCTGTTGACTTGCTGGCATCCTTCAAGCTAATACCTTCTTGGCACTGAATACTACGCATAGACCCTTCCCTGAAAAAGGTGTAGAGCATTCCTTGTTTTGCCCAGTGAAGCTTCAATGCATATAGATACCTTCCTTCTGAAGATATCAACAGGATGTAAACGTACATTTAAAACTGATTTGCTGCAATGTCTCCCCTGTGTAGGTATGCTATTCTCTGTGGGCAGCTGTCAGAACATGAGAGTATCCAGAAGCGCATTCAAACTGGATATGTGTTTAAGGTGAGTAGAAGGGACCTTCTGGGTGTTGTGTAAGTGTTCAACAGTACTCACTTCTGTAACAGAAAGGTAGGAAAATGGGCTCCAGCTCTTGTTAGGGAAGAGATGGGTCTCAAAGAGATTCTGTGGGTGGAGGGTTTGGGCTGAAGAAGGTGATTCCAGCACTGTGTGATGAGGTGGCTGCTCTGCCTCTGCACTCTCCCACACTGGGATCTCGGAAAAAGGAAGAATAGAATTCTTGCAACCAGAATGTACCTGTATGGTGAGACAGGGAGCTTGAATATGGAATTACCATGTGGCAATGAAGTACAGCACCAGCTCTTCTGCAGTAACTGCCTGTGAGCACGCTTGCACCCTCCCATATGCACAAAGAAGTTATTTTTCAGAGGGGATTTAATCTGCCTCAGATTCCTTCATTTGCCTTTCACCCAGAGCAGGGATGTTACAGGGTGAGAGGATGGAACAGTTACTGCAGAACAGCCCACGTGTAATTATTACCTCCTCAGTGATTGATATGACCGGTAAGTTGGTTGTGTCAGAGCTCTGAAAAGGGGGTAGAATAAAATGAAGGGCAGCTTCATCCTATTGTGTGTAGGAATTCTTGTCTTTGAGGCTGGCAAAATGCTGGGTTTCTGTGTTCACTGAACCCATTTGAAGGAAAGTTGGGATCTCTGTAGCTGTGATGTTATCGATCACTGACACTTGAACTGTGGGCTTAGAGTCATAGAATGGTTTGGGTTGGAAAGGACCTCGGGATCATCCAGTTCCAACCCCCACTTCTTCTTTTCCACTTTCCACGTTTTTGTCTGCTCTTGTGGGTATCGTATTTGATTATAGCAGAAATGTAATGTGTGTTGGTGGTGATTTTCCATAGGAACACATTGATAAAGCAATTGAACTGAAGCCAGAGGATCCACAGTCTTACTATCTGCTGGGGAGGTGGTGTTACCAGGTAAAATAGTTCTGTACTACTTCCTGCTGTTTCCTTCCTCCTTGGAATTTTAGTTCCCTGTGTGAATGACAGAGAGGTGGATTCAAACCACCATCCATAGGGACTGAGGACACCCTCAGCTGCTGAGCTCAGATGCTGTATCAGAAAGTAAGGTGTGGAAATGCTGTAGTTGCCTGAAGAAGTACTTTGGAAGTTGCACTCGTGTGGGATCTAGAAACTCTTCAGTCCTGAGACAGTACCAAGAAAAACACTCCACTGATGAGCACTGTTTATACACTGCATTCAGAAACCCCTTAAGGTATAAAAGCTCATGTTCTTGTACATGTGGCACTGCAATGCTTTTATAGCAGCCCTCTCGGAAGCGGTGTTGCCAGGATGCTGTCATTCAGGATCTCCCGGCTTTCCATCTAAGTTGGTTTTGTATCTCTAATCAAGGAGTCTGCAAGTCCAACATGGGGGGGAGCTGCCAGGGACTGGTGCAGTTGTAGTTTTGGATCACCCGGGCTGCAGTAAATCAGTTGTAGAGACAAATCTAACGTTGCCCGTTATGCACGTGGCAGCTGATGTATGGAACTGCAAAAGCTGACTCAGGACAAGGGAATCAAATCAGGTTTAATCCTGTGGTTGGACTCTGAGGCTCATCCAGAATCTGCCAACACTACCAGGATCTTTGGCTTCCTCAAAGGAGAATGAGCCAGCTCCAGGGAACTGGATAATTCCTTGTCCTTACTTCTGTGTATGCTGCGTCTCCAGTGGGTTTCGTGGTTTCATCTCCCTGTTTTGGCAGGTTTCTCACCTGGGGTGGCTTGAGAAGAAGACAGCTTCTGCTCTGTTTGAAGCTCCTCCAACAGCCACTGTAGAGGACGCGCTGCAGAACTTCTTGCGGGTAAGGAGACCTGATAATGAGGGGACCCCTGCCCTGGCAAATGCAGTCCCAAGTGGGGAACTGAGGTACACGTACTCTGCTTAAATCCATCACTCCCAGGTTGCCCACAGAAGCTGTGGCTGCCCCATCCCTGGCAGCGTTCAAGGCCAGGTGGGATGGGGCTTGGAGCAAGCAGCTCCAGTGGAAGGTGCCCCTGCCCATGGCAGGAGTTGGGACTGGATGAGCTTTAAGCTCCCTTCCAACTCAGACCATTCCCTGATTCTATGATTCTATAAAACTGTGGAGGAAAAGCTGGTGAAAGCAAACCTTTGTTGTAGAATAACCAGACAGAAGAAGGTGATTTTGAGGATGTCAGAAATGGACCCAAAAGGTTCAGAATTGCGTTCAAGGATTTTGGTTTTCCTTTGAAAAGCTGCATAGTGCAGTGATTCACTGCTTGAAATGCATATGGTCTGTACTCTCGCAGGGTCTGTAGGATCTGCTTGAGCTCATCCCTGGGAACGCTTCCACAGATATGTTCTGTCCTTTCAGCATCTCTCAGAATGTTTTATTAAAAGGCTGCTTAGGTCAAAGCTTTCCATTTCAAACCTGTGAAGACAACTGCTTTAGGCTTTCCGGGCTCCCTGCGTATAGCTTTTGGAGAAGAATGGCCGTGTGGAGACCTCAGAGCAGCTTCCAGCCTATCTGAAGGGGCCTACAGGGATGTCAGGGAGGGGCTCTTCATAGCAATAGGACAAGGGGTGATGGGTTCAAACTGAAACAGGGGAAGTTCAGGTTAGCTCTAAGGAAGAAGTTCTTTACTGTGGGAGTGGTGAGGCGCTGGCACAGGGTGCTCAGAGGAGTGGTAAATGCTCCACTATCATTCTATTTCTAAGAGGAAATTCTTTGAGGTACTTCCTACCTTGTAGGAATCCTACTCTGAATGAGGCTTTGGGGGGGGGGGGGGTGTTCTTTTCTTCATAGAATCATCGAATCTTTGCTGACCCAGCCAGTCAAGCCCATGACAAGTTCTGACACTGAGCTAGGTAGCCACAGCAGTAGGGTTAATCATGGGGGTTTAAGAGATGCACAAAGACTGCTCTAATATTCACTGTTTCCTTTGCATACCCTCATGTCTGCTTTTTCTCTGCCTCTTGCACCCTCCCCTCTTCTTTGCAGGTTGAGGAGCTGAGCCCAGGATATTCCAAGGCAGGAAGAATGTACATTTCCAAGGTAACCAGTCACTTGTTGCTTTCTTTAGATCAGTCATATCATATATGCTCCTGAGATAAGAAATGCTTGTATTAAACAATGGTCTTTGACTGTGAAGTGCTAAGCATGTGTAAATTACTGCGTCCAGTAGCAAGATTTTTAAGGTGATGATAGGCCAAATCATTTAGTGCAGGGGTATTGGAATTGAGGGAGGGTTTTGCCCAGTGGAGCATCCTGCTTGGGTTTTAACACATTGAATTCTATATGAAGTGTCACTGGTACAGTGAAAGCCGCAGGCTGCAGGTTTAATCCCACCAGTACCACGGACTTCCATGGGGTATGCAGAAAATCTTGGGGAAGAGTAAAGGATAAAGTGTGTCTTTGTTTTACCAATACAAGTGGGAGTCTTGAGTGATGCTCAAATGCACCACGAGTGCCTGGAGCTGGTGCCCCAAAGATCTTGGTTTGCACTGAGGGAATAACTGGGTTTGAACTCTTGAAATGTTAAAATTGCTGCTTAATTCCTCCAACCTCCAGCTGGAGTCTAGGAATACTTAAAGCTCAAATAGCTTTAGAAATATTAGCCAGGGTGGGTGGGTGTAGGAAAAGTAGCTGCAGTCATTCTCTGTGATGTTCCCAGTGTCCCAGAGAATGGGAGTTTTACCAGGGTAGTGTGTGAGTCGTAGGATCTGCTTGGTCTGGAGCATGTTAGGACTGGACTCTTGGTGCAGAGCTTATATCCCAATAAGCATCTTATTAAGGGAAGATAAAGGTGATGGAGGAGGAAAAGCCAGCAAGAGATGTAGTGGCCTTTACACCAGCTGGGTGTTGTCTTTGCTACGTTGCAGCTCACTGTGTGTGAGCAGGGGGTTGGAACTGAATGAGCTCTAAGGTCTCTTCCAGCCCAAACCAGTCTGGGATTCTATGATGGTGAGACCCTCCAGCCTGTAAGTGTTCAGTGGCACGGCGCAGTGACCTCGGGTCTAACAGCCTGGGGAGTGTGAGCTTTGTAAGATGATGTGCTCTCAGTATAGAGGTTTTATGGTGGAGCAGTGTGAGGAATAGGGGCTCTGTGGAAATGAAAATAGAGCTTCAAAAATGGTGAAAATCAGAGGGACACCTTAAAATCTCCAACCAAAAAGCAATCTCCTTGCCCAAAACAACACAACCCCCCCAGAATCAACCAAACCAAGCAAAAAACCATTCTATTATACCATAATCTGCTGTGATTGTAATGATTTGTGAACAAAGGATGCTGCAGGACATGAAACCACACACTGCAGGTAGGTAAGAGGTAGAAACAACTCCATCAGTTGCCAGGGTTCATAGCTGCTCAGTTACATTTGCTGCCTGGTTTTTCCTGTTTAACTCTTCTCACGTGGGCACTTCTTTTCTCCTCAGTGTTACAGGGACCTGGGGAACAGAGCCGCAGCCGTTCTCTGGATGAACCTTGCTTCCGAGCTGCCAGTTAACACGAAAGAGGTAGGAGGCTCAGTAAACCCCCCCTGCTGATGGGCAGAGAGGAAGTGGTTACAGAAATAAAACCGTTCCCAGCGTGCAAGCCCAGGTTTTGAAGTACTTTGTTCCATAGTGTGGTCTCTCTTCTCTTGGGACTTAGGATCTGAGTGCCTAAAGCAATTCAGCAAAGTCATGAAGAATCCCAAGTAGCTGAGTGTGTCTGATACGGGTTTAGCAGTGCAGCCCCCACTGTGCAAGTCCTCTGTTACTCACAGGGTTTGCTTATGGACACATCTGAACACACGGCATGTGTTCAGCCCTGGAGCATCTCCAGAACTGCTGACTGCTGTGGTACACGTCCCAGTACCTGGGTTCTGGGGAGGGTTTATTCTTTTGGGCGCTCTTTTGCCTGGCCAGCTCAGTTCAGAGGGGAATACTGGAGCTGAGTGGTTGTCCTGGGCTGGAGCAGGTATTAGCTGCTACAGTACCTAAAAGGGCCTACAGGAAACCTGGAGAGGGGCTTTGGAAAAGGGCCTGTAGGGACAGGACAAAGGGAATGGCTTTAACCTGCCAGAGGGGAGACTGAGATGAGGGAATTGGGACTGGATGAGCTTTAAGGTTCCTTCCCACCCAAACCACTCTGGGATTCTCTGACTACGTGAAATCCGCACCATTTTCGTGCACCTCCGTTTCTAAGGCCACAATGAGTTTTTAGGGCGCCGTAGCAAATGTTTTGTGATGAAATTCAAGCGTGCAAGAAGCTGCCCAGGGATGGCATCCTGCAGGGAGCTGGCTTGGCTGGGCTGCCACCTGCGGGGCGCTGCCTGCTATTGCACAAAGCCATTGGCCTCAGGCTGCCGGACCAGGGAGGTGGCATTTATTCCCTTCTTACAGAAGGAAATAGCCCGGCTCTGCCCCATGAGGAGCTTCTTCCCCGTGGGCTGCTTGGGCGTCTCTCTAGGATCATAGAATAGTTAGGGTTGGAAAGGACCCTGAGATCCTCGAGTTCCAACCCACCTAGCCATGGTTAAAGTGCTATGGCTGAGGAACAGGAGGAGCATTTTCCCCCAAAGCACAAGAAATGCGCGATGGAGGTGTGTTCAAGCATAAAAACACTGAGATCCTTGGGAAGGACCAGGAAAAAGCTACAGGGGAGCGTCCCGACCGGTTCATTGTCTCCTCTGCTCCACATTACAAGTGGGAGTCAAGTAAGAAGCCAGTGCTTAAGTGGCTGTGTTATGTCTTTGCAAATGTTACTTCTCTTCATCAAACAACTCCCATCACGCTGGGAAGGAAAAGCAAAGGTGTTCCGGTCTGAGAGGCAGTGAGGCAACCTAAGGGAAACCCTCGTTGGTCCTTGGATAAACTGGAGTTAAGCTTCAGAGATGTGAGTGGGGAGAGAGAAGTGCAGGTGAGAGAGGGAAAAAGAGGCCTTAGGAGGCAAATGTGAGGCTGGGGGTGTCCTTAAAGCCTTGTGTGGGCTTGGAGAAGAAAAGGGAAATGCTCTTTTGCATCACTTCAGTGAGGCCGTGTATTCATCTGTTCTCTTCTTGCATTTCCAGGATGCAGAGAGTGAGAGAGACCTTGAAGAGATGCGCTCAGCCTGGGAAGAGTGAACGTGGACGCGTCATTCCTTTCAGTGGTGCACAGACCGGAAAATCCCAGTCAGAGGGGTTCCATGGTCCTGACATTCCCTTCATGGATGAGCCACCGGAGTTCGCAGGGAGAGCAATGCAGCGGCCTCACCAGGAGGAGCTCGTGCTGGGATGCAGTGGGATCAAATTGTGTCTCGTCTCCTTCTTACAGCACTGACCGTGTTGGATTTTCAAACTCCTACGCAATGTCAAATCCTGGCAGGAGGTGTGTTATAGGTAGAATGTGTGATATAAAATCATTTGTGGTTATGTATAGCAGAGATATATGTGAGATACACTTTGTGATATAAAAATACACCCGAATCTGTACGTGTTTGTATCTGCACACAGATTTTATATCACCAGCTCTACCCCGCAGCCTCACTTGAGGCCTCGGCTGATGCCTGAGGAAGGCTTTGGCCAAACTTTCCTTCCGATTGCCTCTTTTCTCTGCTCCTTACTGATGTGTGGTGACTGAAGCAGTTGAAATAACTGACTCCAGGCCTTCCTGTGCTCAGCTTTGGCCGAGGTCACGTTCCAAGGCTCTGTACTTGCTGGTTTTACCAGTGTGATGCTGCGCTGGAGGCCGTGGATGTTCTCACTGCCCTCAGCCCGAAAGGCACTGAAACTGTGACTGAAGAGAGACCATAACCAAAACCCCCAGACAGCAATGACTTCCAGTGAGTTGTCAGCCCCCTCTTCTGTGCTGGGCAAAACTTGATGTGGTGTCCCAGGCCCATCAGTCCTTCCCAGCCATGCCTGAGCTACCTTACTGCTTTTCCCCTGGGGGAGAGCAGCCCCGTGTGCTCCAGGGAGTTATCGCTGGGGACCAAAGAGATTTCCTTCACAACACAAGCTTTATGTCCCAGAGGTGCAGAGCTTTTGTCAGAGCGGTGAGTAATCACATTTGAAGCTGCAGGACTTGCTCCCAGGGGTGATACTCCACTCACATCAGGTTGAGAACTTCTGTCCCTCCAATCTGTGCTGCTTTGGTTTGGATGTGATAATGTAGTTTGCAAAGAGCTTATTTATCAGTGGATCACTGGATACAGGCGCAGAGGTGTTCTGTGGCCAAAGTGACGCTTCCCTGTGATGCTGACCAAGGAGGTGACAGCAGGAAGGTGAAGCCAATGACTGACATTGCCCTGCCAGCTCCTGGTACCAAACGGCAGCAGGAAACTGCTGCGCACTGACACGGATGGGGAAGCAAAACCTGTGCTCAAAGAGCTCCCGATGTATTTAGCAAGGCTTCCTTGGTAGCGCCTTGAATCCCAGTTGGCAGCTAACCACACACTTAATGTCTGTTAATGTCTTGCCACGCTGTGTAGTGTATGTGAAGTGTACAGGAAACCGGTGCAAGAGTAAAGCATTTCTTGATCCCCTCTTCAGTCCCTTGCACGTGTGTGTTAAACTGATGGGGTTTTACCTGATGAACAGAACCCTGAAGGGGAAATGTGGAGCAAACAAGCTTAAAACCTTCCCAGATGAGGGGGTTGGAAAAGGGGATGTGCTCAGCTCCCTGCCGGGCTCTGAGCTTCACCATGGAAATGCAGAGAGGTAACTGGGAGCTGAAGTTTATCAGGGGTGGGGAGTTGGTGGAATCGCTTCTTCCACCCCCAAAATGGACCTGTGCCCGCCCCAAACCTTCGGCCCCATGGAGCCGTTGATGCTTCGTGTTCCATCTCCACACCAAGCTCCATCTCCCTCCTTTCCCCACTCAGGGCTGCAGAGATACTGGAAGGCTGTGGGAGCCTGGCTCCACGCTGGGGCTTTTCCCTGGAATTCGGCTTCTGGGGGGGATTTTGTGGATGTGGTGCTGGCCGCTGGCTGAGCCGAGCCAGCTCTTGGTGCTGAGCATCACCGGGGTGCGGAGGTGAGGCCGTGGGTACCGGCCGGGCCGGGATGCAGGGATGAGCTGCCGCATCCCAGGTTTGATGCGTTGCAGGGCAGCACCCACCTGGGAAGCAGCCA
Source organism: Ara ararauna (assembly GCA_028858755.1). Lineage (NCBI taxonomy): Eukaryota > Metazoa > Chordata > Aves > Psittaciformes > Psittacidae > Ara > Ara ararauna. The sequence continues at coordinate 92,147,824 of CM054380.1, read as the reverse complement.
CTGCTGCCGACAGCTCAATTGGGTGCTCAAGAAGTGACAAAGGGGGGGTTTGAGGAGAGGAGGGATCCCCCCCTTGCCCCTCCCTCCCGCCAGCAGCTCCCCACGGACAGGAGGTTTCAGGCCTCATTTCCCAGGAATGACACTTCCTGCAGGGCTGAGGGAGCTCCAAGGGAAAAACCTGCCCGGGAAAACCATGGAAAGCCGTTGAAAGTAAGCGGTGCTCATTAATTCAGCTGTTGATAATTAGTTCCGCAATTAATTACTAAGCTATTTGAAAAGGAAAACCGCGTCTCCAGAAAAGGCGGATTCTTTTCCGTGTTTTGGGTTTAAGGGAGGAAGCGCAGCTCCTGCCTCATTTGGAAAGCTTTCATTTTGTTACATATTCATGTGGGTTTACATAGAGAGATGTATTTTAACATGCATATAGAAAAGAGATATAGGTTTTAGTTTAGATGTAGATAGGTAGATAGATAAACAGATAGATAGATGATTGATTGATAGATGATAGAGATAGATACATAGATGATTGATAGATGATTGATAGATGATAGATGATTGTTTGATTGAATGATAGATGATAGATACATAGATGATAGATAGATAGATAGATGATAGATAGATAAATGATAGATGGTAGATAGCTATATGATAGATTAGATAGATGGATGATAGGTAGATGATAGATAGATGATAGATTAGATAGATAGATATAGATAGATAGATTAGATAGATAAGATAGATGGATAGATAAGATAGATGGATAGATAAGATAGATAGATATAGATAAAGATAGATTAGATAGATAGATGATAGATAGATAGATGATAGATTAGATAGATGGATGATAGATAGATGGATGATGGATGATAGATGATAGATAGATGGATGATAGATAGATGGATGATGGATGATAGATGATAGATAGATGGATGATACATAGATGATAGATAGATAGATAGATGATTGATAGATAGATAGATAGATGATAGATGATAGATAGATAGATATAGATATAGATATAGATAGATAGATAGATATAGATATAGATAGATAGATAGATATAGATATAGATAGATAGATCGATCGATCGATAGATAGATGACCAGGGCTCAGTCTGGGGGCTCTGCTCCGGCTGCCCCAGTGGTGGCCACTGTAGGCACCCAGACAGAGCTGATGAGGGACGGCTGCAGCGCAGAGCTCCGGGTGTAGAGAGCTCCTGCACTGCTCCTGAGAGGAGGGTGCGCAATGGGCACGGCTGCGCTCGGTGCTCCCTGGTGGAGGGCCTCCTGCAGCAGGGGCTGAGCTGCGGGCGCTGTCAATGGGCTGAAAGGTGTCGGGGGAGCTGAGGGGAAGCAGCGCTGCTCGCTCCAGGACCTGACTGTGCAGGGGCCTCGAGCGTCCACTGTTGCTCATGCGGGAAAGGAGGCACTAAGCCCGGAAGCTGGGAAACGGTAACAGAAAAACCAACGAGAAAAGGAGGCAGAGGACCATTAAAAGCAAGGGGCTGCCTCCTAAATCTGTTGTTCCCATCCAGAACCGCTTTGCTGTCCTGCGGGGGCTGATGAGGAACCACGCTCCCACCAGGAACAACGGCTGATGCACTGGTAAAGAAGATCTGTACTGGTGCTGCCAGGAAGAAGCAGTGGGCCGTAGCAGTAGGGGACTGTACTCTGAAAGGAACAGAGGCACCCATCTGTCGGCCTGACCCAGGCTCAAGGGAGGAGTGTTGCCTGCCAGGGGCATGGATCAGGGATGCTGCAGAGAAGCTGCCTGCTCTAGTCGGTCCCACTGACTGTTACCCACTTCTAGTGATCCATGTGGGTGCTACTGATACAGATAGCAGTAGCCCGGAGAGCATAAAGAAGGACTACAGAGCTCTGGGAGAGGTGGTCAGGGGCTCCGGAGCTCAGATTGTCTTTCCATCCATTCTCCAGGATACAGGGCAGGACCTCAGACAGGCTGGGAGGATGGGCCAGGTTAATAAATGGTTAGAAGGGCGGTGCTATAGTCAGGGGTTTGGGTACCTTGAACATGGTGCTCAGTCTGGGAGGCCAGGTCTACCGGGGGCTGGTGGAGCTGGTCTGGCAAAGAAGGGAAGAGTGGATTTGGGAGGAGGCTTGCCAGACGGGTCAGGGATGCTTTAACCGAGATGTGCTGGGGGAAGGGGGCATCGTTCCATCCCAACACACCCAGTCACTGGCCAGCACCTATAGTAAACGTTCAGAGCAATGGAGAGATATTGCAGCTGCTCCAATGAGCCGGTGAGCCGGCTTCAAGTGGAGCTCGGCTCAGACGCCTCTATACAAACACTTGTAGTAGAGGGAACAAACGAGGAATTAGAGATGTGTGCACACTATGGGGTATGATATCATGGGCATCCCAGAAACACGGTGGGATGGCTCCTATGGCTGGTGTGTTGGAATGGGAGCTTACAGGCTCTTTAGGAAAGACAGGCCTGTAGGCGGGGAGGGGGAGTTGCTATTTAGGTTAGGGATAGGCTGGAGAGTATGGAACTGTGCCTGGGGACAGGTGAGCAGTCAATAGAGAGTTTGTGGGTGAGGCTTAAAGGGAGAACAGCGATGGGAGACATCATTGTGGGGATCTGTTACAGACCGCCTGACCGAGAGGACTCCGTGGATGGAGCACTCTATAGGCAGATAGGAACAGCCTCACACTCGCAGACCCTTGTTCTCACGGGGGACTTCAACCACCCTGAGATCTGTTGGAGGGATGGTGCAGCCCGGCACAAGCAATCCAGGAGGTTCCTCGATTGTGTGGGAGACAGCTTCCTTCTGCAAGTAATAGAGGAGCCGACAAGGAGAGGTGCCATGCTGGACCTCGTGCTCACCAGCAGGGAAGGGCTGGGTGGAAATGTAACGCTCCAGGGCAGCCTTGGTTGCAGTGATCATGAGATGGTCGCGTTCGAGATCCTCAGGCCAGTGAGAAGAGCGTGCAGCAAGCTCACTGCCCTGGACTGCAAGAGAGCAGAACTTGGGCTCTTCAGGAACCTGCTCAGGAAGGTTCCATGGGTGCAGCCCTAGAGGGCAGGGGGGCCCAAGGCTCTTGGTTGATATTCAAGGATCACCTGCTGCAAGCTCAGGAGCGATGCATCCCTACGTAAGGAAGCGCTGCAGGAGGGCCAGGAGACCTCCTGGGATGGATAAGGAGCTGCTGAGGAAACTTAGAGGGGAAAAAGAGGCTTATAAAAGGTGGAAGCAAGGACAGGCGGCCTGGGAAGAATACAGGGATGTTGTCCGGGAAGCTAGGGACCAGGGTAGGAAAGCTAAGGCCCACTTGGAATTAAACTTGGCTAGGGATGTCAAGGATAACAGGAAGGGATTCTATAGGTACATTGCAAACAAAAGGCAGACTAGGGACAATGTGGGCCCTCTCCAGAAGCTCTCAGGAGAAGTGGCTGCCCTGGACGTGGAGAAGGCTGAGGTTCTTAAGGACTTCTTTGCCTCAGTCTTCACTGGAAAATGCTCTGACCACACCACCCAAGTCCTGGAAGGCAGACGCAGGGACAGTGAGAATGAAGACCCTGGGCCCACTGTAGGAGAGGATCTGGTTCGAGACCATCTTAGGACCCTGAACGTACACAAGTCCATGGGACCTGATGGAATCCATCGGCGGGTCCTGAAGGAGCTGGTGAATGAAGTTGCTAAGCCACTGTCCATCATATTTGAAAAGTCATGGCCGTCAGGTGAAGTTCCTGACGACTGGAAAAAGGGGAATATAACCCCCATTTTCAAGAAGGGGAAAATGGATGAGCCGGGGAACTACAGAGCAGTCAGCCTCACCTCCATGCCTGGCAACAGCATGGAGTGGGTTCTCCTGGAAGGCATGCTGAGGCACATGAAAACCAACAAGGTGCTTGGTGACAGCCAGCATGGCTTCACTGAGGGGAAATCCTGCCAGACCAATCTGGTGGCCTTCTATGATGGGGCTACGGAACTGATGGACAGGGGTAGAGCAGCTGATGTCATCTACCTGGACTTGTGCAAAGCGGTCGACACTGTCCCACATGACGTCCTTGTCTCTAAGTTGGAGAGACATCAATTTGATAGGTGGACCACTCGGTGGATAAAGAACTGGCTGGATGGCCGCACGCAAAGAGTTGTGCTCAATGGCTCAATGTCCATCTGGAGACCAGTAACGAGTGGTGTCCCTCGGGGATCGGTGTTGGGACCGGTGTTGTTCAACATCTTTGTCGGTGCCATGGACAGTGGGATTGAGTGCGCCCTCAGCAAGTTTGCCGATGACACCAAGCTGTGTGGTTCGGTTGATATGCTGGAGGGAAGGAATGCCATCCAGAGGGGCCTTGACACGCTTGTGAGGTGGGCTGATGCCAACCTGATGAAGTTTAACCACGCCAAGTGCAAGGTCCTACAGCTGGGTGGGAGCAATCCCAGGCACAGCTCCAGGTTGGGCAGAGAAGAGATTCAGAGCAGCCCTAAGGAGAAGGACTTGGGGGTGTTGGTCAATGAGAAAATGAACATGAGGCGGCTGCAGTGTGCGCTCACAGCCCAGAAACCAACCGTATCCTGGGCTGCATCCAAAGGAGCGTGACCAGCAGGTCGAGGGAGGTGATCCTGCCCCTCTGCTCTGCTCTCCTGAGACCTCACTTGGAGCATTGTGTGCAGTTCTGGTGTCCTCAACATCAAAAGGGCATGGAACTGTTGGAACAAGTCCAGAGGAGGCCATGAGGATGATCAGGGACTGGAGCACCTCCTGTATGAAGATAGGCTGAGAAAGTTGGGGCTGTTCAGCCTGGAGAAGAGAAGGCTGCGTGGAGACCTCAGAGCAGCCTTCCAGTATCTGAAGGGGCCTATAGGGATGCTGGGGAGGGACTCTTCATGAGGGACTGTAGTGATAGGACAAGGGGTAACGGGTTCAAACTGAAACAGGGGAAGTTTAGACTGGATATGAGGAAGAAGTTCTTTCCTGTAAGGGTGCTGAGGCACTGGAATGGGTTGCCCAGGGAAGTTGTGAATGCTCCATCACTGGCGGTGTTCAAGGCCAGGTTGGATATAGCCTCTGGTGCCATGGTTCAGTGGGATCTGTCCCTGCCCCTGGCAGGGGAATTGGAACTGGATGAGCTTAAGGTCCTTTCCAACCCTGACTATTCTGTGATTCTATGACTACGTTATTACCTTTCCTCATATTACATTATTTGATGTTACTTTCCGTTACATTCCATTACTTCACATAATTCCATTATTATCCTGCTACGTCACATTATTACCCGATGTTTTTATGTTACAGTTATCTTACATTATCACATTATTGTGTTATTACTTTTGCTTATGTTGCAGTATGCTATCACATTACATTTCACTGTTCCATTACAGCTGCATCCCGCTGCTCCTCAGCTCCCCTTTACTGCATTATTTTGTCCAGGATGCGGTGAACCAAACCCAGAACTGCCTTTAAGCGCTTTTGAAGGCTCTCGCTCCCCTCACCCACCTCTTGCTCATCTGATTTTCACCTTCCCTTTAGCCCTCCAACAATCATTTGCTCCCCACAATGCAACCCTTGGGCTCAGCTCCGTGTTCTGCTTTTCCGGTGTGGATCTCTGCATTGCATTGGGCTTATGTTGACTGACCCAATGTGGGTGGAAATGTTCTCCTTATTGCAAACCTTCCCAACAGGGATCATGTAAGAAGTACTTAAATCCACCCGCAAGGCAGCTGGGAAAGCAGCCAGCGGCACCGGGGCTGCAGGGATGCTCACATCCAAGGCCTGGAGCAAAGGGATGCTCTCAGCCACCCAGGAGACCTTGGGACATTCGCTCCGAGCCACCAACTCGGGTAACATCCGTGTTTAATGAGCAGCTTTTGGGGGTCCTGCAGAAGACGCTGGCGGGGAGCAGAGCCCCATTTGAGCTCCTGCTGTGATTCAACTGAAAGTCATTCAATTTAATGTCCTCGGGGAGAGGAGATGCTGCTGAGGAGGGGGTTCAGCTATAACGCTCACCAGCAAAACATGCCTGCCTGCCCTAGTGCATCTGGCTGGGACAGTGCCAGCCCCTTACAGCCAACACTTCATCAGCTGAAGCTGGTGTAGCCCTCGTGCTGAGGGCTGTAGGATGTGAAGGGCCAGCCTGGCTGGTTTTCCTCTATGATGTCTCTGGGGTCACAGGGGCCAATTCTTTAAAATCTGGGGTATTTTAGAACTAAATGGCCTCCTCAGTTGCCCCATGATTGCCATGAAGCCAAGGGCTATGGAGCTTGGTGGATAACATTCCCTAAGCCTCTTAAGAGAAGGGTCTGGGGAGACCCTTGAGCACCTTCCAGTGCCTAAAGGGGCTTCAGCATCCTCCCAGGGAAGAGCTTCTGCCTCAGAGCTCATCTCAGTCTCCCCTCGGGCAGCTTAAAGCCATTCCCCTTGGCCTGTCCCCCTCCATCTCTTGCCCAAAGCCCCTCTCCAGGTTTCCTGCAGCCCCTTTAGGCACTGGAGCTGCTCTAAGGTCTCCCCTTCAGGAGCCTTCTCTTCCCCAGGCTGCCCCAGCCCAGCTCTCTCAGCCTGGCTCCGGAGCCCCTGCAGCAGCCCCATGGCCTCCTCTGGGCTCACTCAGGGCACTTACAGCACGGGTGCAGTTTGCAGCCCAACTCGAGGAGGAGACAACGCATTCTGTTACCATCTGGCAGAACAAAACAAATCCAGACTGAGACTCTTTGAAGACTTCGGCATCTTCTTCATACCCACCGATAGAAAACACCTCTGTCTGAGCCACCCCAAGGCTGGACCCCAGGGAGCTGTGATCTCGGCGGTGGTTTCATGGTCCTTTTTATTCAAAGCAGATTTCCACAGAGAATTAATGAAATACAAAAATACACAATCGAAACGTAAATGAACGGCTCCCAAACCCAGCACGCTGCAGCATCCTGAACAAAATTAACTCAGAGCAGGGACTGGGATCATCACCAATCCCACCAAGGGCCTCCCCTTCCGGCTGTGGAGCACCATCCTGCTTCATTTGACAAGGAAAGCAATCCATGAAGTATGTAAGTCACCACTTTTCTCATCTGACAAACCCACCACTGCTACTCCAAATTCACCCAGTTATGAACTATGGCCACGTACTCTTAGATATTACTGTGCTATTTCCTCTGGGAGACTCCAGCTGGAGCAACAGCCATGAGGAACATATAAGGGCTGTGGTCCTCTTGAGTGCCTTCTCAGGAAACCACCTTAATAAACACATGACAAAAGCCCATGAGGGTAGAATTGCTCCAAGCAACACCTCTGGATGTGCCTCAGAGTGCATTTGCTGTAGACTTCTGTGCTGAAATAACACGGGTCCCCCTGCCAGCCTTTACCCAGCAGCAGCACAGGGAAAGCATCTATAAGGTGCCCCAAAGGAAGGAGCCTTTTAAGACATCTGGCCATGGGTTACAGGGGGAAGGAAATGAGATTTTCAGTCTTTAGCATCTCCCACTCCATCAGCATTAATAGCAAACATTGCTTCAGCCTCGGGAAGACAAGGGGAGTCATAGATTTTACATATCCTGGTTTCACCTCGGCCTTTCCGCAGATACAGCCTGAGAGGGAGAAGGAGACAAAGCAGGTAAGGATGCGCAGTCTACGTTAGGTAAACCATTAAAACTGTGTTAGCACATGGATAGAGCATACTGCAGGGCTGCAAGAGCCTCTGACAGTGGTCATGTGCCTGCAGATTAATGAGGGCTCAGTGGCACTCAGCTGTCAAGGAACAAGCTGGGCCAGCCATTGACACTGTGTTGGAACCAGGATTTACAGGTACATAGGTAGGATCATAGAGTCTTCCCCAATAAAGCGAATGGAAGATGATCTCTTCTCTCACCTGGTGGTGGAAGCGTGTGCTATGATATTCCCTCCAATAGGCTTTTTAGGATCTGCAGCAAACATGGCAGCTCCATCTACTTGTGCTACCACTTGGTTAGTGATCACAACTGCCACTCCAAACTGCAGGGAGAGAAGCAACACATGAAATCAATTGATGCGCCACAAAGGACAAAAATCGACCCCTAAACCCCCTACATGCTGCTGTCCACACCGACTCTACTGTGGAAGCAGACCCTGAGTGGGCAGCGCTGGGTCCTGCACTTAGGCCACAACAACCCCCTGCAATGCTCCAGGCCTGGAGCAGAGTGGCTGGAAATTGCTCATGAAAAAGGAGCTGGGGGTGGTGATTGATGGAGCTGAACAGGAGCAGCTTGTGCGCAGGCAGCCAGGAAGCCCCCAGCATCCTGGCCTGTACCAGCACCAGTGCGGCAGCAGGGCCAGGGCAGGGACTGTGCCCCTGTGCTGGGCACTGGTGATGCCGCACCTGGAATCCTGTGCTCAGCGCTGGGCCCCTCACTACCAGAGAGACACTGAGGTGCTGGAGCGGGGCCGGAGAAGGGCACCGGAGCTGCTGCAGGGCCTGGAGCACAGTGTGATGGGGAAGGGCTGAGGGACCTGGGGGGTCCAGATGGAGAAGAGAAGGCTCAGGGGGGACCTGATCGCTGCCTACAGCTGCCTGAGAGGAGGATGGAGCCAGGAGGGGGCTGCGCTCTGCTCCCAAGGAACAAGGGATGGAACGAGAGGAAACGGCCTCAGCTGCACCAGGGCAGGTTCAGATGGAGCTGAGGAACAATTCCTGCCCCAAAGGGTGCTCAGCACTGGAACAGGCTGCCCAGGGCAGGGCTGCAGTCACTGGCCCTGCAAGTGTTCACACATCGTGGAGATGAGGCCTCAGTGCCATTGGTTAGTACTGGCCTTGCAGTACTGGTCAGCGGTTGGACTTTGAAGGTCTCTTCCAACCTGGCTGATTCTGTGGTTCTATGACAGCCATCCGTACAACACTGCTAAGCTTTACAAGAGAAAGGAAACCCATGGCCACCCCCGCAGAGGCTGAAGCCAGTGCCAGGTTACCTCATCCGCGAGGCGCAGCAGCATCCGCAGGAAGCGGGCGAGATGCATCTGCCTGGCTGAGAGCTCCCCGCGGCCCGAGTAGTCCGTGCGGTACAGGGCAGTGGCACTGTCCACTATCAGCAGCGCGTATCTGCAGGGGACAAGCACAAGGTTGTCAACAACATTTCCAGGCCTGAGTAATGCCTCTGCTGGAGCCAGTGCCTGGCACGTTGTAAGGCTGCAGCCACGACGTGGATGGAAGCTCCTCAGCCTGGCAGGGAGCAGAATGATGATTATTAACACTGACTTGATCTGTAACGTTCAGATTAATAAATTACTCTGACATTTCACAATTAGGGCATCTGTACTTCTCCAGCACTTGGTCGTCATCTACAAGTGGCCTTATAGTATGATTACGGGCGGGCACAAAACTCACTCCATCTAGCTGGGTGCCATTACCGTGATTCAGCCATCATAGCAGATGCCTGGTAGAGCAGCTGAGTCTGGTGGTCTGTGTTAAAGCCTCGAGCGTACGCCACGTTATCCAGGACATCACTGCCTGACAAGCCATACCTGCAGAAACCAGAAGATGGATAAAAACCCTTAAGTGGCAGCTTCTCGCCCAGGAGTTAGCTAGGGGGTTTACCTAAGGACTGGAATAAAAATTCACATTCCTGGAAGAGCCTTAGCGATACAAGCAGGCACAAAAAATGCCACACAACTTGGTGAGGAAAGGGAAGAGAATGATCAGGAAACGTTGTTCAAGACTCTTTTCCTGCCTAGGCACAACCGTCAAGTAGAACATCAGACATTAGGCCCCACAGCAGTCTGAAGAATCGCAAGGGCAGAAGTAGCTCTTATGCTCATGTAGAGAGCCACTACTTCAGGCTTCTGAATCTAACCAGAACCTCTGTGCAGGCAGCAGAATTATTTGGGTAAGTTTTACTTTCCAATTGGTATAAAAAAACACATCAAAAAGTTCTGAGATAGAGGCTGGAGGTGAAAGAGACACTAATGACGAGAAGTGAAGACATCATATTCCAGGGGACAGTGGTGTTAAGCTGCTGTCACAGCTATAACTAGAACCTCTGTTTATAAAGCACAGGTGGTGAAGTGGTCCAACTTGCACTGAGCAGACAACTGGAACTCAGAAAAGGGGCTGGAATTCTACTCCAACAGCACTGTGAATGTGAGGAGATGGGCCGATTTACACAGTGATCCTTAATAACTAAGTTAGTCCATGAGTAAATGTATTCCTTCACCTAACGGCAGCTTACCCCCATCTGTGGGTACAGACCTTTCAGCCACAGCAAGAAGCCGCTCAGGACGGAAGGTCCCCTCTGTGTCAATGTACATGGCTTTTCCTTCACCACCCCCCCGGTCAATGGGAAGCTAAAGGAAAAGCAAATGGAAGAACATGAAATAGTGGCAACAAATAAGCCAGTTACTACCTTATGCTCTCAACTGGTGTCATACAATAAGCAACACACCAAGATATTGTGATTAAAGTCACATTTATCTGGGAAAAGTGAGGAAGAAGATTCCTGTTTCCGATCTCCGATACCTACACAAGAGGACAGACACTTCACTTGGAGTTGGTAGATTTAGATGTATAAAGGTGTCAAATAAATGATCAAATTAAGCCCAAAGCCTCTAATATTTTACGAAACAGCAGCCTCTAGAAAGTAATAAACACTATTCCTCGTTTAAACAAAGATCATATAGAACATTACTCCAAACTGATCTGCTGTTTGAATCTAGAGCACCTGAATCAAATGAGAGATCAAATGCTTTCCTGCATTTAAGAGCTAGAATCATGCTATGAGTCTGATGTGTTAAAAGTTGCTGTTAGAAAGCTGAGGGGGGGAAAAAAGCAGCTACAGACCATGTAAGACACAGGTTAAAAACATCACAAACTTAACTGCTGCTGAAGTAATCCTAGAAGCAGAATAAGCATAAAACAAAAGCTCCCAGAACGCTGCAGGTACAACCAAGGGTGCTGGAAACATGTTCTTTGCAGCTCTTTATACGCATCACATTTGTACAGGGTGAGAAAAGTGCACAAAATAGCAAGTAACCCAAAGCTGTGTGTCCTGCATACTTGATTGGAATAAAGTGGAACACTCACTTGACATGTTACTGCTAGGGTATGACACAGCTGTGTTTTTCCAGTCCGAAACTCCCCAAATAGCTCTGTGATGGATCCTGTTTCTATTCCTCCTGAGGGGAAAAGAATTTTTTACAGGTATGTATAAAGTGTTACATTCAAAGACTCAGTTCAACACTTACTTTGGTTAAAAGATTCGGAACTCTAACTGGAAAAACTGGATTTCACCCTGAGGTTTGTTCATGTGCAGGTAAGAACTTGAGGTATGGGTAATTCTGAAGATGCTGAAAGGCTGAAGCAACTTGGTGTGATTTTTGATCCCAAGCAGGAACAGGGAGAAGCTGATCCCTGCTTTTGTTTTCTTGAAATAGGTCATAGACCAGAATAAATGAGAAACATCCAAGGTGAGCGACTCCGGGTACTGCATCATGATTCAAAGGTTTTAAAGCTATTTCTGCAGCTTTTAAAACACAATAATTTGTGATAGAAGAGAATGGTGCTTGAGGAGGTTTTTAATCCAAACCTGGTGCGTTTTATGTGGTTTTGGGCAAGGATCATATTCATAGGAAAAACCCCACAGCTAACTGAGGTTAACCAGTAGAGAGAAATGAAGTTCTTACCTTGAAGAAGTTTATCAAGTTCTTTGGAGCCAGTGGTGATCTGGATGATTTCTGACCTTCTCTGGTGGAATTCCGTTGCTGTGGTGAAACCCATGGGGACCAGTTTAGCTGCTTCAGCCTGAAGGAAACCAAACCAAGCAGTGAAAGGAGAGTTCACCCCACTTGTTTTCCCCCTCTAGTAATTAATACTGTAATGTTCTGTTTTGTGGAGAAGCACCTCTATAGTTCCCTGTGGACGCTGTATTTCACAGACCATTTACCAGTTGGTACCTCTGAACAGAACTGAAATTCTGCTCAAAGAAAAAGTATTAACACACATTTGTGTATTTTCTGGGATGTGTTCCCCCCCCGCCCCCAGTTCAGTTCTGTCCCTGGGAAATCTGAAACACAGAGGGTGGGCACACAGCCCAGTAGGAATGCTGTGCTCCTAAATAATGACTGACAATGCATAGCAAGGAAAGCACTGGAGTTAAACACTGTGCTGGGTCACATTCTGATCAATGAGAACTAGCGTGGCAGGAACTCCATGTTCTGAACTAGAAGATGTAAGATCACTAACCCTGGCTTCGCTCTCAGTCCCGGAAGGAAACCCCATGTCTCAGAGTGAACACCTGCCCAAGGTGCACAATTAACACACTCAAAAGCAGCAGCTGTACTGGGACAGTTCTATAACTTAGAATCCCAGACTGGTTTGGGTTGAAGGGACCTTAGAGCTCTTCCCATTCCAACCACCTACCACGGGCAGGGACACCTTCCACTAGAGCAGCTTGCTCCAAGCCCCATCCAACCTGGCCTTGAGCACTGCCAGGGATGGAAGTGACAACAACTTGTGTTTAACAGTACTTCCTCTGCTTGAGGCTTATCATAAACTGCCTTATCATGAGGAATACTGAACTAGGAATGACAGTAATCTCAGGCACATTCTCCACACCCTCCATGATTCCCACAGACTTTTCCAACAGTCCCTCCCTCTTCGCTTCCTGAGGCTGGTCTTTGCGGTTTTTGTTTCTTCTCATCAAAAGTCACATCATAACTCGCATTACCTTTACTGCCCTTCTCAGTGTATCATTAACGGTGACCTTCCAAAATCACTACACCACTTGAAGCCAGTAGAAATAAACCTTCTTCACTATCTTGGGTTAAAGCTTTTCCACAATTCCTTACCAAGATTTTGTCAGCTTTGGCTTCACTGATGCCTTTGATATTTAGTAGCTCTTTCTTCGGTGCATAAGCGACAGCCTCAACTGTGTGAAATCCAGCTTCTTCCAACTTCTTCACATCATTCGCATTTATGCCACATTGCTGGAAGGGAGGGGAGACAAAAAAGACACACTGAGACACAGATTCCTTAATCTAACTTCCACTAAATGCCTTCAATTGGCTCCAGCAGGTCTGGATCAAACCCTATTATTACAAGTCAGATTCTGAATGCTACCTCCCTACTCACTCAATATGCAAAGAACCAAAAAAATAAGAACCTTTTACCAGTGTTAACGTTTGGATGTTGACCATGTAAATACAGAGAATGGGCAGAAGATTCTATTCTCTGGTTTAATAGATGCCAGGAGTGACCAAGACACATCAGGAAAGGGTATGGAGCTAGGCAAAGTAACGTAACACACAACTGTTAACACGCTGAGGGATTTGGTTTGGGTTTCTTTGACAGAACACAAGAATTTAGCCACACCACTTCAGATACAATTGGTGTTTAAGGAAAGGGACTAACAGATTGCTCGAGAACTTACTCTGGAGCCAACTCTGACCCACCTCTAGCCGCCCGATGAGCTGGGGCCCAAAGCTCTCTTCCTCTGCTGAAGTATCCGCATTCGCTTCCAAGGGCATCTGCATGGCCATGGCCCGGTGCACTCAGTCAAGCCCCACTAGGAGAGACCACATCACTTTGTGAAGCAGCATGCACTATTCAAACAAGATATAAGTGCAAAGTGCTTCAAAGCATGTTAAGAGATCATCCAAAGCAGTAGGTGATGGTTTTGTTCCCTTCCATGTCTCTTAGGTTGTGGTATGAGAAGGAATCTCTTGTGCGCTTTCTTATGTGGTATTAAATATTATTACCAAAACACCCAAACAACTCTTGTGTTACCTGGTGAGGAGTAAGAGCTCTAATGGAGAGCTTCACAGGATTTAGAATATAACGGAATTAATTTGGTATTAGCAGCACCTCATTTTAGCAATAAGTGACATGGCCACATTTGAAGACCACAGAACCCCAGCCTGCTTTGGGTTGAAGGGACCTCAAAGCTCCTCCAGCTCCAACCCCTGCCACAGGCAGGGACACCTTCCACTGGAGCAGCTCCAAGCCCCTGTGTCCAACCTGGCCTTGAGCACTGCCAGGGATGGGGCAGCCACAGCTTCTCTGGGCACCCTGTGCCAGCGCCTCAGCACCCTCCCAGGGAACAGCTTCTGCCTCAGAGCTCATCTCAGTCTCCCCTCGGGCAGGTTAAAGCCATTCCCCTGTCCTGTCCCTACAGGCCCTTGCCCAAAGAGACCCCCGGCAGCCCCCTCCAGGCCCCGCCGCCTGCCGGCAGTGCAGCAGCGCCGGTGCCCGTCCCGCTGCCCGTCACCCCTCGACACCAACACCGGGGCCGCCCGCAGCCCACCCTGCCCGCGCTGCCGCCCTGTTCCTCCTCCCGTCACTCCAACCCCGCTGCCTGCTCCTCGTTTCCCCTCAGAACCCAGCGCCGCGCTCCTCAGGCGGCCCAGGCCTCCCCCGGCCGCTGCCTCCCGAGGCCCCCGCCGCGAAGGGCGGAGGAGGGGAGGGGAGGGAAGGGCCGGGGCCGGAGGGGGGTACGAGGCCGCCGCTCGGCTCTCACCCCGGAGCCGGGGCCGTTACGGACGGAGCCGCCGCCGCCGCCACCGCCGGTTCGGATGAGCCCGCCACTGCGTCACGTGACGGCGCGCACACTCAAAGCTCCGCCCCTCGCATTGCTCCTTAAAGGGGCCGCAGCCCTCCAACGGCGCTGGGAGCGGGCGTGCAGCCGGTGTGGGTCGCGCTGCGCGGATTCGGGTCCTGGGAGCAGCACCGGGGCAGGGATGATGGAACGGGGGCACCAGCTGGTACAGGGGGGAGAGGAGGAGGGCTGTTCTCTGGGTGTGATGCTCCTTATGACCATTCTCATCACAACTTGGCTTGCCAAATAACAGGGGCTTTGTAAATGTTGTATCTGTTCTCAGTAACGCAGACAATCGTTAACAATCAGGCCCTACCGGTGACAGATACTGTGATCTTTAAGTCCTAATCCCCCAAGAGACGTTTAAATAAGAATGTCAAATGTAAATGCAAATTAAATCTAAGCCTGGAACTGCTTCCTTTCTGCCCGATCCCCTTTTTGTCCTGCAAACACCTGGCTTGGCGTTGTTTTACCTGCTCCTTTGCGACAATAAATTCCACCAAAACCTCACCTCAGTCCTCACCATTATCAGTTCCTCTGAGCTGTGGGGATGCTAAAAAAACCCTAAACCAGACAAAAAAGCCCAAATGAACTACGCTCCTGACATGCTGCTGCAGCACCCTCTCCTGGTTACACCGACCTTAGGAAAGGGAAAAGTCCAGGTATAATTCCCAAGTTATTTGCAGCTTAAGCACTATTTTTCTAGTTAAAAAAAAGAAAATCCTCTGCAAAAGCCAGCCCATAGATAAGCCAACACTAGGAAAGGCAATGGAAACAAACCAAAGCCCCCAAACCCAAATCAAATAAAAGCCAAGTTATATTAAGTCCTCCCAAATAGCCAACAAAGCTATTGCACTAGGAATAGGCAAATTTTCAGTCACAGGTTTAAATAGAGCAGCCACTAATCACAAGGATGAGCACTAATTCAAATGTTTAATGAACTTGCACCTTCCAAATGGAAGGAAAACCTGTAAAAGAAGGCAAAAATAGATAAACACAAACACACGAGAACATATTTTACAGACACCAAGATCTGCTCCTGCCTCCAGAAGGGGCAGATGAGAACTGGAGGCACTTCTACACGATACATTCCCTTGGGGTTAGATCCATTCCTACACAATATACAAAATATATACAGCAGCACTGGAGGCTGCAGATGGTGTCAGATCCACCTGAACTTAAACAGCTCCATCTCCTCACTGAAACTAAAAACTCAGGCAATGTACTGGAACCCACAGAGGCTGTGCTGGACAAAGCATCAGAACAAGCGTCCAAGATACGGATGGACCCCAGTGGCTTCCAGTCTGTTGCACCACCAAGTCCATGGTCAAGCCTAAGGGTCTTCAGTTTTCATGCCAAGAGTATTTCTGCCTTTGGCCACCTAGTTAGTTATTACATGCATTTGTTAATCAGAAGCAGGACTGTAGCTGCTGTCTTTTGGGAGGGAATCCAGGGAATGAATAGAAATCAAACGTGATGGGCTCTGTTGAATGGCTACACCTGAGTGAAGAATGATAATGGCAATCCCAGCCATCTTACTTCAGAAAATACTCATAATTGGTTTAAACATGTGCTTTGTAAATCAACCCAGAACAAAATTAACATCCTATGTCAGGCAAACATCCATACTAGGATGGACTATATAAGGAGGTCAAGACCACTGGTAACTGAAAGAAGGTAAAAGGCAGATCGGGTTTATCCAAGGCATACGAAATTCCTTTCTCCTCTTTAGAGCTCTCTGCTTTGATAAAACTTGTACCCTACACCAAGCACCCTGGATATCAACAAGAGTAGTTAAGAGCTGAGTAGCTAAAGTTAACAGCACTCTTGTTCTAGTGAGAAACAGCTTGAACGCCCAACACTGAAATCAAAGAATATCCAGTCTGACTTCCTCAGTCCTGCCAGTGGATCCAGGGAATCATCTGGGGTCCTGGAGCAAGCTCTGGTGAATGGAGCTGACTATTCTCCGCAGATAGTGATAACCAACTGGTACCTTGGAGACAACAGCAGAAATCTCCTCCTCCCTGGGAAAGATAAGAATACCATATGTTTGAGAGGACATGGAGCATTTAATCCCCTTCCCCAGCTTTGACACCGAACTCGGGTGGGCTCCTTCTGTGCAACTCACCCAATATTCCCAACTTGGTTTTGAACAGTAAAAGGCAGTGGAGCAGAGGGGTAGGTGGCAGATAGAGACAGGGTCAACCCAAACTTGGCAAAAACTTTTGAAGCAGAGAACAAAAGCTTCAACCTGCAAAAGACACACAAAGATCAGGATGAAATATCCAAGTGTGCTGCTACTGCCTTTGAATTAGGTTCCAGAAGTGAAAACAGCTGTTGTAACTGATGCAACAAGCTCAGTAACTTCTAAAGAGATCCAGAACAGACCAACAGTAACTTCATAAATAAGGTTAAAAGAATCTTTCCACTCTAATAGTATCCGCACTCTAAGTTAGCACACAACTAAGCTCACAGAAAAGACTAACACACACATCATTCACAGAACCTTTCAAAAATGGTGGGAGAATATAGAGTAATAATAACAAATATGCTTTCTAGTTAACATAAATGTCCTGGTTTAAGCCTCTATAACTCATGCAGTTTTGCTCACTCACTCCCCTCTCCTTCTTCCCCCCACTCCCGGGGGGATGGGGAGGAGAATCAAAAGAATGCAACTCCCACAGGTTGAGATAAGAACAGTTTAGTAACTAAAGTATAACACAAGACCACTACTGCTGCCACCAATAATAATAATGACAAGAGAAATACAAGGAAAGAATACAATCGATCACCACCTATACCCAGCCTGACCAAGCAGTGCACCCCCACCCTTCTGGGTCTCTGCTCTCTGCTTTACATCCTGGCCATGACGTGCTGTGGCATGGAATACCTCTTTGGTCAGTTTGGGTCAGGTGTCCTGTCTCTGCTTCCTCCCGGCTTCCCCTCCTCCCTGGCAGAGCATGAGACTCAGAAAGTCCTTGGTCAGACCAAAACATCACTAAGCAGTAACCGAAACACTGGTGTTATCAGTGCTGTTCCCAGGCCCAAAATCAAAAACACAGCGCTGCACCAGCTACCAAGAAGGAGAAAAATAACTGCTGCTGCTGAACCCAGGATAATAAACCATTCCCAGGGAGCTAAAGTTTCCTGCAGTTTACAGTAGGACTGTTTTACCTCCAATTCCATGATTGTGAGATGGTTTCACGAATCCGACCCATTTAAATCAGCACAAATTTCTGCCCAGCACAGTCCTCCTGTCTGTGACAACATGCAGGAAGGCCAGTGTTGAAGTTTATTGTGAATATGAGTAAGAGCATGGCCAAAGACACAATGCCCAGGAAGCAGATGCTTTGGGATAAACTACAAGCAGAACAAAGGTCTTTCCCAAGTAGATCTCCCACAGTTTGTAACTCCCTGGGCAGAGGCTGCCCTGATACCTGTTTTTTGTCTTAATTCTAAGGGCTTTAATGGGGTTTGTGGCATGTAGAACACTGCTTTTGCAAAGGATACGACAGAACCAGAACAACCAATGGGGGCAGCATCAAGGAATGCAGAGCGTGGCTAATAGGGCACTTCTTACTTAAGGAAATACACCAGTAGTAGATAGATAAGGCAAAGTAGTATTTATCTCGTTCCACCAGGACATGACACAGAATTGGAAAACAGTACAAGCAAATGAAGACTAAAGACAATAAACTTGAGTTTAGGTGCAGGCATCCTCCAATGGCTGATTCTGCTCAGTTGAAGCAAACAGAAGATTAAAAGAAGCAAAGCACTAAGGCAGAGGAAAACTCGTGGCTCTTGTTCCTTTGCATTGCTACACTCTGGCCTGGAGATTTACATGACAGAGCCAAGTCAAACAGCGAAATGGCAAGGAAGGCGAGGCTGAATCCAAGAACATCTTCATTTCCATGTTTGGCTATTATAGTGTAGGTATTAAAATAAAATAGATTGGTTTTAAAATCAGTTGCATAAAACCTCAACTTCAAGAAAACCCATTGAAAATAGTTCAGTGTTTTGGTTCTGATTATCTAGAAACACTCTCTGAAGGTGAGGAGCATCTGATGTTACTCACTTTGTGTCGCTGATCTCTGTCTTCAGAAGATTGAACTTTCCACCCCATCTCTCCAGATAATCCATCTCCTCTCCCAAGATCTTGCAACGATTCACCACCAAAGAGATGTCATGGAGAGCCTAAGTGGGTAACCAGAAAAGCAATCACATGCACTCAGGCTGGTGGTCTGTGTGACACTTAAACGTGGTTTATCCTAGAAAGCATACCCCAGTAGTAGTTTAACTGCTCTCTCAGTTTGGATGGGAAGGTGAAATGGCACAAGCATAACAACAAATACACATTCTTTGCCTTAAGTTTCTCCTCCAACAGGGATACACAGACATGCAGGATTTGGCTCGGGAATTCCAACCATTCATTCTTAGGAAGCAGAATGGCATTCAGCTCAATTCCTTCTTTTCTCCTAGCAGGAGAAAAGGATTTTAAAGAGTCATCAAGACAGGCAGGCATTACCACAGCAAACAAGGAAGAAACCACAGCTTTTAGGGCTCTTGCCTTCACAGGTATTTCCCCTTGAATCTCATGAACCAGATTTTGATTTGCATGTATTAAGCATTCATGAAGAGGTTTTGGTTCTCAGTATCAGCCCTATTCTCTGTGAGAGGAAGGAGTTAAGGTGTTTCCAGTCTCTCTGGAAAATTTCTTTGCAGGAACATTACCTGGGGCAAGTAGTACAGTGTGGGACACTTCTCCTGCCAGCAGCCCTGACTGTCGATGAACTGGAAGATGAGTCTTTGGACTAAACATGAGGAAGGTGGTGCTTTTTCCTCTATGAGAAAGAAAAACACGTTGGCAGAGATCTTTAAAAGCCATATAGTAATGCATGAGCAGATACACCACAGATTTACAGATTATCAAGGCAGCTCCATTCAAGCTACTCAACAGAATCTTACCATCCAAGAAGGATTCAAAGTTCAGGCTAACTATCTTTCTGGAAGGATCTTCACCAAAAACATCACCATCTGAGAAGGAAAGGATGAAACCCAAACAGCAGTCATTTCCATGCTTAGTTCTGGTGCAGTTACAGCCCTTCCTCTTCAGAAACAGCCATTCATTCCATGCTTTCTGAATTCACACAGAAAGCACTGATAAACATATTCAGCAGATCTTCTCAAATACAGAAACTTGAGCTTTCTGTTGTTTAACTACTGAACCTTTCAAATTTATAAGACCGAAGCCTAGGAATGTTGGGACTTACCTCTGGGAGGTCCAAACACCACTGTGAGTTCAATAGAATCATAAAGAAAACTAAAAACTGCATGCTGTTCACTCCACTCCGTTATCTGCCACTCAGTGAAGCTAAAAAGAGGGGGAAGAAAACACCATCACCCTGAGTGTCAACCAACCAGCCAGCACAATTATCTGAAGGACAAAGATCAAACTATTAAGTGCACTTGCAGCTTTGACCACCTAATATCACAGAATCCCAGAGTGGTTTGTGTTGGAAAGGACCTTAAAGCTCATCCAGTTCCAACCCCTGACACAAGCAGGGACCCCTTCCACTGGAGCAGCTTGCTCCAAGCCCCTGTGTCCAACCTGGCCTTGAGCACTGCCAGGGATGGGGCAGCCACAGCTTCTCTGGGCACCCTGTGCCAGCGCCTCAGCACCCTCCCAGGGAAGAGCTTCTGCCTAAGAGCTCATCTCAGCCTCCCTTCTGGCATCTGCATATACCAACAAGATATCAACAAGACCTGCACTTTCCAAGAGAATGTAGGACACTGTGAGGAACACAACATAACACTGCTTATTTTACATAAATGCTCATTATGAAAGATGAGGAGAATTAGATATAGGAAGACTAAATGTAGAGTATGACTGCAGAGTTGTGACTAGAAAGACAGTGCAGCACACCTGGAAGTTCATTGAGGCTTTATTGCTGCAAGGACATGGGCATCCAAAGACTCCCAAATCAAATAATAAGGAAAACCAAACCCAAACCCATTTATATATGAATGTGAGGCCCCAGAACTACTTGATAAAAGTAAACCCCAAAGGTCTTTTCCTTACTCGTATCTCTCCAGGATTTCATGACAGCTTTTTTCTTTCCTCTTCAACTGGCTCATCTCAGCCACCATTTGCTCATTCTCAGTCTCCAGTTCTGACAGTTCTCTGCACAGACAAACCAACCACGTGAGAAGTAGCACATCAGTTAAAAACCACCAACCCTCTAAAACCTGAATGTGCACATGTTATTTGGGGTCTCTAGCTCCTCTTTGACATCTTACCTTTGAAGTTGTTCTTCTTGGGCTTTGAGGTTTTCCAGTTCTAAGAGAAAGGGGAAAAAGCTGTGAGAGAAGAGCCACAAACACTTGCCGTGCAGTCACTGTTCTTAACAACATGAAAGGTTTCAACTTGATGGCTGTTATCCCTGGATACAGATGTGTGGTCAACAAACGTTAGTAATTATTCAACAGTTGAAGTGCTGAATGTGATGGCCAGCACACACTACTCAAGTCACACTATACCAAGTTCTAAACTCCGTTTTTGCAGGGAAAACCAGTCCTTTCATGCTTTAGCATCTATGTAATGAGCTATACCCAGTGCAGAAAAGGAAGCAGTAGCGTTTGCATACATATCAGAGTTAATATATCATGTGGGGATTGAGTATCACCCCCTCCAGAGTTATAAACCAAACCAGAAAGTGCCATCTGCAGGTACCACTACCTTCCTGTAGGTTTTTCCCTTCTGCCATTTCATCACTGCCATCACAGTCTGCTTCCCCTTTATCCCAGTCAGAATCTGTGGGAAAGAAGTATCAGAACTGCCAGATTAATATTTAGATTCCATTTTATTTGTTGAGTTCTAGTTAAGGCATTGGAAGAAAATTCAGTTGGAAGAAAAGAAGTGAAAATACTCAGAGCACCTCTATGCAGCAGTGCCAAGGACTAACTGCAGCTTGTGTGAACAGAGGTAACCATTGAAAGGGCAGCTCTGCAGAAAACCAGACCCCAGCACATGGGGCAGGGACTGGAAACACATACCTGCTTCCAGAGCAACAAGACAGCTCTCTGCCTCCTTCAGCAATCCATCCACTTGCTCTACTCTGGACTGGAGCTTCCCATGCTGTTCCTAAGGTGGGAAAATTGTGCTCAAATCAATCACATTGAAAGAACTGAATTATCTTCTGGGACCACCATGTGGATCTTTGCTTGCTAAGAAACTAATTAAAGAAGCTAATATATCCTGTTGTTAGAAGGAAAAGGCAGCCCAACAAACACTAAGGCAGTAGCCATAGTAGCACTAAATATTTAACAATGCATCTTCCTCATGACTTGCTCATTGAGGAATAAGACATGGAAGTAAATACATTCCTAGGGCTTTTAACACATGCAAATTTCCAATACCACAATGCATTACTTCTGCTTTGCCTTGTTAGTTACTAATACTGACATGACTACAGTATACAGAGCTAATTTCTGGTGCCAATTCCTTGAACACTCACATTTTTCACTGTTGCTTTAATTGCCAAAACCCTTGGGCAGAAGGTTCCTATAGCCTAAGTAACTGCAAGAAAGTCACTCTCCTGTTGTGCTTCATATTGGCACATAAATAAAAATTTAATAAGTGTTTAATAAGGACACTTCCACAAGAGTGCAGTTACATACAAGAATTTGGCTCCTACACTTGCCAAAGACAGACAAAATATGGTGGAGGTTCCTTTCTTTAAAGCTGAACACACATTACCTGTGCACTCTGCAGCAATTTGCTGTACAAAGTCACCTTCTGGTTGTGACCCAAGATTTTGCTCTCCTTGGTGAAGTAGGATTTCATTTTGTTCATTTCTGCTCCAAAGCTCTTCAGCTGCAATGAATGGGAAATACAGAAGAGAAAGTGAATAGGAATGTGCCACAAAAGATTATTCCATCGACCCTTTAGACGCTTTCCTTTCTCTGCTCCTCCCAATACCCTGTTTCTTCACAAGCAGTATGACATGACACTTGCAAATTAAATCAGATTGAAGCCTGGACACTCCCTGCTAGTTCAAGTACAGTTGCCTCCTAAAGTAATTGATGTTCTTTGCAAAGATCCAGCATCTTTACTCCAAGAGGGAGCCAAACAACTAAAGAGATGCTTCCACCCAGAGCCAGAGCACCTTCATTACATAGAATCACAGAATAGTTTGGGTTGGAAAGGACCTTAAGCTCATCCAGTTCCAACCCCCCCTGCCAGGGGCAGGGACACCTCCCACTAAACCATGCCACCCAAGGCTCTGTCCAACCTGGCCTCGAACATCGCCAGCGATGGAGCATTCACAACTTCCCTGGGCAACCCATTCCAGTGCCTCACCACCCTTACAGTGAAGAACTTCTTCCTCATATCCAATCTAAACTTCCCCTGTTTCAGTTTGAACCCGTTACCCCTTGTCCTATCGCTACAGTCCCTCATGAAGAGTCCCTCCCCAGCATCCCTATAGGCCCCTTCAGATACTGGAAGGCTGCTCTGAGGTCTCCACGCAGCCTTCTCTTCTCCAGGCTGAACAGCCCCAACTTTCTCAGCCTATCTTACACGGGAGGGGCTCCAGTCCCTGATCATCCTCATGGCCTCCTCTGGACTTGTTCCAACAGTTCCATGTCCTTTTCATGTTGAGGACACCAGAACTGCACACAATACTCCAAGTGAGGTCTCAGGAGAGCAGAGCAGAGGGGCAGGATCACCTCCCTCGACCTGCTGGTCATGCTCCTTTGGATGCAGCCCAGGATACCGTTGGTTTCTGGGCTGTGAGCGCACACTGCAGCCGCCTCATGTTCATTTTCTCATCGACCAACACCCCCAAGGTCCTTCTCTGCAGGGCTGCTCTGAATCTCTTCTCTGCCCAACCTGGAGCTGTGCCTGGGATTGCTCCGACCCAGGTGTAGGACCTTGCACTTGGCATGGTTAAACTTCATGAGGTTGGCATCAGCCCACCTCACAAGCGTGTCAAGGTCCCTCTGGATGGCATTCCTTCCCTCCAGCGTATCAACCGAACCACACAGCTTGGTGTCATCGGCAAACTTGCTGAGGGCGCACTCAATCCCACTGTCCATGTCACCGACAAAGATGTTGAACAACACCGGTCCCAACACCGATCCCTGAGGGACACCACTCATTACTGGTCTCCAGATGGACATTGAGCCATTGAGCACTACATTTGCGTGCGGCCATCCAGCCAGTTCTTTATCCACCGAGTGGTCCACCTATCAAATTGATGTCTCTCCAACTTAGAGACAAGGACGTCATGTGGGACAGTGTCGAACGCTTTGCACAAGTCCAGGTAGATGACATCAGCTGCTCTACCCCTGTCCATCAGTTCCGTAGCCCCATCATAGAAGGCCACCAGATTGGTCTGGCAGGATTTCCCCTCAGTGAAGCCATGCTGGCTGTCACCAAGCACCTTGTTGGTTTTCATGTGCCTCAGCATGCCTTCCAGGAGAACCCACTCCATGCTGTTGCCAGGCATGGAGGTGAGGCTGACTGCTCTGTAGTTCCCCGGCTCATCCATTTTCCCCTTCTTGAAAATGGGGGTTATATTCCCCTTTTTCCAGTCGTCAGGAACTTCACCTGACGGCCATGACTTTTCAAATATGATGGACAGTGGCTTAGCAACTTCATTCACCAGCTCCTTCAGGACCCGCCGATGGATTTCATCAGGTCCCATGGACTTGTGTACGTCTAGGTTCCTAAGATGGTCTCAAATCAGACACTGGATGTCTCTCACACGGCTGTTTGAGAGGTTGCTTTGGGTGCTTGTGCCCACAGTCATTACCATTCTCCTCTACAGGCCCTCTGGACTCACCTTTTGTTTTGGCATGAGACACCACTGTTGCACTCCAAATCCTGAATGTGGTTTTGCTTTCGTGTAATGACACATATTTTCTGTTCCTTATACATCCTTCAATATCAGGTGTCTTTCTGAATTAAATAAGCATTTACTAGATTATTCTGCTCCACTAATGGAGTTACAGAGTCTCTACAATGAGAGCAGTTCATTCTTTCCTTCCAAAATGGCACTTAGGCCCATCGGAACTTTATCTTCTCTGTTCTGCCCTCAACTAACCTGAATTACCCACTTGAATTGCCAAGTTTCATTGTTTTATACCATTATATTCCCTTTAATATACTTTAAAGGGCACATATCCTTGCATTCTTCTGACCTACTGGAAGTCCTCATAGCAGTTTTCCATTCAGAAAATACTTTGCCATGTATCACCTACCTGTCTACTGTTATTCTGTGACCATTCTGGTTCTTAATTTATTTGAGTACATAAAAATTAACCTTATTTCTTCAGTATGGAAGAAAAAACATTATCCCTTCATGCAGCATTACCTCTTCATCAGAGCAGGTCCTCATTACTTCCCACAAAGTCTTATTCACATTCACCAGCAGCTGATCCTGGACATTTGCACATGGTTTTAACCTGAAATATGGGGAAAACCACAGCTGAAATAAAGTCTTGATACAACTACACTAAGCACATAAAGCAGCACATTGGTATCTGCACAATCCATTGCCCTGTTCTAATTAAAACATGGACTTGTAAATAAATATTAAATGGGGGTCATGCTTGATAAACTGGCACATAACTCAAAGTTCGTTTCCTATAGCCTTTTGGTTGACAGCAGGTCTGAACAGGAGGTGGGGAGCCAAAGAACAAGGAAGTGGTGCCAAAGAGGTTCTGAACAATCAAAAATCTTAGTACTGATTTTAAATTCTATCATAAAAGTTGATTTTGTATATAAATTGTAAAAGGCAGAATGAACCAGAAGTGCCCTTCAGGTAAGGAAATGAATTGTGATAACAGTATTTCAATCTAATAAACACTGGAACATTGGACCTAACAACAGATTGTGACCTGTTATGATTCTGCTGTCTATGTTTGATCATTTGGATAGAATCTTACAAGTTTAACTCTTCTGACATGTCACTGAAACACTCTAATATTGAAAGATCAATTACTTCAGGAAAAACACAAACATCAGTATCTCCACAATCACAGCTCCTCCCCAGGATTAGCTCTGTGCCCCCTAAACCTGCCATAAACTGGCTACCAGCACAAAGCAGGTCAAGTAGCATTCTTCATTTCTCCTGTACATAATGCATTAACTTCCCTCAGGCCACTCTGCATGCAACCAGAGCTGAAAAAATACAATTACTAATCTACTTTATGACTAAAACCCCACTTACTCCTTTATCAGCTGAGAAAGGGCCTGGCAGTCTTCTTCATAAATACGCAGCTTGGGGCGATGCACATACTGGCTGTACATGAGGTCTTGTGGGGTAGGAGCTGCACTGACTGCACCCTGAAGGGAACAGAGGAGAAGTGTGAAGGTTCAGGAAAAAAGATGTGTATTTGTCAGAAACAGTAACTTCCATTTCATGCACAGAAAGCAGCAAAAGGCCTGGAATCTTTACTTTTGTGAACAGGAAAAAACCAGGCAATTTAGTCAATACAAATGATATTAATTTAGTTGTGATTTTTAAATCATTTTTCATTGTTTTGTTGTGACAGTTTTAAAGAACTTTAAACCAGACACTTTTTACTTTATAGCACTTCCTAAGCTGCCACACAGGCATGTTTTTCAGTTGGCACAGAATCCCAGAGTGGCTTGTGTTGGAAGGGTCCTTAAAGCTCCTCCAGCTCCAACCGCTGTCACGGGCAGGGACACCTTCCACGGGAGCAGGGTGCTTCAAGACCCTGTGTCCAACCTGGCCTTGAACACTGCCAGGGATGGAGCAGCCACAGCTTCTCTGGGCACCCTGTGCCAGCGCCTCAACACCCTCCCAGGGAAGAGCCTGAACTTCCAACCTGATATCCAATTCCAATATCCAACCTGAACTTTCCCTGTTGCAGTTTGAACCCATCACCTGTTGCCCTATCACTACAGTCCCTGATGAAGTCCCTTGCATGAAGCACGGCAGAACACCCCACTGCTGTGTGTGCTCCCCCCACATAATCAGTTGTGTGCTCTGGCTTTCTGCAGACTAACAAAACAAGGCCCCCAGCTGCAGTTCCTAGTTCCCAGAAGACATCTCCATTTCTAATGTGAACATTCTACTGACGTATTTGCCCTGACAATGTGACATCCTACAGCAGTAAGACAGTTATACAGAAGCCAGTGTTCAACTAGTCTGGGTACTAGAATGGATTTCACAAGTATGAATTTTCAGATATACCACTGTCCATGTGAAGAATATGATCTTGACCACACCTCTTCATATATGGTAACTACCTCAACTCTTACACTTCTTATCACAAACACATATTAACAATTCCTATTAAAAGGGGTGTCACACCACCCATTTGGCAGAAGGAAGATGAAATCTCAACGGAACTTAAATTTAACTTTGAACAGACTGTTGAAAAGTTCTCAGCACCCTAGAATAAAGTACTGGCATGGAAGAAACTCCCAAACCAGTATCAAAATGCCCAAGTGCATTTTCCATGCCCCAGTGCATCCTTCGCTGTGCCGGTAGAAACTGTAAGAAGCAGCAGAAAACAGAAGGATTTGAACTAAATCCCTATGTATATGAATGCCAAACATTGCAATCTTTCTAACAAACTTCCTCTGTTTCTGAAATGTGAAACTTTTTTCTTTATATAAAGAAAACTAAGGAGCTCATTCACACCACATTACCCATTTCACATTACATTTGTGAAATCCAGACAGACACCAGAGACCAGTCCCAGCATCCCTTTGGAAACAGATTTGGCTGCAAAATGTGTACAAATACCCACATCTGAAACACTCATCTTAAAGCTTATATGAAGTAAGGTGCCTTTAAGGTCAATGATGTGATGGATATCGACGGATACTCACACTGGCTGGAATATGGCTCCGCCGGGGCTTCTGAATTGGAACATGGACTTGAAGCAGCGTAAAGAACTCCCCAACTGTGATAACACCACTCTGAAATTTCTGTAAAGATCAGGGAAAACCTACAGATGAGAACATCTCCCAAGCAAGAACACATATTTGCACATACACACACGAGTTCTTCTCCTGTTAGGACAAGACATTGGCATCGTTCAGCCATTTACATACCTCCCGTAAGTTATCCTCACAGATGCTGTCATTGAGAAGCTGAGACTCCATCCGACTGCTTCGATGGACTAACCAAGAAACAAAGAGAGGCGGCACATTGCTGTGGTTAATAATGTTCCTATGAACCTAGGCTCATTAACTCCAGGAAAAAAAGCAATATTAATGTAGAGTTTTGACCTTTATGTGTGTGCTTCCAGTGCTGAATGAAGTACCTGAGGAAACAACTACTTGGGACACATAAGGAGGTCTGGATGAAGAATCTAATGTAACATAAAATCTGTATCACAGTGGCAGTGAAATAACAGTTCACCGTCTGTGAGAGGAAAGCCAAATGTAACATACTAAAGAGTACCAAGGCTGAGGAGACTCCAACCCGTTCACAGAGGGAATCCCTTGCAGATAGAGACCAAAGAGCATCTGAGCTGCCAGCAGCTCTCTAGGTGAAACCATTGCACTCCAGTTCACAGCGCCCATTTCTCACGCAAAGGAAAGAGCCCAACTTCTGCTGGATAAGGCTGCATGAGGCCAAAATTAGATTGGTTTTGAAAGCAGAGGAGAGACATCCCTTATCAAATGACCAACAGATTTCTGCCTCACTGTTGGGTATCAGGCAATTAAACCTGGGGGTGAATCTGCTAAGAGCCTGTTCCTGCAATGCACACTGAGGAGTCTTTCCAGGAGCACAGCACCAAGAGGTGCAGACTCATTCTGCATGGAACCAGCTTAAAACCATCTTTGGCCCAGCAGTTTGAGCTGGAGCTTTGCTAAGGAAACTGAACAGTCTCATCAGCCCAACTGGCCTTTGAAATCACAGCTGGACCTAAATTCTGCTGCTTTTTCTTCCCACCTTGGTTTGCCTTGAACAGCTTGAACTGTCAGCCAGAACAAAAAGGCATGTTACCTGGCTGGCAGCTGTGCCACGGCCTTTCCCAAATTGAATTACAGAATCCCAGACTGGTCTGGGTTAGAAGGGACCTTAAAGCTCATCCAGTTCCAACCCCCTGCCACGGGCAGTGACACCTTCCACTAGAGCAGCTTGCTCGAAGCCCCATCCAATCTGGGATTGAAACGTACTACTGGTGGGGCTCTTCCTTGGTGAAGCATGAAGAACACGAGGTTAGGGACTGGTACCACAAAGGAAATCTTACTTGTTAGTTCTGTGTCAGCCTTAACAGAATCCAGAGAGCTGCTGGTGCTGGCATGGGTACAGTCTGGGCTTTTAGCTGAGAGATTTGGAGGATCTTCACCTTCAGGAACTTCTGCTTGGCTTTGAGACACAGCACCAAAAGTCACCTAATGTCAGCAAGTTTAAAAGAAACAAAGAGTTATATACAATAGAAGTTGATCTGGAGTTTATTGTAGATGTTTCTTGACATTTATAATTGCTTCATTTTTAGCATGGGTACATAGAATCATAGAATCACAGAATCATAGAATAGCCAGGGTTGGAAAGGACCTTAAGCTCATCCAGTTCCAATCCCCCTGCCAGGGGCAGGGACACCTCCCACTAAACCATGCCACCCAAGGCTCTGTCCAGCCCAGCCTTGAACAGCACAAGCGATGGAGCATTCACAACTTCCCTGGGCAACCCATTCCAGTGCCTCACCACCCTCACAGTAAAGAACTTCTTCCTCATATGCAATCTAAACTTCCCCTGTTTCAGTTTGAACCCATTACCCCTTGTCCTATCACTACAGTCCCTAATGAAGAGTCCACACCCAGCATCCCTATAGGCCCCTTCAGATACTGGAAGGCTGCTCTGAGGTCTCCACGCAGCCTTCTCTTCTCCAGGCTGAACAGCCCCAACTTTCTCAGCCTATCTTCATACAGGAGGTGCTCCAGTCCCTGATCATCCTCATGGCCTCCTCTGGACTTGTTCCAACAGTTCCATGTGCTTTTGATGTTGAGGACACCAGAACTGCACACAATGCTCCAAGTGAGGTCTCACAAGAGCAGAGCAGAGGGGCAGGATCACTTCCCTTGACCTGCTGGTCATGCTCCTTTGGATGCAGCCCAGGATACGGTTGGCTTTCTGGGCTGCAAGTGCACACTGCAGCTGCCTCATGCTCATTTTCTCATCCACCAACACCCCCAAGTCCTTCTCTGCAGGGCTGCTCTGAATCTCTCCTCTGCCCAACCTGTAGCTGTGCCTGGGATTGCTCCGACCTGGATGTAGGACCTTGCACTTGGCATGGTTAAACTTCATCAGGTTGGCATCAGCCCACCTGGTATCTAATCAGCACGGCAAAGCAGTGTGTGGCCAGACAAGTTATTTCCCTCAATGACATTTAGGAAGTAAAGCTGCCAAATCCTTCCTTCATTTCTCAGTCCAAGAACACTCTTCCAGCTTTTGGAACTAGAAAGTTTCTACTGATGATGACTGCAGTGGTTTAAGCCATAAATCACGCAGCCCGTTCACTCACTTCCCCCTCCTTCTTCCCCCGCACTCCGAGGGGGGGGGAATGGGGAGAAGAATCGAAAGAATGCAACTCTCACGGACTGAGATAAAAACAGTCCAGTAACTAAGGTATAGCACAAACCACTGCTGCTGCCACCAACAATAATAATGACAAGGCAAATACAAGGGAAGAGGATACAAGTGCTCACCACCCGATGACCGAGCTCTGAACTGAACTCTTCCGGGGCCCTGCCCCTAGTTTTACATCCTGGGCATGACGTGCTGTGGCATGGAATACCTCTTTGGTCAGTTTGGGTCAGGTGTCCTGTCTCTGCTTCCTCCCGGCTTCCCCTCCTCCCTGGCAGAGCATGAGGCTCAGAAAGTCCTTGGTCTGGCCAAAACATTCTAAGCCATAACTATAAACATCGGTGTTATCAGCGCTGTTCCCAGACCGAAAGTTGAAAACACAGCACTGCACCAGCTACTACGAAGGAGAAAAATGACTGCTGCGGCTGAACCCAGGACAATGACAAACTTATTGGTAAGGTCAGATGAATGTTTCAGATCAATGTTCCACATTTGCACATAGTTTCTGGATTTAATCCCTATTTGTGCTATCTAAAAAAGCTGATTTAAACTCAACAGCCATCCTTGGATGCTAAATAGTTCCTTCAGGTGTTACTCTATCACTATAGCTAAGTGACAACTAGTAAATAGTTCAGATCAGAGGACGAGGAGTATTTAGTCAAGAAAGGATCAAAAGGATGCTATGGAGAATGGTTTAAAATTGGTATCTCCCTTATAAAACGTACAGGGATGACATTGCAGAATGACAGCAAATGGGTGGTTAAGAGAAAAAGGAAACGTACCAACAGATGTTACATCCCAAAAATTGAAACAAAAGCTCTATTAGTGCCCACTGTACCCTTACAATGAGTGATTCAACTCACCTGCAGGTGTTGAGAGGCCTCACCATTCAAGTTTTCATCCCTCTTGGTCTTCTTTGGACTTTGAGGATGCTCTTCATCTCGTTCCAAAGTTCTTTTTGCGTTGCATGGTTTTGTCTCTTCAGTTTGATTCTTTTCATCATGGGAGACTGGGGTTTTGCTTATCTCGTTGCAATTATTTTCCACGAGTTCAGGGTTTACAGATTCATTTGAATCCATTTCTTCCAGGCAGACAGGAAGAAATTCTTCTGCTATGAACTGAGAGGGGCTGAAGTTCTGCCACACAGGCTTCTTGTCACGTGCGGTTTCACCAGTGCTTACTTCTGAAACTGGTGCTTCTCCTTTGTCTGAGGACTTTGGATTTGTGTCTTGGCCACTAGAAACAGAAGGAGTCCTCCTGTTGGGTAACTTAGGCTGGAAGATACCCAGAGGGACATTTATTCCTTGGTATGGATCCTTTAAGGCCATGCCTAAATGGGCACCTATGAGAGCAGCTCCAGATTCAAGGCATGTGCCCTCCTGCTCTTTGGTATTACTTGGTTCATTTCGAGTACTTTTCCCTACCCTCAAAGTATCCTCTGGCTGAGCTGAGGAACTGGGCAACTGCACAGAACGAGTGGTTTCAGGAACAGGGAAAACTGCAGATTTCCTTCTGATATTCCTCAGCTTTGAACAAATATTTAAAATACCTGAGAAGTCAGAGGCACGAGTGGGGTCTGCTCCATCTCTTCCACTGTCACTGACCACAAGCTGCTTCGTTAGGTCAGAGTTGATTTGAAAGTCTTTTGGGGGTGCCTCCCCTTCAGCTGACAGCCCCTGGTTTTCCTTTGACTCCTTGTTAGAGACAGTAACAAGATTTGCTCCAGCCAAGCCCAAGTCTGTAGCTAAATCTTCACCTTGACATGAGTCCTCTTCTAGTCCTTGGTTTCCCTTTGTACTGCATGCATCTGGAGAACCCTTCATTGCTGGATTGGGAAATGAAACATGGGATGCCACATCACCACTTCCTTCCCCACAGTCCGTGGGACCCTTACTTGGAAGTTTGGAAGATTTTCCCTTCGAGTTCAGGGTTTCTGGTGGAATGAGATCCTGCTCCCTGCTCACAGGGACAGAATTATCCATGGGAAGGTCCACGTCCTGTGGTGCCCCCACATCCATGGCCTCTTCTGGAGGTAAGACAGAACACACAGGGTTTGGTGGTGTACCACTGGGGACTGGGATAGCTCCTTTCTCATCAGGGAACACTGAGGTTGATGAGGCAGAAGAGGGAATGCTGGGCTCATCCTTGGATTTTGGAGGACACTCACCATTCAGGTCTCCTGGATGTGAGGAATCTCTTTCATCTCTGCAAGAAGACAAGCCACAGTGCAAGTCTGCTTGCTGAATGCTCTTCTGTGATGCCTCCTGGTCCAATCCACTGATATTGTTATTAACAGCAACAGTGTGGGATGCAGTCATTTCCATATCATCTTGGTTGTGGGTGAACACAATGGTTTTATCAGCAGGAGCTGCAGACCTGGCTGGGACGGACTCTCTGCACAGCACCATCTCACCATGCACCACCGCTGCCTGAGCTTTAGTAAACTCCATGTCCTCAGCCAAAGTGAAAATGACAGTTTTGGAACCTACCACAGCCTCCGGTCTGAGCTGTTGGGCCATTTTCAGTCTGTCCTCACAAAAGCCTCTTGCAACACTTTGATCAACAGGGTGAGCCTCAGTTATTTCCATCTCAGCCTGGTTACTTGGGAACATCATTGTGGGAGTCACAGGAACAGCCCCATGGAGCTGCCTACCTGGCAGGGGATCTTCTTCCAAAGCTACGTGATGGGTTCTAGTGATGTCCATATCATCCAGAGCAAACACAGTAGCTTCACCATTTGAAAGCACTTGGTCTCCAACCACCTTATCCCACTTTGGTTTATCATCACATGCAACTTTTACAGCAATTTTATCAGCAGAGCAAGACTTGATAGTGTCCATGTCAGCCTGACTGCTTGGGAACAGAGCAGTTTTAATAGGATGGGCTGAAGAGAGGCATTGAAGCCCTGCCTCATTTTGCAAGACCATTTCATGGCCTATGGCAGCTGTATGGCTGTCTGTGATCTCCATGTCATTATTGTCATCACTCAGCGAAAACAAAACAGTCTTTTCCCCTGCTGTTCCCTTCAAGCTCTTCCTTCCAGTCTTTTTAGCTGTGTTAAGCATTCCTAGAGACCCAGCCTTTTCCATAGGTTTATCAATTGCAGCAGTATCCAGTCTGCTTATTTCCATACCATTATTGTAGGAAAAAACACAAGTTTTATCTCCAGCAATTAAGGATGGGTCATCGCTGGAACTTCTAAGCTGCACAGTTATTTTGTTGTCTGCTGACACTGTGTGGCTCCTGGTGATGTCCATGTCAGCATCTTCCAAGAATATGGTCTCATCCAGAAGAGGTGGATGTTTTAAACCACCCACGGGTAATGTTTTCTTGCCAGCTACCAAGGAGTGCACATCACACACAGGCTGCTCCTGAGGATTCACTGTCATTGGGACCCCTTTACTTAAGGATGTTATTTGGTTTTCATCCTGAACACTGAATCCAGGTACTGCTTTTCTTGCTGATAAAGCAGCAGTGACATTTCCTGTCAAGTCCATGCTTTCACCAGAGGGAAACACAACTGACTTCTCAAAGAACGAAGGCACTTGGGCACGTCCTGTGTGTGGTTCAGAGGCAGTGGCCTGAACTGGCTCCTCAGCACCCCTCAAGCACAGGCCACCAGCTCCGCAGGAACTTTTAAAAGCCTCCTCAGAAGAAACTGTTTTACCAGCTGCAAAACCTCTCCTAGAATCTTTCTCCTGCTTGCCTGAGCTTTGGTCACTAGCGTTTAGTCCTAACACTGTTCCACGCTGTTCATTCCCTTTCATTCCAGAGGGAGCAGGCTCATTACTGGGAATGAATGAACCATTTGGGGCCAAAGGAGTTACAGTTTGATTACTGGTGTTCATTTTCAAAGCCACACGTTCTACTGCTGCAGGCTGACTCATGACCCCTACACCAGGACTGGTGGAGCGCTGGGAGGTCTGGTTCTGCAGCAGCTGGGATAACACTTGACTGTGGTTACGACTATTCCCATGTTCTTGTACTGCATTCACAGGAGCAGCAGCAAAGGCACGAGGATGAGTTTTGGTCATGTTGCTGTTTTGTTCACCTGAAAATGTGCCTGTTCTGTCATTTGTGCTGGAAACTGAAGCATTTAGAAGGCTTTTTCCCAAAGGCTGTGCCATAACTCTTTGACATTGCAAAGACACAAATGCACAGGATTTGGTGACGCTGTTCTCAGGGACTTCTCTCTTTTGCTGTTGCAATGGACACAAAGTCTTTGCACAGGAACTTGCACCACTTGCTTGAAAGTTTGGTTTTCCAAGCTGCTCCTCAACCATCTCAAGATCCATAGCATTCAATTTTACAGCCTGGCTTCTTTTAACATTCCCATTGGTATAGATCACCTCACGATTTTCCTTGTCCACATCTGAATAATTTGCACCTTCACTGACATTTGTGTTCTGGTTCTTTCCTGGAATTATTTTACAATGCATTTGTTTTGCTTCTGCAGTTATCTTCTTGCCTTGATCATCAATGATAACAGCATGGCACTTGGTTATTTCCATTTCTTCCTGCTCATTTGAACTGGTACATGTAGATCTGTTATGAAGAAAATGAGGTTTGCAGGGGACAGAGGTGAACACTCCAGTGGGAGATTCGCTTTCAGCATTCTCTCCACCCTTGACAACACAGGTCTTGGTCAGGTCCATGTCTTCTCCTGAGAATATCACTGTCTTCTCACCTGGCAGAGAAGCAAGCTGCGAGTTCCCTAGTCTGTGCTGGAGTCTGCCCTTGGGAACCCCACAGGATGCTGGATTTGTACAGGAATCAAAGCCAGCATTCACTGAAGCATTCCCGTGATCCTGGGACACTTTCTTGATTAGCTCATCCGAGCCTGAGGACACCTCAAGTGCACTGGTTTTATACCACACAGGAGCTCCATGATCTGAAGCTGTCGGGCTCTTTGCAATGTCCCTAACATCACATGCCACATGGCTGTGTTCTGCCAGCACAGCGGTTGCATTAACTGGCTTTTCAAAAGCTTTAAGATGTGAACTGTCCATTTCTTTGGTACTGTCACTACAGATGACATCTGTGTAATTCCCAGTTATTTCCATGTCCTCACATTTAGACACATCAACAGTTTTATCACCTCGGAAGACAGTCTCAGAAGAAACAGCTCCTCGGATGGCACCCACTGCTCCAGCCTCTTGTCTAGCAGCTCGCAGCACAGTGGGATCTTGCCTCTCTTGAAGTGGTTTTCTGTCTGTACAAAGCTGAGTGTCCTGCTGAACAACTAAGTGCTGATGTGATGATCTCTCTAACGTGGAATTGCCCAACTCTGTGGATGGGAAATCCTTTTGGAAGTTTAGACTTTGATTCCCAACACTGGAGGAGGGAAAAGACACCCTTGCAGTGTGACTGGTTGTCATATCCATCCCATCATCTGCAAAGGCCTTGGTGATATCCTCACACTGTAATTGCTGTGATGGAGCTTGAGAAGAAAACATGGCTTTGACAGAAGATCCCTGGCATTTGGTCACCTCCATCCCATCATCTTCCTGTCTAAAAACTTTGGTCACGTTGCAGGTGTCCAGTTGCTCATGGGAATATGCAAATTCCACTGATGATGGTGCCACAGCTTCTGGGACTTGAGAAGGGACAAAGAAAACGTTCTCTTTCTCAGGGCCCTCCAAAGGGTTGAGAGTCTTCTCACTTGACTTCAGGGTCATCAAAAATTCACTGAAGTCTATTTTTTTTACAGTAGCAGCATCTCCTTTCTGTTCTGAAGGTGGACACAAATGGCTTGTAGGATCAGAGAAAAACTGGAATTCTTTGCTCTCTTCTGCCTTCCCACTGTTAGCGTTTAACCCCGCCAGAAAGGATTTGATATCTATTTTCTCAGTGTTGTCAGCCTGGTTGTTCTTCAGGTTACGTGTGATGACAGCAGTGTGACTGGCTGTCATATCCATTTCATTCTCCTCTGAAAAGATGAAGGTGGTGTTGTGCCCGTTTTGTCTCTGAGTGGTGTTGTCTGCATCATACCACTGGAAAAAAACCAACCAAAAACAAACAAGAGGAAGAAATTAACTACTGACACTTAAACCCAGTGATAGTATGGTTTATTCTCTTTAAAACAACGGCCAATTGATGCAGTACTAAGGTTAGAGCTTGAGCTTTCCATCTTTTTGGGGAAAGAACA
Source organism: Ara ararauna (assembly GCA_028858755.1). Taxonomy (NCBI): domain Eukaryota; kingdom Metazoa; phylum Chordata; class Aves; order Psittaciformes; family Psittacidae; genus Ara; species Ara ararauna. Next base: position 92,111,585 of record CM054380.1, on the reverse strand, counting down.
ATTGGTTTCGGTACTCCTTGATAAGCAAGAACACATTCAAGGAAAGGACAACTTAATTCTTAAGAGCATATCATATTTAAATGGCTTTTTTGGAAAGAATATGCCTTAGTTTTACTCTTGGGCAATGACTTCATATCTAGACATGTCTTAGGAAGCATGGAACAATTACAGAGTCTCAGGGATCAGTCTTAACGGATCTTGTGGTTTCAACTTTTCCCCTCTCTAACTGCAGGTAAAAACCTTGCCCAGCTTCTCATGCACTTGAGTTACATTTTTCATCTTTACTACACAAATTATTGGACTATATTTTGGACACTGCTATTTTCAGCACCAAAACCAAATAAGACTTCACATACCTCAGTCTGCTGCACCAGCACCTGGATAGGGGCATGAAGCAAAGTGCTCATCCCTGTTGAAAGAAAAGGGAATACTTCATTTGCTGCTTTCTTACTATTTTCTGATTATGTTACCCACTGTGCTGAAGAGCTGGGCACTCATTTTAAAAATACCACTAAGTAAGTACAGTTAAGTCCAAATATGTCCTGAAAAGTTACATTTGCAGTACTCCTTGCACCGCACGAAGAGCCACCCAGACTTCTACAGTACAATGCTGGCAACACCTTCATGGGACAAAGCCTGCTCATGCAACCATCGCCTCAGTTAGAGATGATGAAATTACTCAGAGTTAAGAGTTTTAACTAAAGACAGTAATTTTGTTATTAAATCTATCTCCAAACTCACCAGTGATCTCACAGGGAACAGCCTCAGGTTCTTCATTTCTACAAAGACAGGTGAGGTAAACAGTTTGTTAGGGGATTTTCTTTCAGGCCCCTTCCAACCCCACTCATTCTGTGATCCCAGGATTTACCACCAGAAACCTTCAGCAGCATACTGACTAGCAGAGAATTCTGCTGCACAGCTCAGACAGGGCTGGCTGCAGACACCAACACCACGTGTGAGCTGAATCTTATTTTCCCCAGAGTTTCTCTTATCTCAGCCATTGGTCAACACGCAGGTGGCATTTTAATTCCTCAGTGACAAGTGAAAAAAGAGGAAAGATGAATTCTTTACTTTTAACTCAGACCTTCCACTTTTAGTTATTCCTTTTCTCTTTGGGAAATTGAAGCTGAGTTCCTAAAGCCTGGAATCATTTTGCTGTAAAACAAAAAGCCAGATACAGTGTCCAGCTTGTGTGGTTTTATCTCCAACTTATAATGCAGTCTGCTCTCCACTGCTCTATTGATTGCTCTTTCAAGACCAAGAAACCCTAGCTAGAGAGCTGGGGTTTATTTTTATTTATATGTATTATATAGATATACATATATGTGTATATATATATATGAATGTGCACACACACATATATGTGTTACTATTATGGGTTGATACCATTAAAAACATGAGTTAACTACAGCTGTACATAAGTTGTTTCCTTATTATGTATTTTAAGCATAAGAAATCTCCCATGGAATTCTTCACCCATAGAAAGTGTCTCAACCTCTTTAAATCAGATTTATCCCAGGATGATAAAATTCTCTGATAAATCTGTTCCTTTACTTACCTTTTGATTTTTAAAATCCCATCACTGTGTTTTATCTAGATAAGAACTTTGAGGCCAGACTAACACTTCATCCGCCTCTGAGGGAAAAAGTCGTCGTAAGAAACAGTAAAGACTCTGTCTAGCAGGTATGGAAACAGGTAGGTCTTTCCTGGGAAACATTCCCAAGCAATCAGCTTTTGAAGGAAACAGTTTCAAGCGATAATTGTCCAATTTTTCAGAAATTAACATCTTTTTGTGAGTGACCAACACAGCTAAATCTTTTTTCCGCCCTGCATCCCTTCTTTCCCCAATAGCACTGACCAGTTTTCCATCTACAAACACACATGCTGCATTTCTTTGAATGGTAATATTTTGCATATCCTGTGAAGAAATGTATTTGCAAGACAGAGCTCTATAGTCAAGGGAATTATTCTTTTTAACTTACTCATTCAAGACATCATTCTCTGCATCTAAAAAACAAGAAAATGATAACATTACAATGAGAAGCATGATCGTGGCTGGATTTAGATCATGGAATGATTTGGGTTGGAAAGGACCTTAAAGCTCATCCAGTTCCAACCCCCTGCCATAGGCAGAGACGCCTTCCACTAGAGCAGGTTGCTCTAAGCCACGTCCAACCTGGCACTTGATGATCTTAAAGGTCTTTTCTAACTTACATGATTGTATAAAACATCCAGAGACAAGAGTAAACTGCACAGAACAGAATGTTCTGAAGTTCTCACTCTTAAGTGCCTTCTTATCGTGGCAAAACCCCAGAGAAGCCAAGTACTTGAAAAATGCATTAGCTTTTCAGACTCTTGCTAGGCAATCTTTTTGAATAGAACATTCTGCTCAGTCTTGTGTTGATGGAAATGAATTTTGTCTGAAAAAAATAAGTCTTTTTCTGAGCCGCAAGGTTCACAGAACCAGTAACTATTGGGGTTTCAGCCAGTCCAGGACAAGCAGCTGAGCATACTGCTGTTCTCCTGGGACTGACAGACCTGACTTCTTCAATTTAAGCTAAAATCCTGTTACTAACAGCCCGCGAATCCTGTCAGGAGGAGGAGGAGATTTACCTGTTTTTTCTCTCTCTGCCGTGTTATTCTTAAGATCTGGCTGGAATACTCTGCAGCTAAGAACAAAAACAGCACCAGTTTTTGAAAATACAAACTCACCTGTTTCAAAGCAAATTAAACCAATCCTTAACAAACCAGCCCTAACTTAAAGCTTTTCCACATGGCACATCCTGAAATACGGTTATCAAAAACCAGAAATGTATTGAACTTAACTGTATTTTCTAGCGAGATTGCTAAAAAACTTAATGGGATACAAAAATTCCTGATTATATTAAATTCACTGAACTGTTTTTTCCTGCTAGGAATTGAAAATCATAAGGGCTCCTCTCTTAAGTCTCAAAATCAACTTAGTGTAACAATAGTCACCAGTCTGCTGCTCGCATACATTTGGGAGTTCTCAGTGCAGGCAGCTCTAGGGGATGCCAGGACACAGCCTGCAGTTTATGCTTCAATAAAGGATGCAGATCTGCATCCTTCAGCTCAGACTTACTTTATGGTGTTGGCAAAGCTGACACGGCGGGAGTTCCTCCTACGTCTCTCTATGTTGATATCCTGACAACAAAGAACACAACAGTTTGATGCCCATAAGACTGATCTAACTCTGTAAGCCACAAGAAGCACAGCTTTTCATGAAACACAACAAAACAAAACCCCCCTCAAAACCCAACCATCTAAGTCCCACACATACAACAGATAATACCAGCATCCTTTAACTACTTTAAGCAGCTTCTTAAACTGCTTTATAGTTCTCCAGCTCCTCCTGACACCCATCGTATAAGAATTAACATCTAAAGATCTCTTTGTGAGAACTGCCTTGTTCCAAATGCAAGAAGCAGAACACCAGTCATAGGATTTTTATCTGGCATATCATCTGCCATACATGGGAAAATAGAAGCAGATGTTTAGCAAGAGAATTGTGGGGGTTTTTCATTTGGTTTTCCATTACAAGAGCTGAAGAAAAAAAAACCCAAATCAATAATGGTTTGTCCTTATGGGAGAAACGGAAGGATTCCTGAAAGAATATCACTGTTTTCCTATAGAAACGTTTAAATGGTGTCACTGACTACATGGCCATAGTAATGCATTGTTGCAAGGGATGTAAGGATGCAACATTACAGGTGCTGGAAAGCTAATCCATCATACCACTGCTCTGCAGTTGTCAGCCATAAGCTTCTCTAACTAAATAGCTCAGTCTCAGTACAGGGAAACACTTGTTTAAGAAGACAAAGTACTGACTTCCCAGGCACTACCTGTTATATCCACATGAACAAAGCTTGTAAAATACTTTATTTCTTTTAAAATGATGCCAGCTCCACAAGCAGTTCTGAGTGATGTCAATGACAGTCTCCTGTTACTCCTTAGCAGAACTGCCCATCACTGTTAACAGGCATTAAGACTGAGATAAAGACTGCGAGCTGCTCTTCTTACTCAACCCAGGTATAAAATCAATGTGTCATGTATGAATATTTCAGGCTCATATTGCATAGTCTAGAGAAATTATGGAATTATGAAATTTGAGAAATTGAGAAATTATGAAATATGAAAGGCCTCTAGAGAGGCCTTTTCACTGAAAGCCTTACATGCTAAAAAATGACTTTTCAAGTTCTGTAACCGCAGCAGATGAAGCATATAAACGTGTGATGCAATTAGAACCACAGTGCGTAGAACACGCCCTGATAGAAATGGAAAGAAATCCAAACCGAACAGGCCTGTAATTACAATTCCTAAGAAACATGTATAAACATGAAATGTATTCCCTGCGTATTTCTGGAAGAAAATATTGTTTTTAGCTTTTACTTGAAATAAGTTGGCAGGTTGATTATTTTTCAGATCTAAAATCCCTCTTACTGACTATACCAGTTTGTAACTGGTGGATTCAAGCAAGGCTACAGCAGGAGCAAGCTACACCTGTTGATCTCTGTTTATTCCTCTTTTCCTGATGGAAGAAATATTCAGATGTAAAACAGAAGTATGAGAAAAACTCCATGGTTTCCTTGTAATATTTAGTATTCCAAACATTATCCTCCCAAGCAGTTATTACAAGAGTTTGCACACCTGCATTGTTCTAGTGACATGGTTCAATCAGCGACAAGTTGACAAGAAAAGCAAAGGTGTGAAGAGAATCAGCGAGAAAGGACATAACAGACCTACCTGTGTCAATTCATTCCCATTTCCCAGATCATCCAGAGGATTCCGTGGAGCCTTTAAAATCTAAAAGAAAATATAGTTGAGAAGATGAGCTCAAACAACAAGGACTAATGACTTGGCTGGAGAGTTTCTGAGAGCCACCGGTGCCCTAGTTGATCTTATCAGTCTAGTAGGCTCCCTCTTTGCTTTTGGGATGCTTTACTTCAGCTGTGAGGAGAAAAGCAGCTCCTCTTTGCAGCTTCCCTTTCTTTCCTTCAGTCACTCACATGGTTTTCTTTTGAGAAATGCCTTAAGTTACTCACAGAGGACGGCCGCTTCCCTCGGATGTTCTCTGTGTTGTCACTGCAGGGGAAGAAAGGGAAACGGGTGTTAGAGCATAATCCTGAGCCCAGATGTATCTCTTGAACAGTATTTAAGGTTAAGAAATTGATCAGTCCATTCTTTTTAAAAGTATAAAGTTAAGTAAAGAAGCTTGTTTAGAATAGATCATTCATCCCAGCAGTAGTTCCCAAAAACAAGCTTTGGAAAACTCAGCAGATGAACACCAGGGTCAGCCAGTGTCCAGACAATCACCTGCTACAAAGTTCCCTCTGTGCTTTCCTACACACAATCAAATAAGCCCCCTGTTCCTTTTCTTCACAATGGAAACCACATTTCCTTTGAAAGATACTGAAATGCACACAGGGATTAAGAAAAGTTTTGCTTCTCAACAACAATATTCACACCACAATCAAATGCTTCCAAGGTTTCAACTTACATTTCCAAGTTAGGGTCTGCATAAGCCTTCTCCATATCTGAAGGATGCGATACTGAAATCCAAAAACATTAACAAATCTCAGTGAGAAAACTACATATACCCACAAGGAGATACAAGCCTTTGATGCTGTCATTTTTCTCTCCAACTTTCGCCTGTCACGGAAATGCACTGGAGTAGAATAAGCCTCAAGTCCATGTTTTATCTTTATATACCACACTGTAAACCAGCTGTGCTCACAGTTCAAGTTTTATTGTGAGGTGTCCTTCTGTTTAAAGTCAAGATTCCAGTGAGTGTTGGAGATCAAACCTTACACAATGCAATTTTTCAGTCAATCCTTCCCTCACCCCAAAAATATTCTATGTGAATGCCAATAACTCCCACTAGCACAGCAAACCACACAGTTTATGGTAGGTTCTGTAAGGGAATCAATTACTTTAAACCCACACTGACAGGATACAGACTTTCTGTTGCTTTATGTTTCTTGTAAAACACAGCTAACTCAGGGCTTTGAATACCAGATTAATATTCCTTGTAATTCAGTCTCCCATGGACTTGACAAATACCACCAAAAATATATACCACAGAATCAACACTACAAGACCACTAGATGAAATTATCTGTGCCATTTCCTAGCTGTTGGTAATGACCTTTATCTACATACTTCCCTCCATCAAGAACTCCACCAAGCGCACTTACAGGAGAGCTATAAGCAATCTGACAGAGTTTATCACATAACTTTAATCTCTCCTTGCTGAACGTCAGCAAGCAACATTGTAAGAGAAACCCTGGTCACCTTCTCCTCTGCAGCCAGGCTGAGAGAGCTGGGCTGGGGCAGCCTGGAGAAGAAAAGGCTCCTGAAGGGGAGACCTTAGAGCAGCTCCAGTGCCGAAAGGGGCTGCAGGAAAGCTGAAGAGGGGATTTGGCCAAGGGATGGAGGGACAGGACAGGGGAATGGCTTTAACCTGCCCGAGGGGAGACTGAGATGAGCTCTGAGGCAGAAGCTCTTCCCTGGGAGGGTGCTGAGGTGCTGGCACAGGGTGCCCAGAGAAGCTGTGGCTGCCCCATCCCTGGCAGTGTTCAAGGCCAGGTTGGACACAGGGGCTTGGAGCACCCTGCTCCAGTGGAAGGTGTCCCTGCCCGTGGCAGGGGTTGAAGCTGGAGGAGCTTTGAGGTCCCTTCAACCCAAACCACTCTGGGATTAAGTGATCTGTAAAACCGACACTGAAGTTTGACAAGTGGGAAGAGAGCGCTCTGCACAGACCTGCTCAGCTTTTGCATTTCACAGCCACAAGCTCCAGGTTTGCAGGACCCCAGGGATCATGCAGTCATCCCTGCTCACAGTTACAGCAACCCCTGTGCTTGGAAGCTGCTCTAAGGTCCCCTTCAGGAGCCTTCTCTTCTCCAGGCTGCCCCAGCCCAGCGCTCTCAGCCTGGCTGCAGAGCAGAGCTGCTCCAGCCCTTGCAGCATCCCCATGGCCTCCTCTGGGCTCGCTCCATCATCTTTACAACTTCTCGTATCTTTGACCTACAAGCATGTGGGCATACGGCAGCGAGCTGAGACGCTTTGTTACTCTGGTTATGAAAAAGCACCTCTTTTTATTCTTCTATTTGACAATTAACTCCACTGTGAACACAAAGAAACACTCCATAATGTTTTCAGTTGTTCACCATCCGAGCCCTCCTCGGTCTTCCCCCCTTTAAGAGCGAGTAAGAATCTGTTTATTCCTTCTTTACGATCCGTTTTCGATCTCGAGCCGTTTCCCTCGCGCACCGTTTGCTTTACCGCCCTGACAGGCGGCAGCGCCGTCCCGAACGACCGCTAAAACGCTCCTTTAAACCTCATTGTCACTTCCAGCGGCGCTTTCCCAAACGGGAATCGCTCTGCGCTGATCAACCCTGCGTTCACCCATCACTTCACGCGCCGATTCTCCTCACACCTCCCGCTCCCTCCGCGAAACCTCCTCAGGCCCCGGCCCGACCCTCCCCTCACACACACCGGGACCCCCCCGCTCCTCCCGCCTTCCAGCCCGCACGCTCCCGCCGCCGCTCGCCGGCAGACGACGGCCGCGGGCTCAGGCGCCGCCGGGTCCCGTCCTCCGCCGCTCTCACCCGGCGCTGCCGCCGCCACCGCCGCAGCCCTCCGGGCCCCGGGGCCGCTCCCGCCGCCGCTCCGCCGTTCAAACCCAACCGCCGCGCCTGCGCCTCGCGCCAAATCGCCGTCGTGACGACGCACAGCGGCGCCCGCCGTACAGCATGGCGCCGCCGGGCGCTCCGTACAACATGGCGGCCCCCAGCGGCCGGAGCGCTGCCCTCCGTTTCGGCGCATCCCCTCACCGGCGCGGCCCCGCGGTCGCAGCGATGGAGCCCGGTGCGGCAGCGGCCGGGCCGAGTAGGGCCGCTCAACCCCTGTGCGGAGGCTTCGCTCCGCGTTGTGCGGGCGAGGGGCCGCGCCGCCGGCGCCATCTCGGCGAGGGAGCGGCGGGCGGGAGAAGATGCCAGAGGCGGTGGGCGTATTTCCTTATAGGTTGGGCGGGAGAAGGGGCTGTCGTGACGAGGTGGCCGAGTGGTTAAGGCGATGGACTGCTAATCCATTGTGCTCTGCACGCGTGGGTTCGAATCCCATCCTCGTCGAAGCACAATTATTTTTTCCTCCGTTATTTCTTTCCCCCCCTGCCCCTCACGGGCCCGGGCCGCTGCTCATCGCTCGCCACCCCCGGCGAGCTCCCGCCCTCCCAAGGGTGAGTTCCGTGGTGCAGAGAAGGGGCTGAGGGGAGGCAGCCGCTGCAGGCGGGCCCGCTCCTCGGAGGAAGCCCCGTGTGTGGCCAGGGCAGTGTCCCGGGGGATTTAGGGATCATATCCCGGTGTCTGTGCCACTGAGGTGCTGGTGGAGCTGCCAGAGCTCGGCCGTCCCTGCGGGTTGGGCCGCTTTGCCCATCTCAGAAGTGCTCTCCTGGAGCAGTGTGATGGGGAAGGGCTGAGGGACCTGGGGGGTTCAGATGGAGAAGAGAAGGCTCAGGGGGGACCTGATCGCTGCCTACAGCTGCCTGAGAGGAGGATGGAGCCAGGAGGGGGCTGCGCTCTGCTCCCAAGGAACAAGGGATGGGACGGGAGGAAACGGCCTCAGCTGCACCAGGGCAGGTTCAGATGGAGCTGAGGAGCAATTCCTGCCCCAGAGGGTGCTCAGCATTGGAACTGCCCAGGGCAGGGCTGCAGTCACCGGCCCTGCAGTGTTCACACACCGTGGAGACGAGGCCTCAGTGCCATGGGTCAGTGGTGGATCCCATCTCAGTCTCCCCTCTGGCAGCTTAAAGCCATTCCCTTGTCCTGTCCCTCCATCCCTTGTCCAAAGCCCCTCTCCGGGTTTCCTGCAGCCCCTTTAGGTATTAGGGTTTTAGTACTTAGGTAATAAAGCTTCTGTTATGTTAATAAAGCTTATGTTATATGTTCATTACTGCAAAATCCCTGTGGAAATCATACTAAATCCCATGCAGAGAATGGCCAGATCATGACCCTACAGCCTCACAAACAGCGCCCGTAACAGACCAGTTAGGACAGCTGGAAAGCGTCATGATGTGGAAGATGGGCATCTTGGTGATATCTTAGGGCACAATTCCAAGTCAATCCTACCCAACCAGTGGGTAAGGCTCAGCAGAACTCCCAGCAGGGTTTGCCAGGAGGGTTGATGGGTACGGATAAGTGCTTTGGCTGCTGGTGAGATCCACATTCTCCCGGTCCGTTGCCGTAGCATGAAAAGGCCAAAACAAAACTGCATTAGAGAAAGGGCCTGAGACCTACATGTTGTGTACAGACAACCCTATGCTTTATACAGATGACTTTATGCCCACCCCCCAGCCAGGCCATGGAAGTTACCTCAGACCCTACCTTGGATGGGAATTTCCCACAAGTCACCTCTAATGGTCCCCCTTTCCCTATTAGCAAAGCAGCAGCTGCTCACTTCTTGTGCACGTTTGCAGGGTGTAGCGGCCGGACACCAGCTCTGAACTGCTGCAAGATGAGCTGGATGCAATCGGTGGGAGGCTCCCTGTGGAAATCAACCTTAAACTGTCACTGGCCAAGGTCTTTTGCAGACTGAAGCCCCGGGGTTTCTTTATCGTGGAGGTGTGGTGATTAAAAGCTGCTGCCCGCAGTCATTATGCACAGCCAGAGCAAGGGAACACAGCTCCAGGCCTTCAGCCAGCCCGGCTCCATCTGCTGACACAAGTCAGGAAAACCCCTTGCAGGTGCTTATTTCCTGGGGGCAGGGAGGGACCCCCAAAACCCCCAGATAACGTAATCTGGGACACCTCAAAGCCTCCTTTAAAACTGTTGCCCCTACATGTACTACCTTTCCCCTTTGTCTACAGCTGTAACAACAGCAGATACCCCCATTTATGCACTGAAGGTGCCCAAGTTTCATTTTACAGCTACCTGAAATACATATTCCAGTGCATGAAAAAGCTGGATGAGTTTTTGGTGTCATCTCTCAAACACAGGGCGCTTTTTATCCTTTGGCTTAATGAGCTCCTGTAGCTCTGCACTAGACCTTAACACATGATGGCAGGAATAGAATAGTAGCTGTGGTTAACTTACAATGGCAAGAGAGCCGTGGTGGGATGCGGAAGAGCGAAGCTCAAGCCTGAGTGAATCTGTATGGGAATACTCAACACATCAGCTGGATGGTCCAGGAGAGAAAGAAATGACTTGGTGTTTCTGAGCTATTGGCAGAGGTACGCAGGGGTTTGTTCTGGTTTGGTACACAAGTCCTGATCCTGGGGACTCCAAAGATCATCCAAGAGTGGGCCACGTTCCACTCGATACCCACAATACTGCTGAACAGCTTCAGTTCCTGTGGATTCCTTTCTTCACCTTTCAAAAGGTTTCTTTTAACATTTTAGAAGCATAGAACAAGATGCCTGTGGCCCAGGTAGGGGTGGAGAGGTGGATACAGAGAAATGAGGCTAGAAATCAGCCTGCAAACAGTCCTGAAACGACACAGTAAAGGTTCTGATTGTCTGCAGCACCCACTGGAGCTGATGTCACTCCCGTGACACATGGAAAAAAGGTTAAAAAGCACCTGAGACAGCAGAATTATCATCATAACCCCCCAGAAGCCAAGAAGCAACCATATAAACACTGAGGAATGTAAGAACTACAGTGGTATTTATCATCTTGGACACAATATATTAATATAAAATGTATATTAAAAAGTCTTCTGCTTCTTAAACCAGCTTTTGTTTTTCTTGAAAGCTGTCACATTGAAGTGGCATTAAAAATTCCACACCTCCTGCCTGTAGTACATTAAAATAAAACATAATCAGAATAAACAGAAGTTGGCAGCATGACCCCTGCTTTGGATTGCTCCCCAAGTATGAAGATGTTTGCAGTGAGGGACAGAGGTGGACAGGCTCTCAAGAGAAGCCACATGTATTTGAGACAGGAGACAGGTCACCGGGGAGGTAGCAGAAAGGCAAAAATCATCTTAAACAGTCTCCTTATAAGGACAAATCTGGGGATTAGCACCTTCAAAACCAGGCCAAAAATAAAGAGATCCACCTCTAGAGTTAACTTTAAGCAATTATCTAAAGGAGTATAGAAAGAACAATTCCAAAGCCAAGTCCACCTTGGTGACAAACAGCACCAGAGGGATCAGCTTCACAGTGCTCTGCTTTTAGCTCGGGATGTTCTCAGTGATAAGGTTTGAGTTTCACAATCAGTCTGACAATAAAATACAGTACGAGTAGTGTTGTGTATGACATCCAGCACAGCAAACAACAGCCCAGCAGCTTGTGGTGTCAGCTACAAGAACACAAGAGGCCAGAAGAACAATCACTGCTGATGTTCAGTGCATGCACTAATATCCGTGTGGATGAGCAGCAGCAGCCCCAGGTTATGTGGAGGTGAAAGGCAAAGCTGCCTGTGCCAAGCAGTGTGTGTTACACTGAAGTGCTGGTTCACCAACAGGCAACATAAACCCAGAAGTGTGTTGTAGCCCCATCCTCTGCTCATCCTTTCCAGCATGAGGACAGTTCTCCAGCCCCAGCAGCCCTTCCCACCCACCTCAAGCCACAAGCAACTTGTTCACCTCAACCATTGCTGGCAAAGTCCATCTGAGGTCTTTACAAGGTGTTTTCCATGCCAGAAACGTCCATAGAGATCCCACATCCTCACTCATTCCTCCCAGTCCTCTGCTGCCCACTCGGGCATCCTGGAGCAGTACTCAAAGCCCACGCCCTTGTAGCGCAGGGCATGTAGATACATCACCAGCTCCTTAGGAGATGGGTCCCGCCTTATCATCTTACACTCCACACACAAAGGGTCCTTCTCTCCTGAACCCTTTCCTCCCACTTCCCCATCCTGATTCTCACATGAATTGAGTTCTTTACTTTCAAGTGTTTCCAGGTTGGCATCAGAGTTCAGCGGACAACCTGCTGTGTCATTTTTCCCAGGATCCTGAGCATCCTCAGCAGGGTAGGAATTCTCACTGCTGGGATCAGCCTGCACAGGCTTTGTGCAGTCACTTGAATCACCACAGTCTTTACCTTCAGCACTGGAGTTCAAGTCCTCCTCCGTAATACCCAAGATATCCAGGCTCTGTTTGGAACGATGCTCCTCTACTAGTGCCTTGAGGAGCTCTTCATCTGTTTTATCTATCTTACCACCCTTGCCCCTGTCAGGGCCCCAGGCTTCCATGTTGTAGATGGGGTCGTTGACTATAGGGTGCCCCAAGAACTGCAAATGGACCCGGATCTGGTGCGTGCGGCCGGTGTGGGGCAGACACTTGACCACGCTGCTCTTCCCGTTGTAGCTGAGCCTCTGGAAGATGGTTTTGCAGAATTTCCCTTTGGGGTCCACACGACACACTCCCACTTTGTAAGACACCACCAGGATGGGCTCCTCACAGACCACTTCGTGCTCTGGGAACTCCCCCACCACACGGCAGACGTACTCCTTCTCCAGCTGCAGGGACACAGAGGAACTCACAGGACGGGAACCACCTCTATCCCACTGAGCCCCCCGAGTCCCACCCCAGCTGCTCCTCCCTTTGTCTTCAGTGAAATACATTTGTAGGTAGCGCATTGCCAAAATTTTATTACAATTCAAAAGGAAAAAAAAAAAAAATCAGTTGTTTAAAGCCAAATTTCCCTCTTACTTTCCCCAATTAGATGGGAAATGAACAACACAAGGGTCTGGTCTACTGACCCCTCAAGTACTGGGCTGCATCCCCAGAGCATGAGCAGCAGGTCGAGGGAGGGGATTCTCCCCTTCTGCTATGTGAAAGGGAGACCTTAGAGCAGCTCCAGTGCCTAAAGGGGCTGCAGGAAACCTGGAGAGGGGCTTTGGACAAGGGATGGAGGGACAGGCCAAGGGGAATGGCTTTAAGCTGCCAGAGGGGAGACTGAGATGAGCTCTGAGGCAGAAGCTCTTCCCTGGGAGGGTGCTGAGCCGCTGGCACAGGGTGCCCAGAGAAGCTGTGGCTGCCCCATCCCTGGCAGTGCTCAAGGCCAGGTTGGACACAGGGGCTTGGGCTGGACCTGGATGAGCTTTAAGGCCCCTTCCAACACAAACCATTCCATGATTCTGTTCTTCCTCAAATTCAAGAGCATTTCTCTGTGGTCTTCAGTTTACAACCTGCATGCTAATCCTGAGAGCCTGTACAGTTATAGTTCTATCTGGGCCAGGAGCCACTGGAAGAGTGATAAAAAACTTCCAAAACATTTAAAATTGAACAACTATTGGGTGACTGCCACATTTCCACTTACAAATCAAACTGCTCTGCACCATCCCAGTCATTCTGGGGACTTCTTTGAGTACTGACCCTGCACATTCCCTCAGGGAAAGAAATCCCTTTCAACCTAATACTACTCAAATCAATTTGATTTTTACTCCATCTTTTTCTCATGCTTAACACAATGAGAACAGCAACGTGACCACAAGCTCGGCTGAGAACTTGTGCTTGTTTCGACCAAACGAGCTGCCTTTAGACCTGACCTCTTTCAAGAAAATACTGTGTGGAGATCCCAAAATCGTCCACAGCCTTCTGTCCTCACCTGCCTCTCCCGAACCTGCTCATCAATCCTCTTGGACACCTCCACAGTCTTGGCGAACATGAGCACTCCCGAGGTCATGCGGTCCAGGCGGTGGATGGTGTGCAACTCCTGCAGCCCGTGCTCCTTGCCCAGGATGAAGATGACCGTGTTGTGTCGGAACCTGCCACAGGGGTGTACAGGCAGAGAGGAAGGTTTGTCCACAACTACCACCTCCTGGTCCTCTGCCAGGATCTGGATGGGCTGGGCAGTGACCGGCGGCTCATGGCGATGGATGGTGTTCCTGAGGAAGTCATTATTCTGCAGAACAGAGAGACAATTAATGAAAGAATACAGCTGGTACAGCCATTCCAGCTGGCAACATGCAATAGGGGCGCACTATGGGGGGGGAAATGAAAGCCCCTTTGTCCTGGAACCCAGAATTTGGCACCACAATTGTGCTCATCGCTACTGGAGTTCAATAACCCACCCTAAGCATTAGATCCATGCCTGTAGGACCGAGCAGGGAGCCGTGGGGCACGCTGCTCCATGCAAGACTCCTGGACCGCTCGCTCCTGACCACGCTGGGAGACAAGATCCCCCCGAAACACCTCAGCACATGGGGCTATCCCACATCTGTGCTTGGGAAGATGCTCATTGCCAGGCAGACCACGCTCACCCCCGAGGTGCCTCCAGGAGTGCCCGAGCCCCAGTGTGTGTGTGTGTGGGGGGGGGGTTATCTCCGCGGTGCCCACCTTGAGCACAACGTCCAGGTCCCGCACGGGCTGCTCGTTGAGGCGCAGGCGGCCGGCGCGGGCGGCGGCGCGGTAGTAGGCGAGGGGCTGAGCGCGGAACTCGGTGCTGAAGACGTGCAGCAGGCTGCGGCCCACCCAGCGGCCCTTGCAGTAGGTGCGGAAGTCGAAGAAGTAGGGCCGCACCTTGCGCAGCCCCCCCTCGAAGTAGTACGAGGTCTCGCCGAAGTGCGCGGCGCCGAAGCTCACCCCCGTGCTCAGCTTCCGCGGCGGCGGCACGTACCGCTCCCCGCCCGCCAGACGCCGCTTCTTAGCGGCCGGCGCCGCCTCCTCCTTGCCCGCGGGGCCCGGCGGCGGCGGCTGCTGCTGCTGCTGGGGGCCGGGCCCCGGCTCCGCCATTGCGGGCCCGCGCGGAGGGAACGGCGAACCGGCCCCACACCGCGCTGCCCACACCGCGCTGGCGCGACGCATGACGCAACAGGCAGCGCAGCCAATCGCCGCCGGGCCGCGCCCCGCTGCGCGGGCCCTCGGTCGCTTCATCCGTTCCCGCCTTTCCCGTCCCCTCAGGCGGGGCCGCGCTCGTCCCGCGGCACAGCCCCGCTCGGAGCCCTCCGGGACCCGCCCCGGGGCTCATCGCAGCCCCTCCGCGGGAGGAGGGAGAGGGGGGAAAGCGGAAGAGCGGTGTGTCGCTTAACCCCCGAATCCCCAGGGTTGTTACCGGAGCTGAAACTGCTTTAGGCAAGACAGGGTGAGAACACACAATCGCAATTGAACCTTTGACAAATCGTGATTCAACTTTGACAACTCATTAAACTGGGACAAGTCGGGGTATGTCGCTGCTCTGAAGCAGTAATAATGCCTTGTTTTCTTCAAGCGTTAGGCAGAGTAGTCAATATTAAACAGTATTTTTAGTGCAGGTTTAAGTATTCCCTTCTGCATTCGGAATTCCCTGGGAACAGATGTTATTTACAGCTTATCAGGGAGGAGAGCCGAGTTATCCATGCACTGCTGGCAGCAGACAGCCCCCGAGGGCCTCCCCCAGCCCTGCTGCCGGAGCAACCCTTTCCTCCACCCCTCAGAACCTGCCTCCACAAGCACCTCCACTGACCACCTCGAGCACCCACAGTCCCGAGTGCCACTCATGAGCTTTCTGAGGTCACATCAGAGGTATCCATCCGTCTGTCAGAATTCATCCCTGAGGCAAAGAAAAACCAGCAGTTACTAGTCGTGGCCTGGGGCTCAGGGACAGAATCAACACGGATACGGAGTTTAGGAAAGGCTCCAAACAGCAGGAGGGAAAGCTCGAGTCCTCAGCCGGCAAACCCCATCTAACAGAAAACACACCCCACTCTCCTGCTGTGCCAAGCCTCTTCCTTTTCTTTCCTACAAGCAGCATCTGCTAGGGATCCAGGACTGTCAGTAAAGCCAGCAGCCAAGGAGAGCAAGCTCACAGGAGGGAAGAAACGGTCCTCAAAGGAGAGCAATCTTTACCGAGGCCACTGCTTTTCCTTATCTGTGAGAGGGACGTAGATCACCCCCATCAACTGCGTTTCAATGATCTGCCCGTCGCTGGTCTTGTCGTACTGCATCAGAACTTGGTTTGCCCCCTCGGGACCAATGGGCAATATTAACCGCCCGCCTGGCTTCAGCTCATTCAGCAGCTGCAAGCAGAGAAATCACAATCAGCAGAGCCAAAACCAGACACACACAACAGGAGTCAGCCACGCTGTGGAGGTGTGCACCTTGAAAGGCGTAATGCTGCCAGCTCCATATAAAGTGGACAGAAAAACATCCAGTAGTTCCCCAATTACTCTATTTCCACAGCTGCTGATGGAGGCAGCCCACAGCAAGGGACACGAGCATCACTCCTACCTCCTTTGGTACAGTTGCAGCTGCTGCTCCAACATGAATGGCATCATAAGGAGCCTCTTCGGGGTATCCCTGCCTGCCATCGCCAACTGCAGGAGGGAAAAGCAAGCAGGAAAGAGGTTTGCAGAAGTAATCCTTCCTCTATCAGTTGAAATCTAATGATGAAAACTTCATAAAGAGATTGTGATGGCAATCTGAATTTTCAAATCAGAGCACTGACCTGTCTGCTTAAAATATAGTGTTGGTTCAAACAGGGGAAGAGATTTCTAGAAGTGAGCCATGCTCGAATAAAGGACAGTCAAAGCCAGGAGGGCCTTTTAGAAACCCAGTGGTTTTGTGCAACCTTGAGATTCCAGGTACAGGAGGAGTGGACTTAAGTTACCCCAAAAAAACCCACAACAGAACATGGAGACCCATTCAGATAGACTAAACCCCAGACATGGTAGAGCCACTCTCTTCTGAGGAGCATCTCTTACTAAATTAAGACAGTCACCACACACTTAGAATGAAGGGGTAAGACTGCCTGCAACATTGAATACTACTCATTTACACCACAGCGTTCAAGTCCACATGGCACGGTGCTTACTTAGCCAGCACTTTCTGTCAACACTGTGGTGAGCACAACACAAACTGGACAAACTGCAGGCAGGGTGAGTGCACCCAGGGAGAGAAGCAGGGAGCTCACCCACAAGCTTTATACGGCCAGAGCTGAGCAAAGTCGGATCATCCTCCTGGACATTCCTGATGGATTCATGTACCAGCTCCTGAATGTGCTCGATGCCCACAGCTTTCCCTGTTGGGCCTATCTGCAAAGAGGAAGAGCAGACAAAAACCAAATGCCTCCTGTATGGCAGAGATGTATTTTACAGGGCAAGTTATAGGGGGATTGGAGAAATCCCAGGAAGAAGCCTGAGAGCAGTTTCTGAACAGGAGATGCAAACACTCTGCTCCTTGGTTTTAAGGCTGAGTAGTCCCAGTTATAGTAGCTATTTGAGGGACACACAGACTGCCTATGGCAATTCCTAGCAGTCCTTCACTTTGAAGTGACTTCCAAGTGATTATTGCATAGGAGTAGCAGCTTTCACAGCAGGGCCAGTTCTTGATTAACCAGCCTCCTCAGAACAGGTACTCCTCCAGCTTTCTGACACTTCACAGAAAGTCACTTGAAGAGCTTAGCAGACAAAGAAGCAGAGTGTGACTACCTCAGAAGTGAACTAAACACTACCTGCAGTGAACTTACTCAGTAGATTAACACCCCCTCTCCATCTGAACTGGGTTAACACACAAAACATCTCATAACAGATACCCTATCCATTAAGATTACAAAAATGACAGTCTTTGGTTTTACTACATGCTGGTCTGGGGACTGTAGTGACAGGACAAAGGGTGATGACTTTAAACTGAAACAGGGGAAGTTCAGGTTAGATATAAGGAAGAAGTTCTTCCCTGTGAGGGTGCTGAGGCACTGGCACAGGGTGCCCAGAGAAGCTGTGGCTGCCCCATCCCTGGCAGTGTTCAAGGCCAGGTTGGACACGGGCTTGGAACAAGCTGCTCCAGTGGAAGGTGTCCCTGCCCGTGGCAGGGGTTGGAACTGGGTGAGCTTTAAGGTCCCTTCAACCTAGTCTGGGATTCTAAGTCTAGCCCTTCCCACCTCCTCATCTCCCCACAAAAAGCATGTGCCAGCTATGCCAAGCTCCCATCCCAAACACCAAGTCAGGGGAACTTACCATCCTGGCGAAGCAGGCTGTGAGGTACCCGCTTCCAGACCCAACATCCAGAGCTTTTGCGCCTTCCACGAGCTGATCCTTCAGCAGCTCCAGTGCATGGGCGTGCTGCATGGACAATAAGTGTGAGAAGGTGGGAGACACCCCATTTGGGTTTCCTCCCTGTCCTGGGTTCAGCAGCAGCAGTCATTTTTCTCCTTCTCAGTAGCTGGTGCAGTGCTGTGGTTTTGACTTTCAGCCTGGGAACAGCACTGATAACACCGATGGTTTCAGTTGCTGCTCAGTAATGTTCACTCTGAGCAAGGACTTTCTGAGCCTCATGCTCTGCCAGGGAGAAGGGGAAGCCGGGAGGAAGCAGAGACAGGACCCCTGACCCAAACTGACCAAAGAGGTATTCCATACCACAGCACGTCATGCCCAGGATGTAGAAACGAGGAGCAGTTACCCGGAAGGGTGAGATCACTGCTGGGTCTGGCTGGGTATTGGTCAGCGGGTGGTGAGCAGTTGTATTCTTTTCCCTTGTTATTTCCCTTATCATCATTATTATTGGCAGCAGCAGTGGTTTGTGCTATACCTTAGTTACTGACTGCTCTTATCTCAACCCGTGGGAGTTACATTCTTTCCATTCTCCTCTCCATCCCTCGGGGAGCACGGGGGGCGGAGGGGGGGAGTGAGCTAAGGACTGTGTGGCTGATTTACGGCTGGGCTTAAACCACTACACCTCCCTAAAGCTCTCCCTTGTTCTTCTCCAGTTTAAACATAGCACACCTGGCATTGTGTCGGATAGAGTGAACCTCAAGTGTTTCATTGGAAAGATCCATTTGCAAATCAGCATTTAGGAAGAGGCTCAGGAATAAGATGCAGAAGGAAAGCAAGAGGGAAAAAGCAGCAGGAAAAAAGGCCTTGTGCAAAAAATGGGCAACGTCTTTAGGTTAGGCTCAGCTGCACTGAATTCGTATCAGACGTATGGTTAAAGCAGTTTAAAGAGCATAGGGAAAACTCAAGAAAGAAAAAGCTTCACATGTACAGTGCTTAAGGAAACAATCATGATAACCACATCCATGGAATCTGTTTCTACTTGAATGTTTAATTAAAAACAAACGGAAAAATGGCAACCAACCAATTTCCCCCCATTTTGGTTAAAAGTGAAAAGTTACATCTTACCATGTGAGGTGCACTGATTGTAGCCTTGTATCCTGAAAGGAAACCAGTGACAAAAGTATGTGAGAAAGAAATTATGATTAAATTAAATCAAATCGCCTTTATTCTCCCTCACTTTCCCTTGAAAACAGAAAACTACTCTTCTCTTTTGCTGTGTGAAAGCACTTCACTGACTTAAAACCTCCTCTGGAATAACTATGGGGCATGAGATGGCTGCACAGCACTGCACTCCCACATGCTCCAGGTCACCTCTGTGCAGGACTTGGGGTGACCATGAACAGTCAGGGTGCCACACACTGCAACTTTGCCTCAAGTTACTCACCGATAGATTGAGGAGAATCCATGTATGGGTAATACTTGATGTAGTGACCTCTGTCAGTAGCCAGCAGCACATCAAAGACTCGCTGGGATTTAATTATCCCTTTTTCTGGGAGAAGAAGGAAAACAAGGGACAGTGACTTACACCCACAGCACTCCTGGGCTCTGGGACTGTGCAGTGTAACCAGACACACACAGACTCACACCTTCAGTGCTGAAAGCAGAAACTCTGGTTCAGGTTTCCAAAAGCAAACTACAGTTAAGCCTGAGGAAACCATCACCAGCCCTGCACATCTCATCCCCGAGGGAACTCTTAGGGGAAAAGGCCACTTTAGGCAGCAGGAAAATGCTGGGGTCATAGAAAGGTTTTCCTCACTCAACACCCCAAGTCCTTCTCCTCAGACTGCTCCATCAACACCCCAAGTCCTTCTCCTCAGACTGCTCCATCCCATCTTGCCCAGCCTGTGTTTATGCTGGGATAGCCCTGACCTTGCGCTTGAGCTTCATGAGGTTTGCACAGTCCCACCTCTCCAGCCTGGCCAGGTCTCTCTGGGTGGCAAGCTCCTGGCACAACACCTCGTTTCCCACCATAAGTAGACTGCAGCAAACCCTAATTCTGGCAGCATTAACTCTGGCCCTCCAGGCTGTGCAGTGCACCCTGCGGAACACCACGTACACCAGACCCTGGCTGACCCCACCGGCCACGCTCCCAGCGGGACCCTGCTCCCTACTCACTGTAGAGGTTGTTGACGAGCTCGGGGTGCGTCTTCCCGCTGGATGTCCAGGCCATCGTCCTGGCGAAGAGCAGCCCCATGAGCGCAAGCGCAGCGCGGGGCAGCCGGCAGCGCATCCCACGGAGAGCGAGAGGCCTGAGGAGACAGGGAATGGCAACCCACCGCCCGACAGCCGGAACCGCTCCTCTCCGGGGCGCAGCGGCTGCTCGCTGCTCCGCTTGAGGCGCACCACAGCGGGCCCGTTACTGCGGGTCAGCCCCAGAACCGGCTCCGCTGCCTCCACCAAGGGCTGCGAGGAACAACCGGCCCCACATTCACAACGCCGGGTGCTACCCGAAGCCCCCCCAGGCCCGGGAGCTGCGCCCGGCGATGGCACACGCCGGCTCCCGGTGAGAGGGGCGAGCGCCCGGAGGAGGGCACAGGGATGGGATGGGCAAAGCCGGAGCGGCCAAAGCTGCCGGCGGCGGGAGAGCAGCGGGAGCACCGGAGCCACAAAAGCCCTTCCCACCCGCGGCTTCTGCGGGCTCGGCAGCACCAGGACAGCGGCTCCCAGAGGAACAGCCACGGGTCCAGAGCAGACCAAGGGCCGCCCCCTCCGTGCCAGGGCCCCCCGGGCACAGCCGCCCCTCACAACCCAAGCCCGGTCCTCACCACGCAGCCGCCCCTCACGGGCCGAGCCCCGTCCTCACCACGCAGCCCCGCCGGGCCCCCCGGGCACAGCCGCCCCTCACGGACCGAGCCCGCTCCTCACCACGCAGCCGCCCCTCACAACCCAAGCCCGGTCCTCACCACGCAGCCCCGCCGGGCCCCCCGGGCACAGCCGCCCCTCACGGACCGAGCCCCGTCCTCACCACGCAGCCCCGCCGGGCCCCCCGGGCACAGCCGCCCCTCACGGACCGAGCCCGCTCCTCACCACGCAGCCCCGCCGGGTCCCCCCCGGGCACAGCCGCCCCTCACAACCCAAGCCCGGTCCTCACCACGCAGCCCCGCCGGGCCCCACAGCCACAGCCGCGCCTCACGGACCGAGCCCGCTCCTCACCACGCAGCCGCCCCTCACAACCCAAGCCCGGTCCTCACCACGCAGCCCCGCCGGGCCCCCCGGGCACAGCCGTCCCTCACGGACCGAGCCCCGTCCTCACCACGCAGCCCCGCCGGGCCCCCCGGGCACAGCCGTCCCTCACGACCCGAGCCCGGTCCTCACCACGCAGCCGCGCCGGCCCCGCTGCCCCGCCCGCCCCGCGCAGAAACACGTCCGCCCTCAGCCAAGATGGCGCCGCTGCGGCTTCACCGCCCCTCACTCATCCCCCCGAGTCCCCGCCTCTCTCTGCGCAGCTGGCGAATAGGCGGCCTTCTGGGGCCGGCGGAGCGTGGCGATTGGCCAGAGCCGGACGCCAGTCATCGCGCGGTGCGAAGCCGTTGCCGCTCTCCCTGTTCACGGCGCGGGCGGGTGACAGCGGCCGAGGCGGGTGCGGGAACCGGGACCGGGATCGGGACCGGGGCGGGATCGGGACCGTCCCCTCCGTGTCCCCTCCGTGTCCCCTCCGTGTCCCCTCCGTGTCCCAGCAGGAGAAGCCGGGGCGGACCCACGGCGCGGTCCGCAGGGAGCAGGGGCCTCCGGGGGAAGCGGCAGCGGGGTGCCGTGGCTGCCGGCAGTGCGGCCTGCGGCGTCCCTCAGGCCCTGGGTGGCTCCCCGGGCTTAAGTGCAACACACCGGAGCCTGTCACCGCTGTGTGGAGGGAGGCCCCGCGGCCCCGGTGGCACCGGAGGTCCCCGAGGGGGTCTGGTGGCACGATTCGGGCAGTGGGGGCGGATACAGGGAGGCCGGGTTGAAGTGAGGGGTGTTCATGACTTACTCCCTTCAGCTCAGGCCTTCACGATGAGGATGATCGAGAGCGTTGACTCCGTGGTCGCCAGGTCCGGTGAGGACCTCTGGGCTGAGATCTGCTCGTGCCTGCCGCATCCCGAGCAGAAGGATGCCAGCGATGCTTTCACAGACTCCTTCATGGATTCCTACCCCAGCGGAGGCAGCCAGGGCAGCGGATCCAGTGGCTCTTCCCAAACGAACCCTCGGCCCTGGGCACCCTTGCATGATTCAGAGGTGTATTTGGCATCCCTAGGTGAGTGTCTTTGGTAAGGCTTTGATTTCTCTGTTTGCTTGGATGCCTGGTGACAGCTACGGCCTGATTACGTGGCTGAGGTGACAGGTCTCACAGCTGTGAGGTGTCTTGTAGCATCTGGGTGGGGGGAAAACTGCCTTCCCAAACCAGGCCTGCTGGAATCTGTCTGTTAAGAGGCAGATCACACAGATCATCTTTGCGCAATTGCTTCTCGTAATTCCTGCTTATCTGTAAAGCCGTAGATTGATTGCGAGCGGTGTAACAATTGATAGAAACACTTGGTGTGAGGGATGATAAGGTTATAGGTATTCTGGAGCAAACATCCCAGCACAGCTGAGTGCCGCAGTGTTTCTCTTGGATATTCTGGCTAAGTCAGTAGAAATAACCCAGTTCTGTGTTTGTACCTGCCCAGGATTAGTGGTTGTGAAATGCTGGCTCCTGTACAGCTCTGGCTGGGTGCTTGGGCAGATAATTCACATCTGAACTCCAAGGCCAGGGGCTTTTGGTGACAGCTCATTTCTGCCCCACAAGACAACTCCAGGGAGCTTAACAGGGAGCCATGGGCAGGTGAACTAGGCCAATTCAACAAATGATGCTACACTTTTCAGTAAGGAGCGTGATTACAAGTCAATACCTGACCTGGTTCAAGGAGGAAACCATTATAATGAGAATTTGTGACCAGAGGAATTAATGACATTTACTTTCTTGTAGCTTCATGTATTGTAGCTGAGTTACCCTGTGTCAGGTCAGGGGGCACTTTTCATCATCCCTTGTGGCTGGGAAACTCCCAACGCCACATTCTGTTATGAGATACCCACCAATAATGCTGCTGCACATGCATTTTCTAACCTGTGTTTGGGCATTATTTGGATTTGCAGTGCAATTAGTGTGATTTTGTGCCAATTTGCTTGGAAATTGTAGGACCTTAATGCCTGTGAGATGCCCCATCCCTGGCAGTGTTCAAGGCCAGGTTGGACACAGGGGCTTGGAGCAACCTGCTCTAGTGGAAAGTGTCCTTGCCCGTGGCAGGGGGTTGGAACTGGGTGAGCTTTAAGGTCCCTTCCAGCCCAAACCAGGCTGGGATTCTATGATCTGTAGCCCCTGTGTGATTTCATAGAAACTGAGTAATAAGTGGGCAAGTTACTAAAACTCACAAATGGGCAGAGCTGATTGGTTGCATGGTTGATTTCCTTTAGAAACATCACCTAAAAACCACTGTCCCTATGTTTTTTAGGCGACAAAATCTGTGACAATTCTGTCTTGTGACACAGGAAATAGTACACAGACTTGAAATACAGGAGGGAAAACTACTTCTAAGTAGGACTTGGGCTTGAAAACTTAGTTTAACTTTTTGATACAGAAGTCCAGCTACTTCTTTTACCAAACCAGGATAACAAAGGCCCCTCCTCTGCCTCCTCACAGAGCGAAGACTGATGAGAATCAAAGGCTTGTCTCAGGAGGTGACCTCTAAGGACATGCTGCGCACTCTCTCCCAGGCTAAGAAGGAATGCTGGGACAGGTTCCTGCAGGAGAAGTTTGAGTCGGAATTCTATGTCGAGGGGCACGACTCTGATGAGAGGTAATGAGCAAGGACATGGGAAGGGATAACCACTCACCGTATGGCAGCAGATTTGGGTTCTTAAAACCTGATCTAAGGTTTAGTCAGGACTTACGACAAACGAACGTGTCGCTGCATGGGCTTTCTGAACCAGTTTGATAGTTGCTGTTTGCATCATCCTAGCGGGGAACACCAGAGCATACAGGATTGGAACTTCCAGTGCTGCTCACTGGTTTTTGCATCCCTCAGACTGGGGTGATCCAGCACAGAAACAACTGGAACCTACTTGGTAATTCCTCTTGTCACATTTGGGGTAGGGAAGGAGTAGAGGAGGGGATGTCCAGCGTGTCTCAGATTGCTTTCTATAAGGCTTACCTTTAAAAGTGAACCCCAAGCCTTTCCCTTCACCTCTGTAAGACACAGTGGAGCACTGGTTCAGACACCAATCAGGTGTGAAATTCATTACATGGTAAGTACCAATCCTGAGATTAGACTTCTCCAGCAGCTCTCCTTTCTGTGCCCCTCTTGCAGTGCCTCTGCTCTCACTCATTACCATTTTACAGATGACGTCTGAATTAAGATGAGGGACCTTTCTTTCAGCAGTCTCACACTCCCAATCATTTCTAACACTCTCCATATTCCTCCTTTCTGAGCTGGCATTTGTCATGATTGCTTTTAGCAGAAAAGGGATTATTTTCCTCTCTTGAAGAAAATCTACTTAAGCTGTTTGGGAATTTAATTATGAAAAATAATGAAGGAGGTTTTAGATTCTTTCTTTGACCAGTTAACTTCAGTGTCATTTATATTTAAACCCAAGCTTTTGTAGACTTTCTACTGTTTTTAAAGGCTCTTTCTACTGTTTTTAAAGGCTGGGATTGTTATCAGTGAAAGGATTTTCTTCCCTAGCATTTGACAGTGAAGTCAGAGGTCACTCCCAATGCCAGAGTGTTTGATTCTCTCCCATTAACCTAATTAAACAGACCTTCACTTTTAAACATACAGATAACTTCAAGCACATTACCCAGTGAAATCCTGCTCTTGTGACAGAGCAAGAGCAAGTTCATTTTGCCGTGGCAGCACTTGAATCACACTTCTAGAAGACGAGGATACACACAAACACATACATTGAAGAATGATAACATTAAACTTTTGGGGTTATAGCCACATTTAATCAAAGGTGGGGTGGATCTGTTCTGGTTGGACCACTTATTATGTGATAGGCTGTAAGACAGTAAAGATACTAGTATGTATTTATATAAATATATAGCATATATTTATAATCCATCATTTGGTTACCATTCTACAATGTACCCATGCTGCCTCTTTTTCTTCTAATCTTGCAGTGTTATTAATGGTCACACAGTTTTATATGTGCCTCCTGCTTTGGTTTTGTTCCCCCCCCTCCATTTCCTAATCTTCATCATAAATAGGCAGTTGTGGAGTTTAGTAAAAAACTAAAGGTTTTTACTTCCAGCCCAGAAAGCTGGAAATTGAACTCTAGAGTCTTGCCTACAGACCTGTACTTCAGGAATGTGGAGGCTGAGATACCCACTAAGGATTCTTCTAAGCAAGAAAAATCAGTCTAAAACTTTTCTAACCATAGTTTAAAAAGCCCAACTGCAGCAGAATGTCTTTGTAGGACAAAAGGTTCTGCTTGCTCCTCTGGCACATGGATCAGTGTCACAATAGGCCTTATCCCTGGTGCCAGGTATACCTACAGAGGAAATGCACGGGGAGGATTTTCCTGACACCGTGTTGTACATGCCTGGGGGGTGTTGTTGCTCTCCCATCTCATGTTGTGCCTTTGCTTCCCCTCAGCACACTGGAACATCTGAAGCGTTGGCTGCAGCCCGATAAAGTGGCGATCAACACGGAGGAGGTGCAGTACCTCATCCCTCCGGAGCCACAGCCGGAGAAGCAGGAGAGTGAGGAGGACCCTCCAGCTGCAGAGCAGTGAGATACACAACAGCCACATACAGAGCTCCTGCTCTGACCCTGGTGAAGTTGTACCCCGTGATAGTGATAACAGGAGAAGGGGGAAGAGTGCCAATTATCAGTGATTTAAGTAACCCCAGCACACAAACCCCAGCTCTGGACCTGCAGAGGTAGTGACCACCCCTTGTTATGGACAGGAGTGGGAGGCCTGTGACACAGTGTACACAGAACTGAAATCTTTCTTACTCTGATCTTCTCCCAGCCTGCAGCAATCTAATCATTCCAGTCAGAATGTTTGTGATTCACCAGGAGACATACTCAACAAAAGCAAAGCGTCAGAAAACAGAATGGTCCATGATAGAATAGCTCAAACCACTGAGCTGTTTTGTCTTGTACCTTTTAAATTACCCAGTTGGGCATTGTGTTTCCTTTCCTGCAAGTCCTTGTGGTGTTTCCCATAGATCTTCACTCTTTAAGCCTCAGTTGGCCTGGAGCTGTGCCTGGAGGAAGACAGATACTTTTCACCTACACGAATTTGGAACCCTAGAGGAAGCTATTGTTGCATTGAAACTGGCATCGACATTGTACCTGTTGAACATTCCTCTCTATGTAAACTGCCACCTACAACATCCCCTTTTAGCAGCCAAGCTCTGTTTTGCAGAACAGATTGGAAGGGGTGTGTTTTTTTTCTCTTGTTGCGTACCTGTTCTTTATCTCCTTCAGCCTCTCCAAAAGAGGGTCAGATGAGATTCAGTATTAGGAAACCCCAAGCGATAACCAGGGAAGCTGCCAACACCTTATTTGCATCCCAGACTTGTGTAGAATTACCTGGCTTTAAATATATTCTTCTATTTCATTGGGTTTCATCCTGTTTAACCCCGCAGGGTATTACCGTCCACTGCTAATCAAAGACTCTGTAATCACGTACTTGGGTGAGACCGGTTCGTCCCTGACCCGCGCTTTCTGTCCCGCACTAACACCGAGGGTCGGTAGAGGGAAGCAGCACACACCTTCTGCAGCTGGAGGTCCTAGCACGGCGGTTGGAGGGGCAGTTCTGGTGTCACACGCGTTGGATTCGCACCATGTTCCTGGCGTTTCTTTGTGAAAACACGTGTTTAAGAGCAGCTTCTTGGCAGCCCTGCCTCGTCTCCTACCTCCATCCAATGTTCCCTCACTCACTGGCAGCTGCTACGCTGCTGGTTCTCCTTCAGCACTGTGACTGCTGCGCAGGAGTCGTGCTCATCATCCTCTGTCAGAACAAACACTTGGGTTTAACACATGAGAAACAGTGAATCACCCAAACATCAGGGACACAAGACTTGCAAGTCTCATGTCGTGTTAGAGGTGGGTTTTGTCACCTTATAATTCAGCTCTAAAAGTAAGGCAGCTTTCCTGTACAGATACAGTGCTGCGAGCATCTCTCCCCCCTGAGGTCAGGCTGGAACAAAGATGCCTTGGAGCATCCACCAGCAGTGGCCGGTACAAGGAGAGGAGGGTGCAGTCTCTGTCTGCACCTAGGCTGTTCCTTAGTCAGTTCTTGTCATCATCAGTGACTGTGAAGATGCTTTGTATTATTTTGCCTCTTCCCATAAAAGTGAGATAAGAAAGAAATGTATTCAAAACACCTGTACTGAAACACAGTTCCTGGTCCTATAACTCAACATTTCCTCTAGAGATGGGACCTCAGAGAGTAGCTCTCACTATTTCCCTTTTAAAAATAGCTCAAAAGTACCAGGAAAGGGTCTAGGAAAGAATTATGATGATACAGAAAGAGCTGAGGGCTTTGAACTTGCATTGATAGACACAGGCAAGGCCTTTGCAGTTGGTTACACCTACCTGACTGTCCAGGGGACAGGAGAGAGAAGCTCATCCACCCCATGTACCTTGATTTGTCCCATATACCTGCTCCTCTCAGCAGGAGGATCAATACAAGCACAGCAGAGACACCAGCTCTTTTCCTTCTGCGTGGCAGGGAGCCAGCCCTGTCACTGCACAGGGAGAACAGGCACTGGCTGTTTCCACCTGATCCAGGGACTTCCAGTAAAATCCCAATCACCAACTCACAGACCAGTTGGGTCACAGCTTTCAAACCCATCCCTTCTGCCTGTTCAGAGACAGAACCCTGCTGTATGGGGCAAGATGAGCTTTGGGTAACAGTTACTTACCGCCAGAGTCTGGAAGCATCAAAGATCAGGTCAGAAAAGGCTTTTCCAGGATAACACATGCAGAAGGAGATGCTCCCAGTGCTGCTGTCAGGTTGTCCTGGCCATGGTGCAGCTGGATGTGGGGTGGACGTGCCCTGTGCCAGCAACTCATTACTCTGCTGTCGTGTTCAGATCTATCTCCCATCTCAAATGGTCTTTTAAGAGCCTTCTGCTTCCCTTGTCTGTTCTCCTGTTTAAAACCCAGAGCAGCTCTCAGCCAGGCTGTGAGATGGAGACAAAGATGATTTTCTTCCTGCTGATGCTTCGCCAGGGACGAGCACTCGCCCCTGCAGTCAGCTCCCCGCCAGCTTCAATAACCCCAACCCACATCCACCAGGATTGAGACAAATGAGCAGCCTTTGCTCACCAGAAGTTCTAACTTTGCAGAACTTCAGGGCTCACCTGACGATTTCCGTTCCCCTCACTCCCAAAACGCCTGTTGATGGTGATTTTTGAGTTTTCCTTATTTAAGTAAGCTGGGAATGAAAAGGAAAAGATCTTGCACGTGCAATCAGTCTTCCCGTTCAGGTTCAGTAACCTGCAGCCCCATTGCTGTTTCCTGCCCTTGGTGTTTGGGGCCATTCTGCTCAATCCCCTGGTGCGGGAAGCCCTGCTGGGATCTCGGCCAGGGAGGGGGGGGGGGTATAGTTTTTCATGCAAAATGATGCGTTTATTCCCCCTCCCCATGGCGATGGATCCCCCTCTGCCAGCCCCTTGGCTGGAGCCGCTTGGCTTTGGGGACAGGCTGTACCCCATGCCTGTGCCCCACACCACGGGCCCCCGAGGGCTGACGCTCACCCCATGGCTCGGTGCCCATCGAAACCCGGGGCTGGGCCACCCTCACTCCACCGTGCCCTTGCCCCACAGCTGGGCCACGAGCACCCCCTCACGGCTGTCCCCCCCCATGGCTGGGCTGCCTTCACCCCACTCTGCTCGCACGCCTCATGGCTGCCTGCACCCCGCAGCAGCCGACACCCCACGGCTGAGCTGCCCTCACCCCATGGCTGCCTTCATCCCCTCCCTGCTGGGACCCCCGACGGGGCGGCCGCTGCCGGTGCCCGGTAGCTCCGCGCGGTCCCTGCGCCCGCCCGCCCCGTTCCCCCAGCGCCCTTCTTCTCTCGGAGCTGCGGTCCCCGCCTCCGCCGCGCCCCCGGGGCTCCCCGCTGGGCTGGGGGGGGACGCGGCTCGCACCGGCGGGTTGGGCTGTACCGGCAGTACCGAGCGGTGCGCGGGGAACGTCCTGCGCCCGCCCGCGGGAAGCTCAGCGCCGGGAGAGGGGGAAACAAAGAACCTTCGAAACCCGGCGGCGGCTGCCGGTGACAGCCCCGACCCTCGGAGGCACCGAGCCCGGCCGGGCGGGTGCGCGGCACAACCCCTCCTCCATAACCCCTCCCCGCTAATTACAGGGAGTAATTAATTGGTGCTGCTTTGAGTCGCGCAGGGGGACGGGTCAGGTGCTGCTGGGGGCGTTCTGGGGGTGATCCCTCATCTCCGTGCGTTTGCTGCTGGAACACACTCGGCATCAGCCGCCTGCGCTGCCGGGAGCGGGTCTGGGCTGCGGGGAGCCCCGCGGGGGACCCTGCAACCAGCCAGGGAACAACTGACAGGTACAACACGGGTGGGACGGGATGAATCGGGGGGAACGGGGATGGTGGGAGGCGGCGCGATGAACTGGGGGCGACAGGGATGGAGAGCATCCTCCTGCCGGCAGGTCGGGGTGGAGGAGGTGAGGGGGGAGATGGAAAGCAAAAGATGCTGCAGGAGTCCTTTTGTTCTGCTTCAGGCCAGCACACCTCCAGGGGTCCTTCCCTGAGGCATCCCGACCAGATCCAAGCATCCCCATCCAGCTGTTCCGAGCCGGCAGCTCCGTGCCCTGCTGGTTAACCACTTCATTCCCGATTTATCCATACGGAAGCTCCGCTGAGTCTGCCGTGGGCACCTTTGCTCTTAAAGGGTCCCACATCTTGTAAGTCAGCTGGTGCATCGGTACAGGGCTGGGCAAAAGGACCTGGATGGACTCTGGGGACAGGTTCTTCTGCCCAGAAGCACAACCAGAGCAGGTTCCTTCCCCGGTCAGGGCTGATGTTCCCGTCTCTGGTTTCTAGGTGCGGAGGAGCAGTGTTGGCAGCAGGAGATCCCCATGGCTCACAGCCGCCTGCCCAACGACTCGTGGCAGAACGGCTCAGCCCCTCTCTTCACCGGCCTGGACCTCCTCCTGGAGCTGAAGCCGCTCTTCATCCCGCTCTATGCCATGCTGGTGGCAGTGGCGTGCATGGGGAACCTCTTCCTCATCCTCCTCATCGCCCTCACCAAGAAGCTGCACTGCACCACCAATTTCCTCATCGGGAACCTGGCGGTGGCCGACTTCATCATGTGCCTGGCCTGCGTCCCCCTCACCGTCTCCTATGCCTTCGAGGCACGGGGATGGCTCTTCGGGATGTCCATGTGCTACTTCGTCACCCTGATGCAGGCTGCCACTGTCTTCGTGTCCGTGCTGTCCCTCACGGCCATTGCCATCGACCGGTACGTGGTGGTGGCGTACCCCATCCGCAGGAGGATCAGCCACAGGTCCTGCATCTGCCTTGTAGCCTGCATTTGGTTGCTGTCCATCCTGGCCTCCATTCCCACCTCGCTGCACACACACTACTTGGATCTCAACACCATCGGCCATGACATGATCATCTGTGAGGAGTTCTGGAAGCACGAAGAGAGAGCGCGGCTGCTGTACTCGTGTTTGATGCTCCTCCTGTCCTACGTGCTCCCGCTGCTGGCAGTATCGGTCTCCTTCTGTGCCATCACCTTCCACCTGCGGAGGAGGAACGTTCCGGGCGCTGCCTACCCCTGCCAAGATAAATGGACCAGAACGAAGCAGAAGACCTTTCGGGTGCTCACCATCTCCGTGGTGTGCTTTGCTATCTGCTGGCTGCCCCTCCAGGTGGTGAACTTCATCAGAGACATCGACGAGGAGTTCACCATCCTGGACAAGAGGTACGTCAACGTCATCCAGGTCTCCTGCCACCTGATTGCCATGAGCTCTGCCTGCTACAACCCTTTCATCTACGCCTCCCTCCACGACAAGTTCTGGTTCCACCTCAGCAGCTGCTTCTACCGCAAGAAGAAGAGGTCCAGCATGATGTCCTGCAAGGCTTCTCGCTTCAATACCTGCTCCACACTGGCAGATGCTCCTACTGGGGTCTCGGATAAGATCGCTTTGCAAACCAGATTGTCTTAACTGAAGGTCCTTGAGAGATCAGTTTTGCTTTTGGACCTGTGTGCACTGTGCTTTAGACTGGAGCAGGATGCTGGTTGTGGTGGCATGTTGCTGCTCCCAGAAGAGGTCTCTTGTGCCTGGCACAAGGCAAGGAACCGATGGGCTTTGTGGTGGAGCTGCAATTAGGAGCAGCTCAAGGATGTTTTGTTCTTTGGGAACACAAACCGGTGCAGCAACAAACACCCCAACCAGGCAGAGGCAGTGTCATTCCAGAGTAATTCGGAGCAGGATGTACCTGCCAGCCCAGGCAGACATGCTGGGGCAGGAGGAAGTGTTTTCACCTGATCCAGACAGCAGGAAAGACCTGAGTGTCAGTGAAACAACAGTTGCTTGGTTCATTGCAGCAGAACAATGGGATGAGCAAGTTTCCTATGTGACTTTTACAGCCCTTTTCCCATCTCTTGGCTTGGGATAGGACACACACCCGGGATCTCACCCCTGGCTGGGATGGGGCACTCACCCTGGATCCCAGCTCCTGGCTGGGATGGGGCACACACCCTGGATCCCAGCTCCTGGCTGGGATGGGACACACACCCTGGATCCCAGCTCCTGGCTGGGATGGGACTCACACCCTGGATCCCAGCTTCTGGCTGGGATGGGGCACTCACCCTGGATCCCAGCTCCTGGCTGGGATGGGACTCGCACCCTGGATCCCAGCTCCTGGCTGGGATGGGGCACTCACCCTGGATCCCAGCTCCTGGCTGGGATGGGACTCACACCCTGGATCCCAGCTCCTGGCTGGGATGGGACACACACCCTGGATCCCAGCTCCTGGCTGGGATGGGACACACACCCTGGATCCCAGCTCCTGGCTGGGATGGGACTCACACCCTGGATCCCAGCTCCTGGCTGGGATGGGACACACACCCTGGATCCCAGCTCCTGGCTGGGATGGGACACACACCCTGGATCCCAGCTCCTGGCTGGGATGGGACTCACACCCTGGATCCCAGCTCCTGGCTGGGATGGGACACACACCCTGGATCCCAGCTCCTGGCTGGGATGGGACACACACCCTGGATCCCAGCTCCTGGCTGGGATGGGACTCACACCCTGGATCCCAGCTCCTGGCTGGGATGGGGCACTCACCCTGGATCCCAGCTCCTGGCTGGGATGGGGCACTCACCCTGGATCCCAGCTCCTGGCTGGGATGGGGCACTCACCCTGGATCCCAGCTCCTGGCTGGGATGGGACTCACACCCTGGATCCCAGCTCCTGGCTGGGATGGGGCACTCACCCTGGATCCCAGCTCCTGGCTGGGTACCACATGCAGCCAGTGCTGTACCTGCAGCACAGAGACTTCCCTGTGGTTTATCTGGAGGTGGGTCAGGTCTGAGTAAGACAAACACACATGGGGTGCATTTAAACACACTTTGGAGCGCGTCCGTCTTCGTTCTGTGGGATAAAGGTTGTTCCTAAGCAACGGGCAGCACTTTCTGCCTCTGGAAGAGCACCGGCTCTCCCGGTACCCATTAAATTGCTGCCTTTCTCCTTTGCAATTGCAGCCCGTGGTGCAAGGACAATGGACACTCAGAGATGTGTTCCCCACCGGAGCCACGTGGGAGCACGGGGACAGCTTTCATAACATGCTTGACCTCTTGAAGGGATCTCTGTGACCAGGTGCCAGCTCCTCCAAAGTGCAATAGTCACCGCTCTTCAGAGCCAAGTAGGACTCAAAGGGATGGGGCACCGGAAAGTGATGGGATTGCTTTGGAAGATGCCCCAGTCTCTGCTCTCTGGGTAGTTTAAGGACATGTATGTCCATGCTTGAGCTCCGTGGGTGCAGGTGGGGATGCTGGTGATGGGCTGCTCTAACCCAGAGCTACCCATAAGGGTGGGTTTGCTTGCTGGATGCTGGTTGGTTTCTCCAGGTACCTGGTGCATCTGTGGCCCATCAGCCGGGTCTGTGCAGGCTGAACTCCGAGAAGGCAGTGTCTCCATGCACACAGATGCCTGGCTCCATGTTAACATCTTGATTTCCCAGGAGGAAGCCTTTGGGGACAGCCCACAGGCAGCAGCACCACCATAAGCACCAAGTTGCAGCATCACGACAGCTTCTGGCCACCCTTTGCTTCGCCATCTGCTGCTGTGCTCCATGGGGATGAGCCATGTCTCTCCCAGTGCTCCTCCTGCCTGGGGACAGGACTTTAAAGCCCCAAAGCAGCTTGTCCTCAGTGCTGCATGAACACTGCCCATGGCATTGGCCATCACTTGTGCTTTCAGGGATCAGCTCGGCATCTTCCAGTGCTGGACCCTAACAGGATCCTTAATCCACTCTTATTATGCCCAGGCAGGAGCTGCTGCCCAATTGCCTTCCTGCTGAGACCCTTACCATGGTCCTGGAAGGACCATATTACCTCCTGTGGTGCATCCAACAGAGATGGAGACCCCTTGAATGCAAAGTGACCGGATGCTTGTGTCCTTGGAGGTACCTGTGGAGCAGGGAACTGCTTCTTGCAGCTCGCTGGTGGCTGCTCAGGGTTGTGCTTGGGGTGAAGGCTGCATTGCTTGACCTGGAGGAGTAACGCAGGAGCTTCAGTGCTTGTCCTTCCTTCTAATAAAGGCTTAGAAAGCTCAGGCTGTGTCTGTGTTGATTCAAATCCACAAACATGAACTGCCCTTGACTGATGCTTAATCACACCCCAGGAGGACACGAGCTTGGACGTGTTCCACTGTCACTGCTGGAGAAACGAGGCTTTGGCAGCTCTGGCTGGAGAGAAAGGGTTGGACACGGGTTGTGGAATGAGGGAATGATCAGACCTGCTCCGGTTCACTTGGCCTCCTCGCCACAAATACTCTGTAGGTGTTCATCTGCCCGCGTGCGGCTGCACCCTGCAGCTCGCTGCCTGCACCCTGCAGCTCGCTGCCTGCACCCTGCTGCTCGCTGCCTGCACACGGCAGCTCGCTGCCTGCACCCTGCTGCTCGCTGCCTGCTCGTGCTTGATATTGTACCTTCCACCTTTAGTTAGCTCGGAAAGAGGACAGGCAAAAGTGATTCAGTGGCTCAGTCCCTTTTAATCATGCAGGGCTCAGAGAACCCGAGAACCACCCAGGCTGGAAAAGCCCTCCAAGCTCATCCCGTCCAACCGCTCCCAGCACTGCCAAGGCCACCACTGCCCCGTGGCACTGAGGCCTCATCCACCCGGTGTGTGAGCACTCGCAGGGCCGGTGACTGCAGCCCTGCCCTGGGCAGTTCCAGTGCTGAGCACCCTCTGGGGCAGGAATTGTTCCTCAGCTCCACCTGAACCTGCCCTGGTGCAGCTGAGGCCCTTTCCTCCTGTCCTGTGTTCCCCCCCGAGCTGCAGTTGCGCAGTTGAGCGCAGAGGAAGCCCCTCATGAGGGTGAATTGGGCAGGAAGCAGCCGAGTGCTGGTTAAGATCAGTGTGTTCCGGACTGAACAGGTTTCTCCTCTGGCAGAAACCCCTCTGGAGCCACGCGTCCCGGGCGAAGGCACCGCTTGCCTTCAGCGCTGGTTGCAGACCCGTGGGCAGCGTTTCCTTGGGGCAGGCAGCACAGCGCCGGGATGGATGCGGGGGTGAGCCGCCAAGCTCGTGTTCGCCAGGCTCTGCAGTGCCAAGCTTCCAGGGAGCTGCCATCACAGTTCCTCTGCCTGTGAATCAATGGCAAAAATAAAGCTCAGACGGATCAGGTTTTCTTCTAGATCATTCCAGCAGTGGCTTTTCCAGGGGCGTTCCATAGCCAGCAAACAGCACAAATAGGAATCCAGCTGAGCCTCTCCAGCCGGCGTGTTCCAGCTCCTGTTTAAACAGAAACGTGGAGCTCCTGTGCCTCTGTTCCTCCGTTGCGTGGTTTACTGTGGTTTGCCGCAGGGCTTGAAAGCTCCCTCCTGCTCGAGGGAAAGTCAGGCTCAAACCCACGCAGATCCTGCAAGGATTTCCTGAAGGAGACAACTGTATGGAACAGAGACGTGGCTGCTGCAACAGGAGCTAAAGAGGCCGGGGTGCATCGATCCGACCTTGTCGCATCCATCCCGGTGGGTTGGGCAGCTTACATGGGGCTTGAATTACCCGAATGGTTCAATGCTGAGGTGGTGTGGGACACTGGTGGGTGCTCAGGGGGCTTGGGTACCCTGCGATATCCCCTTGGGTAGGGGACCAGGGTGTCTTTCCCTTCCTCTTCTCCAGTTCAGCTTTTCCTGCCTCTTTCCTTCCAAACCGTAGGGTTGGAAGCAGCCCTGGATCCCCTCTATGTTATCTATGGGTGTCAGGGACCTCTGCTCCCACTGAGACAAGAGCATCCTCACCTTGACCTGCTCCAGAGGGAACCCAGAGCATCCTCACCTCACACACATCACCAGGAGGTTTTCTTCAGCTGAGGTGCAGCTCAAACAATGGATAAGAGACTTGTCCTCAGTACGAACGGTTTTCCATGCCAGGGAATGTCCCCAGGGTGGCACAGGGCTCTTCTTTCCCCACCAAACCCCACTGCACTCGGCCGAGCGGCTTTGGGCAGCTGGGAGGAGGCTTCCCTCGTGCTGGAATCCCTATTCCACTTCATTCAGTGCCATGGGAATGCTGGGGGAGGGTCTTCTCCCCTGTGCCCAGCCGGGGCTTGCAGCGAGCTCTGCCTGCTGCCCCCTTCTCCCAGTGCCAAGCTCTTGCATAGAGCCCAATCGTGCCCATTGATCAGGGAATTCTGTTTCCCTGCTTTCCAGATGAGCAAATGAAGAAGGTGGGAACGAGTTTTGGGCCCTGCTGGGGCTGTGGGACCTGCACCCCAAAGCCAGAACCGATCCTCCAAGTCAAGCTCACCCTGGGATGAAGGAGGCTCCACCACCAGGCAGACGGTTCCCTGCTCCTGCTCTTGCTCTGAGGCAGGAGGAAGCTTTCCCAGCCTTTGTAGGCATCGTTCCTCCCCACGGGATGAAGTGGTCTGGAGAACATCACTTAATGCGGCACTGGGCTTCGTGAGCCAGGCTCTCCTCCAGCTGAGCCCCCGAGCAAACAAGAGCCAAACCAAAACCTTCTTGACCTTTGGCTGAAGATGCAGAGAAAACAAACGCAGCAGTGAGTGTTTGCAATGGGAAATCTCAGACCCGGAATCCCCTCCAGCCTCGGCCCGTGTTGAACTGTTGCTCTTGTTATCCAGCTGGAAGGAAACAGGGATGCAGCTGGGACAGCCTGGGGCTGCTGCAGCCTCCAGAGCTTCCAATTCTATTGTCCTTGAACCCAAAGCAAAAGAAGCAGCACAAGGGACAAGAGCAGCAACAAGAGATGATGCACGTGCTGGTTGCGATGGGAAGAGGCCTGCAAAACCCTGGGAGCAAGCGGGATTTCCTATGGAGTGAGGGAGCAAGGCTTGACAGTAATGAAGGTCAACTTCTGTCACAGGATCCCAGCCTGCTTTGGGTTGAAGGGACCTCGGAGCTCCTCCAGCTCCAGCTCCAGCCCAAGCCCCTGTGTCCAACCTGGCCTTGAGCACTGCAGGGATGGGGCAGCCACAGCTTCTCTGGGCACCCTGTGCCAGCGCCTCAGCACCCTCCCAGGGAAGAGCTTCTGCCTCAGAGCTCATCTCAGTCTCCCCTCGGGCAGGTTAAAGCCATTGCCCTGTTCTGTCCCTCCATCCCTTGGCCAAAGCCCCTCTCCAGGTTTCCTGCAGCCCCTTTGGGCACTGGAAGATCAGACAAACGCAATGGAAAGAAGAGGTCCCTCTGGGTGGGTTCCTTTCCTTTTCTTATGACCTTCCCCAGCACACAAACATCCCTGGAGTTTCAAAGTCAATGAAGCCCCTGCTCAAGTCAAGGCTGTGTGAGAGACACTCACTGAAGGGGCAGAGTTCCCAGGTTTCCAACAGTTGTGTTTAGATGAGCTATGAGCAGACAGCGGATGGGGGTTTGCATCTCTGAGCCCAGAGAATGGAAGGAATAGGAGCAGGATCCTGCCCTTCCCTCGCAGGAAATATCATTTTCTCCCACTTAGTGTTAATGGAGCTAAAAGGACCCATTTTTACGACTTGCCTTGGGCTATTAGTCCTCCTTCAAGCGATGGCACAGAAATCACAGCTCTCCTCTGTCGATTCTCTCTTCATTTCCTCCCATCACAAGCTCTATTACTTCACTCTTAATTAAAACCCTTTCAATTGCCCTAAATAGCTCTTCTTGGCCTTTCCTCCCCTGCTTCTGGCTCAGAGGCATGAACGCAATGAGGTGGGTGGCTTTGAAACCCAACTCCCACCGCCTGTTCCACCCCAGCATCTGAACCAACGTACGTGCCTGCGGGCCCATTGGAACGACACACGGATGAATCCTGGAGAACTGAGCTCCAGAGAGCAGGAGGTTTCCTCTCGCGTGTACCCAGCCTGGGATCTGGGATTACTGAGCTCCAGGAGGACAAACCCACCCCCAGAGCCCTGCTGAGATGTTTTGCTCCTCTCCCCAGCTGACGTGCAGGAAATGGGGAAATAGAGGTTAGTGGTGGGGAGCTGGAGCTGAGCATCTTCTGAGAACCAATTCAGAACCACTCCACAGCCCCCGCAGCCGCAGCCTCCGATTCAAAGAAACTGGATCCAGAGAGAACAACATCATTCGTCTCCTTAATGGAAGTAAATTAGACAAATGGGTGATGAAAACAAGTTGGACGGCTGCTGCTGCAGAGCTTCCCTCGAGAAGCTGCTGTGAGCTTCTGCTGCCAGGAGCAGGGGGGTAGGAAAGGGGTAATTTCATTGCACCATCCTGTGGTACACAGGCTGTGCTCAATACTCTGCCTAAGCGCGCTCCCTCCTTGCAGGCTCTTCCCGGTTGAGCACAGTTGCTAACCCAGGGCTCTTGCCAGCCGGGTGCTGCTCTTGGTCCCAGCCACAAACCTGCAAAGAGCCTGCTGCCAGGAGCTGAAGAGGGACTAAATTAGGCAGAACTTAGGCACCTGAAGGGGGTTGTTTAATTACCATGAGCTCTGTGGGCAGCTCTCTGCAGTCCGCATCCTGCTTCAGCAATTCATCACTTCACTTGGTAGAATGGATGAAGGCCTCCACGGTCTTCGCACGTTGCCAATTCTCAATTGCAGGTGTCTCAGCTATAGCTGCTGCCTGTTACAGGTGGGGATTTAAAGGCCTCATGATCCCCTTCCAATGAGATTTGGTGGCCTGTAGTGCCTCCATGTGCCAGAACATGGCCTGAGAGCTCTCAAAATCATCTACGTTGGGCTGTCCCTGACTTGGAGACTGCTGATACTCATTTAGGCGGATTGCCATCTTGTTGCTCACGTGAACCTCTGTAAATTAACTAGAATTAGTGATTTTTAATAGTTCAGGTATGTGATTTACTTTGCCTCGTTCAAGCCGGTCTGGTTTTGACCTCCATGCCCACCCTCCACCCACCTCTTGGTGGCTTCTTCCTCGCCCTCAGGTACCCAGGATGCTGATGCTCCCCAGGCTGAGCTGCTTGAGGGCACCTCCATGGAGCAACCTCCCAAACCTCAACCTTTTCTTCGAGCACAGCCCCCAGCATCAGCTTTGGGCAGGGATGTGTTAGTGTCTGGCATGGAAGAGCAACCACGTGCCCTGCACAGCCTCCCAGGCCCATTCCCCATCCTTAAAGTTGGAAAACTCCCTGAAGCAGAAGGATTCTGCCAACGGGATTCTTCTTACCAGAGACCTCCAAAGGGAGAATCTCAGAGACAAAGCCACAGAGGGCTCTAACAAGAGGGAGAGCCCTGGCTATCAACCTCGGCCTCTTTGGACATCTCCAAAAGCTCTAAGAGGAAGACAATGTAATTTATGACAGTGCTTTAGAAAGCACTCGAGATCATCATTGAAAGAGCTCACATCCATGCGAGGTTTTATTACCATCATTTGAGTCCCATCTCTCCCCCAGCTGCGGATGATGAAATCCTCTGTCCTGCCCTCCCGAATCAACAGAGATTATTCCATTAGCTCGAAATGTACCTGAAGGATGGCTGAGGTTTTCCCTGGGTACTGCATTGCCTCTTGGAAACAGAATTAACCTGGTAACGTTTCCCTCATTTCAGTCCCCCTCCTTGTGCCGTTTGCTGTGGCTCAATGGCACCAGTGCTAGACGTGATGGCAGCTGACAAACCACCAACAGGAGACCCTTCCCTGCTCAATGGGAACCATTAGATGGGTTTGCTCCTGGCTGGAAAACACTTGGGGAATGTTAATTCCTTTCTGCTTCCTCACTGACCACGAACACCATGACTCCAGACAGCCCCTTCCGAGTTCCTTGCAAAACAGCTTTCTCTGTTCTCTATCAGCAGCTGGACAGATGGACCACACCGACTGCGCCCGTCTCAGGGTTGGTTCACGCTACAGAGGTTTGCAACAGGCCCAGGAGGAAACCAGCCTTATTTTCACTACTTTTGGCTAAAACCACAGCTCCTACAGCTCAGGCCCCCGGTAATGATGGCTTTTCCGGGCAGACAGGCAGCTCTTCTCCCCGGGCACCTTGCCCAGGGGTCTCCATTCACAAACTGAGCTATTTGGAAAGAAGAGCCAAGAACAAAACTCTACAAAGAAGGGCAAAAAGAGCAGCAGCAGAAGGCAAATACAGAAAAGGCCCCCACAGAGGGCTCCTGGCCACAGCCAGGGCCAATAAATAACGTGGGGATTAAGAACGATGGGAGCAGAGGAGGGAGCCGGGTGCTGTTTGCACATTCTGCAGTTGGAACACCCACCCTCTCCTTCCCAAGAAGTCTGGCTCCAAACCAGTGTTGGGCCAAGCGATGGATGCCCATTACAGCAGTGGGTCAGAGACACAGAGCAGGGCTGTGATGCTCCCCTGGATGCTGGCAAAGCAAAGTGCGGGGCCAGCTGAAGCAGGGGGTACACATTGCTGAGGGATGGAGCTGTCCCAACACGGTCTTGGGGCTGGTGAGGAGCCCCCCATGTGCAAAAACGATTCCCCTTCTCCCCCATTGCTTCAGCTTGGGCTGAAGCTCAAAGCCGCAGCCAAGCCCAGGAGGTACATCAGAGTACCTTCAGCAGAAGTCCATGGAGAAGTTCAATGGCCATAAACCCTGGAGACAACGTTCAGCTTGAAAGAGAAGCAGTCAGCAAGAGGGCAGAGGCAGGAGGGGTAAGAAGGGCCCCACCACTTCTGCTTCCACTGCACTGATTGCAGCGAAATAAGAATAAACCCATCCCAGCTCTCTTACGTTATTACAGCGATGGGAATTGCTGCAGAATGGTCCCACAATAGAAGTGAAGAGCTTCCACAAGAGCCTCATCACAGACATGAGCAGACCCTCCTTCGCCCTCACACAAACGGTCACTAGGATGAGCACGGCGCTGCAGGATCGCTCCTGGAGCCTCTTGGAATAGCCAAGACGAGCAACTTCTGCAGCAAGAAGGAGTAATGGCTTCCTCCTAAAGATGAACCACATTCTGTGCGTGCTGGGTAGGCGAGGATGCATGTGCTTGACCTTGAGTAGGAGCAGCCTGGTCCTATTGACTTGCTGCTGTTCCCCTGTACAGCCACAGCAGGGTCAGCAACGGTCCCTCCTCCTGCTTTTTGGGAGGCAGCCACTGCTTTGGCAGGACCTCACGCAACGATTTTGGGATAGAATCCCCCTGGGGACAGTGAGAGGGCCATGGAGAGCCCTGAGGAGCCATGGAGAGGTCCAGGAAAGGGTCCCTCATGGCAATGGTGATTTCTCAGCTGGGGCTCCATCAGATGAGAAGGGCTGTTCCCTCGTCCTCTAAGCTCGAATGTGTCATTTTGCTCTGCCAGAAGTGAATCTCTGTGGCCTCGCACATCTTACCCCTGACCCAGGGAGGTCACAGCCTCAGGTTCTGCCTCTGCTCCACCAGCAATGCCACACAGGACGCTCGCTCCTTGGCCACTTGCTTCTTGGAGTCATTTCTGCCCACCTAGTACAGGTAAAGAGGGAAGAGTCACATGGAAACACCAGCTCTTTGCTTCTCTTTAGGGTGCCCAGTTTCTGAGGGGAGACTCAGGTGGTAAGAGGGCTGGAGATCACCCCTACAGGAGCCAGTTGGTCCCATTTGACAGGCTGGGAACATTGGGGCTGTTCAGCCTGGAGAAGAGAAGCTGCGTGGAGATCTCAGAGCAGCTTCCAGTGTCTGAAGGGGGCTACAGGGATGAGGAGAGGGACTCTGCATGAGGGACTGTAGCAATAGGACGGGGTGATGGGTTCAAACTGAAACAGGGGACGTTCAGGTTGGAGATAAGGCAGAAGCTCTTCCCTGGGAGGGTGCTGAGGCGCTGGCACAGGGCGCCCACAGAAGCTGTGGCTGCCCCATCCCTGGCAGTGCTCAAGGCCAGGTTGGACACAGGGGCTTGGAGCTGCTCCAGTGGAAGGTGTCCCTGCCCGTGGCAGGGGTTGGAGCTGGAGGAGGTTTAAGGTCCCTCCAACCCAAACCACTCTGGATTCGATAAATCTGTGATTCCTGCTTAGCCGCCATCACCCCAGACTGGCTCCTCTTCCAGCTCCTCTCCCAGCACTTTGCTCCTGCCAGGCCCTGCAGGACTTGGCAGACCCAAGCGCTCCCACTTGGACAGAAACCAGAAGTCATTTACCCCGGGTACAACCAACCCCTTCTGTTTGGTGGGACGATGGCTGGGTCCAGCTGCCACAGGCTGCCTTTGCCTGCACTGCCAGCCCTGGCTGCTTCCAACTGCCCCACAGCCCACTCCTCCTGCCCAAAGAGAGCTATTGGGCACATCCCTGGGCTCACTGCCAACCAAAACACACTCTGCTGGGTTGGTGCCCTTCAACCACCTTCTTCTGGTCCTTTGGGTCGTCCCCTCCAGGCACAAACTCGCTGTTACTTGACTTACCAAGCCGTGGAGGAGATGCTGATGTGCTGCTACAGCCGCAGGGTAGGGATGCAGAAGGATGAACATGCTCAGCAGGCACCAGATCAATGGTTGCCCCCATCGTCTGTAGCTGCCCCTGTGCTCCTGGAGCCACAGCTTTTCCTTCGGGAATCCTGGCGTCGGTATTCCCGGAATGCCTGGTGAGTGTCGGAGCTGTCACAGCACAACCCAGCTCCCTTCTCCTGAGGTCTCGGTGGGATGCCAAGACGCAAGTTGCAGACAAGCAATGTACTTAGCAAATCAATGCTAACACAGCTCTGTGCCCTGTCTCCAGCCTCATTTTATCCCATCAGCATTATCCGTGTCATCTTTTCGGCAGCAAGCCAACATCTTGCTCGGACAGGGATAGCACTGAAGGGCCAGCGCTGCTCCTGCAACCCTGTTGAACTAAACCATAACTGCATCTCCCACTGGTACCCCGTCATCCAGCAAAGATGCGGATGCAATTGGGATTCAATTCAGATGGAGATGAAGGCTGTGGAGGGAAAGGGGCTCAGGAAAATGCAGGGCAGGTAACACCTTCCATATAAATATGTGGAGTAATTCAGGGCTGACCCACTGCCACCACATGGAAATCCCAACCTCCAGCTATTCCTGCTTTTCCAACCGTGAGGGACCTCCAAGAGATGCTTTGAAACCAGATGCTCCAAACCCAGCATCACCCAGGGTGGCTCATAACCAACTGATCCCATCCCCAACAAGAACTAGCAAAGAACTGGACTTACTCAGTGCGGATTTATCCTCAGGGATTTATCTCATGGGAGGGTGCTGAGGCGCTGGCACAGGGTGCCCAGAGAAGCTGTGGCTGCCCCATCCCTGGCAGTGCTCAAGGCCAGGTTGGACACAGGGGCTTGGAGCTGCTCCAGTGGAAGGAGTCCCTGCCCGTGGCAGGGGTTGGAGCTGGAGGAGCTTTAAGGTCCCTTCCAACCCAAACCAGGCTGGGATTCTTTCTATGGAATTTGCAGGCAGAAACACATTTATTGCCTCTGGGCTTTCATGTGCTTTGTACCATTCACAGACAAAAAGGCTCCACGCTGAAACTACACAGAGTAAGTGCTTTATCCCTCACTGGGTTAATAATGCGCCAGTGGCTCAGCTGCAGAGAACAGAGACCTACTGGGGCTCGCCTGAAAGGATCTCAGACTTCCAAGAGTTCAGGAAGAGAAAGCCAAAGCACCTCCAGAATCACTTAAATGGAGCTCCAGCGAGAGAGGGGAAATGGGACTCAATCACTGCTCAGCTCCAAGAACCAGGAGCAGGTCTGCAAAAGGGCTGGCCCCAGGACAGCAGAAAGGCAATGGGGCATCTCGTAGTGGAGAGACCCCCCCCATGGCCTTGGGGTGCAAAGAGAAGAGCTTGAGCTATCCCAACAGCTTCAGAAGACGCCTATTTCTGGGCAGTAACAGCTGAGTCTTCCTGGGTGCTCCAGGCAGCCTTGGGGAGGGATGGAGGGGTTTGGGATGGGGCTGGGTGAAACCCGGTGGGAGATGCGGTGCCATCAGTGTGGCACTGGAAGCACGAGCTCATCTGAGGGGTTGCTGCAGGCTGTGGACGGAGAGCAGGTGCCTTGCGAGGAATCAGGAAGAGGAACTTGGAGGATTGGTGTTTTGGGGAAGCTCTTACTGCCTCCTTTGTCCTCCTGCAGGGAGCCAGCCATTGGGATGGAGCTGGGAGCGGTGGTGCACAGGGGTCCCAGCATGAAGCCGCTGAGGAAGAAGAGTTTGGCCAAAGCATCCACCAGAGAAAGGGGGTAAAATAACAAATCTGAGGGGGTTTCCTTCTGGTTTGCCCCAGTTCCTGAACCTGAAGCCAATCTGCCAGAGGCAAGAGAACAGCCCCTTCCCACCTGGGCAGCCTCAGCGGGGCAGTTCCCAGGCTTATTCTTTTCTCCCCATTCCATATGGAAGTTGGACGGACAATGGGGCAGAGCAGGGAAAGGTTTCCACGGTGACACCACCACTTCTTGCTCCTTTCGTGCTAATGCCAACCACGGGAAGCCTATCTGTAGCCCGGGTGCAGGAGCTGCGCACCTCAGGCGCTGCGATTTTCAGCCATTGCTGAGGGTTTGCGTTGTGCTCTGAGCCCGAGCGACACAAACAGCGCTTGCGGGCTCCTTATTCCATCACTTATTAACTAAGGCAGCTGAGTCGCTCCCCCCGGGGTTTGGGGCAGCCTCGCTGGAGCTGGTGGATGGGGCTGGTGCGGGAGGGCTGTAAAACCCTTTGGGCATCCCCCGATGGGGAGGGCTGTGGCTGCACCGGTCCTGGCGCTGCTGGCACAAGGGGTTTAGCAGCGTATGGATGTTCCGCACTGGGTGAGTGGGAATGTGGAACTGTTGGAGCGAGGCCGGAGGGGGCCATGGAGATGCTGCAGGGGCTGGAGCAGCTGAGAGAGCTGGGCTGGGGCAGATGGAGAAGAGAAGGCTCCTGAAGGGGAGACCTGAGAGCAGCTCCAGTGCCTGAAGGGGCTGCAGGAAAGCTGGAGAGGGGCTTTGGACAAGGGATGGAGGGACAGGACAGGGGAATGGCTTTAAGCTGCCCGAGGGGAGACTGAGATGAGCTCTGAGGCAGAAGCTCTTCCCTGGGAGGGTGCTGAGGCGCTGGCACAGGGTGCCCAGAGAAGCTGTGGCTGCCTCATCCCTGCAGTGCTCAAGGCCAGGTTGGACACAGGGGCTTGGAGCTGCTCCAGTGGAAGGGGTCCCTGCCCGTGGCAGGGGTTGGAGCTGGAGGAGCGTTAAGGTCGCTTCCAACCCAAACCAGGTTGGGATTCTGTGACACTTCTAAGAGGAGGCACCTCTGTACCACTGGACACTTTTTACACCTAAAGAAAGCCTTCCTAGCAATGAAACCTCCTGATCAAGTCTGAATGATGCCAGAGAAGCTTTTCTAAGGAGTGCAGGCACACACAGCACAT
Source organism: Ara ararauna (assembly GCA_028858755.1). Taxonomy (NCBI): domain Eukaryota; kingdom Metazoa; phylum Chordata; class Aves; order Psittaciformes; family Psittacidae; genus Ara; species Ara ararauna. The sequence continues at coordinate 92,066,674 of CM054380.1, read as the reverse complement.
CAAATCCACCAAAAGCAGGCTGGCTTTCCCAAGAACGAGAATCCTCACACTTATCTCAGCCCACTGAGGTCACTGTACAGCCCACGATGACAGCCTTAACGCACCCCACGCCACTGACCTGCCAGCGCAGCATCACCAAATGCTCCAATGACAGCTCGTCATTACGGCCTTGGCGTTTCCAGATCAAGGGGGTTGGAGCAGAGACGTCCTTTGTAACACCCACATCAGCAGAGCGCTCTCGGTGTCTCCCACCTCAGGCATCCGTCCCCTGACAGCACAGGGTTCTCCCGGGAGCTGCTATCCGGGCACTGGCTCCTGTTCTCCAGGGAGGGCTCAGGCATTTCAGTAAATGCCCTTTTCCCTGGCACTGGGGCTGTTCCTGCAGCATCCCAGCAGCTCTCACACGAACCCTCCTCCTCACTGCTTCCTGCAACGTTAAAACCAGCGTTGGAACAACCCGGGGCTTCAGGAGCGGTAACAAACCCTGCCCAGCAGAGCCGGCGCAGGCAGAGCCTTTCCCCAGCTGCATTACAGCTGCAATTGCTTTTGCTGCTTCACAAGACCCCGTGCTCACCTCCACAGCCCCTCAGCCCCATCCTCTTCCTCCAGTGCTGGCAAAGGACACAGCGGAGCCAGCGGTGGTGGCCCCACACCACGGACAGGCTCCTTTCAAACAAAATGAGAGTTGAGACGGGATAAAGAGCGGACCAAGGTGAATTCAATGCCTTTTCCAACAGCACTTCCACAGATGGGCAGCGGGGAGATGCCCTGGATGGGGCAACCCAAACATCTCCCCATGCGCCTCACCCCCCCAGGAACTGCAGCGTCCTTCAGCAGCGGTGAATTACTGAAAGCACCAAGGCTGACTCATGAAGGTGCCCGTTCCCATCTCCCACATCCCCTGGTACCTCCTCCTCCTCAGCTCGCTACAAGGCCATTTTGAGAGCTTACGTCTTAATTCCTCTGAGTGCCGCAAGCTCTCGCTGCAGGAAATTAACGGTGATTTCTTAAACCCCAGGTTACTTTTCATTCATTACTTGATGCTGCATTCGGCTCCTGTAACAGATGCTGGGAAGCTCCTTAATTACACTGACAGGTCACCACGTCCCTCCAGAGAGAAACCCAGCATTTGCCATGTTAATGTTATGCTGCTCTCCAAGCTGGAGGGGAGAGGCGGGTGTCTGGTACCAGTCCCCCAGCACCTACAGCCACATCATCCAAAGCACTCCTGGATTGGTATCAGCACCCAGGGCTCTCCCACAAACCACGGATGGAGCAGGGCTGGGAGGCTCCCCCAAGCCAAAGCATCACATTTAATGTGTTTTAATATCCATCTTTGTGGGGGTCATAAGGAACCCCAGCCTGGTTTGTGTTGGAAGGGACCTTAAAGCTCCTCCAGCTCCAACCCCTGCCACAGGCAGGGACACCTTCCACTGGAGCAGCTCCAAGCCCCTGTGTCCAACCTGGCCTTGAGCACTGCCAGGGATGGGGCAGCCACAGCTTCTCTGGGCACCCTGTGCCAGCGCCTCAGCACCCTCCCAGGAAAGAAGAGCTTCTGCCTCAGAGCTCATCTCACTCTCCCCTCGGGCAGCTTAAAGCCATTCCCCTGTCCTGTCCCTCCATCCCTTGTCCAAAGCCCCTCTCCAGGTTTCCTGCAGTCCCTTTAGGCACTGGAGCTGCTCTCAGGTCTCCTCTTCACACAGCAGAGGGTCAGGATCCCCTCCCTGAGCCGCTGTTCATGCTCTGGGGTGCAGCCCAGCACACGGGGGGGTCTGGGCTCAAGCGCATGCTGAAGCCAGGTCATAGGGAGCTTCTCCTCACCCAACAGCCCAAGTCCTTCTCCTCTGGGCTGCTCCATCCCATCTCCGCCTCCTCCTTCTTACCCCATTTTCACGGGATACCCAAGAGCAGGGTCCAGGTCACTCACCCCAGCCCCTGACCACCCTGAGATTCGCTGTCTGTGGCCAGGATGAACTTGGGGTGCTCCTACCGCACCGTCCATGAGGCTGCAGGCAGGGGTGATGCCCTGACTGCTGCTCAGTGTGATCTTGCTGAGGACCCACAGGCAGCACCACAGGGTGATGGGCACTCGCTGCAGAAGATGAGCCCGAGCTCTCTGATTGCCATAAAGGCAAAAGCAGCGGAAGCGGCACGGTTGCCATAGGAACCCATCGACCCCCCCCCCCATGGAAAAGCTGTTGGACCAAGGCAGCTCCATCGGGGGCATCAGTGGGGAGGGGGACAGAGGATCCCAGACTGGTTTGGGTTGGAAGGGACCTTGAAGCTCATCCAGTTCCAACCCATGCCACAAGCAGGGACACCTTCCATAGACCACATTATCCCACCAACCTGCTGCTGACTGCCTGTTAAGCCCCACTCCATGCACATGACGTTGCAGCACTAAGAAGCCAATGCATTGCTTGGGGTGTTTTTAGCACCCTCACCTTCTGAACACAAATGGGTCCCAGGGTGAATGTGGTGGATGGTGCCTCCTCACTGGCTGCTTTGCAGCCGGCAACGTGCCAGCATCTTCCTGTGAGCTCCAGAGGCAGAACAAAAGGAAACTGAAGCTGCGTGATAAAGGAGGTCAAAGCCTAAGGGAGTAGATGAGGATGAAGTGGCTAACAGACAAACCAGCTCTGCATCATCACACATCCACCTGAAACTAAGCTCATGAAGCATAAAGCTGCTTTACAGGAAAACCTTTAAAGAAATCCTAATGTTCCAGGAAATATAAAGACTTTGTGTGTTCAGAGCTTGGGTCCCACTCATGGGATGTATTCACATGGCTGAGAGCTTCTCTGCTGCAAACATGGCACCATCCCCATCCCACTGATGCAGAGCTGCTCCTGCAAACACCCCCAGGGACCAGGAGCCCTGAGAAGCCCCAGAGATTCCAGTGTATGTGAATGTTCTGCTCCGTGATGGAGCCAACATCCCACCTTACCACAGAGCAAAGGTTGGGAAAACCTTCGCCATCTCACACTGGAGCATCTGGATACCTGTGATGGAGCAGGGAAAGACAAAATCAGGTCAAAACGTGGGGCACGGAGCCCTCCTGCCACACAGACCTCGCATCCGAGACTAAAACCTGGATAAGATTCGGCAGCTCTGAGAATTCCCACTGCTGAGGATCAAACCCCACATAATCCAGCTGCAAATAACCCTCCTAACCACTGGTGTGCCTGAAATCAGGAACCAATGGGCTGCAGGGATGCACTTAACGGAAATGATGGAAATCCGACGCATGGGGGCTCGAGCACATGAGAAGATGCCTCAAGTAGGGAACAGCTCAGCCCTGGTGCGTTTTGGGGTGTGAAGGTCTGATGAAACCACCCTCCAGAGTGAGGATGGAGACACCATGGGGTGCACAAGGCGGGTCCTGTGCATGGTGATCCGGGCACAGACCAGGGGCAACACTTACGGTCCTGTCCTGCCACACAGACAAGGACCAAAAGCAGCCAGTCCCCAAACCTGCCCAAATTCAGCTTGTTTGCTTGCATCTAGCCCCAAGCAGGGCAAATTTAAGCTAAAAGATGAGCAAGATTGATGCAAGAGCAGCACGGATGTGGCAGCAGTGGGCTCAGCTCACCAGTGAGCCCAGCACTAGCAATGTTCTCTTAAATGTCCTGAAAAAGGAGGGTTTAAGAGAGAAATGTGACGGCAGCACAAGAGAACAAGGTGAGGGAGACAGCAGTATGTTGGTGGGGATGAAGAGTTGCTGCAGGTTTCCTCAGGGCCCTGAAAGGGAGGTCTGTTTGCTGCCAGCACATACGTGATGCTGATAGAGCCCCTAAGCTTTGGACGAAGATCCTTCCAGCTCTTTATCCCCCCAAAACACAGCAATGAAGGGCACTGCAGTGGTCACACGGAGCTGCAACAAGAGCCTGGACAACTCGCGCTGGAAAAAGGATGAGATGTGAAGGTTTACCCTCAAACCCAGCCAAAGGCACTTCTTACCCTGGCAGGGACCTCACCCTCCTGAGTCTGACTGCGGGAGACATCCAGGCAGGTTTCCTGATGCTCCTTCCTCCTGCAGGAACAAGGAACGTCCATTTCCACACTTGCCAGAGGGAGTTTCAGGCCTCCAGCTCCTTCCTCCCGCCGAAGCCAGCACAGCCTCTGGGTCTCCATCATTATGTACACCTGGGCTGCGTTTATCGGCAATCAAATGGTTCAGTGGCTCCGAGCCATCAGTCTCCTCCAACCACGCTGGCTGCCAGACTGCTTCCTGCCAGCAAGCCCTGCGGGCAGGGAGATGCTGGGGATGTGTGCGTGGAGGGAGCAGCTGCAGAGCCGCGGCTCGAGAAGAAGGATGCTGTAAGAGGTAACCTGGCCCCACGGGTGGCACTTCAGAGCCAATGGGTGTTTGCTTTAAACACGGCTGCAGCCGGGAGCAGCGGAGCCTCGGGAGATCAGAGGGGCTGTAGGGATGGGGTGCGCAGCATCCGTGGGAAACGGCCTGGGAAAAAGGCATGAAGCTGGGAAAAGCTGCAGTGATATGGGGACACTTGCAGTGAGGAGGTAAAAGAGAACACGCAGGTGAAATGTGGGGAGAAAAATGGAGCTGTTGGAGGGAGGCCACGGAGATGGTTGGGGAGACACAGCAATAAACAGGATTCTGCTGGTTGCTGGGAGCTGAACTCCAACCCACCAACCCCAGGGAGTCAGAATCAACCAGGCTTGGAAAGAGCTTCAAGCTCATATCGTCCAACCCTTACCCCAGCACTGCCAAGGCCACCACTGCCCCATGGCACTGGGGCCTCATCCACACGGTGTGTGAACGCTTGCAGGGCCGGTGGCTCCAGCCCTGCCCTGGGCAGCCTGTTCCAATGCCTGAGCACCCTTTGGGGCAGGAACTGTTCCTCAGCTCCATCTAAACCTGCCCTGGTGCAGCTGAGGCCGTTTCCTCCTGTCCCATCCCTTGGTCCTTGGGAGCAGAGCGCAGCCCCCTCCTGGCTCCATCCTCCTCTCAGGCAGCTGTAGGCAGCGATCAGGTCCCCCCTGAGCCTTCTCTTCTCCATCTGAACCCCCCAGGTCCCTCAGCCATTCTCCATCACTCTGTGCCCCAGGCCCTGCACCAGCTCCCCTGGGTAAGGGGGGAAATACCACCCCAAGCACTTTAACGAGAGCAGAAGGATGCACTGAAGCCCCGGGTGTCCTGTTTTTCCCATTTCTATCACTGCCCAAGCTCCCAGCAGCAAATATCACTCACCAAAGGGATAGAGCTCCTGAGAGCCACCGAGCGGTGCTTGTCCCACGCTGGTCCTTGTGGAAGAGCTCTGCAGCTCATGGATAAACCCACCAGTGCTTAACTTTTAGCCTCTCCTGCAGCACCACAAGGATTCCGCTGCTCTCGTTAGCACTTCAGGGAGGTACAAAGCGAATCCATCCAGCTTCTCGCCTTTAAATCACATCAAGCTGCGCTAAAAGCAAACGGAGTATACAAACAAGCCATGGTTTGGGTCAGCAATGGAAAAAGTGCTGGTGTGCTTTAAAATCCAAAGGTGTTTTCCCAGGAAAAAAGGAAACCAGCCTGTCTGATAGGCAGGAGCAAACCAGACCTGGAAAACTCCCTGGCACGGAGAGGAGGTCGGGCAGAACTGAGGCTGGAGACTCCCACCTAAAACCTGAGATGGGATTTCCCCGGATCCAAAGGGAATTCCCTTGAAATGAAAACCAGGAGATGGAATTTCCCTTGAAACACCGTTTGCACCATCTTGGCGGGAAAAACACCACTTGGGAGACTCTTAGGATGCTTTTACCCAGAGCCTTGTACCCAGACGTGATGCAACAGCACAACTTAAAGGGGTTTTTCCCATTTCCAAACCCTAGAATCTCCCCCATGTAATTTTCCCTGAGCCAGCCAGCTCTAATTCCACACCCTGGAATCTCCCCCCTGTGCAGCCACCTCGAATGCTGGGCAGGCATCACCCTTCCGTGTGCAAACCCCTTGATTTTCCCCATGGGCATCGTTAAAGCGGGACTAAATCCACCACGCTTTGGGTCTGAAACAAGCTCCCTTGCAAGCTAAGGTCCATCAACAGTCCATTGGCCTCTGCTGCAGCAGGGAGGCTTCTGCCTTTACATGGCACCTTCGGGGTTACAGAGCACCCGTGAATCAGGGTGTCATAACGTGGTGCCTTCCCATGGCCTCACTGGGACAGACCCGATCTAGAGCAGGAGTAACGCAGGCTGCCTTAAACCTCTGCTGATGCTCTGGCAAAAGGAGGGAGATGCAGCGGTAAAACCTCCTGCTATTCACCTGGGGAAGTTTGGGGCGTTCAGGAATGTCGAGGCCTAACAAAATGTACTCCTTCAAAAGAGAAAAGATCTCCTTTTTATCCCACTGGGTGACTGCAAGTGTGGAGATGGAGAGGTGGGAAAGCAGCCGCCAAACCGGAACAGCTCAGGAAGCAGAAGGGTAAACCAGTTTGATCAAACCAAACCAGTTCATCCCTTGAAGGCTTCCTCCTGGTTTGTGCTTGAGCTGCTGCGAAATCCTCTCCTCCCTGCTTCCATAGACATTACCTGGCCAGGTCCCTGCGGGGCCTCTCCTGCCTCCAGCGGCTGCTGTCAGCTCTGGAATTCACTCCTGATTTATTCCACACCGGATTCCCACCTGGCAAAAGAAAGACACGACAGAGCTGCCGAGGGACACGACTGTTCCTGCTTACCTGGCCAAAAGCTTTCCCGGGCAAGTGTAGTATTGGCCATGGATAAAACAAGGAACCCCTAATGGAAACCGGATGGATTTTTGTATTTGCCATCCCATTGCAGCAGGGAGATAAGAAAATCAAACCTAGTCCATAACCTTGATCAAGTAGGAGAAATAAGCTTTAGAGGTACCGGAAAAGATGCCCCCACTCCAGCCTTTGGGAGACTTTTCCACCCTATCCCATCTTTGCCAGGTATGGGACAAACTTCAGCCCAAGCTATGAGGTTTCATGGGGTTTTCCTGCATTAAAACCCTCCTTATGGGAGGGCAGAAGGAGGTGGGAGCCATCTGCTTTTATTTAAGGAGGAAAAAAGGGATCAGAGATACACAGTAAAGGAGTCAGAGGCAGTCAGAGAAAATCAAAATCCTTTTGCGTGCAATAAATGGGATGAAGGGAACAAGAGACATTTAATATAGAACAGAAGCTGCAGCAGATAAACAAACGCACGGCACAAACCTTTCAAGCTGCAGAGAAATGGAGATTTAATTAAACTCCAATCAATAAAGGGGCAGAAAACGGCTTCCCAGCAGCAGGTGGAGGTGGTAAAGTCCAAGCAGCTTATTCCTAGTTAGAGAGGCCTGAAGGTCAGGTTTAACTCATCTCAACCCACTCCTCCATCAGCAGCTGTTTGATGGAATAAAACCAGATTCCAACGGGTTTCTGGTGCCTTTGGCTGGAGCACAAGACCCATCTCCAGCTCCTCCAGCACTGGGCACCAAACACTGCCATGTGGTCACCACCATCACTGCAGACAGGCGGACACTGCAGGCGTCAGACTGAGCACAATGAGAGCAAAGCCCATTTCTAACCCGTTCTGGTGGCTGCTGAGGTGAATGGAGTCCATGAATTCACCAGTCCCTGCCCTCGGGCCCAGCCACAACCCCACTGTCAGAGGTAAAACCCACTCGGCTGTGCTCGGCTCCCTCCGCCCGTCACTCGGCTGCAGCTCCATGCCCTTCTCTCAGCCACTCACAAATCCTACATGAAACACCTTCATTTCCTTCCCCCTTCTCTTGAGAGGTTAATCCCAGGCAGCTCCCGCAGCATCCATAATCCATCCCCACTGCTTTGTAGCACCTCCACAGCAATTAGGAGCCTCTTTTGCTGCCGACTGCTGCTTTTCATCCCATTACCACATCATGTAATCGTCTCCTTGTTGGGCTCAGGCTCTTTCTCCACCGGTTACTGCTGCTCTGGCACTTCAAACACAAATTAATCAAGGCAGGAGCTGCCTTTTCATCATATTTCATGCTATGGCTTAGCAGGAGGGGCAGGCGGCCTCTCCAAGAATGCAAATACACACTTAACACCCAAGGAAAAGCACTAAGCAACAGGCTCATTCATATAAAAGCTTTATTAAAAACGAGGACACAGCCTCCCAGGAAGAGCATTCTGCACCATCTCCCCACCCTTAACAGCCATAATTAAATACAAAGAGCTACAAAAAGGCTTTGCACCTCCATACAAGAAGGGAGAACTAATCCTCAACTCACTGTTGGTTCAGATGTGGATGGAGAATGCGGTTGTCCACAGTGATTTGCACCCACCCAGGCACAGAGGCCCACCAATGGGATGAGCTGCACCCGGCAGGTTGGGGTTCTGCTGTTTAATGGCCCAGGAACCGGGATGGGATGGGATTTCACCCCACGTCTGTATTGCTTTAATTCAGAGAGAGAAAAGGGAATAGTTAGGGCTTGGTATTGCATCAGGTACGTTACGCTGGGTAAGGAGTTGGTACTTCCAAGTCTTAAAAATTGCACAAAATCCTATCACTAGTTTTATTGCAATGGTAAATAATAATAATAATTACTAATAATAAAACCCAGAGGTACTACTGTCCCAGAAAAAAAGACCAGCCCTATCTAACCCCATCTGTAACTAAAGGATAAATAGGGCCTCAGCTTAGAAAAGCCTTTTTTTCCACTCATACCCCGAAACTGCCTCCTGCCTAATCCAGGACCAGTTTTAACAGCGCTAATATTTAGTGCATCAACCACTGTGTCATCATCAGCGCATCAACTGTATTAGACCTGCAATTCAGCTGCACGTTGTTCCGTACAAAACACAGAAAAGGGTGAAAAGATACTCAAAAGGTATCAATTTCTCAGCTTCCTCACCGATGTCTTCCATGTCCTGCTGTAAAAAAAGAACCTAAAGCAAAATAGCCCTACAAAAGCTCCTGAGCTCGAGTCATATGTACACGTTAAAATGGGGACGATACAAAAGTATTCGGGCAGCAGAGGCCACATATAAAATTTCATATAAAGAGGGTTGCAAAAGTATAAAATGAGGACAGAATGCATAGAACAGAGTGCTTCACAGCACCGGCTGCATCAGCAAATGCTTGCAGCGAAGGAAGATCCCACCTCACTGCCTGCAGAACTCGCTGGTGATGTTGGGAAGGGGGTAGGCAAAGAGGGAGAAATCCAGGATGTACTTTGGCAGGAGCTCTTTGACGAGGCGGCGCTGGGCGCTGCACAGGTAGTAATGGAGCGTTTCCGCCGTGACGGGCTTGTACCAGGGCTGCCGCTCGGGGAAGCGGATGAAGGAGGGCGAGCGGATGCGCTCCAGGACGTAGTTGGCGTCGGTGCTGAGCCGCTCGTAGGAGCCGATGAAGTCGTACCTGACGGCGCAGGGCTGGCACAGGTTGTAGATGGGCATCCAGTGCTCGTTCATCCTCTCCACCTCCTCGTCCAGCAGGTACCGGAGGAACTCGGAGAAGGTCACGTCGTCACCGGCTGAATTCCCCCCGTTCCTGCGGTACCTCCTGACGATCTCCACCCCGTACTTCTGCTGGTACTCCTTGATCTCCCCAAACTTGTTCCTGTAGGCCGACAGCAGCCGCTCCATGGGGTTCCGCACGAAGATGAACTTGTAGTAGTGCTTCAGGCGGTAGCTGATCTCATCCGGCTTCATGTCCCCCAGGAACACCAGGTCGCTCTTGTGGTCCATCTTCACCTTGGCATCCACGCTCTCCAGCGCCCCGTCCAGCACCTTGAGGATGCGTTTCCAGTTGGAGCAGGCCACCTTGGGCACGTAGCAGTACAGGAAGCGGTACTTGTCGCTGACCAGGAGGTGCCGCAGCACCGTGCGCCGCTGCCCGGCCGGCAGCTCCCACACGCTGCGGGGCATGGCCCGCTGCCCGCACACCGCGCCGATGGTGCGGTTCCGGACGTCCCGCAGCACCTCGTACTCCAGCTCACCGGCGGCCTCCGCACCGCCGCCGCGCCGGGCCGGCTCCCCGGCCGCGGGGTGCAGCGGCGGCGGCTTCACCTCGGCCAGGATGCCCTTCTCGATCATGAGCAGCAGCCCGCTGGACGCCAGGATCACGCCGAACATCAGCATGGAGGGCAGCAGCACGGTGCCGCCGCCGCCAACGCCCCGAGGCCGGGACCGGCTGCGGCCCGAGGCTGCCGCCCGCCGCACCTCCCCGGGGCACCGGGGGAGCATGGCCGGGCTGGGGCCGCCTCAGCCGCCGCGCCGCATGCGGGGACCGCCGGGGGGGCACCGGGGGCTCCGCGCCCGGCGCCGGTGCCTGAGAGGGGGAGAGGCGGGCGGGCAGCGGGCGGGCAGCGGCCGGCAGTGACGCGCCCAAGGGGCGGGAAGGGGCCGGGGGAGGCGGCCGCCATTTTGCGGCGGCTCCGCCCCGTCCCTGAAGGGGTCCGGGAGGGAGAGGGAACCTCCACCGCCCATCCCGGGCCCTGGGGCGGCTCCGTGAGGGGAGCGGGGCGGAGCCGCGGGATGTGACCGCCCCCGTCAGCCCGAGCCGGTCCCGTCAGCCCGAGCCGTCCCCGTCAGCCCGAGCCGGTCCCTTCAGCCCGAGCCATCCCCGTCAGCCCGCTCCGGCCCCGCTGCCTCCCCGCGGCAGTTACGGTTATCAAAGCAGCGGCCCCGCTCCCAAATCGCGCTTTCAATGTGGCTCACAATGAACGGGTCGGGGCTTTGCTCCGGGTCGCTCGGGGCCGCGTGCGGCGCAGCCCAAAGCCCCGCGCTCCCCACGCGCGTAGAACCGCTCCGTGGCTCTGTGCAGTGATAAACACTGACTCATGGAACCACGGCCTGGGGTGGGTTGAAGGGACCTCAGAGCTCCTCCAGCTCCAACTGCTGCCACGGGCAGGGACACCTTCCACTGGAGCAGCTCCAAGCCCCTGGGTCCAACCTGGCCTTGAGCACTGCCAGGGATGGGGCAGCCACAGCTTCTCTGGGCACCCTGTGCCAGCGCCTCAGCACCCTCCCAGGGAAGAGCTTCTGCCTCAGAGCCCATCTCAGTCTCCCCTCGGGCAGGTTAAATTCCCCTGTCCTGTCCCTCCATCCCTTGTCCAAAGCCCCTCTCCAGGTTTCCTGCAGCCCCTTCAGGCACTGGAGCTGCTCTCAGGTCTCCCCTTCAGGAGCCTTCTCTTCTCCATCTGCCCCAGCCCAGCTCTCTCAGCCTGGCTCCAGCGCAGAGCTGCTCCAGCCCTCGCATCCATCCTGGTTTCCGCACTATGAGGCCGGTTGAGCCTTCATGAGCAGCAGGGCGGCCTCGTGGCTGTAAGGTTTTGGCAGCCCGGAGGTGAAGGAGATGTGAGGTACCGGGTGACGGGTACCGGCAGTGCTGGTCAGGCTGAGCAGCGCTGGGCCACCACCTGAGAGCCAAAGGCTCAGGTTCACAAGGGGCTGCAGGTGTTTCCCCCAAGCCACCTTCTGTGACTCCCTGCAGCTCAGCTCCAGCTCTGGTCCAGGCAAACTGCTTGAACCACCCGGGCTGGCAAAGGCCTCCGAGCTCATCCCGTCCAACCGCCCCCAGCACTGCCACGGCCACCACTGACCCATGGCACCGAGGCCTCGTATCCACGGTGTGTGAGCACTGCAGGGCCGGTGGCTCCAGCCCTGCCCTGGGCAGTTCCAGTGCTGAGCACCCTTTGGGGCAGGAGTTGTTCCCAATGTCCACTCTAATGCTGGATATCGGGAAAACACCTGAGGCTTTGGCCAGATCAGCACCCAGCTGTGACCAGCGGCTCCCCCTTAGAGCCCCATGGGCAGCTTGAACACCCCGTGCCGTCACAGCATCCATGAGGATGCCATTTCCCCGCACAGCCCCCTCCGGGGCAGGACCACCTCACCCCGCAGCACTCTCCTTTCCTGCAGTGATTCTCAGAGCGTGCCACAGGGCTCGTGCGTCTCGCGGGGACTCTCTCTGTCAAAAGCATTCTTAACATCAAGAGAGGAGCAGCTCCCACTTAGCTCCCTGTGATCAGGAGCCAGGAGCATCTTGTCAGCCAAGGCAGAGCAGCGGTAGCGAAGCGGGAGAGCCCGCAGCTACATTGCTTTACGTTTTAGGGCTTGATTTTGACGTAAATACAGCTTCAGCTCTAGGAGGAGACGGTGCGTTCTGCCCTGCCACCAGCACCACTGCGCTCTCTAGCACCATGAGACCTCTGATTCCAGCAGGCAGCTCCAGGGATCTGATCCTGATCTCAGTGCCGGTGAAAACAAAAGCTCTGCTGACGTATATAATAACCCATGGCTCCAGGATGAGGATTGGGCCTCCCTGGTAAGCCCTTGTCTTGGAGAAAATGGCTCTGATACAGTAAATACCTGTTTTCTCCTGATATTTGTCCAGTTTACTTTGGAACTGGATGATCTTTGGGTCCTTTCCAACCCAGGTATTCTATGATTCTATGACACTCTTGCCAAAGCAGCCAAGGGAAGGTTATGTTTCTCAGAAGGCACGTTAGCCTGGCACTGCATGTCCTCTTCTGTGTTAGAATCATAGAATCACAGAATAGTTTGGGTTGGAAAGGGCCTTAAGCTCATCCAGTTCCAATCCTCCTGCCAGGGGCAGGGACACCTCCCACTAAACCATGCCACCCAAGGCTCTGTCCAACCTGGCCTTGAACACCGCCAGTGATGGAGCATTCACAGCTTCCCTGGGCAACCCATTCCAGTGCCTCACCACCCTTACAGTGAAGAACTTCTTCCTCATATCCAGTCTAAACTTCCCCTGTTGAAGTTTGAACCCGTTACCCCTTGTCCTATCACTACAGTCCCTAATGCAGAGTCCCTCCCCAGCATCCCTATAGGCCCCCTTCAGATACTGGAAGGCTGCTCTGAGGTCTCCACGCAGCCTTCTCTTCTCCAGGCTGAACAGCCCCAACTTTCTCAGCCTATCTTCATACGGGAGGTGCTCCAGTCCCTGATCATCCTCGTGGCCTCCTCTGGACTTGTTCCAACAGTTCCATGCCCTTTTGATGTTGAGGACACCAGAACTGCACACAATGCTCCAAGTGAGGTCTCAGGAGAGCAGAGCAGAGGGGCAGGATCACCTCCCTCGACCTGCTGGTCACGCTCCTGTTGATGCAGCCCAGGATACGGTTGGTTTCTGGGCTGTGAGCGCACACTGCAGCCGCCTCATGTTCATTTTCTCATCAACCAACACCCCCAAGTTCTTCTCCTCAGGCTGCTAATATCATATATAACTACTGCAGACCCATGGATAACAGTGGTGCTGAATATAGGTTCCATGCTGCTAGAACTTGCAGACTGCCCGTTTCATCCGAGCTCTACAAGGGAACTGTAAGGACCCTTCTGAACAGCACAGGTACACGGTGGGATGCAAAGTCTTTCGAGGAACACCACAGCCAAGCAAAGGCACGATTCAGGGCTTGTTGAGTTCCTTTGCAAGGCTAAACCCATGGCACTGCAGCAGTGCGCTGTGCCTGCATGGAACGTGCCCGTTGCTCACTCTGGGTGTTCAGTAGCTCGATCCTCAAAGTGGTTAAAAGAAGCCTGGTGCTCCGAGCGTGGGAAAGGACCCCACAGACAGACCCGTTTCTGCTGGAAAGGTTCATTTAGAGACTGCAGTGTCTCAGAGGAAACCCAGCTGCGCGTTCCTGGGGTTCGCCTCCAGGTTTATGCTGCAACCCACAAGTGATGGAAGAGCCTGGTTCTTTCTCACAGGTGCACAAGGCCTTTTCTAGCTCGCAGCCCTTCTCAGGGTGTTCTCAACCCCACATTTACCTTTGTCTCTTGTTTAAGCTCAGTAAACACTGAGTATTCTGGCCCTGCAGGAGATGCTTGGGATGCAGACAGCCCGCAATGACAGCAGCTGCGAGCAGCTCGCTTATCCCAGTGAGAACCTGTGAGCAGGGAAGGAAGAGACTTGTTAGGGCTTCATGCGACTGATCCATGGGCTGGTTCTGGGGTGCTCTGGCCAAAGTCTGGTGACGTTACCCCTGGAGCTTGCCACAGCACAGAGAGCTTTGCCTAAAGACACAGGAAACCACCCCCAGCAGGGTCTGGAATGAAGTGTACAGATTGAAATGTGAAGGTAAAGTCTGTCCCTTTACCCATTTCAGAGTCCATCCCTCCCGTACCTTGGGCAGTGCACACAGTGCACACGGCTTTTGTCTCCACACCAGCAGCACTTTAACACTGCCCAGGGAACCCTTCCTGACCGTGAGAGCCTCGGAAAACAGGCAGGTTTTGCAGCAATGGATTAACCAGACCCAGATCTCACTGCTGCATGGGCAAATCACAGCCTGCACTGAAAGCGTGCTGCATCCATGGGGATCCTCAAGTCCTACAAATGGTGCAGAATCCCAGGGTGGTTTGGGTTGAAGGGACCTTAAAGCTTCTCCAGCTCCAACCCCTGCCACGGGCAGGGACACCTTCCACTGGAGCAGCTCCAAGCCCCTGGGTCCAACCTGGCCTTGAGCACTGCCAGGGATGGGGCAGCCACAGCTTCTCTGGGCACCCTGTGCCAGCGCCTCAGCACCCTCCCAGGGAAGAGCTTCTGCTTCAGAGCTCATCTCAATCCCTTCTGGCAGGTTAAAGCCACTGGAGCAGGTTGCTCATCTCTCGCTTCATCACAAACCTCCAAACCTTGCACAACTGAGGATGGGGCTTGCAGGGACGTGGGCACTGGCTGGCACCAAAACCCAACCTGGTTTTGCTGAGCTTTTGCTCCGTGTCCTCTCAGGAATACCTCTCCATTAGAGGAGCTTCTCTGTTTTCCAGTACGGGTAATTCCAATGCTCCTGCCGCTGGGAGAGCAGAAGAGTATTCATTAGGACGCAGGAGATTTCAGCGCTGTTAAATGGATTTGCCTTTACGAGTCACAGTGGTCAGACCCGCTCCAACTCCAGCTTGGTTTTGCCAAAAGCTCGGGTGAGATTTATAGAGATATTAATATTGAATGTGAAGCCACAGGATAAATGGTGCCTCCATTGAGCACATCCACATGGGTAAATCCAGTTTAAATTGTTGCCTTTATTAAATATCCTTTCCTTTTAAAACCGGATTAACTGCTCTCACCGGAGGCTCTGATGGAAAAGCATCTCATCTCTATAGCAACGAGGCACATGCACCCCTTGCTCCCACTTGCATTCCTTGGCTTCACAGCAGCTGGGACCTCCTCAAGCATCACCACCACAGCATCCCCATCATTAATTCCTTCCCCAAGGCTGGCACCTGGTGCAGCATCACAGCTTCACATTGTGCCAGCAGCTCCTTTGGAAGGCTGGTGGGTCCCATCCTGTACCCATCCTGCCTATGGAGAGTGGGCATAGAATCCCAGCCTGGTTTGGGTTGGAAGGGACCTTAAAGCTCCTCCAGCTCCAACCCTGCCACGAGCAGGGACACCTTCCACTGGAGCAGCTCCAAGCCCCTGTGTCCAACCTGGCCTTGAGCACTGCCAGGGATGGGGCAGCCACAGCTTCTCTGGGCACCCTGTGCCAGCGCCTCAGCACCCTCCCGGGGAAGAGCTTCTGCCTCAGAGCTCATCTCAGTCTCCCCTCTGGCAGCTTAAAGCCATTCCCCTGTCCTGTCCCTACATGCCCTGATGAGGAGTCCCTCTCCAGCACCCGGGGGCTTTCCCGGCCGGCCCAGCAGCACAACCTCGTTTTAACTCCATTCCCCTGATTTTGGGCTCCTTCCTTTCCTTCTCCTCAACCAATCTCCTCAGTTTTCCCCCTGGAAAGCTCGCTGTTGCTGGTGGCCATCCCCAGAGCGCAGGCACAGGGCCCAAGGAAGGGGTCCTGTGGAGCTCTTGACTTGGCCTTTGGAAGAAGGTGCCCTTACCCCTGCAGTTTAACACCCTCATGGTGCTGGAGGGAGAACTACTGTAGAAAGGGCTGATTCAGCTGAAGGTTGGGTGCAGCGGGGCCTGTGCAGTCCTGGCCGGTCCCACTGTGCAGCACCCAGCACCGCTCCTTCCCCAGGGATGGATGGGAATTACCTTTCCGATGGATTTCGTTGCAGGAAGCAGCCCCTGGGAACACACATCTTGGTGCCCCTGGATACACAGTGCCGTGCCGGGGGACCTGCTGCTCCCTGAAGGAAACAGCTCAGCCCCCAGGCCTGGCAGCGCAGGGGCAGGGATGCAGCAGAAGCGGCAGCTGGAGATGAACATCAGAAGCTCAACCTCAGTTTTATTCAGCTCCAAACGGACCAGCCAGTGGGGGAGCAATACAGAAGGGCAGTATTCGAGGGGCTGTGGTGCTTTCCCATCAGATGGAGCCCGCGCTGAGCAGAGCTGATGCCTCACTTTAGCTGCTGGAGCGCAGCCGAAGTGCTCAGAGACAGCATCGGTGTGGATTTGCTCCAAGCCCCCGGCTCCGTGAACCGAGTGCTTTTCTGTATCGACAGCACGAGGAGGGCACAGTGAAAGGGGGAATCACCCTGGGACACCGTTAACACGGGATCCCTTCCCCCGGGTGACTCCGGCTCTGCTGCTGCTGCTGCTGGCGATGGCACAAGCCTCACACAGCCTCGGCTCGGCTCCTTCAGCAGCAGCCGCTGGACGGGGATGGCGCTGGGAGGTGACCGAGCGCGGCTGCCCCGCTCCTGCCCGCGATGCGGTGTGGCCCCGTTACACGCGGCTGTCATCAGTGGCACTGCAGCAGCAGTGAAATGGAACCAGGAGAGCGCGGCTTTTGCTCCGGGTGGGAAGAGACTGCAGCAGCTGGAGCGGGTCCTGAAGGATGCTTGGGGTTTGCTTGGGTGGGAGATGTGGGGAGTGAGGAAACCCCCCAGGGCCCCCACTGCACCTTCCCTGGCCAAGGGGGAGAGTCCACAGTGCAGCACCACAGAGCAAAGAGCTGCAGCAGCATCCCCCGGCTGCAGGAAATGATGCAGACAAATCATCCCGTGCTTCCCAGGGATTGATTCCCAAACCTCAGGATATGCTATTGAGTATCTCCCACCCATCCATTGTGCTTGTCCTGGTGCCCAAACCTCATCCAAGGTGCCTGCAACCTCAGCTGCTCCTTCCCAGCACCCCAAGTGCCACCTTCCCCCTGCAACCCCTTTTCTCTGCCACCTCCAGACACTGCACATAGAGCGGCTCGGCTCTACCAGTTACCTTCATCCCCAATGGGACATCAAAACCAGACGTGGAGCGCCCAGGTCCTCAGCTGGGCAGAGCAGTGCAGGATCCCAGTGACAAGACACGTCCCTGCTTCCCAGCAGGGTGAGCCCACCTTGGCCAACACAGGGTCTGTCGCCCCGAGGACAACCCCCGTGGCCAGCGGGGCCCCCCCCCGGCGCTGGCAGAAGGTCCCTGGCACCATCAGACGCGGTACAGGAGCAGCAGTTGGTTGAAGGCAGGCACAGGGGAGCCGGAGGTCCCTGGCACCATCAGACGCGGTACAGGAGCAGCAGTTGGTTGAAGGCAGGCACAGGGGAGCCGGGTGCAGCTGAGCTCCCTCGGGGGGCGGATTTCAGCCCCAAAGCCAATTTTGCCTGACGTTAATCCCAAATCTTCAGTTTGCTGCAGATTATCCGTTGATGACAGCTCGCCACGCGGGAGAGCTGGGACAGGAAAGTGCTTTCTCTGTTTAACTGACCCCTAATGACACTGTCCCCGTCCCCTCGGCCAAGCGCCAGAGCTTGGGACACGTGGGACGCACACAGTGCATGCTCCTGCTCCGTCACTGCCACTGGCACACTACTGATGCCTCTGGGCAGCCCCGTCACATGAAATCCAACTGGACAATTCTGAATTGGTTCTCCAGCAAAAACCCAAGGCCACGGGATCAGGAACATCGTCCCTGCTGGCACCACACCAGGCTGCAGGTTTAAATGTCCCAGGGACCTGAGCTGTGTTACGGATGAGGTTCCCCTGCCCAGCCCATTCCCATCCATCCCACAGCCCACTTGCCACCCACTCCCCTCTATAACCAGGAGCTAAATCAGCATTGGACCAGACACGACTTCCTGCTCATTCAGTTACAGAATCCCAGCCTGATTTGGGTTGAAGGGACCTTAAAGCTCCTCCAGCCCCATCACTGCCATTGCAGGGACACCTTCCACTGGAGCAGCTCCAAGCCCCTGCGTCCAACCTGGCCTTGAGCACTGCCAGGGATGGGGCAGCCGCAGCTCCGGGGGCGCAGCCCAGCACCCGGGGGGTTCCGGGCTCAAGCGCACACTGAAGCCGGGTCATGGGGAGCTGCTCCTCACCCAGCACCCCAAGTCCTGCTCCGCCTTCCACTCACCCCATTCTCACTGGATACCCAAGAGCTGCAGCCAGGCCATTCACTGCAGCCCCCGAGCGCCCACCCCATTGCCTCCCAGGCAGTTTAACCCCTGCAGGCAGCAGCTTGCAGGCAGCAGCCGCGGGCGCAGCTCGGGCAGGAACACAGCAACGGCGCGGGCTCGTTTTCTAAATCAATACCATTCTTCAAATTTATTCTGTAGGAATTACTTCTAATCTCTCTTTGTGAGCGGAGGAGGGCTCGGGAACGTCCTCATTCCATCTGTAAACACGGGAATACAGACCTGGGGCGCCAGGGGAGAGACACAGAAAAGTGCATGTTACAAAATTCTCAACTAAAATAGATTTTCCGTGTATTACGGCTTCCGTTTAAATTCTACCGCCTGCATCTCTTCAGCTTCAAAAAATACTTCCATATCTAATAGATAAAAAAGCAGGAAATCTTTGCTTGAGGGATAAGACATTTCCATTCATTTATATGCTGTTTGCACAACAGCATCAGCAACCGCGGGAAGCTCCAGCAACGCTCGGGGCCCGAAGCAGGGTCTAACAGGAGGAGAGGCAGCCCCAGGGCACGTATGAGTTCTCTTCTGCCCAAAGAGGAGCCAGGACTCGGGTGGGAGCGGGGGGAAAAGGGGTCAGGACTGGAGCTGCGGTGGGGTGCTGTGGTTCCAGGGCTGCTTTCAGCCCTGCTCTGCCTGTGCAGCATCGCTCAGGTGGGTTCTGGAGCATCCTGCCCCTGAGGGCACTTCTCCTAAGGGAAGGCGGCCGCAGGCACTTCCCTGCTTCAGGCTGCTGTCAGGGAGCCCCTCGGGAGCCAAGCGTGTGCATGTAGGGCTTCCCATCACCTTCCACACCGCTGCTGTGCACCACAGCCCTGGCTGTAGCTGCTCCATCCCCTGATGACCCCCTCATCCAAACTGGGCAGGAGCAGCTCCGCTCCTCCAGCATCCTCCCTCCCTCATCCCTCTCCCTGCAGCATCAGAGACCGTTTCCTCCACCACCTCCCCGCTTCCCTGTGGCACTTCCACTTGAGAAGGGGTCCGGACTCCCACCCCAGCACAGCACCACCGCATCCACAGCCCAACCACCTCCTTCCAAGAGACCACCAGTGCCCAAGTTAATTGTTAAGGAGAAACCCGAGCAATTACTTTGACACTAACAGTATCTTGAGGTATAAATGAGAGAAGAGGCTTCACCGCCAGTTCCTGCTTGCACACCAAGGAGCAAAGCTCCTGGAGCTGGGTACTGTCCCTTGGGCTTTGCAGGCAAGGATCAGTGGGGCTTTTCCAGCATCTTCTGCAACACTGAGTGGGACTCATCCACCGAAGGCTGGGAGACGCCCGCCCTGCTCGCCTGCTGGGACACCTCCCCTCCAGTCATCGTCTTCTGGACACGTTCCCCTCTTTGGTATGTAGAGCAGATCTCTGGAGAGCTCCCGGGTTAAACCACTTCCATGCCATGGACTTGCTGTGGGGTTTTCTCTCCATGCCAGGCAGGGTGCAGTGCTCAGAGCCACGGCGCCCAGTGTGCTGCATCCATGAGGAGCGCAGGCAGCGCTGCCTCCACGGGCCGGACAGCATTAAAGCAGTTTGAACACTTGACACGCGTTCAGGAGCCCCAGCAGGCTGGGCAGACGCAGGTCCCTGTTTCATTGAGTGGCTCCGGGCAGCAGGAACATGGGCTGAGACGGTGCCAATCCTCCTTCTTCACATTAGTGCAATCGAGAAGCGGCCGCCCAGCCTGGTGCGAGTGACTCGCGCTGTGACACTGTCCTTTGGTTTGCTTTAGCATCGACTCCAGCAGTGGGTGTGAAGATAAACCAAGGTCCGCGTAGGCCCTGTACACGTAAGGCAAGAGGCACTATCTGTGGGGCTCGGGCCGCATGCGCCCATGCGAACCGTCACCGACGCTCAGTTCCTTCCGGGAGCCGCAAAGCCACTTTGGGGAGCTTGCTCGGGCCCCGGGATGGGTTGGGAGGGGACTGCTCCATGGCAGCGCTGCTGCTGGCTTCTCAGGACAGCCGGGGCAGGACCGTCCCGGAGGGGAGGGGGCAACGCTGACAGAAGCCAGGAACGCTCAAGGAAAGGGTTTGTCATTTCCCCTCCGGCTGCTGCACACTGGAGCCACGTGGGGGTAAAGCGGGCCTGAAAACGGTGGTACAGGGAAACGAACTGGGAAGAGAGAGCAAACCCACTTCTACCACTGCGGCCGCTGGAGGAGGAGCAACTGTTGGAAGGGAAAGCAGGGCTCTCCCAGCAGGTCCCACTCAGAGCTCCCAGCTGGAGCCGGCTTCCTGGGGCAGGAGGTCCTTCGGGATGAGGTTGGGCATCCCAGCAGGGGCTCAGCTCTCCGTAACGCTGCTCTGGGATGTGAAGCCTCTGATCCCGCAGCTCCCTCTGCTCTGCCATGGAGCAGGTCTCCAAGCCTGGCTGCCAGGCCCCAGTCCAGGCGGTGAAAGAGAACAGGGAGATGAGGGAAGGGAAAGATGAGGGAAAACAGGGTCCCCTCTTCCTCCGATGGAGCAAACCCCATTCAAGCACAGCACAAGGCCACGGCACCCAGGCAGCCTCCAAAGCAATGGCTGTATTTTGAAGCAGCTCTCACCCACTGGGAATCCTCACAGTGGGACAAAGGGGACTCTCCTGTGCTCTGCCATGGTCTCAGTCCTCCCGCTTCACATCAGGGCACCAAAACCCCAGAGCTGTCACAGCTTGACTCGTCCAATGCACCACAGCATCCCTCCTGCGCCTCTCCACCGTTCCCACCAGCGATGGCTCTGCATTCAGTTTACTGGCTTTCATTCCCTGCAAACCCCTCCCAATATATGCATCTCTAGATACATATATAGATATAGATTTACATATGCAAGTACCTATATCTATATACATATATTTATTTTATACGTATATATTCATTTATGCTTTTAATGAAGTGCTGTGCTTTCAACTGCTGCCTTCCTCCTCAGGGATCCGCTCCGGCACACGCGTCTCAGTCCGAGGAATGAGCGCTGAGCGCTCTCATCTGCAAGCAGCACAAGGGAGGGCATGAGGAGCACTCGGATATCCCGGCTCATCCGCCTGGACCGCCCTTCCGGGGCCGCTCCTCCTGCCCACGCTCCGTGGGGAACGCGCTACTGCGGGTTCTTCAGGATGCGCCCGTGTCTGAAGTCATAGACGTGACGGCAGAGGAACACCAGCTCAGGGTCGGTGTCCTCGGGCACCTTGCGGTGCAGGGGGGTGGAGTACTCCTCCGAGGGAGGGACCATGATGGATTTCCTGCCCGGGATCCCTTCGATGCGACGCTTTGCCAAGGCACAAAATCTGCAACGCAGTTACAGCAAAGAGTTAGCACCAACCTGCTCAGACCCATGGAATGGGGTGGGTGGAAGAGACCTTAAAGCTCCTCCAGCTCCAACCCCTGCCATTGCAGGGACACCTTCCACTGGAGCAGCTCCAAGCCCCTGTGTCCAACCTGGCCTTGAGCACTGCCAGGGATGGGGCAGCCACAGCTTCTCTGGGCACCCTGTGCCAGCGCTCAGCACCCTCCCAGGGAAGAGCTTCTGCCTCAGAGCTCATCTCAGTCTCCCCTCGGGCAGCTTAAAGCCATTCCCCTGTCCTGTCCCTCCATCCCTTGGCCAAAGCCCCTCTCCAGGTTTCCTGCAGCCCCTTTAGGCACTGGAGCTGCTCTAAGGTCTCCCCTTCAGGAGCCTTCTCTTCCCCAGGCTGCCCCAGCCCAGCTCTCTCAGCCTGGCTCCAGAGCAGAGCTGCTCCAGCCCTCGCAGCAGCTCTGTGGCCTCCTCTGGCCTCGCTCCAGCAGCTCCACATCCCTCTTGTGCTGCTGCCCCAGAGCTGGATCAGGACTGCGGGGAGGGGGTCTCCCCAGAGCACGGCAGAGAGGGAGAATCCCTTCCCTTGCCCTGCTGCTCACCCAGGTATACAGAATACACAGGCTATGCAGGATGATTTCCTGCCTTGCTCAGCTTTTAACTCCAAGTTTTATGCTCCTGCACTGTCCTCCACTGATGTCCCAGGATCACACAAGTACAAATGTTTGTAAGCTCCTTAAAGTACATACTCAAAACCCACGTAGACGAGGCCCTCAGTGCCATGGGTTAGTGGTGGCCCTGGCAGTGCTGGCAAACGGTTGGACTCAACGATCTCAAAGGTCTTTTCCAACCTGGGTGCTTTTGTGACATTACCCAAACCAGACACAAAATGACTCCAGAGTGGAAGCAGCACTCACGTTCTGCAGTACACAACTTGTACATACAGGGGGTGATTCATCCAGCTCCAGCTCGACCAGAGCCTGTCGGGCTGGGATGGTTCTGCTGGTGATGGCTGGGAAGAGACTGACAGGAGCTGGAGGCAGATGAAGGTCCCAGAACAGCAGCAAGCAAAGAGCACCACCTACCTGCAGTACTCTGCGAAGGTCAGCACGTAGCATTTCTCCTCGATGCAGGCAACACTGTTCTCGTCCTGATGCCGGGATGCAAAGATCTCGTTCTGCAAGACAAGGAAGGAAGAGGTCACCCCGGAGCCCACACCTTCACCCACACCCTGAAGGGGAGTCTGTCAAAGCACGTCCATAGCAGATGCTCCTCAGAGCCACCGCTGCACATCCTCCAGACACCTTCCAGGCGTTCTGAATCTATTAACAGTGTGCACCGGCATTTCACCCAGCAGCAGGTTGGGTCTCAAGCAGAAGTTCTCCACTGTGAAGGTGCTGAGGCGCTGGCACAGGGTGCCCAGAGAAGCTGTGGCTGCCCCATCCCTGGCAGTGTTCAAGGCCAGGTTGGACACAGGGGCTTGGAGCACGCTGCTCCAGTGGGAGGTGTCCCTGCAATGGCAGTGGTCTGGAACTGGAGGAGCTTTAAGGTCCTTTCAACCCAAACCAGGCTGTGATTCTATGAGATGTTCATCAGAGAAACTGAAACACCACACCTTGCTCTGCACCTTGGGGCTTGGGCTACTCCTTCAATCAGAACTACCTGAGTCATCTCTGACAAGCCCAGCCCCACTGCTCAGCCCAAACCCTGCACTCGCAGTGGAAGTCTTGTGTAATGAGGCAGCTGTGCTAAAACCTGGCTCGGTTCCTCCTGGCCAGGCTGCCAGTGCTCCCTGCACTGAAGTGCCACTGCATACAGCCACGCTTCACTGATGGAGCAGGAATCTACCAGGTACCACGTTCTGGTTTCAAAACCCAGCTGTGCCATTCCCAGCTCTCATCCCCTTGTTTAAGAACTCGAGACAAGGAAGACGGCAGCAAGCATGCGAAGGGTTGAAAGCAGCAGTCACTTCTCCATTCCCAGTCTAAACCCAGCTTGTTCTGTCACCCCATGCGAAGCAGAGCAAGGTGTGAGGCTGTAATGATTCACATGGCTTTACTTTTAAGAAGCAAACTATTAAAGCGGCACAACAGCCCCGAGCCAGTCTTTCATTCTCACCATAAGTCTGGACAGGGGAGGATGACGCGGCCACTTCTGCACAGCACAAACTTGCTGCTGGAGATTAAGCAGCAGCTTAAGAGATTTATGATAAAGGCAGCACGAGATATGGGCACTCCAACGTCCTGCAGATTGCAGCAGGCGCTGTGGCACTGAGTTCTGCATGGCTGGGGGAAGGAGAACATCCTTCTTGGAGAACGGCTCATCTCCATCCAGTACAAACTCCCTCCTCTTCACTCCCAAGGTCTCAGCCAAAACAAGTTTTCACTGAACACACAGCACTCCCGCAGATTAAAGGCAGAAACAGTAAAACAGAGGTGGCCATGGGAAGAAGGCAACAGCTCCTGTCACAGCCCAGACCTTCCGCCCCATGACCACAAACTGGGGGAAGGCCCATCTATAGAACACCACCACTCAACACATGGAATGGTTTGGGTTGGAAGGGACCTCAAAGCTCCTCCAGCTCCAACCCCTGCCATTGCAGGGACCCCTTCCACTGGAGCAGGGTGCTCCAAGCCCCTGTGTCCAACCTGGCCTTGAACACTGCAGGGATGGGGCAGCCACAGCTTCTCTGGGCACCCTGTGCCAGCGCCTCAGCACCCTCACAGCGAGGAGCACCGGGCAGCAGCTGCCTCCCAGCCAAGGGACAGCTCCATTCACTCAAAGCAGCAGCTCAGCCCCGAGTTTGAGCCCAGAAAGTACCGGGAGACCCCTGCGCTGATCCCCTCTTCCCACAGCAGCGCAGAGGCAACGGATGCTCTCCCCCCAGTGTCGTGCCCGTAGGTCTCACCTGGTGCATACTGGGGTTGCGGCCCCCCTGCGTGTGCTCTGGTCGGTAGTACCACAGGAGGCTCATCATCAGCTCCCCTGCAAGAAGGTGCATTAGAACCCGTCAAACCTCAGCTTTCACAGCGTGTTTTCCCCCTGATATCCAGTCTCCTCCTCCTGCTCCATCCCTTTCATTCCCATTGCTCTCACGGAGAGGCAGCTGCGCTGTGATAAATATTTCATGCTGAACTCGAGGTGTCCTTTTGTTACAGCACGAGGCTGCTCGAAGTCGTCACGCTGCTGCCCTGCTACACCTTCACCCCTTCTACTCTTACACCTTCACCCTTTCTACCTGTGTTCCGCTGCCACAAAGAGATCAGGGAGGCACAAAATAGAACACAGGAGTCCCATCTTTCCATCTGAAGGAAGTACTGACGTGGACACAAGCTGGGAGAGATGCTCATCCAAAGCTCAGTACCTGCAGCATGAACTCCAGGTTAACGCCCGAATTGCTGCTGCAGGGTGATGTGACCGAGATGGCCCTCACCACACACACATCACTTTTACATGTAACTTTATTCCTACTTTGAAGCCAGACCTGTGCTTTACAACCTCTGGCACAGCTTCCTTGGCTCGAGTATCACTACTCAGACCAGGGACCGTTAACATCAAACCCACACTGCTCCCATCACCACCTCTACTTGGGTCCCATCACGAGCTTCTGCCGACAAGCCCATGCTCCCCACCAGCTCCCAGCCCAGATGTTGTGGAGAGCATCTGAGCAAACAGCAGCTCCCAAGACGTCTGTTGCAATGAACTAATACAGGAGATGGCTCCTAAGATGGGCACTTGGCAGCTATTCCGTGCTCTCACACCCAGGAACATTTTGATAACCAGTCCCAGGCTTGTGATTAAAGAGCACTTCAGCTCCTGGAAGGACCTGAATGAAAGCCATGGAGCTAATCTCCCTCTTCATCACCCGGGCTGGCAGCAGCGGAGCTCCCCTAACACACCTGCAGCATTCCCGAGATCCATCAGCCCCGGGCTCCACCTCGGCTGTCAAGCCCAGACACAGCAGACACTCTGATGGCTCAGTACCTGTCTTGGGGTCTTCCCACAGCGCCGATATCTTCGCCACGTAGGGCATGGATTTCTTCCGGGGTCCCGACTTCAAGAGGACCGTGTCTCGCACCCGGATGATCTCCCCGTCTCTCTCCACAGCCTGGTAGCTCTTGCGAACCGCCGGCTCTGGCTCGTTCTGCACCACGAGAACACAGAAACAAAGCGGCCTGAGTGCACGGGCAAAGAGTTGGTTCATTGTCTGCTACCCCAACCAGAGACCCCTTTGGTCCTGCTGGGAATGCAAAACCTGCCTGAGCCTACTCAGAGCGAAGTGCTTCCACTCCAACGGAACTCCAGCAGAAGCCCCTCAGTGTCAGACCACTCACGACGCCTCTATTCCCACCTGGTTGGTTTATAACAACAAAGATCATGGAATGGTTTGGGTTGAAGGGACCTTAAAGCTCCTCCAGCTCCAACCCCTGCCACGGGCAGGGACCCCTTCCACTGGAGCAGCTCCAAGCCCCTGTGTCCAACCTGGCCTTGAGCACTGCCAGGGATGGGGCAGCCACAGCTTCTCTGGGCACCCTGTGCCAGCGCCTCAGCACCCTCCCAGGGAAGAGCTTCTGCCTTATCTCCAGCCTGAACTCCCCCTGCTCCAGTTTGAACCCATCTCCCCTTGGCAGCTCAAAGGAGTCACTTCTTCCATGGGCAGGGCACTCCCAGGTAAAGGAAGGTCCCTGAGGAGCAGCACCCGTGTGCTCACAGGTTGCACGTGGCCATTGGTTTCAAATGAAGCAGCGCACACCTGCTTCTACCTGGTGCCGGCAGTGAGCAGCAGCTCCCCAGGGGACAGCCCACCTCACAAAGCAGGGATTTATGGAATTAACACCCTTATTTCACAGGCATTTGTCACACTCAAAGCTACAGAAAACAAGATACAGTTTGAATCATATGCATTCACCTGATACAACCGTAATAAAACGTGAAGTATTTCGCATAAACAGGGCAGGGAGGCCATGGCATAAAGCCTTCCTTAACAAGATTGCCAACACCTCCTTCATGCCCTCTAACACCACAAAATGATCACTTTTTGGGCAATAAACTAGAGGGATTTATGTTACTTTTGTTCTGAAACTCCTTTGGGAATGCCTGAGGAGGATGGGTTTAACCTCCTGCCACAGCACCAGGCAAAATGGGCAGCCTTCAGTGCCAGGACTTAAGGAGATTAAGGGTGTGCTGCTCCTTTCCAAGTGTCAAAGTCAGAGACGGATGTGAGAGGCCGGTGCGTGGCTTCTACAAGCTTCATTCTTGCACAGCCCATGGTGCTCGTATGCGGCCTGAAGAGCTGAAGCTACAAAACCTGTCCTGGATGATGCTCTCAGCAGCTCCAGGTTACACCACTGCACCCAGCAGCAGCACAGACACATCCGCCTGGACCTTACTGCATGGTCTACACCTGGTCCCACCTCCCCAGAGAGCACGTGGGTCCAGGTCTCCAGGCCACAGCTCTTATGTTTTAATAGCCCCATGGATATTAACTTCTTCCTCAATCGAAGTGGACTTTGCTGCAGTTAATTCAATTTCCCGGCAGGAAATGTCCCATCTTGCAGGAGCCAGTGTCTGCCCTTGAACACAGGCGATGGGAAAGTATAGACAAGGAGCCCGTGAAGGAGGGCCCGACCCTGCCACCACGTAAGACAGCGGATACTGGTTGCTGGAAAAGTGCCATCTGGGAACCAGGACACTGTCTCTGCTCTCTGGGAGATCCCCGCTGGGCTACAGACACCATCAGTGAGCACACCACCTTACAAGAGCTGCCTTTAGACAACCGCTCCTTACAGTGCAGCTAAAACACCCCTCATCTTCCCGGACAGGTCTGCCCTAATCCCAGGGGAAGAGGCTGGAGGACAATCCCTCTGTAGGATGGACTCACACATGCCACAGGTGCCACCCTTGCAAACACCAAAGCCAAGAAGTACTCATCACCACAGCTTCCGAGCTGATGCTAGCACAGGAGCAGCAGGTTCTCCCTTCCCAAACCGCCTGTCCTGCTGTGAGAGGTAACACCACGGCATGGAAGAAACCAAGGCCAGCAGCTTGGCCTTGAAGCCCAGCCAAAAGGCACTATTTGCTGCTTTGACTCACCATGTGCCTCCAAGAGGCTCTAGATGGCACACAGTGAGAACCTGCACCTTGAAGCAAGGCCCAAAACACTCTCAAGTCTTCATGAAGATCATGGAATGGTTTGGGTTGGAAGGGAGCTTAAAGCTCCTCCAGCTCCAACCCCTGCCATTGCAGGGACCCCTTCCACTGGAGCAGCTCCAAGCCCCTGGGTCCAACCTGGCCTCGAACACTGCCAGGGATGGGGCAGCCACAGCTTCTCTGGGCACCCTGTGCCAGCGCCTCAGCACCCTCCCAGGAAAGAAGAGCTTCTGCCTCAGAGCTCATCTCAATCTCCCCTCGGGCAGCTTAAAGCCATTCCCCTGTCCTGTCCCTCCATCCTTGGCCAAAGCCCCTCTCCAGCTTTCCTGCAGGCCCAAACGGGTCCGGCTGCACGCACAGAGCCCAGCACTCCACAGCCACCTACCACCACATAGACAGCCTTCTCACAGGCTGCGCCCACGGGAATCCAGCCGTTGGTGGCTCTCCTCCTGCTGATGCGCTGCTGCTTTGGGTGGGAATGGCCTCCCACTGCTTTGCTGTCCGAGGCGTGGAGACAGCCCGGGGTATTCCGGAGCCCGGATTTGGAGCCGCTGGGAGGCTTTGAGCTCTGCGGGCATTCCCGGGCCATGGTCTGAGGGTCAGAGTTGGGGGTCTGCAGATGAGGAACGGGTTCTGCAGCCGGTGGCACGCTGGGTACAGGGCATCCTGAGAGCGGGTGGGCAGGCGACGCGGGGTGCCCGGCCACAGGGATTGTGAGGTTCAGCTGGTCCAGAGACTTGCAGCCTTCTGACAGGAGGGAAGAAAAGAGACATTTCAGATGGATCTCATCTGCAACACAGAAAACTGCACAAGAATGTCCCCAGCGACCACCGCTTCAACCGGAAATTCATGGAACCACAGAACCCCAAACTGGGTTGTGTTGGAAGGGACCTTAAAGCTCCTCCAGCTCCAACCCCTGCCATGGGCAGGGACATGTCCCACTGGAGCAGCTCCAAGCCCCTGTGTCCAACCTGGCCTTGAACACTGCCAGGGATGAGGCAGCCACAGCTTCTCTGGGCACCCTGTGCCAGCGCCTCAGCACCCTCCCAGGGAAGAGCTTCTGCCTCAGAGCTCATCTCAGTCTCCCCTCTGGCAGCTTAAAGCCATTCCCCTGTCCTGTCCCTCCACCCCTTGGCCAAAGCCCCTCTCCAGGTTTCCTGCAGCCCCTTTAGGCACTGGAGCTGCTCTAAGGTCTCCCCTTCAGGAGCCTTCTCTTCTCCATCTGCCCCAGCCCAGCTCTCTCAGCCTGGCTCCAGAGCAGAGCTGCTCCAGCCCTCGCAGCATCATCCCCTCTACTGCATTAGAGCAGTGAAGCCTCTTCACATTGTACCTTCATTTTGCACTGTCACTGGACTCTAAAAGCAAAGACATTTCTACGCCTGTGCTGCTCCAGGGTCAGTGATGACACTGCAACGAACCCATCTGAAATGGCCCATGTCACACCAGCCAGTGGCACACATCAGACTGGCTGCTGTTTGAAGCAGTTCCGGCCTCTCAATGTGGATAAAAGAGCTGAAAGGCTTATGAAAACGAGGGAAGGATTAAACCCCACTGGAGGAAGAAGCCAGCTTCCTGCAAAAAGGCAAATTCCAAGCAGGGAAAATGCAGATCCTCCAAATTGCCTCCACAAACATGAAACGAGGCGGAACAAACCCAACGTAAGATGATGCACGCTGCTGCCTCCAGCAGAACAGGCCCCTGCAGCAGGCTCATTCACACAACAGGTCGGTCCATTGGCTGACTCCACCTCTTGGAAGCACAAGAACACCTCACAGCGCTCCGGGAGGCACAAAACCAGCCCTCAGCCCAGGCCAGGGCGTGCAGCACAAGAGCAAGGAGGCCCTGAGTTACCTTCTGTCGGCAGGAAGGAAGCTCCCAGGCCAGAACAAAACACAGCCCTGGCTCCTAAACCTGAAAGCTCTTTGGGGGGACCAAGAGGGCGGCTTCAGGCAGCCCCCAGGAGATGCCTCCAGGTCGGAGCATGTCCCAGTGGGACTGCACTGCCGTGGGGCTGCGGAAACACCTAAAATGAGAACCCAGCTGCGCTCGCCAGGCTCCGGCTGAGTGACTGCTGCATCCCCATTGGAATCACTGCCTCCAGGCTCCCACTTGACCCTCCCTAAGAGGGCTGCAACAAAGCCACTGCTGAACCACGAGCGTAAGGCCTGGGACAGACCATGCCAGACCCTGCTGAGCCCCAGCAGCAAATGCTCCTGCAGCGAGCAGAGAAATCAGGCTGTGAGCTCAAGCGTCCTGCCCGGCCTCAGACTCACAGCACTGCATCACCTTGGAGGATCCTGCTTACAAAAGCACTTCCCAAGCTTGAGCTAAAGCAGGACAAAGCTTCACAAAGACATCTACTACAGCTGAGGGCAGCAGCACAGAGCCCCAGACTGCTTCCTTGGCTGCACACGCTTCCAGCCCCTACATCACCAGGAAGGCAGCATCTCCCCCAGCCTGTCCCATCTCATCCCAACACTCTGCTTTCAAACTGCTCACTGCGAAACATCGACAGCCTGATCCCTCGATCTGTACCAGACACCAACAGTTCCATATGAACCTCATGGAATCCCAGAGGGGTGCGGGTGGGAAAAGACCTTAAAGCTCCTCCAGCTCCAACCCCTGCCACGGGCAGGGACACCTTCCATAGAGCAGGGTGCTCCAAGCCCCTGTGTCCAACCTGACCTTGAGCACTGCCAGGGATGGGGCAGCCACAGCTTCTCTGGGCACCCTGTGCCAGCGCCTCAGCACCCTCCCACGGAAGAGCTTCTGCCTTATCTCCAACCTGAATGTCCTGTTTCAGTTTGAACCCATCACCCCGTCCTATCGCTGCAGTCCCTGATGAAGGGTCCCTCTCCTCATCCTTGTAGCCCCCTTCAGACACTGGATGCTGCTCTGAGGTCTCCATGCAGCCTCTCTTCTCCAGGCTGAACAGCCCCAATGCTCTCAGCCTGCCAGTGAACATCTTGAACACACCAAGACAGGCAGATACAACACAAGGCACGCGGCACGTCCAGCTGGATCCCCTCGGACCAGCGCTCTCAGATGGCAGCCTCCTGCTTGCAGCCAAAGTCCTCCTTTAGTTCCCTAAAATCACCCCCTCCAGGGAAGGATGAGGTGTCCGAGGTGCACACAGACATAACAATGAGCTCCTAAGCTGAAGTCCTGTTTACATTCCAGGAGTCCTCCCTATAGGCTTCAATCCACAGAACAAAGTCTAAATTACTGTGACGTTACGAGCTCTTAAAGCTGCTCACAGGAAGGAAAGCACGCCAGGGAAGATGGCAGCAGCGGGGTGACCCACGGGCAGTAAATATACGCCCTTGGAGCCACATCTGCCCCTGCCAGCACAGGAGAAGTCACCAAGCTCACGGGGGAGGCTGCACGCTGAAGAACACGTTTGCATCCTCCCGGTTGAAGCTGGAGGCACCAGCGTGTCCAATGGCAGGAGCGAAGCAGACTGGCGCGACCTCGGGGCAGTGCATGGGCAGCTGTCAGGCTGCTGCTGAGCTTGTCTTGAGAGCGTTCCACTTGGAAGAGAGCTGCAGCCCCGGCGAACGCTCCGAGCTGCTCCCGTGGGAAGCGGCACCGGGAGGGCGGCGTGTTTGGGGAAAGAGGAAACTGCGCTTCAAGAAACACTCCTGGGTTTCAGCAGCTCCCTACAGGCGAAAGCCTGGCTCAGACCCAGCACCGAGCCCAGGCTGCAGCCTCCTGCCTGGAAATGAAGAGATTCAGAGCAGCCCTGCGGAGAAGGACTTGGGGGTGTTGGTGGATGAGAAAATGAACATGAGGCGGCTGCAGTGTGCGCTCACAGCCCAGAAACCAACCGTATCCTGGGCTGCATCCACAGGAGCGTGACCAGCAGGTCGAGGGAGGTGATCCTGCCCCTCTGCTCTGCTCTCCTGAGACCTCACTTGGAGTATTGTGTGCAGTTCTGGTGTCCTCAACATCAAAAGGGCATGGAACTGCTGGAACAAGTCCAGAGGAGGCCACGAGGATCATCAGGGGACTGGAGCACCTCCTGTATGAAGATAGGCTGAGAAAGTTGGGGCTGTTCAGCCTGGAGAAGAGAAGGCTGCGTGGAGACCTCAGAGCATTCTTCCAGTATCTGAAGGGGGCCTATAGGGATGCTGGGGAGGGACTCTTCATTAGGGACTGTAGTGATAGGACAAGGGGTAATGGGTTCAAACTGAAACAGGGGAAGTTTAGACTGGATCTAAGGAGGAAGTTCTTCACTGTAAGGGTGGTGAGGCACTGGAATGGGTTGCCCAGGGAAGTTGTGAATGCTCCATCGCTGGCGGTGTTCAAGGCCAGGTTGGACAGAGCCTTGGGTGGCATGGTTTAGTGGGAGATGTCCCTGCCCATGGCAGGGGGTTGGAACTGGATGAGCTTAAGGCCCTTTCCAACCCAAACCATTCTATGATTCTATGACTCTAAATCTGGACTGAGTGGGTAAGTGATGGCCCTGTCTGACTCGAACACGTGGTTAACGGACAGGCTGACGTCCGCATGCCCAGCGGGTGAAGCAGCAGCCTCCTCCAGAGACCACACTGTCTGCAGCACTTGATGCTGGTGTCTGATAAACACCCCGACTATCAAAAGGTGTCTTTCAATGGCAAAGGCAGAGCTGAGGCTAAAGCGCTGCAGGCAAGGCCTGGAAGACAGGCAGGGGCCAGAAGAGAGCCATACAAACAACTCCACACCTCCTGCGCTGTCGCCTTTTCTCATTTCAATGCCTCAGTTTCAGACATTAAGAGCAAAGATGGGCCCACTCCTCACCAACTAACAGTGTATCTGGCACTTTTAGCACCGCAGTGAGATACAAGCAAGCATCTGTCTAAAGACTAGACTCAAACTGAACTGCTGCCCAGCCCTGATCTATAAAATGTAAAAGGCTGCATCCCCCAGAGAGCTCACACCAGCAAGAGCCTGAAGCCAGGCCCCCTCTGCTTCCTCACACCGCTCCAGAAGGATGCTTCAGTCCCAGGAGCAAGCTTTTGGGAGCGGAGGAGTAACTCAGCCCGATGAAGAGGCACAGAAGCCTCGCAGAGCATGTAGGAACTCAATCCCCCTCGCTTCACACAGATCAAAGCGAAGCTCCAGCATAACAAGTCATGAGTCACCTCCTCACTGCCCAAAGCCTTTCACCGATTCTGCGCTTTCCACACCAAGACCTTTCAGTGGGAAAACCCCCTGAGGGCTAAAAACGATGGAAGAGGAGGTGAAACACGGATTCCTTCTGAGCCTCCAAAGCCAAGCAGCACCACGGGCAGAAGGAACTTGCCTCCTGGCAACGAGATCCCTTCCTCAGGCAGCAGCCCTCCTCTCCTAGAACACCAAAGGAGACGTGCCTGCGCCCTGCACCTTACCTGCTGCAAAAGGCATTTTGAAGGGGTAGCTGCTCCGTCCTGCGTGCACGCTGCTGATCCTGCCCTCAGGCACGTGCACGACCCCACAGAGGCTGTAAGTGTTCAGCGCCGTCCCTTCCCCACAGCAGTATGGAGAGTTACACCAGTGCAGTGGCTGGAAGTGAGCACCCGATGGCAGGGAACTGGGGGATACCAAGAGCCCCTCGCAGGTCGCAGACTGCGAAAGCTCCTCCTTGGGGTAAATGGAGCAGTGAGAGTAGCCACTGTATCCACTTTGGCCACAACAAACATAAAACCCATTCAAGGGAGTCAGATCCGAGGCTTCATAGAGACATCCACAATCTGTGTGATTGCCGGGCACTGGCAAAGGAGGGAACTGCTGCACGGGAAAGGAAGGCTGATGAAATTCCTGTTTGGGGGTCGGGGATTTCTCTCCAGGTCTTCCATACTCTGGCTTCATGGAAGCTTGTCCACCCATAAGCAAAGGCAGTCTGTGGTAGAAACCCTCAGTGCTAGCATAGGAGCTGGACAGTGACTCATATGGGACAGGTTCTGCTGTCCCATAGAGCCTTGAGGAGTCCCGCTGCTCCCCTTTCCCCCGAGCAGCCAGAGCATGCCCCGGCCAGCCGCGCTGACCTTCCAGTTTTAAGCTTGCCAATTCCTTCTTGGATTTGACACAATTCTTCCTGTTGGCTTTAGCCCATTTGAGTGTGGATTTTGAACAGTGGTTCTCAGACTTGCCCTCTCCATCCGATTTACTCCTCGGCTTTAGGGGCTGGTCTTTCTCATGGGTCAGCTTGAGGAAGGCCACAGCATTGAGGCTGGCCAGTCTCTTTGGGGTGGGATGATGGGAGATGGCACCGTCCTCCCTCTTTGTCCCATCATCAAAGACCTCATCCAGCGCATGGTCACAGCTGCTGCACTTCTGGCCGGGCTCGTGTCGGTGCTTGCCTTTACCTGCTTTCACAGCCGGTTTCTCCAGCGCGGGCCAGCTGTCCCCAGCTTTGCACTGCAAGCTCTTACCGGCACAGTCTCCGCTGGCTTTAACGGAGTCCCTGCGGAATCGCCGGCTGGACAACAAGCCCTCATCCCGTTCAAAGAGCAGGTTGTTCACAGCTTCTGCGTTCAGCGAGGCCAGCCGGCGCTTCCGGGGCTCTGACGGAGCAGGCTCCGGCTCCTGCTCTGTCCCTGGATAAGTTGTGCACTTTTCCCCAGATGAATCACTCTTCCCTGCTCCCACAGGCTGCACTTGTTCCGAGAACAAAGCGGGTCCCAGCCCCATCCAGCTGGGAAGATCCTTGGTTTTACAGCTCTGGCTCTGTTTGGACAGGGATCCGGCCACATCCTCCAGCCGGGTGAGGAGCACCTTGCAGGTCTTCTTGTTGACAGAGGGCAGCAGGCGCCTCCGCAGCGGGTACGTCTTTCGCACCTCATGCAGGGTCTTACTTTTGCTTGTCCCCACAAACCCACTGGGACAGCTGGGAGCCTCGGTGGCGTCTCCATCCCGCTGCTCTCCACACTCGGTGCCGGTCCTGTCCATCCTCCTGCTGCCTGGTGGTGATGAAGCTCGGCCAGCACAACCAGCCGGGTGTTTCAGAAGGAAAAGTTGTTTCTTCCGGGCATGCGTCATAGGATCAATGTCCAATCCTGCAAGGAACAGAAGGAAACATCTATTAACGCCACTGCGAGGGACCCAGCTCCTCACAAAGCACCCACTGCCAATGAGGACATATTTGGGGAGCTTGTTTCTGCACACGGAAGAGTCTTTTTGGGTGATGGCCAGGTAAGCCTATTGAGATAGGACACAATTAGATGTGGTTTAATATTAAGCCATAGAACATGACAGTAATTAAAAGCGAGGCGGTGACAACAAACACCACAGCAGCTGGAGAAAGCAGGGGACGGCCAGAAAGCTGCTTCACCAGCCCCAGCCCGCATCCCTCTCACACCGATGCTGCTCCTAACACGTTACGAATCCTCATCAAAGCTGCTAAAGCTCATCTCAGCGCTGGTCCAGAAGTAAATCCCAGGTATTTGCCTGCATGTTGATACAGGCATTTGGTTCCTTGTCATTTCTGAAACAATCAGAAGGAAAACAAGAAGTCCACCTACTCACAGCAAAAGTAAACGTGGTCTATTAAGCCGAGATCTGCCAACATTAATAAACTAAACACATGCAAATCCCTCTCTGCAGGTTAGAACCTGGCTTCCTGCTGCTCCTGTCCTTCCCCCCAGTTGTATTTTATAGAAGCTGTGGATGTTAAACCACTAAATCACCACATTCAGCAGAAAGGCCCTAAAAAGATATTCATGGGAGGCAAAGGAATTCCTCAGCTGTATGTCATTCCTGACTTTTCATGGAGATGCTGTGTCAAGTCCCTGCTCAACCCCAACAAATTACTGAGCTGTAAAGAGATATGGATCTGCACCTGGAGCAGGAGCTGCCTCGCTGAGGGCAGGGCTGAGCACACCAGCACCTCACGAAGCTGCCACGCATGGGATGGCTTCAGCACATTTGGGCTTCCCAAGCATGGAGAACATTACAGACCTGGTCCTGCTCTGATTTACTGCAGGAGGGAACCTTTCCTGCAAGGCACAAGGCATTCCAGCCTCGGCAGCAGTTCGGCTCACTCCAAACTCCCTTATTGCGAGAGGCAGAACACGTTATCCAGAGAGGTGATGGCTGCACCACCCGTGGAGACATTCAAGGCCAGGCTGGATGTGGTTCTGGGCAACCTGATCTAGTTCAAGGTGTCCCTGCTCCTTGTGGAGGGCTGGACTAAACGACTGTTGAAGGTCCCTTTGAACCCAAACTACTCTATGATTCTATGAAAGGTGAGGAGGAGGCATCAAACCCAGCAGAAATGGAGATAAGAGCTGACTGCCTTCACCCAGAGCACCGGTAGCAGAGGTTGTGTGCTCGAGTCATGCAGCGAGTCCATCCCAGCCTTTCTGAGTGATACAGGAATAGATTCAATTAAGTCTGTATTTGAGCACTGGCAACAGCAGAAAAGGACAATTCCTTGCATTTAATGGTATTTAGGAAACCTCAGATTCCCTTTATGGGTACCAAGGAGTTGATCTTTGTATTACCATCAATGTAGGAGCGGCTTGATCTGCCCTGCAACCAGGTATTTGGCTGGACCGGCCCTCAATCGACACCACTGACACTGATGTGACACTTGGAGGCTTTTAATTAAAGCTGCTACTGCTTTTGCAGCGATTAGACCCAAGCTACTGAATTACAACAACTGCTCATTAGATATGGCTTAATCAAGCTGATAATTACATTATCTCTTTGAAATAAGCCCAATGCACTTTAATTGACTTGCTTATATATGCATTAACTAAAAGAAACTCAGGAACTGAAAACCACTGCGGTTTGCCCATTGCTCTTCTAGATGTCAGGCTCTTCCCAATGTGTTTCGGGATAACTGACTCCTTACACCCTATTACAGCCAGGATACATCCCATGGCTGTGCCCAAATGGGAATGCTCTGTGGGGAGCACACATTTACGTATATCTATGTTCTTCTGACAGGTTCTGGAAATGAGGGGGATGCTTACTGAGTCAGGCAGACTGTTACCTCCAGAACTGGAATCCTGCCTGCACAAGAGGCCCAAGTGAGCACACACCACCTCTGGGGTTTGCAAGAGGACTGTAATTTCAATAACACATGGTGCAGAGCAGGGTTTGGCAGTGGCAGACCATTATCCTCCATAACCATGCCCTGGGAAGCGTAACTTCCCACACTATATGGGCCAGTGGTTTCCTTGCAACTCTCATCCTGTTTTCTGTTGTCCCTACAGAGAAACTGAGCCTCTGGCAGAGGTGCTCAGCAGAGAGGTGAAAAACCCCAAATACGCACCCATGGCTTGCCTTAGAAACCAGCACAGAATCCCAGAGTGGTCTGGGATGGAAGGGACCTTAAAGCTCCTCCAGCTCCAACCCCTGCCACGGGCAGGGACACCTTCCACTGGAGCAGATTGCTCCAAGCCCCTGGGTCCAACCTGGCCTTGAACACTGCAGGGATGGGGCAGCCACAGCTTCTCTGGGCACCCTGTGCCAGCGCCTCAGCACCCTCCCAGAGAAGCACCAACCTCGCAGCATCAGCCACCTCTTTCTGCTCAAGCTTTCACAAGCAGCAGTCTGACCTTCTGGGTGCTCACTGCACATCCTTCACCTGCTGGACTTTCATAATCCATTAGTGCTCGGATGAGTGAGAGATCCATCCTACAACTATGAGAAATGCATCTTCTCCCCTAAGCCTGGACACAAGACCCACCTCTCAGTGTGGAATAAACAGCAGCATCTCGCCTTGCTGTACCACATTTCCAGCTAATCCTCTAACCCAGCCTTCAGCACTGACAGGCTGAAACCAGGAACGTCAAGGGAAACCCTGGAGTTGGACACGTAGAGATGACAACAGAGATATGGAGTCAAAAACGCATGACAGTGGGAAGAGGACCACGACTCAAGGCAATCCGTTTTAAGTGTCTCAGTCACATAAGCCCTTTGCCACGACAGATTCTCCGGCACAAGCAGCAATCAAACAATCCCAGGCAGCTTTTTTCTATTATGTTTTAATAAAAGGAGATTATATCTACATAAATCCTGGCATCTGGTCTCCAAGCTCTCTCCCCCACAGGTCAGCTGCTCGAATACTCCGAAGCACCGAGCTACGGATGAAGAAGTAAGTACCTAGAAATCCATGGGCAGACAAAATAAGCCAACTGCACACATTTGGGCATTTACAGCCAAGTAAATCCCTTAAGTGCCAGCAAGGAAACCAGCGGCACCATCCAGCAACACTTCCACCTGACTGGAAACCCTCCGAAATCCAGCTTTACAGCAGACATAGGGAACAAGACACAGAAATACAATCAAAGTAACTGCAGCAAATGCAGAAGGTGACATTTACTCTCTCCAGAGTTCCCACAATGAATTCCTTGGTTAAACAAGCAGGAAAATGAGCCAAGTTTCTCCCAACCTACTCAGTTTGGAGACCAGGAGAAGGTTGCTCCTCCAGATCCCACTACAAACCCAAAGTCGGGTGAATTCTGTTTCTCTCCAACCCCATGACTAAGTCCCGTTTG
The DNA here is from genome assembly GCA_028858755.1 of Ara ararauna. Lineage (NCBI taxonomy): Eukaryota > Metazoa > Chordata > Aves > Psittaciformes > Psittacidae > Ara > Ara ararauna. The sequence goes on along the minus strand of CM054380.1, from coordinate 92,028,538 downwards.
CTCTGCACTGGCTCAGTACTATCAGTATAAAGAACCCAATTTTGAGGGGATCAGTTACAAAGTGTGGTTAAAAAGGTGCATTTTCTACACAGGGAACTTCCTCATGATATCACCATGATAAAATAACTGCCACGACCCACAGAGTGGTTCATTGTTTATCCTCCCAAGTCCTTCTTCTGACATAATACTCCTAACGGCGGTGGGAACAACCAGGTCCAGCATCCATAATGAAGCTTGCCATTCCAGAGCCATGTATAATGTGAATTCATTACAGAATCACAGGATGGTTTGGGTTGGAAGGGACCTCAAATTGTGAGCAAGAGGGAGCGAAAGGAGATACCAACAGTTGCTCCATACCCTACCAATGCAATGTTGCAATGTTTTAGGTCTGCTCCTTGACATCTCCTTGGCAGAAGCTCTCACCTCTCCAAAGAAGTCACTCTCAGCCTGGAGAATCACACAATCAATCAGGCTGGAAAAGCCCTTTAAGCTCATCCAACCCAACCGTTCCCCAGCACTGCCAAGGCCACCACTAACCCACGGCACTGAGGCCTCGTGTGAACACTTGGAGGGCCGGTGACCCCAGCCCTGCCCTGTCCCAACGCCTGAGCACCCTCTGGGGAAGGAATTGTTCCCAATACCCAGTCTAAAATTCGAAAGGGACAAATATTCCATGCATTTTTCCATTCTCCATGATTTGCCACCCCAAGCCTTGCATCAAAGAGGGCCTGCTGCAGGTCTGCTACAGCGATACCGCTGCCAGTTTAGGAGAGGTCCTGGGACAGGCATGAAGAAAACCACCTAACATTCATTCTCATGGCAAGCACACATCCAGCAACAGGCACCAGTCTTACTGTTTCACTCTATTGAACAAAAGTCATCTTTAGCATACTGGACCATCAAGAAGCATCCCCGTGTCCACAGAATTGTCTGTTCAGTACGGAATGCCTTGCAAGGGGATGCTCCTGCTCATCCCCTCCTTGACAAAAAGCACAGAGCAGTGAATACTACTGCCTTACCCACGACCTAGCAATCCCTTTACTTCCTCCAGCACAACACAGAAGTGAAGCTTTCGACTGCTGCTCGAAACTGCACCCTCTGACAGTCAAGAGTATCGCGCCTCCAGAGTCAAGCAGGATTACTTCCAGTAAGCATTGTACTCCTTTCAGGTGGGAAGGGAGAGTGTCAGGCTCTTCATCCTCCTGGATCGCTTCACCAAGCAAAGAACAAACCAGCTGTGCCCAGAAACCTCCAAGAAACCACGAAGAACTGGAAGATCCTGAAGCCAGAAGTCCCCATTTGCTGCTCGCAGCTGGGGAACTCGATTAACGGTGGTAAGACTTAGCTATAACTCCATCGGAAATGAAACGAGTTCAGAGCAGCTCAGTCTAAGCAGCTGCACCCAGAGCCTACCAAGCACTTTAAAGCTAGTTGGAAGTGCTGCTTCCTTCCTCAAACCGGACTGCCTGTGTAAAACCATGCTGACAACTGAACCCAAACTGGATCAGAACAATCAACCCCCAACACTGGTCCAATCTTCTGCTAGAATAAAGCCGGTACCCAAAGAGCAGAACCAGGAGAGAGCTGATGCCTCATTAGGAGGAAAATAGGCAAGTGTGTTAACAGCTGCATTTGCTGTAATCATGCAGCTGCAGCATCTGCCTCTCTGTCACTCGACTGCAAGTAAAATGAGAAGAAACTAGTCTGGGACTCCCCGTTCAAGCACCTTTTCCTTTCCAAAGCTTCACTACGGAGACGCACTCGTTCCAAGGAGGCGGTGCCAAAAAGCACAGAAACTTAAGCTTTTAAAGCTCCTAATCCATTTGGCACTTTGAGAATACACACAGTTAGGCCAACACGAATCCTCCCCGTGCACAGCACTGCTTGGTCGCCTCTGAGCCCCCGTGACTTGAAGAAGTTGCATTCGTTTCGACTGGCGCAGCTTATGCTCCGACAACAGCCCTGTAAGTGGAAGTGTCTGGAGGCCTGGCTCCTTTTCCCTGCTGCTTTCACAGCTCACTAGTTCTCGGGGCTGTGAGGACCGTGGTGCACGAAGGAAGCCCCCCAGGAGCTCTTGGGAATCCGCATAAATCATGGAAGCATCAGGTATCCCGGGCTGCATTACCCACAGGCTGCGCGAGTCCCACCAGCGGAAGCATCGCTTCGGTCTCAAACACTTGGAGAAGCTGTAATTGCTGCAGGCTGCAATCTGTCTTCCCAGCGTCCAGCCCTGATTTTCCTCCGGAGGCCCATCGAAAGCTCCATCATCCACATGCTCCAGAGAAAACTGTGTGTGCACAGCTCATTAGGCTGCAGGAAAAGCTTGTTTCTCTCTCATCAACGCAGCCTGAACCATTGGCCAGCACCTCCTGAAACCCATGCGAGCCCCGCGCCCGTGGCTTTACAGAGCTTGCAAAAGGGGATCTGGGGCAACTCTCACCAGTCGAGCCGTCTGGAAGCTGATGGGACAACGCTGTGCTCCACTCCCCGGCCCAACACCAGCAATTACAGCTGCGTTGCGAAAGGCAGTGCTCCAGCCACATAGCTGGGAGTGTTGCAGAACATGTGTGGCCGTGATAAATTACAGGGCTCAAACGAATGCAATTAGAAGCCAGAAGCTCTGTACCTGTCTGAAAGCAATGGTAAGTGAGGAGGAAGCACGCCGGGGTGCAGTCCCTGCTTGCAGGGCTGACCACTCGCATAAGCATGTGTTAGACCTGGTAACACCCCAGCAGGGACGTTCCCCAGCTGATTTCCCGGGAGGGCCAGTCCCAGTGCCATTATCTGGCTTTGGATCTTGCCTGGTGCTAGCGCTCTCCAGTGCTCTGCAGGAAGCCAGAACTCAGTTTCTCCGGCTGTTCTCACACCCTCCACAGCTCCAACAAGCAGCAAGGTCACAAGGAAGGGGAGAAAGGGAAACCTAAAGGGAAAAAGCAATCCCTGCTGCCCCACGGGGGCATGTGAGAGCCCAACAAACAGGAGCCTTTCCAGGATCCGGAGCAGGCACAGAGCCCCAGGCAGGAGATGCTGCCCGAACCCCAGGCTCTGATCTCCCTCTCTCCAGGCAGCACTAACAACCAGCCCAGCCATACAATGTGCCAGCCCCAGTGGAAAGCGGCCCTTTTAAAGCCTCAAATGCACAAAGCGGAATTCCAAAGGCCAAAGCCACGTGGAGAGCCCAGAGAGGCCCGGGAAGTGTTTCACAATGCCCGCATCTCCCGGCAGAGCAGAGGCTCACACCTCTGCCCACGGCCACGGGAGGCTTAGGCTCAGACTAACACCCTCTGGAGAAGAGACTGGATCAAGAACTGCTCCGTTACAGACTTGGCAGTGTTGGATTAACGGTTGGACTCGAGGATCTGAAAGGTCCTTTCCAACCTAAATGGTTCTCTGGTTAACTTTGCTTGCTGAGCTGGTTTCATCCCTAGGAGCAAACTGCCGAATGCAACTCCTATCTAGCTGCGAGAAGCCAGCCTTTTCAACACCAGTGCAAAAGAGTCACGTACAAGGGGGAGAGCAGGAGGATGTCCCCTCAAAATCAATGCAAGATGTATCGTCCGGGGACTAAGGCATGTTCCTTTCTGGAAAGGCACCAGCTTTCCTTCCCCCGTTCCTGATGCTAAGAAACCCTGTTACTGTTCGCAGTGAAAGGCTGCCACTTAGGTTGAATGCTCAGTAAAACGAAATGCTGAGGTCACAGCTTACTTCCCACAAGTCAAACACCAGTCACCAAAAGGAGATGCAGCTTTGCAGCCACAGGCTCTTTACTCACCTGCATTAAAGCCCAAGTTTCTGAGTTCAAAGCCTTCCCTGAACACCCATTTGTACAGCCAACACCTGGAGAAAACACTTCCTATGGCCCATAAGAACTTAGGATTTCCCCCCCCACAGAGCTGCCACGAGCCTTCTGCTCGTGACCCAACACAAAGCAGTGCTTGTCTGGGGAAAGCTGGTTCACAGCCTGCCACGCAGCACCGGGATAGCGGTCCAGGGAGTCAGAGCCAAGGGGCAGCGGCACAGCCACAGGTCCATGATTGACCTCTGGAGGAGAGGTGCAAAAGCCGGGCTGACCCACAAGCAAGGGCACGCTCGCCTCCCAGAACTCCAAACCCATCACGAACACAGGCAAAACTGGAAGCAATCACAGAATCCCAGCCTGGTCTGGGTTGAAGGGACCTTAACGCTCCTCCAGCTCCAACCCCTGCCACGGGCAGGGACCCCTTCCACTGGAGCAGCTCCAAGCCCCTGTGTCCAACCTGGCCTTGAGCACTGCCAGGGATGGGGCAGCCACAGCTTCTCTGGGCACCCTGTGCCAGCGCCTCAGCACCCTCCCAGGGAAGAGCTTCTGCCTCAGAGCTCATCTCAGTCTCCCCTCTGGCAGCTTAAAGCCATTCCCCTTGGCCTATCTATTAAGAATAGATGTCTTCAGAGTGACAGAGCACAGCAATTCCCAAACAGCGTTTCAATCCTGCATTCATCACTTGTGCTTCCTGTGAGAGCCCCTCAGCTGCAGCACAGGAACCTGCGGCCACCCCAAACATTGAGGCCAGGAGCCACCAGCTTTGGATGTTCCTCTCTGAACTGTTTGTGTTCAGGGGCTCCAGGGACACGCAACACGCAACCATGTCGTTAAAGACAAGAGCCAACAAGCTGCACACAGAGAGCCAACCCCTCCTCAAACAGAAAGCACTTCTTTGCCAGCACAAACACTGTCGTTATTCCCACAGAGCAAAGCCCACCAGCAGCTTCTCACCTCTCAAAACAATGCTGGGGGGGGGGGGGGGAAGGAAAACCACAGATAACTGGACCCAGCCGCGCTGCTGCAATCGGAGCCCACGTACAGCAAAGGAAATGCCTGGCATTTGCAAGAGAAGGAGATGAGTAGGTGGAGTTGGGGGGGGGGGAAATCAGGTTCAACCTGCCTTAAGGCTGACAACTTTGAGTGAGAGCACTTAGGCGTGAGCCACTTTGGCCTTTGCTGTATCACTCCCCACTGAATCAGACATTAAGGCTTCCTTTTAACGAAGACAGGCAGAGTATGGAGATGAGGCAGGAGGAGGACCGGAAAGGACAGGAGGTGCCAGGACTGGACCGTCTGCACCTCTTCTCAAATGCCCCCCAGAGCAGCAGCAGCAACTTCCACTACACAGCAAATAGGAGGTATATTAAGAATCAGGCGTTTACAAGGAGTTGCCTATTAGAGCTTTAAATAGGCTCAGCACAAAGCTGCCTCCGTGACAGCTCCGCCAACACCACCCTGCAAGATGTCTGTAAGCAGTCTGAAACCCCAAGTCAATGGTATCTCAGGACAGCTTTGACAGTTGTGTTTTTAGAAGGAGTACAAGCTTTGCCAATCAACCTAATCAAGCTTTAAAAACACAAACCCAAACCCCGAGCCCTGCTCATCTGATTTGCCATATATGCAAAATGCAAACTCAATGCCTTGACAGCAGAAGGCTGAGTCTGGTAAAACATCAATCACCCGTCACTCTGCTCGGAGCTCTGGCACCATTCCTGGTTCCGCAGACTAAATGGAATGACAAATTAATTCCAAGACTTTATTTTGAGGAACAAGGTGTAAGATTTTTTTGGTAGTGACTATTAAAGCTCTTCCATCTATTATAATCACACACTTCCACAACCGCTTCAGGAACTTCCTCCAAGCTGCTCTGCTTAAACAATTCAAGATGTGCCGGGATTTCATGTATTACACATGCATCTGCAAACCACGCTGCCTTTGGGAATCTCCAGGGCAGGTGTAGCCCTGACAGCTCCTCTCCATCTCGAAGCTGTCGTTGCATCCTATTTCCAGATCTGGAATTCCCTGCTCCTCTCTCTGGTTCATCCCTCTCCGCAAAGGTCTCCATTCCCTCTCCCCTCTTTTGACTAGAAGCTGTCAGGACAGCGCCTTTGAGATCCAAACAAGATGTTAGTGCTCAACAAGCTCGGAAGTTGCGTTAGGGGGTTAAAAAAGACAATGCAGGGAATTCAGGGAAGGGGAAGGCATTCCTTGGACACAACAGCTAACCAACCTTCCTAAAATCTGACCCCAAATGCAACTTCAGCAACTTCCCCCCTCCCTTAAATAATCTTCATCCTATTTTCCTCACCTCAGAGCATCCCTCAAAAGTGTCTAATAACACAGTGCTCCGCCTCAGCGTCCAAAGCCTTGGCACTGCAGCACCAGGTACTGACTCTATCAGTTATCTCCAAGATGAGTCCAGAATAAAAAGGCATGGAATGGTTTGTGTTGGAAGGGACCTTAAAGCTCATCCAGTCCCAGTCCCTGCCATGGGCAGGGACACCTTGCACTAGAGCAGGTAGCTCCAAGCCCCGTCCAGCCTGGCCTCAAACACTGCAAGGGATGAGATGAACACTTCCAGAGAGAGACTGGACTTTAAAATCCAACAGACACTCCTGTGCAACCTAAACTTTAATCTACAGAAGCCTTGAACCCAGCAGGCACAAAGGGCCATGCTCAGTAACAAGTTCATGTTGTACGTTTGAGGATTCCTGTGTTCTGACTCATCCCCAGCTGAAACACATTGACCAGAACCACCTCTTCAGACTAAAACTGTAATCTGGAGGCATTTCCAGTTCCAGAATAAGCACTTAAGGACAGTATCATCTTTCACTTGGAAACACATATTGCTTCTCTGTTTGAAAGTAGCATCACATTACTTCCACCTCGGCTTGGGCTATACAAAGCAAGCTGTCCATAAAGCACAACACCTTTGTGGGATTTCAAGTTTCCTCCATCATAGGTTTTGATTCCTCTTTATATTCAAAGTGCAACAGATGTTTCAAGAGGAAACAGACTTTCTACTTCTTCATTCTCACTTTCCCACCATCACTTGAAATGCCGCATCCTCCAGCTTCCCCAGCTGAGGACGTCGGTGACAGAAGATGACTGCTGCTGAGCAGTTTTCCATTTGGGAGCTTTAATCCCAATCCAGAAATCAAACCAAGGAAAGACTTTACAAAGCCCTTGCATTCCCACAGGAATCCCATAAGCAAACACTCTCCTTCCCTGTATGGCTTATAAACCACAGCACCACACTGAGCTAAACTGCTGCATTTGAACTTAGGAAATCAAAGTTCAGATGTGGCTGAGGTTTAGTATATTCTCATCAAATTGGGCAGAACTTCTGCAGGTTTAAAAAGCTCTTCCAAGCAGGGAAGAGTAAAGTTACCGTACCTAAAAATCAACAGGTTTCACAGTCACAGACAGTGCCTCAGCACCCTCCCAGGGAAGAGCTTCTGCCTCAGAGCTCATCTCAGTCTCCCCTCGGGCAGCTTAAAGCCATTCCCCTGTCCTGTCCCTCCATCCCTTGGCCAAAGCCCCTCTCCAGGTTTCTTGCAGCCCCTTTAGGCACTGGAGCTGCTCTCAGGTCTCCCCTTCACACAGCAGAGGGTCAGGATCCCCTCCCTGAGCTGCTGCTCATGCTCTGGGGGTACAGCCCAGCACACGGGGGGGGTTCTGGGCTCAAGCGCACAGAAGCCGGGTCATGGGGAGCTTCCCCAAGTCCTTCTCCTCAGGGCTGTATAGAGCACCATTACGGTCCCAGTCCCTAAAACCCACCAGGTTTCCCCAAGAAGCCTGCCCACCTGAATACATCTCAACAAAGTATTTGAAGACACACACGATTACTACTTTTCCTTCACAAAATAGAGCATCAACCAACACCACACATAGAGGTCTATATCCGCTCATCTTCTAGCAGCAGTTATGATAGAATCACAGAGTAGTCAGGGTTATGACCAAGATAAAGCTGCCAAGCCTGACTAAGCTCACTGTAAAGCTTTTACTCCTCCTTTTTAATGCAAGAGCACAGCCTTTACAAATGAACATAAGGTAAGTGGAGGAGTTCCTCAACATTTCACAACGCCCCTGGTTTAAAGTATTAGGTCAGCCGCAGCCAAAAAGCTCAAGAGCACACGTGGATGGTCCTGCAACACCCCATTTCTCGAAGGAGAACAGGTTTCATTCGGCAGGCGCTGTTAACACTCACCGGTACAACTCAATCTACACAAGGGTTTTTTGCTGTTGCTTCGGTTTTTGAAGAGCAGTTTATGAACTGATTCTCCACGATGGGAATTAGCAGACAGGAATACGCCTCTGGCAAGGCAGCGGGTACAGAGCTGGAAGACAGTTACAGACTTGGGAATCACAGAATTCCAGCCTGGTTTGGCTTGAAGGGACCTCAAAGCTCCTCCAGCTCCAACCCCTGCCATGGGCAGGGACACCTTCCACTGGAGCAGCTCCAAGCCCCTGTGTCCAACCTGGCCTTGAACACTGCCAGGGATGGGGCAGCCACAGCTTCTCTGGGCACCCTGTGCCAGCGCCTCAGCACCCTCCCAGGGAAGAGCTTCTGCCTTATCTCTAACCTGAACTTCCCCTGTTTCTGTCTGAATCCATCACCCCTTGTCCTATCGCTACAGTCCCTGATGAAGAGTCCCTCTCCAGCATTCTTGTAGCCCCTTCTGAGGTCTCCCCCAGCTTCTCTTCTCCAGCCCCAATGTTCTCAGCCTGTCTCCATACAGGAGGTGCTCCAGCCCCTGATCATCATCGTGGCCTCCTCTGGACTTGCTCCAACAGCTCCATAACCTCCTTATGCTGAGGACACCAGAACTGCACCCAGTGCTGCAAGTGGAATCTCATGAGTCAATGGGGAGCACGTGGGAAGCCACACTCGAGCAGGTAAATGGATGAGAGTTTAGTCTGAAACCTGAAGCTACTGATGTCTCTCAGACCAGCCTGAACCTCCACCAGCCATGAAGTGCTTACAGTTAATTGCTTGGCAATTACACTTCTCATTACTAAGCACTACTAAGCAACGAGCACTTGAAGGTTTGAAGTGCCCAGCACTGGCTCTTCCCACAGTTACTGCGGGTCCAGGAACTGGGCTGGAGGAACCCAAGCACTGTACGTGGGCCATTCACCACCTCCAGCACCATGGCTGCTGCCACACCACTTCTGGCCAGGGCAGAGGAATCCCTGCACAAGCTTCCTTTGGATCATTTTAGCCCTGGAAAGCAGAGGGACTCAGCGCCTGCATTGCCCGTGGGCCCGAGCAGAGCTAGAAGAGCATTTTTGGTGGCCAGCCGCCGGCATGACGTGGTCAGCAGCAAACTCTCCAGCAGGACAGCTGGATGTTGTTATACATCCCCATACAAGAACTGTTAAGTGGCATTAAAATAACAGAAACCACGAGCCCAACACAGGCCATTCAGCCGCTCTCAACACTGAGAAGCCCAATCGCCGGAACGCCGCTTCCACAAGAGCCCATTTAACTCCCATTAGAAGCCGCTCCTTCATCCTTTCCCCATATCATTAGGGGAACATTTAAACACACACATTTGCTTGTGCCCCAGGTTTGGTCGGTCATGGCAACAAGCATCACCTCTAAGCGGACTGGACAGCACTCGCAGACCTGCGCTGGGAGCGCTCTGCTTTATATCCCCTCATTAACTTGCATTTATCTGCCTACACAGGCGTGACGCTCTTTGGCAGTTCAGGAAGGCAGTGATTAAACACACTGAGCTCTCAAAGCAAGGTGTTTTCAGTGAGTGAACCATTGAAACTGCATCACCCCAAAGTACTGCTTAGATTTTGCTGAATCTCGCACGGCTATGGGAGGAAAAACGGACTTAAAAATCAAGAACCATTGAGAACAAGGAATAAAGTGCTGGGGTTTGCTCCTCAGTTATTCCTGGCTGGTTCCCGGGAGCCAGTGAGGGATATATAGAATCCCAGACCGGGCTGGGTTGGAAGGGACCTTAAATACCATCTTGTTCCAACCCCCTGCCAAGGGCAGGGACATCCTCCACATATATGGCTTAAGGAAAGCCACCGTAAGGTAGGCTCAAATGTGGCCTTTCCTCAAACCCAACGATCCCATGACAAAGCCCAACAACAGACATAGGAGGTTCCCTGGGGCAGGCCTGACATTACACAACACTTTATCAGCAAGTCACGTAGTATTTCATTAGTAAGTCACAGGCTCACTTGCTGGTAACAGCTGGGGGACAGCCAGCCAGAAGACAAGCTACGGGTGCTCACGCCATCCTGATGGACCAAAGAAACAGTTAAAGAACGTAATTCAGAGCCCAGCACCAGGGACAAACACACAACTTGACCACCAGGCAGGCAGGAATCAGCAGGAGAATCATCAAGCGTGAACTGGGCAGCACGCAGCAAGGTGACACACTCCAGAAGGCAACCAAGGTCTAGCAAGGAGCAGAAGCTGGATGAGTCAACATGATCCCACTGTCATAAGAAAACAAACAGTGTCCTGGGGCAGATGCCCAGGAGAGCTGCGTGTCAGCCATGTGGAAAGAGTCCAGCCCAGGGCAAGCTCCAGCTGGCCCATGTCCTTCCATGCTGGGCTGAATACGGGATAAGCAGCGAGGGTGAAGGACTCGGAGGTGACCAGCGAGGAGAGGGCGCAGGGGCTGAGGTCATGAGGGTGGAAAAAAGGGTGGAGAGAAAAGCTCCTAACACGCAAGAAGATGGCGATAGGGCTTTCTCCAGGGAATGAGGGGAGAAGGAAAGGATTTAAATTGCACTTAGGGAGATGTAGAAGCCTTTTATTACACCTTTCCCTCCCGTTGGGTGAGAAAAGGCAGGAGAAAGCCTGAAGAGGTTGAGATTAAAAGAAATAGTTAGCAGAACGTCTGCCAGCCACGTTTTGGTTCAGTTCATGCCCTGCCCCACAGCAGGGTGACTACAACTGTTTCAAGCTTCTTTTCTATACACAGGTAAACATGACTCAATCAAAGAATCAGAGACTGGTTTGGGTTGGAAAGGACGTTAAAGCTCATCCAGTTCCAAGCCCTGCCACGGGCAGGGACACCTTCCATGGGCAGGGACACCTTCCACTGGAGCAGCTTGCTCCAAGCCCCTGTGTCCAACCTGGCCTTGAGCACTGCCAGGGATGGGGCAGCCACATCGGAGTGTGCCGAGTACTGGGTACAAGAGTCCTACAAGCGCTCAGCAAGCTGCTCTTGACACCTTCCTCTGATGGCTTGAGAACACCAACCTCCTCCAGCTTGGTGCTTCCTCCAACTCCGGCTTCAAGGAGAACGCATTTGTAATGGGGAATAAAAGAGCAAAACTTTTGAGGGCCTCTTATCACTGGCAAGTGGAGAAACAAAAGTCGTCACTGTTATCCCTTGATTGACAGCCATAGGATTTGAGAACATTGAGATGTTCCACAGATGGAGCAGATGGATGGGGAAGAGAAAGACACCCTCATGCATCCAAGTCACCAGCACAAGGGTACCAAGGTGAAGGCGCAAACAGTTCAGAGCTACAGACGCAGCAGGCTGGGGGCCAGGCAGGCAAAGCCAAAGCTAGCCCATGGTAATCTGACCAGTGAGGCCATGGAGGGATGCCTGGAGCTGCAGGTGCTGCCAGATGGCCCAGGGGCAGTAGGAGATGCTCGCAGGTACCGGTCCAGCAGCAGAAGGGCAGGGAGGAAGTTTCCAGGAGCTGCTGAAGACACCAGGACGCCTCAGCAAGCTCTGCTTTCCCATGCTGTGCCCGCATGTGGGGGATAAACAGCTGATAAGGAGCTATGTGCTGCAAAGCCCCCTCCACCAACGGCCACAACCACGAGCTCCAGCCCCAAGGCCAACTCCCAGCGCCTGGACACCCACCTCCACCTCCCCGGGGCCAGTCTGGCTGCTGGCAGTCCATGTCTCAGGAGATTGGATCCAAAGAGGATCCAATGCTGGACAACAGCTGCAAAGAGCTCTGAGCCAAGGAGCTCCTGCCTCATCTCACAGTTACAAGGCACAAGGATACAACAGACCCATGCAGGATAGCCCCGGATAGCAGAACCTCAGCTCCTCCTTCAGCTGTTTGTCACTGTAAAGCATGTGAAGCCCAAGCATGCCAGCAGCATTCTTTAAACTAAAAAGACAGATAATGTCCTGGTTTAGAGCTCCAGAGTGAGAACCTCGCAACCCATTTCAATAACTAAGATAAATGTCCTATTTAACAGCTGCATTAACAGGCAGGAATACACTTCTCCTTGGAAAGGGAGGCAGAGCGACAAGCCTGGCTCCTTCAGAATTTAACCTCTCAATTAAAGATGACTTCAGCTAAATGGGGAGAACACCACCCTCATGTCTTCTAAACAGAAACCAAGCACAAACTTTGCCTCTCAGGCTCCAGACCTGCCCTGCTCAGAACTTCGCCATGCAGAGCCCACTGACGCTTCCCAGAGCCCTGCGGACACGCCATGCGTTGTGTCTGTTCTCTGCTGAGGTGGGATCTGCTCAGTTTAACCTTACAGGTTTCCTTTCACATCCCTAAAAGGCTGAGCCTGGTAAGTGCCTGGAAACTTTCACCTCTCAGATAAAAGCTGAGCCCTGGGGGCACCGCAGCACCTTCACTGGTCTGAGTGATCAGAAGCTCATATCCGAATATTCATCTGCTTCCCTGCTCCTCAGGCAATGCGTATCACCACTGCTGCCCTCCACAACGGTGCAGAGACACACCAGTGTGCAACAGCAAGATGCTTTGTTGCTTTATAATGCGACCATGACATTGATCTTTCTACCTCAAGGCTTCCAATTTATATATGTATATTTACACCCCCCCAAAAATAAAGACTTCTAACAGAGAGACAGCATTTACAGCTTGCTTTGTTCAGCTGAGGGGCTGGGCAGGATTTCATACACTGCATGAGTTTTCCAGCCTGCTAGAAAGGAAAGAAAATGAGGATCACACTACACAAACCCATGATCTATATGGGGAAGTGTAAAGCTCTAATACAAACCCATGATCTATATGGGAAAGTGTAAAGCTCCCAAGAGGTGGAATGAGACCTCGGGGGCAGCACCTGGAACCACTTTTCCCCTTCTTTTTGTGTTTTTAAATTGCCCAGGTTTCATTTACACACAACAGACCCCTCCAAGAGGAACTCATCCGCTCCAAGCATGGCTCTGTACAGGGCTATTACAGCCAAGGAGGGTTCAATCGTGGTAAAGTACTGGGAAGCAGGAAGCTGCTGCGGGGCTGGCATCCCCGCCCTCCATGGTCCATTCCTCACCATCGCCTCTGATGGTTTCCTTGGAAACATATGTAAGCTTAAATTGGATTGACATTCACTTAGTGGACAGATGGAGTTTGGAAGAGCCCAGTGCCTGAAATTCAAGGCCGAGTCTTGGGATGTGTCATTTATCAATACAAAAAACACCCTCCCTGAGGTGCCCAAACCCCCAAACTTTGGGGAAAGGTTAAGGATCACCTCATTATTTAGTAATGAGCTTTGAGGTGGCATCTCAGGCAAGGTCAGCGATTACCCATTGTGTTTGAGTGAAAGCATCGGGCTGAGCACACGACAGCATTTTTGTCTGGAGGGAAGGACTGCATTTTTGTTAAGAAAACAAAAGAGTTCTTAAGCTCATTAGTGGTTTCAGGCCGGAGGAATGATGGAAATCACACATTCGGAGTGCAGACAAGAGCCTTCTGCAGGTCGCAACGTCCTGTCTGCGCTGTAATCACGCTATCCGCACCACAGACTTCGGCACCAGCCTGAAGTTATTCCGAAGGATCGATGCTGACCCACAGCTCCTTCTTCCCAGCACGGAGAGGGGAAGGTTTTAATCACACCTCCATACCCCCAGAGGTGTCAGGGCTGTGATTTCAGCCAAGCCGGTAATTTATGCTGAAGTGGGAATTATTCCCTGGCTCTTCTTCCGCTGCATGGGAAGAAAGGGAAATGGCAAGAAAGGAAAACGTCTTACTGAAGGCTTTCCCAATCACACTGCTCTAATGGGATTTGAAAGGAGTCGCCTCTTTGCAACCAGGACACAGCAGAAATCCCCAATAACTACGTTCCTAGAGATCGTTCATGAAATCCAGCCTCTAAGAAAGGGAGAGCCAAGATGACAGGGCTCTCAGGAGGGAAAGGGGGGCAGACAGGGCTTCCACACTCTGCCTCACCAGGTACTACCCAGGATGTGCTGGGTATTACCTGGAGGTACCACTTCCAGGTAATTAGGGACGTGCAAGAGTTGGGGTTACAAAGTGCTTGTCTATGGCACAAAGCCCCAAAATGCCTGGTTCACTTCCCTGGCTTGTGCAATTTGCTGCAATCTAAGGAACCCCCAGGTTGGGAATTACCTGTCCAAGCTGCCAGGTTTTTCCTACCTGTCCCATCACCTGCAGTTCAGCCAGGGTTTTAAGAAGAATTTCTTCTCTCTCTACATGGTTACAGCTGCCACATCCTCTTCCTTTGCTACCCTGCTCACCTTGGCCAGATCTGCTGCATCTCCTTACTCTGAACCACCTCCAACCTGGCTTCCTTGAACTGACTTTGCCGAAACCAAACAAAGAAACCAAACCAAACACGCCTCTTGCATCTGGTTTGTAGTTGCTGCTTTTTAAATTAAACCAAGCCCAAACCTCCTGCTGCCCGCTCACTTCCTCCCCAAGCCTGGGCTCTCCTCCTCCTCTGCCTTCCGAATCTCCCGTTTATCACGATGTGATTATTGCTGCTTATCCCTCACCGCCTGCATTCCCCCGGTGCCTCTCCATCCTTCCTCCGCAGAGGGAGATGCCTCGATGCCCCTCTCAATCCTCCCTATGGGATTCACAGCCCTAAATCAACACGGACACGCTGGAGCCTCCACCCCTCCTCACGCAGCACACCAGCCCGTTGTGCAGAGCAATGAGCCGCCTCCATCCACAGCCTCTGTAGTTTAAGGAACTTCCCGGGCGCGGATCCGGCGGGAGGACGGCGCTTCCCGGCTCGGGCAGCATCCGCCTGCGCTCCAGCAACGTGCTGCCGCAGCCGCTCGCCCGCAGCAGCGCCTCGTCCCTCCCAGCCTGCCAAAGTCAACTCGACCATGTTCCCCCCGCACGCTCGGCTCCCTCCTTCCTCTCCCTGCTGCCAATTTAAGCCTTCATTCCAGGTCCTCTGCGCTCGAGGCCACAATGAAGACAAGCGGCAGAGGACACCGCGGTGCTGCGGGAGGCAGGCTAAAGCTTGCTATTCCAGTGCTTTACACAGGCCACAGCCAGGAACAATAGAGCCATGCACCGTGTATGCAGGAAGCAGCAACGTCCGTGGATCTCGATGCTTCCCCAGCGCTGGGGTTTTAGTTAAAGGATGATAATTCAGATGCTGGAAAAAAACCGCCTGAGCTGCCAGCCAAGCGGTTTTATTCAAATCGATGCTGGAAAATGCCTCCTTTTTGTTTCTAAGAGCATCGCAAATAAGTTGAAATATTGATAGAGATGCAGTTGCTAAAAGCCAGGATCTTCCATTTAAATACAAATAACCAAGCCTGCTGAGCTGGGCAAGCTGTGTGGTTTCCAAGCATGAGAAAGCCCTTCAGAAACCTGCTTGAAGAACAATGGGTGCCACAAGCACTCCTGGGATGTGGCTTACAAAGGGGAGGGAGGGGGGGAGATATAAAAACCATCATGTTTAGTCACACCTTTGTTTGAGAGAAGCGGGACACGAGGAGCACAGCAGCTGATAGCCCTAAACTGAAAGATCATCTTATTCCTGACCATGACACGTTTAACAGGAATCCTGCACTCTTCCATGCCCAAACCACTTGGTTCAGCCACACAGGAGCCCTCCTGCTCCACGGGCAGCTCCTAGAAGCGCTTTCATCCCTGACACACAGGTGAGAAGCAGGTTACAGCCACAACACAGGCATCCCAAAGCCTCCCCGCACCAAGCTGGTATCCAGCACTGATGTGAGACTCAATGTGCCAATGATGAGCTGAGCTGCCACTCTGCTGGTGCCACCAGACTTCTCCATCCTGGGGCTGGGCTGCATGCGTTGCAGTAAACACCGTTCAAAAGCCTGGACTCCCGTCTCTAAATGCACTGGGACACTGAAACAGCAAAGGAGGGAGGCTTACAAAAAGCATGACTGAGGGCAGCCCTCAGCAAGAACTGAGCACCTTCACTGAAGATGCACCTACAACCTAAGGCACAATTTTAAGGAAAGGTGATAAAAGCAGCATTCCCAGCCCTGCCACGTGTGAAAAGTGAGGACGTAAAGCCCTGAGCACGCTGTGCTCTCCGGGAGCTAACACATATTCCTTCCCCAGCTTAATAGGTGTTTATTTGCTAGACTTCACTGCTACCGGCACAGCTTGGACACCAAGCGGGAATGCTCCGTGCCACAGGACTTATGGAGTGTTAAACTGCATGTTCCCAAGGTTTTTAGCTGGCTGAGGAAAGACACATTTGGTGGCACACCACCATGAGAACGTTTAACGGTGGCATAAGGAGTGAGCAGGATCCCACCTGAGTGAACCGAGGCAAGAATCGGAAGTGTCCCTCATCTTAGTTTTGACTCGCGTCGAGTTAATGACCACACACCCTGTCAGCAAGACTCCATGAAATTCAATGTATATCAGTGTCAAGGAACGTGAGCAGCAGCTCAGGGAGGGAATTCTCCCCTCTGCTGCACTCAGGAGAGATCCCCCCTGCAGTCCTGATCCAGCTCTGGGGCTGCAACACAAGAGGGATGTGGAGCTGTCGGGCCCAGAGGAGGCCATGTGGATGCTGCGAGGGCTGGAGCAGCTCTGCTCTGGAGCCAGGCTGAGAGAGCTGGGCTGGGGCAGCCTGGGGAAGAGAAGGCTCCTTAAGGGGAGACCTTAGAGCAGCTCCAGTGCCTAAAGGGGCTGCAGGAAAGCTGGAGAGGGGCTTTGGACAAGGGATGGAGGGACAGGACAGGGGAATGGCTTTAAGCTGCCCGAGGGGAGACTGAGATGGGCTCTGAGGCAGAAGCTCTTCCCTGGGAGGGTGCTGAGGCGCTGGCACAGGGTGCCCAGAGAAGCTGTGGCTGCCCCATCCCTGGCAGTGTTCAAGACCAGGTTGGACCCAGGGGCTTGGAGCTGCTCCAGTGGAAGGTGTCCCTGCGCGTGGCAGGGGCTGGAGCTGGAGGAGCTTTAAGGTCCCTTCCAACCCAAACCACTCTGGGATTCTGTGATTAGCAGAACATGGGAAATACACTTCCTCCTCCAGGCAAGTTACCTTCATTTTCAGCTGCCCATGGCCACCAGCAGAGCCCAGCACTGCTGAACCCACCCGAGGGGCTTCCAGCACAATTCAACTTGAAATATCCTTTGTAAATCATATTATTGGAATATTGACAGCTCAGAGGTTTGTAAGAGAGGTTCAGGCTGCTCTCTTCACCCAGCTGGCTGCACTTCACATCGCTCCAGCTCTCCATGCTCTCCATTTCATGTGGGGTTTCACCCACATTGCCAGAGAATAACATGTAACAGATGAATTAAATTCCAATGGCATAAGTATTGACAAGGGGACAGAGAACGAGCAAAATGATGAATCCTAAATCACATTTAGACTTATTCTTGTCAATGACATCCTTCGGTTTAACTTTTCAATGATAACATCAGTCCCTCCTTTCTCTTTACAGCATGATAAAGATTTCCGCTGTGCTGTTCTTCTACGAGAAGATGTTTTACACTCTCAGGTGAAACATCACTGTGACTCCACTTTATGTTTCTATAATAAAGCGTCATGCTAGAATATCAACCCAGGACACTAAGTGGATAAAGGCCTGTAGCATTGTCCCACACAATCACGTTTCTTTCTGTCTTAAGAAATAAAACTAGCAGTATTACATTTAAGTGCATTTTCCCTATTTAAAGAATACTGGTTGCTGGTGTGGGGGTTGCAAGTGTGAAAGCTTAAACTGTAATAATCTTGTAACAGCCAACTCATTCACTCAGTGCAGCAACCTGGCCATGAGTTTTAATCCACCCTGTGCCTGGCAGTGTTCAGGGCCAGGTTGGATGGGGCTTGGAGCAACCTGCTCTAGTGGAAGGTGTCCCTGAGTGCGGCCAGGGGTGGAAGTGGATGAGCCTCAAGGTCCAGTCCAACCCACTCTATGACTGCGACTTCTTGTCACTAAACCCCTGCCTTTGGTCCAAATGAAAAGGAGATGGCTGTGACAGACAGCAATGGGCATTCCTGCAGAAGCCTCTCCTTTCCCCAGGCCTTAGGGCCATCGTGCTGAAGCAAGGAGCACAGTTTCCCCAGGTACTGCCTGCAAAGCCTCGCTCTTTTCTTTCTTCCCCTTTAAATGCAGTTTGCATCCACAAGCTCCAACCACTCCCCAGCCTTCCACTTTGAGGAAATACCAGCAGACACAAATCCACAGCCACAGAGCTACCCAGCAGCTCACACGCAGGCACACACACGCTGTGAGGAGAAGCAGGAGACCAGAGGGGAGGGTATGCAAGCCCCTGGGACCATCAAGTGTCCCTGGCATCACACACACACGCTGTGCTGGCCCCGAGAGCTGATGGCACAGAGCACCAGAGCACCAGCTCGTGTCCAAAGCTATTTTTAGTTTTACAACTGCTTTGGAGGGTTTATTTTGGGTTGGTGGGACTTTTTTTTGTATTTCCCTGCTGTTTCATGTATTATTAACAGTACGATACTGGGGACTTGATTAGTTCGGGTGGTTGGGCACGAAGCAGGGGTTGTTCCTTTTGTTACTTCCATGGGGGTGTATCACCAGGGTTAACCAAGTAGTAGATAAGGCAGAAAAGGCTTTTGGATGCACTATTTGCCCATCTGAACACACCTCTGGATTTTAGCCCCACCAGATATAATCACTCATTCTCTCCTGATGCAAACAGTGAGTGTGCCTTTGCCTACGATGTCTAACGATTTTTCAGCTGTTTACTTTGGATGGATTTGCTCCCAAGGGCTTGTTTTCAGCGCTGCAGTAGTACTAGAATAGCATTTGCTGAAGGGGGTATTTCCCCCCAAATCATCACCACGCGCTATCTAAATCAGATACCCACAGGCTGCACCAGCACATGTCCCACCGGCTGTGCAGCAGCACTTCACACCCTCAGAGCTAACAGAATTGGCTTAGATTCTGCCCCGAGAGGGCAAATAACCCCAAATAAATGAGGCTGTCAGGCAGAAAGGTGATGCAGATGACTGGCAAGAAGGACAGCACCAACATCAGGCTAACTGGTGGAGTTGGATGGGAAAACCTCAGTGGCTTCGGAAATAACAACATTCCTGCCACAGGAGCGAGGCTGTGACTGGTTTTTCCCCAAATGCTACATTTCTAAGTGGCATTACATTGTTCTGTGCAATTGTCACTGCCAAGCCACAGCAAACAGAGCATCCCGAAAGGATCCACCCCTGACAAAGTAGGAGGAATGACTTTCACCCGCAGGTTTGGTGTTTTCTGGTGGATTTACAGCTGTAAGTGATGCTCCACTTCACATGGTAGCAACACAGTTCTGCCCGAGCAGAGCAGCTTGGAAAGTCTACACTGCTGCTCTGTTTAAAATGCTGCACTGAATTCATTGGGAAAACAAACAGAAATCAGTGTTTCAATCCAAAATGTCCTGTTAAATCAGACTAACACACAGTTTCCTATCGTGAGCAAATATTTAGACAGTTCCAGCTGAAGCTGGAGAAGGACTCAGGTAGCCAGGGCATGACAAACGTGAAGGATGGCTCGGGATGAATATGTTAGCAGGGTATTTCTGTTAAAGCCATCAGCAGTGTGCTGGTATTTAAATCACATTAAGATTTCAAAAGCATCAGTCTATCATCCAGCTCGTGTCATGCTCCTTCTCACAACTATAAGGTCTGAAACCCACAAAACAAGCCCCTGGAATACAACCCTGCAACCACAGCACCGAAGATCATCCCTAGCCCAACAGGCTGGAGCAAAAGCTCCCTAATTGTGGCAAACTGATGGACAGATCAATTAACCAGGCGAGCAAAAAGCCTTTTGCTTTGAGGTGCTGACAATGATGACTTCAGATGGAAAGCAAGCACCAGGGGCAGCTGTATTCTTTACAACAAAACCAGAACCTCTTTCAGATAAGCACTCATGGAAAGAGAAAGCTGGAAGGGAAGGGGGGGGGGGTGTAAGAAATAAAAGAAGAGGCAAACAGAACAGATCCCAAATGCCATCATTGAAGTTATGGAGGCTGCTCTTTTGGAAGAGAGCGGGTCCCTGTGAGTCCCCGTGCCCAGTGTGCGCATCCCTGTGCCGGTGGCTGCTGTCAGCAGTAGCCCAGGGAGCACTTGCCAGTCTGCTGAGATCTGCCCAGTCACATGTGCTGGCTCCTGCGCCTTGGAGAAGCAGCTGGAAAAGAGGGAGCCAGCGGAGCTGCCTCCATTAGGAGCCACGGCTACACAAAAGGAGAAGAGGAAACAAGCTCTCGGCCACCGGAGCTACCGACAGGAAAAGAGAGATGTCCAAAGCCACGGGAAACACATGGCAAGTGCGGCCCGGGGAAGGGAGGACACGACGGAGACCCCAACTCCCGCGCCGTGCCCCGCAGAGGCTCGATGCCACCTGCGCGCCCGTCGATGCGCCGCGCACCCCCGCGCATCGCGACACCTCACGGGACATCGCACGGCTCTCCCGCTCCGTTAACGGCCGCCCAAGCCAGGGTCCTCCCCCACGCAGCCCCTCCTCGCACCGCCCGCCCCGGGCAAACTTCTCGCTGGGCAGAGCCGGTTCCGCCGCCGGCCGCCGCCCCGCAGCCCCGGCAGGGAGCGAGCGGCGAGAGCGGCCCCGCCAGCCCACGGGAATCGCCTCCGAAGCGGCGACGCCGACACAAACCCTTCCCTTTCCCGCTGCGCGGCCCCCCGGGGCGATAACACACACAACACCCCCCCCCCCCCCCAACACACACAGACCGAGCCCGCACCGGCCCCCCGCAACTTCCCGGCCCGGAGGCCCGGCCCCCGCCCCGCCGCCTTTGTCCTGCCGAGCCGCCGGGGCTCGCCCCGCGGGAGGAGCCGCGGCACCGGGGCCGAGGGACGGGGCTCGGGGGGGGGCCCGGGCCGGGCTCGGCCTCACGAAGCCGGGACTCGGCAAGTTAACGGCCGCCGCGCGCGCCCAACGGCCCCCCGCACCTGAGGGGCGGCCCGGCCCGGCCCGGCCCCACCTGCCGCCGAGGCCGCTTCCCCGCGGGGCGCCGCCGCCGGGAGCCCTCCCGGGGCTCCGGAGCCGCCCACCCGCCGGCGGAGAGGAAACTTCCCGGGGTCCCCGCGCCTCCCCCCCGCCGGCGGCACCTGCTCCCGACCGCCGGAGTTACCGCGGGCGCAGGGTCCGAGGCGGCGCCGCGGGCTCCTCAGGGGCGCTCCGCGCGGCCGCGTGGGGACTCACCGGGGCGCTCCCTCGCGCCGCGGGGCTGCCGCAGGCCCCGGCTGGGGAGGGATCCACCGACGGGAGCCCTCCCGGGGCGCCCGAGTCCCGGGCTCCACGCTGCTGCGTCAGCGCCGCCTCCTCCTCCTCCTCCTCCGCCGCCGCCGCCGCCTCTCGGGCTGCGGGATGGGGATGAGGCGGCGCCGCCGCCCGCCCTCGCCGCGGGGCGTCGCGATCCGGGGCGGCGGAGGGGCGGAGGAGCGCCGGGGCCGCGGGGGGAGGCGCCGCTCTCCGCCGCCGCTCAGTCCCCGCGAGCCGCTCGCCCCTCCGGCCTCCTTCCTACTTCCTCGTCCCGAGCCAATCGCCGCCCGCCGCCCCGCCGCTCGCTCCGCCGCCGCGGCCAATCGCGAGCGCCCCTGCTCGCCGCCACCGGCCAATCACCGGCACGTCCCCGCCCCTCACCCCCCCTCCCGCCTCACGGCCCCGCTCCCCCCCCCCCCACCCCCCCCCCGCCCGGTGCCGCCCCCCACCCCGGCCCCCCCCCCCCCCGCAGCCGCGGCCGCGCTCGGCCCCGCTCCCCCCCCCCCCCCCCCCACCGGGTGCCCCTGGGGTGCCGCCCCCTCTCCCCCCCCGGGGGGGGGGCACCACCGGGGGAGCCCCCGCCCCCCGCGGGTCCCTCCGCGGGCCGCAGCGTGAGGCGCGCCCCGCGCCCGCCCGGCAGCGCCGCCCCGGCGGTTCCCGCAGCGGCCCCAGAGCCGCCTTCGCACCCCGCAGCCGTCGCCGTTGGCCCCCGGCCCCGCCACCGGCGGCCTGCGCGGGCCCCGGAGCCGCTCCGTGTGCCCGGGCCGTGGGGCGGTGCGGCGCGGGGAGGAGGGGGTGAGGACACGCGGGCTCCGGGTCCATGGTTCCGCAGGCACCGGTGTGGGTGAAGGTCAAGGGCCCGCCTTGTGCGGGTGCTCCCCTCCGAGCAGCCCCGTAACGGGGGAAAAGGCCAATGGGGGGAACCCGGTGCCTCAGAGCGTCCCCGTGTACCCGTCCCCACCGGGACGAGCTGTGTCCTCAGCGGACGTGGTCTTCATGGGCTCCACCAAGAGGCCTGAGGCACGGCAGTGATTTCTTCATCCCAACCAGGACAGTGCCCGGAACTCTCCGTATTCTCCTGAAAACTGGGTTTAAACACCCGAAGGAGAGAGCGACAACAAGCCCTGGCCGTCATTTGACCAGCGGTGGGGTGGCTTTGGCAGGACCACAGTTCCCCACTGCTGAAGTTCCTCCCTTAGCTGCAGAACGAGCGGGTTTTGTTGTCCCGTTGCTTTTAAACCTGGGAAACTTCTGAGAAGCGAGACACGGGCGCATGGGGCAAGCACCCGAAGTACACCAGGACAGGAAAATACACGCACAAGGCGTTAAACCCCCCCAAGTCCCGAGGATCTGCTTGAAATACAGCTGAGCTGCAGGGAACCCGCTGAAACGCTGCCTTGTACTCGTGGTCCTAAATCCACCAGGATCCCACAGGTGGGAGCAACATCAGCCCCTGCCACGATCTTTGCAGGACCCAGATGCTATGCAGGAGAAGATTGAGGGGAAATTCAGTTCTTTGGAGGCACCAACTCCAAAACCGCGTGGTTTCCTTTACATCTGAAGTTCGAAGCTGAAGTTTCTCCCCCTTCCTCAGTGGATAAGAGCAGAGCTGCTCTCCACCAATATTTGCCAGCTCCAAGGAGCAGCAGCTCCCATACAGTGACCAAGTAACACCATGGACAACACAGGCTTGGCAGTGCCGACTGCCAGCAGGGAAGCACATGTAGGAAAGGGATCAGTGATGTTCACCTGATGTATGTCACCGAGCATGAGCCGGGGGGATAAACTGTGCTCCCATCGTGTTCCTGGAGCAACCTAGGCGAAGAGGAGGCCCACCAAGAGGGTCAGAGCTTGGCCCAGGAGTCCCCAGCAGCAAGTGCTGCATCTGAGTGCGACATCCAGGTAAGCCAGAAGCCTGTCTGAAACAAACACGGGTCGCTGGGGATGCAGCAAAAGGAACAGAGCTAAAATGAACCACCTGAACAGCTGCAACCCTGGAAGCCCACAAGGCTTCTGCACCTCCCCATCATCCCAGGTGCCCTGGTTTAGTGTGCTTGGAATATAACCTGTGTGTTTGTATGGCACTGAGCAATGAGCTTTCCCGGCGGATCAGGCAGCGTTCAAGTGGGATGCCGCTCAGGCAAGGACGTGTTTCTGGGACCACCCCCAGGTCATTATCAATGAGAAGTTACCAAACGCACTATGTACACAGCAGAACTAAGAGGGGTAGGTAGCTCGGACACAGAGTTGAGGGGCTTGGAGACCTTGATCCTGGCCACCAGCTGCTGGAGTGGTTTCTAAAGCCCTGCCTGCTCAGCAGTTTGTTTCGTGGGCTGACAGGGTCAGTGTAAAACACCTCCCTCACACACGAGCCCTTGCACTTCATGAAGAAACAGAGCACATGAAGGAGCCCCGCATTATGTAGGATCACAGAATGCTTTGGGTTGGAAAGGACCTTAAAATCATCCAGATCCAACCCTCTTCCATGGGCAGGGGCACCTCACAGTAGTTCTTTAGTAGACCCCAACCTGCTCCTGCCGCTGTGCCCGATCCACGTTAGGCTCAGCCAAAGCCGTACTGCAGCACCAGCAAACCAGCAGTAAACCTTCAGCTTTACACCATTCGGGACAAAATGGTGCTGAATGTTAACAACGCATATCAGACATTTAACAGCTGCTTTTCGGTGCAGGTAGAGGTGAGGCCACTTTCCCTATCCCGGCTGTTTGGAGCAGGAGAACATCTGGAGCACGGAAAGGCAGAGGACGGAGCACTGTGTGCTCTAGAGCTGCCCAAGCGTGGAAAGCACAACACTCTTTCGAGTGAAAAAGCTCCCTCTCTCTTGAGAAGCTCATTTCTTCTGAAAGGGGGTCTTTCCTCATCCCCTTCAGGAGGGATGAGGGGAAAACACCCGAAGCTGATTGCTGTTGACAGCGCAGTGTGGCTGGTGTCTGCTGTTCTTCACCCTGTCAGCACAGAGGCACAGACCAGACGTGGGGTTGGTTTTCCCTTCCTCATTAACCAGGAAGAACAAACCACCGAAGCCCCAAAACAAGATCTTCCTACCCTGACTTCTGGCCTGGATGTGGGGAAAGGGACAACACCCAGGGCTGTTCTGCTGCCTGCTGCCTGAGCAGCCGCAGAGCAGGGATCTGCTGCCACCACTCCCCGTCTCATTTCTGGGCTATAGCAGTGACTTGCTGAGGTTGTCCCGCTTGGCACAAGAGGTTGCAAAGCCTCAGAGCTGTAGGAGGGGCTGCAGCAGCTCCAGCACGGGCCAGGCAGGAGCAGAGAGTCAGGGCCAAGTTCTATCTCCTTGCACCCCTCAACAGGTATTGGGGTGGGAGACACAAACGGCTGAACCAGGGAGGGAAAAGAGAATGTCACCGCTAAGATAAAAGGATTTCACCGCTAAGCACAGGGGTACCAGGGAAAAGGATCTCTGCATTTCTTGGCTCTTGGTTTCAGGAGCAAAAGCTCAATTTGTCCCACGGGAGGGAAAGGGAAGATCCCCAGCACCCCCCTGCTCACTGCAGGTCAGCAGCCCTGGCTGGGAGAAGGGGTGCTTGCACTGTGCACCCCCAGAGCAACACTCAGAGCTCCTTCCACCTGCAGGAACAGCGGGGGCACGTTTAAAAAGTCACAGAAAAGCCAAAGGAGAGGAAAAAGCTCCCCCAGGAACACTGCAAGGACAGAAAGGGACCTTGAGCTCCAGTGGCTGTGCTTGCAGGATGCTGGCACTCCTTTGTTGCACAAGTGGGGAGGCACTGCCCCCCTGGTAACGCAGCACTGAGGGCTTCCTGCACACCCACAGCACCTACGGACCACCCCACCACTGATGGAAGGCTCCCGTCCCATAGGCAGCCTGGGAACAGGCACGGGAGCTTTAGCAACAGGCTCAATCCGAGCAAGCTCACGTGCTAAGAGCAACAGCTTGCAGCAGTCCGGAGGATCCTGCACTGACTGGTTCCTCGGTCGGGCCTCGGGAAAAGCCTTGGCTTAAGGGAAGGGCATGGTGCATCTGCAAGGGGGAGGATCACCAGCTCCCACCTTTCCAAACAGCCTCCATCCCGTCTGCTGAGGGTCCCTGCGGTGGCTGTGTGGCTCCTGTCTGGCTGCAGCGACAGGGCTGGGTTAAGAGTCATAGAACCCCAGCCTGGTTTGGGCTGGAAGAGACCTTAAAGCTGCTCCAGCTCCAACCCCTGCCACGAGCAGGGACCCCTTCCACGGGAGCAGCTCCAAGCCCCTGTGTCCAACCTGGCCTTGAACACTGCCAGGGATGGGGCAGCCACAGCTTCTCTGGGCACCCTGTGCCAGCGCCTCAGCACCCTCCCAGGGAAGAGCTTCTGCCTCAGAGCTCATCTCAATCTCCCCTCGGGCAGGTTAAAGCCATTCCCCTGTGCTGTCCCTCCATCCCTTGTGCAAAGCCCCTCTCCAGGTTTCCTGCAGCCCCTTTAGGCACTGGAGCTGCTCTCAGGTCTCCCCTTCAGGAGCCTTCTCTTCCCCAGGCTGCCCCAGCCCAGCTCTCTCAGCCTGGCTCCAGAGCAGAGCTGCTCCAGCCCTCACAGCAGCTCCTCTGGACTCACTCCAACAGCTCCATGTCCCTTCTCTACCTCAGCACATCAGCTGCATCCCTGTGTTCCCCACCTTTTCCAGGCATCTCCTGAAATGGGCTGGCACCAAGGAAACATCCCCAAATCCAAATCAGCTCAGTTATCCCCTCCCACCCGATGTCTCAGCATATAAAGTGCTTGTGCTGCAGTGGCTCCAGTGGCACGAGAGATGGGTTTTAGTGGTCCCTCCTTTTCTCCCCCGCTCCAGTGAATACGAAAGGCCAAATGAATCCCTGGTGGAGCTCTGTGGACTGACTTGGAACTATATTACACCAAAAGAGCAAATTGGCTGTCAGTATTTAGGGACGCAGCTTCCCGGCTGTGGTTACACAGGCAGCTTCCTTTGAGGTTTCTGCTTAAGCATCAGCTTTTGCTCATTCTTCCTTGGGTGAAATATTCCCTTTTTCCATCGAAAGAAGCCGGGAGGGATGTGGGATAGACGAGGGGGGTCTGCAGCCCAGAGGTTTCATCCCTATCTCATCACCTGCCTGGAAAATGGCAAAGGAAAAGCACTGTGCCTGTGTCTCAGGGAATCATCTGCAGTTTTCAGCTATGAGGGTTTAATTTATGTCTGATTTCAGTTGTAGTTGATGCTGCCTGTGTCAGCTGCTATCGTCCAAGCAGCAGTGCCAGGGAAGCCCAGCCCACGTGCATTGCAGAAGGAAGGGGATTGCTGTTATGTTTCTTATTTAACCTTTCATCTTAGCACTTTCAAGCGCCTTAGTGAGGAATATATAAGCACCAGTCGCCAAATTCATTGATGGAGACTAAAAACGGAGGGACGATGAGTTTTCCTGGGGACAGCTCGGTGGGGACCAGGAAGTGAGACCTGGATTAAACGCAAGCGGAAAATCACAGGAGGGAAAGTTAAAACCATACCCAAGCGTTATCACGGACAGAGGTGATGTAGGTGTGTGCTTAATGATATTGCAAAGCGAGGATTAAAGCCACGGGTGCTGCTTTATGAGCTGGGTCGTGGCAGCGCTAGTGAAGAATTCCTCTGCAGGGGAAGAATGCAATGTTATGCCTCACGTTCCCTAGGTAGCCATTGCTTTATGAAGTGTGATTCACCAAACCAGGGAGGCCGGAGAAACGGGAACACAGAACACATGTCCCAGGAAGACACGATGGGAAAGCAGACTGTAATTGTAGGGCCATCTGTGGCCGGCGCTGCTGCAGGAGGCGGCTGCAGCACCATTCGCTCCCTGCTCGGATGCTGGGCTCAGGGCAGAACATTCCCTTGGATCAGGCAGTGGGAACAAACCCATCGCTGTGTTTATGACTTCAAACAGGGGCTTTTTGCCTTGCACAGAGCTCATACAGGAAACCCAGTGAGAAATCCCGGAGGCACCAACCCGGCCAATCCGTGTTTCCATAGGAAACAGCTGCAGCTCCAGTAGAAACTTCAGCCCCTTCTCTGTGTCTCTGAGGTGGACGGGAGCTCCTGCCAGCACGGGGATGTGACAGAGACATTCCTCAGGTCCCTGCTCATGGCAGAGGGGACAGTGTCTGCTCCTCCATGCTCTGGCAGCGGCATTAAGACAACCTGATCTGCCGGCAGGGAGGGACAAGAGCGTCCTGGGTGCATGGGGCGCAGTGCGGCAGCAGTCGAGGGGGTGATGCTCCCCTTCTGCTGGACCCTGGTGGGGCCACATCTGGAGCACTGCATCCGGTGCTGGGCTCGCCAGCACAGGAAAGACAAGGAGCTACTGGAGAGGGTCCAGCAGAGGCCACAAGGATGCTGAGGGGTCTGGAGCATCTCTCTGTTGAGGAGAGATTGCAGGAGCTGGGCCTGGTTGGTCTGGGGAAGAGCAGCCTGAGCGGGGATTCATCAATCAGCAGATGAAGAGCTCAAAGGTGGGTGCCAGGAGGATGGCGCCAGGCTCTTCTCAGACAGGATGAGGAGCAATGGCCATAAACTGAACCACAACAAGTGTCACCTCCACGGGAGGAAGAACTTCTTTCCATCGAGGGTGCAGAGCTGGCACAGGCTGCCCGGGGGCTGTGGAGTCTCCTTCTCTGGAGACATCCCAAACCCACCACGGACACATTCCTGTGGGACCCGTTCTGGGTGCCCTGCCCTGGCAGGGGCTGGACTGGGTGAGCTGAGGTCTGTGATGGCCCTCTGTGATGTCCTGGGGAAAAGCAGAGAGGATTCGGGGTGGCAGCTCCTGAAACCACTGCAGCGGCTCCTCTGCACCCTGGCTGCTGCAGCTCTGGCTCCCCAGGGTTCAAACAGACAGGACCCTGTTCTGCTCACCCGAGGGGGTGCACAAGCAGCTGAATACTCGTGTGCAGTGCTGCTGCTGCTGCCTTGGCCGGGAACGACCATTGAATAGCTGAGAGGGAGCCTCAGCGCAGAGGAGGATGAGCTGGGAATGAAGCTCCTGCTGCTCCTCGTACCAGCTCCAGCACCAGCATTCCCTAAGAAGCTGTTATTGCCTCAATGAGGCTTTTGGGGCTTTTTCTCTACAAAAAGCCCATGGAAGTGTTGCTCCATCCTCGTGCTGCTCTGACCTCAAACTGCTGAACATGAGG